>LR738712.1:886066638-886081239 GCA_902687465.1 Secale cereale | reverse complement strand
AAGAGGAGAAGGAAGAAGAGGAGAAATAAATAAGAAGAGGAAGAAGAAGAAGAAGAAGAAGAAGAAGAAGAAGAAGAAGAAGAAGAAGAAGAAGAAGAAGAAGAAGAAGAAGAAGAAGGTCGAGGGGTCGAGGGTCGAGGGTTCGAGGGGTCGAGGGTCATCGAGGGGTCGAGGGTCGCCGAGGGGTCGAGGGGTCGAGGGTCGAGGGTCGTCAAGGGGCCGAGGGTTCGAGGGTCGTCGAGGGGTCAATTTTTTCTGTAGTAGATGATGATGATATATTGAAACTTGCTTGGTCAACTTTTTGTACTAGATGATGATGATGATATATATATGGTGAAATATGAAAACTTTTTTAGATGCATAATATATGATGATGATGATGTAATTTTATTCGATGATATATGATGATGTAATTTTGTCGATATACCCCCTCCGAGATAACTTTGACATGAGGGGGCTCGATCGATCTACCCCCTACCCGATAACATATTTTCTACGTATATGTCATTGTTGTCGATATATATACCCCCTCCCCGATAACTTCGACATGAGGGGGGGAGGGGTAGCCGAGGGGTCGAGGGTTGCTGAGGGTCGAGGGCGTCGAGGGTCGCCGAGGCCACCGTAAACACTAGAGAAGCGTTGAGGCCACTAATATGGTTCCTTGTTGTGATTATAGCTAGCTAGGTCTACGTTTGCCACTAATATATTTGTTCTGTCATGTTTGTATAATAATTGCCATGTCGTAATATTTGCAGAAACTATGGAGATAGGACGAGACGAGGTAGCAAAACAGGTGTTGGGGGACATAAGCGCAGACGGAGCTGCTGGCGAAATGTATATCAACGCCGACTACGATGGTCATTTGGAAGGACATGGTGATGAAGAAGCAGGCTACGGTGATCCAATGGAGGAGGAAACACATGATTATGATGGCTACGGTGATCCAATGGAGGAGGAAACACATGATTATGATGGCTCCGGTGACCGATTACCGGTGGAAGAAGGACACGGTGATGACGGCTCCGGTGACCGAACGGAGTCCGGCTAGGTATATATATATATATATATATATATATATATATATATATATATATATATATATATATATATATATATATATTAATTAAGCATGTGCTGACACTATAGCTAATTGATGCATTGATTGTTTTGGTATATATGTACACGTATTAACTCTCTTCTTTCTTCTTTTCTAGCCCTCCGGATCGAGCCAAAGTTCGGTAAGGACACGAGGCCCGAAGAAAAGGTTGCGCCAGGATTAAAATTTCATCATCGAAGAAATCGGGCGCGATGGTCTACCGAGTAAACCCAGCAAGGCCAAGGATGCATTTTCTGCTCAGTGTGGGGTTGTTGTTAGGGACATGATCCCGATCAGCAGCCACTTATGGTACAAGCCTAAGAACGAAGACCCTCAGGTGTCTTATGTCAACGATATGCAGAAAAATGATCTTTGGACCGCGCTGAAGGCCAATTTCACTCTACCGCCAGAGGAGGATCCGGAGAAGCAGCCACCAGTTATAGAGCAATTGGTCAAGGCGGCCGCTCTTAAGAAGATGGGGCAACTATTCAGGAGGTGGAAGAATGAGCTGAATGCACAGTTTGTCAAAAAGACAAGACTCCGGAATTCACCGACCGGTTTGAGAAGATCAAAGATCACTAGGACACATTTGTGGCCCACAAGAAATCGGAAAAGAGTAAGTGATGGCTTCTCGCCTCTCGTTGGTTACCCCAAGTGGAAGGTTGAGATGTAGCGTAGCGGCAAATTTCCCTTGGCAAAGATACCAAGGATCAAATCCTGTGAGACTCCGAGGGTCGACAAGTAGGTGTCAACGGCGCCAAAAACTTAGCGGTTGACGAGACCTGCACACAGATACAGATAACTTTGCTCCCAACGAGTACAGAGAGGTTGTCAATCCCTCCGGCCTTGTTGTTTACAAAGGATCAAACACAAGAGATAATAATGATAGCTATGACTGCAACTAGGAAATAAAAACAGGAAGTAAATAAAAGGTGTGATCAGCGGTGGTAATATGGACCAGGGTCCCATGATGTTCACTAGTGATGTCTCTCTCCCAAAAGATGATAAAACAACAAAGCGAGGTAAACAAATTACAGCTGGGCAATTGACAGGATTATGTGTGTAAACCAATGCTAACTATGCTGCAAAGAAAGGTAGAGGCTCAAAAGCATGGGCGGTACGCCAAGGCAAGTAGACCGAAATCCATCTGCATCTACTACTAATCATCCACCTTGAGATATCTATCCAGAACATCTCGCTGGTATTAAGTTGCGAATCCCACCCAAAGTGTAAACTCAAAGCAACAGACAACTGCATTAAAAGAACTTTGCGTAAAGTAAACAATCCTTGCACCCGCAAGTACAAGGACCGTTGTTTTCTCCCTTGTGGCAACAGCACATCCCCTAGACTCATGTTTCTGTCACTCAAGCTAGTCATCAGGGGGCATGAACCCACAATCAAGCATAACGCTCCCTCTTGGAGTTACTACCTACTACTTGGCCAAAGCAATAAACAGCAATGGAGAACATGCAAGAATCACTCAAGAACAAAGATATAAAAGAGGAGAAACAAATATATTACTCAAACACAATCTGAACATAGTCTCATAATCCATCAGATCCCAGCAAACTCAGCAAAGCAACAGCAGAAAGATTACATATGTGCCTCGATCATGTAGGGCAGCTCACGAGGTCTAAACCATGAAGTGCAAAGAGGGGAGGAGAACATCACATAGCTACTGATCATGGACCCATGGTCCAAGGTGGACTACTCACAACTCATCCGGGAAGCATCCATGGTGGTGGAGAAGCTCCCGGTGGTGGTTCTCCCCTCCGGCAGGGTGTCGGGAAGAGTTCTCCTGATGCTCCCGATCTTGGAAGGGTTGCGGCGGCGGAACAGAGGCGAGATCGCGAAAAGGGTTCTGTCCTCGAGGGTTTCGGGACGAGAGGGATATATATGTGAAGGGGGGCAGCCTGCGCGGCCAGGGGTGGGGCCGCGCCAGGTGGCCGCCTGGACCTCCCCTGGCTCCCCTCTGGCCCATCTTTGGTTCTTCGCGAAGCTTCCTGTACGCTGATTTTTCCTGTATTTTCCCTGGAATTTTTGGAGCACTTTTAATATGGGGGAAACCTGAAATAGAAAAACAGCAGAAAACAGGAACTGGCACTGTGGTGCACTGAGTTAATAGGTTAGTCCAAATATGATCAAAAGTGTATGGAATTGCATCAATATCATAGCAATATCACACAAAAGAAGCATGGAGCAAGCAGAAATTATAGATACGTTTTGGACGTATCAACATCCCCAAGCTTAATTCCTGCTCGTCCTCGAGTAGGTAAATGATAACAAGCATAATTTCTGTGGTGACATGCTACCAACCATATAAGAACTTTTTAAGTAAAGCAATCAAGGCATGTAATTCAATTCAAGTCATAACAAGCAAGAGTCTATATTAGCATTGTAACAAGCAACATAAGAACATAAAGGTGCAAGAGCTCTCGCTGTCCGTGACTCGAATTTCTCCAAATGGTGTTTGCGTGCAAGAAAGGGGATAGGGATATACGAGAGAATAAAACATAGTTTTTGTATTGTTGAGAACTTAATCTACTAAAGTTTCACACTTGGTCTTCTTTGGAATCTTATCTTGACTCATCCCCAGACCACTAGCCAGGTACAAGTCAAAATGATCCACTCCCTTTCGATATTTTGAGCACTCATGCAATGGATGAGCGTAAGCAAGAAAGTTGACACTTAGGATGGCAAAGAAAGAAAAATGATGAAGGGGGAAGACAAAAAAGGTGTGAAAGGCTCACATCAATAAGGACAATCATAGGCGAGAGAAAGCCAAATGATAGATATGATGTGAGGAGTAGGGATTGCCATGCAACGGATGCACATATGAGCTAAGGTAAGCTCTCCAATGGAACTAGTGGGGGTGCATCCAACTTGCTCGCTCAAGAAGACCTAGAGCTCTTTTGAGGAGGCTCATCATTGGAATATACAAGCCAAGTTCTATAGTGTGAAGGTCCCCACATAGCTATATGCATGAATGATAATCTCTATGGAGTACAAGGTATAAGATGGAGTACGAGTGTGGATCTCTCAAAAGGAATAGTAGTGTGCCCCCTTCTCTCTTTTTATTTCTTTTTCTCTTTTTTCTATATATTTTTTATTTTTTTGTGGCCTCAATGGCTCTTTCTATTTAACTCTCATTTGTCCTCTTTGGGATCTTTTGATTCTGTCCTCTTTGGGATCTTTTCCTCACTTTAGGGGCAACACTCTACAAATTACAAGAAGTATAGAAGATCTTTCACACTTTACAAAAGTACTCAACATAAAGAAAATGAAACTATCATGATGTATGCAAATGTATGCCTCTGCCAGTGTAGCAGGATATGCAATGATACTAGCGCGTCATGTAGCAATGATTAGGGCAAGGCCCAACTAGCATGCGGCTCATCGATCAAGCAAAAAGCATGTATGACATGAAGATCAAGTCATGAGAAGATGGATGTTGCATGGCAATGTATCTCGGAAAGGCTATGGAAATGCCTTGATAGGTAGGTATGGTGGCTGTTTTGAGGAAGGATATAATGAGGCTTATGATGACAGAGCGTATCGTGCCAAGGATTTGGATGCACCGGCGAAGTATGCGCCAACTCTCGAGGTGAGAAAGGGCAATGCATGGTACCGAAGAGGCTAGAAAAATATGGCTAGGTGGAAGTGTCAACTTTCGAATACTCACATTAGTCCGAAGAACTCATGCACTAATTATCGGTAACTCTCAATCTAATTAGGAGGTTCACAAAGAGACAAGTACCCCGAGGAGGAGTGTATGGGGATTTGGTTATCCTTGCGCATCCTTGGCTCATGGTACATGAGTGTACTCTAATATTCGATCCCTCCAAAGATTAGTGATCCATTTAGTAGCTAAAGTTCTCAACTATTTTATAGGTTTTCGAAAATAAACACGGATTGCCCAAAATACGACATCTATCACTAATAGGCTAAAGCTCTTGACACCAAAAGTTCAGACATTACTCATGGCAATACCTCAAAACTATTGCAAGTTACTACTAAAATTAAATAGCAACCTCAATTACCTACTTTAAGTTAAGACACACAACTCAGTGCAACAGGAAAACTCTCTTAACAAGATAAACATGAAAACTCAAGAGAGTTCAGCAACCAACTAAACAAAAACTCTTTAAAAAGAAAAGCATGAAAACTAAGAGCTAAACATGACAGCAGCTATGGAAAGACAAAGAACACACACATCAAAGATAAGCATGAAAATCCTATGTTGTGTTCTAGGTTGAAGTGGAGCGTGTTTCTCTCCCACACAAAGAAAGCTGGGTTCTAACTTGTTATGAACAGCAAGCAAAGCTAAAGAAAACTAAAAAAAGAAACTAAGAGCAAGACGCTCCAAGCATAGCACATAACGCATGAAGTGATAAAATTATAGTGGAACGAAAGACGAACTGATAATTGTTGATGGAGAAGGGGATGCATGGGGGCATCCCCAAGCTTAGACGCTTGAGTCTTCTTGAATATTTCTTGGGGGTGCACGGGGGCATCCCCAAGCTTGAGCGTTTGACCCTCCTGAATCTTCTTTTATCATCTTCCCTCGCACACTTGAAAACTCCCTTCATACATAACTCATCATAATCTGATTAGCGAGGTTAGTACCCACAATAAAATAATTTTTCCCTACTGGAAATAAAGATAATCTTGAAGAGCTACTGTTTCTCAAGATTGCCAAAAGGTTTTTGCAAAGAAAAAGCAAGCTCAAGGTTTGCAAAACGAAGAAAAGGCAAAACAGGACAGAATTTGTGAAAAACAGACCAGCAGGTAGTAAATAATTTTTTCGGGGCACTTCTGCAACTCAAATAAAAAACTCAGAACAGACGCTCGAAAGCCAATTGTATAGAGCACGCTGTCAAAAAATTCAGATCAAAAAGATTATCTGGTGATTTTATTCGAATTTTGCTGTCCAAGGACAGAATCTGTTTTCTGGACTGCACGTCACAACTTTTGAACTTTCTTGCAATCGGAGGCTAAACTTGGCACAAAGCTGAAAAGAAAAGATACAATGATGATGCTACTGTAGTAACAAACATCAAGACACAACAAAAGCAAAATAAAATCTAATTCGCTGTGGGCTGCCTCCCAAAAGCGCTTTCTTTTATGCCTTTAAGCTAGGCATGATGCAAAAAGAAAAGATCAAGTTTTATCAAGAGTAAGAGAATAGCTAGCCCGTGTAACGGACTCAAAAGGCAATTTAATCTTCTTTCTAGGGAAGTGTTCCATCCCTTTCTTGAGAGGGAATTGGAATTATATATTCCCCTCTTTCATGTCAATGATAGCACCAACGGTGCGAAGAAAAGGACGTCCCAAAATAATTGGACATGAAGGTTCACATTCAATATCCATAATAGTAAAATCAACGGGGACATAATTGTCATTGACAATGATAAGAACATCGTCGATCTTCCCCAAAGGTTTCTTTACGGAAGAATCAACAAGACGAACACCAAAAGAACAAGGATCAAAAGGTTTCAATTCAAACATATCATACATTCTTTTGGGCATAACGGAGGTACTAGCTCCAACATCACATAAAGCATAGCAAGAGAAGTTATTCAACTTAATTTTAATCATAGGATCCCAACTATCTTCTAGCTTTCTAGGTATGGAGGCTTCTACCCTAAGCTTCTCCTCCCTAGCTTTGATAAGAGCATTAGTGATATGCTCCGTGAAGGCAAGATTAAGTGTGCTGGTGTGGGGATCTCTAGACATCTTGTGAAGAAAACCAATAACTTCAGAAAGGGTGCTATTATCAAAATCAAGGTCACTACTATCAAGTAAAGTGGTAGTGGTGTCCTTTAGGCTCACTTGTTTGGTAACTTCTATGGTCATAGGAGTTTCTTCTTCTACGCTTGAGGTCATAGCATCACCATTAATAGGTCCAATGGGACTAGGAGTGCATTGGGTGCTAAGAGTTTGGATATCCTCAACAACTTGGATAGTAGCAACAGTGTGGTGGGTAGGAAGGCTCTTGATCCTATCTTCTTCCTCCTTTTCTCTAGCCCATCTCTCTTTAAGTTTATCCATCATCCTAATGTTTTCATTAATTTGCACTTGAATAGCATTCATAGGAGTGGTCTTCCTCTCCTCAAGAGGAGAAGTTCTAATTTTAAGCAACTTTACCTCATGGGCTAAATTGTCTACCTTCGAAGAGAGATTATCTAGTTTGTCTAGTTTTTCTTCTACACTCTTATTGAAGGCCTTTTGGATAGTGATGAAGTCTTTAAGCATAATCTCTAGTTCAGAAGTGGAGTTCTTGGTGCTAGGATAAGCATTGTTGTTCCCATAGGAATTAGAGGGGAACGGTCTAGGGTTGCTACCAAAATTACTCCTATAAGCATTGTTATTGAAATTGTTTCTAGAGATAAAGTTCACATCTACTTGATCTTGAGCAATCAAAGAATTTAAAGGAACATCATGAGGATCAATAGAAGATTGCTTGGAAAGTAGAGACATGATCAAGTCAACTTTTTCATTTAGGGAGGAAATCTCCTCGACAGAGTTTACCTTCCTACCTGTTGGAGCGCGTTCAGTGTGCCATTGGGAATAATTGGTCATCATCTCATCGAGAAGCTTCGTGGCAGCACCAAGTGTAGTTGACATAAAGGTTCCTCCCGCGGCCGAATCTAACAAGTTCCGCGAGGTAAAGTTCAAGCCTGCATAAAAAGTTTGGATAACCATCCAAGTAGTCAAACCATGAGTAGGGCAGTTCTTGACAAGAGATTTCATGCGTTCCCAAGCTTGGGCAACGTGTTCATTATCCAATTGTTTAAAATTTATTATGTTACTCCATAATTGGATAATTTTAGCAGGGGGATAGTACTTCCCAATAAAGGCATCCTTGCACTTGTCCCAAGAATCTATACTATTCCTAGGCAAGGATTGAAACCAGATTTTAGATCCTCCTCTCAAGGAGAAAGGAAAAAGCTTAAGCTTAACAATATCACCATCTACTTCTTTGTACTTTTGCATATCACAGAGCTCAACATAACTATTTAAGTGCAAAGCAGCATCATCTCCAGCACCGGAGAATTGATCTTTCATAACTAGGTTCAGCAAAGCAGGTTTCATCTCATAAGAAGGTGCTGAAGTGGCAAGTGTAGCAATAGGCGTGCAGATAAAGTCATTGTTGTTATGACTAGTGAAGTCACACAACTTGGTGTTCTCGGTGGAACCCATAGCAGCAGCAAGAAAGATAACTATTTTTGTGATTTTTGGTAAGGGACACTAAAGCAAAAACTGCAAGGTAAACTAACAAGACTAAAAAGCAAAGATAAAAGACAGCGTGCAACTCCCTTATCTTGAAGAGTGGAGTCCCCGGCAACGGCGCCAGAAACTTGCTTGATGGCTTCTCGCCCCTCGTTGGTTACCCCAAGTGGAAGGTTGAGATGTAGCGTAGCGGCAAATTTCCCTTGGCAAAGATACCAAGGATCGAATCCCGTGAGACTCCGAGGGTCGACAAGTAGGTGTCAACGGCGCCAAAAACTTAGCGGTTGACGGGACCTGCAGACAGATACATATAACTTTGCTCCCAACGAGTACAGAGAGGTTGTCAATCCCTCCTGCCTTGTTGTTTACAAAGGATCAAACACAAGAGATAATAATGATAGCTATGACTGCAACTAGGAAATAAAAACAGGAAGTAAATAGAAGGTGTGATCAGCGGTGGTAATATGGACCGGGGTCCCATGATGTTCACTAGTGATGTCTCTCTCCCAAAAGATGATAAAACAGCAAAGCGAGGTAAACAAATTACAGCTGGGCAATTGACAGGATTATGTGCGCAAACCAATGCTAACTATGCTGCAAAGAAAGGTAGAGGCTCAAAAGCATGGGCGGTACGCCAAGGCAAGTAGACCAAAATCCATCTGCATCTACTACTAATCATCCACCTTGAGATATCTATCCAGAACATCTCGCTGGTATTAAGTTGCGAATCCCACCCAAAGTGTAAATTCAAAGCAACAGACAACTGCATTTAAAGAACATTGCGTAAAGTAAACAATCCTTGCACCCGCAAGTACAAGCACCGTTGTTTTCTTCCTTGTGGCAACAACACATCCCCTAGACTAATGTTTCTGTCACTCAAGCTAGTCATCAGGGGGCATGAACCCACAATCAAGCATAATGCTCCCTCTTGGAGTTACTACCTACTACTTGGCCAAAGCAATAAACAGCCACGGAGAACATGCAAGAATCACTCAAGAACAAAGATATAAAAGAGGTGAATCAAATATATTACTCAAACACAATCTGAACATAGTCTCATAATCCATCAGATCCCAGCAAACTCAGCAAAGCAACAGCAGAAAGATTACATATGTGCCTCGATCATGTAGGGCAGCTCACGAGGTCTAAACCATGAAGAGCAAAGAGGGGAGGAGAACATCACATAGCTACTGATCATGGACCCATGGTCCAAGGTGGACTACTCACGACTCATCCGGGAAGCGTCCATGGTGGTGGAGAAGCTCCCGATGGTGGTTCTCCCCTCCGGCAGGGTGCCGGGAAGAGTTCTCCTGATGCTCCCGATCTTGGAAGCGCTGCGGCGGCAGAACAGAGGCGAGATCGCGAAAAAGGGTTCTGTCCTCGAGGGTTTCGGGATGAGAGGGATACGAAGGGGGGCAGCCAGAGGCGGAGCAGGGGCCCCAGGCGCCCCCCCTGGCGCGGCCAGGGGAGGGGCCGCGCCAGGTGGCCGCCTGGGCCTCCCCTGGCTCACCTCTGGCCCATCTTTGGTTCTTCGCGAAGCTTCCTGTACGCTGATTTTTCCTATATTTTCCCTGGAATTTTTGGAGCACTTTTAATATGGGGGAAACCTGAAATAGAAAAACAGCAGAAAACAGGAACTGGCACTGTGGTGCATTGAGTTAATAGGTTAGTCCAAATATGATCAAAAGTGTATGGAAGTGCATCAATATCATAGCAGTATCACACAAAAGAAGCATGGAGCAAGCCGAAATTATAGATACGTTTTGGACGTATCAGTAAGCAGATGTCGGAGAGAAACAAGAAAATGCTGCGAAGAAGCAGTATCATCATCGCACGGGGTCAGGTGGCTACCTCAAAGCCCGGCCGTTGTGGGCCAAGGCCGAGAATGACCTGCTTGCTAAAGGGGTCGAACCAAAGACATTACACTGGCCAAACCGTTCAAGGACTTGGTTCTTCGGAGTTGGGGGAACCTTGGACCCTGTAACGGGGAAGTTCGTTTGGACGGAGGAGCAACTTGCAATACCCATCAAGAAGCTTCAATTCTATATGGAAGCAGCGCAGCAAGGGACATTCGTTCCCGGTAGAGGGAACGACGAGCTCACAATGGCCCTCGGGAATTCTGAGCACCCTGGACGGACACGAGGCACGCCAGGCTCCATTTCGTGGAAGGCCGGGTTTCCCGACGTAGGCGGTTACAAATGCCGGGAGAGGAAGAAGAAAGTGGATGAGACCACTTTGCAGGTGCTGCACGCAAGAGTAAAAGCGCTAGAGGACGAACGAGAAGTAGATCGGAGCAAGCAACCTGTTGAAGCTACCCCCGAAGCTACCCCGCCATCTTAGCGGAAAAGCAGTGTGGCTTCCACCGAGCTGCCCGGGGAGCCTGTCTTCACCGCTCCTGCTAGCTACCTCGTGGATGCTATCATGGAGTCTCAACATTGCCACCTTATGACGCAATGGATGCAATTCAAAGTCAAGGCGGCTGTAGGCTCTGTTTTTCCTTCTGAACCCGGCGCAACTTTTCACTGTCGTCCGATTTCAGAAGGATATGCTAGGGTGATGGTGGATCATAACAGAGGGGTTTGAGGATCTCGAGCTTGACCACCCTACCGGTGAAGGGGTGACTCGGCTGGGTTCTTCTTTGAAGACTCCATGCCTATGGCGGAAGGACCTCATCAACCTTGTGAACAGGACGCCTCCGGTGAGTCAGCGCACTCCGCCTCCTCCTCCGGCAATGGAGCAGCGCACTCCGCCTCCTTCTCCGGGTGATCAGGCGCATGGCGGCACTCCACCTCCTTCTCCGCATGCGCCGGTGCGTCCGAGCAGCCCGCCTCCTTCTCCGCCTGCGCCGGCACGTCCGAGCAGCCCGCCTCCTTCTCCGCCTACACCGGCGCGTCCGAGCAGCCCGCCTCCTCCTCCGCCTGCGTCGGCGCATCCGAGCAGCCCGCCTCCTCCTCCGCCTCGTCAACAAGGCGTGAAGAGAGCCGCCAACGCTTGGGCTTCTCCGGCGCGTGCTAGCACCCCGCCTCCTCCTCCGCCTCGTAAGCAACAAAAGAAGGTAGCCGCTGGGACTGCTCAGGCGTCTTGCAGTACAACCAGAGGCAGGAGGCAATACAGATACGGTCCATCTCTCAGGCCCTTAGAGAAGTTACCATACGAGAGGACCGACGAGGAGAACGCAGAGATCTGTAAAGCCGAAGTGAAGGACTTTTTTGCAAAGAAACCTCTACCTCCAAAGCAGAAGATAGATCCGGCGAGAGCGAAGCGCACTATTGATGCCCTGAAGAAACCTCCACCATCTCCGCCGAAAACCAACTATGAGCGCATTATTCAAAAGTCATATGTCGAAGCATCGCGGTTGGGAAGTACTTGCAGTGATCACAGGTTAGCACAAAAAAAGGTGGGAAACAAATTCCCCAGCTCGGCGAACAAGAGAACCAATCGTGCTCCCCGCTCAACGTGCCTAGCGACATCGTCCCTCATCATCCAGGGATGGCGCCCGGTATCAATCTTGGAGATTACCTGACCGATGATGTAGTTCTTGATGTGTTAGAGGTGGATGATCACAAATACTGGTATGGGAAGCCTCTCGCCAAAGATGCCAGAACTCTAACCACGATGATGCGAAGATTGCATGACTGGTACATGGAAACCTGCAGAGACTCTGGTGGCCAGGATACTCTGATGCTGAATGTTAAAGAGGACCACGACCTCGTTGGAATTGATATGTTGTCTATTACATTTGAGGAGTTCTTCTACTTTTTCAATCAGAAGGACCTCAATAAACCAACGATCACTTGCTACTGTCTGTAAGTACTAGTTCTGTCATTAATCAAGTCTATATATATTGCTCAGCTCTTCATATTGCAAGTATACTTCATTGCAGGTATATATAATTATCCTCACTATATTATGCAGATTGAAGATCGTCGAATGTAGAAAATCTGATATCTATGATATTGGCTTTATTAACACAAATCTCATAGATGAATATTAGGTTCAATTTCATGCTAAAGAAGCCGAGGCCAACTTGCTATAATCGTTGATAATAAATCAATACAAAGATAAAATACTCTTTCCTTACAACTTCCAGTGAGTGTTACTGTCTTGTGCATATTCGGTTTCCCTTAATTATATATTACTCGAGGTTATAGTAATTAATGTAATTGATGAGTTGTATGCATGCGTGCGCAGGTTCCACTATATTCTCCTAGAGATTAAGCTTGAGGAGGAACTAGTAACCGTCTTAGACTCAAGACGAAAAGATCCCGAGACCTTTGCGGACATGTCTAAAATGCTCAACAAGTAAGTTCAATCGATCATTACCGCACCATATCGGCAACTTTGTTCATTTCCTGATATAAAGTAATTGTTTTCTTTGTCTCGCAGGGTTTGGAAAGAATTCACCAAAAAAGTTCTGGCTCTGCCGCGGGAACTGCGATGGATTTACCCAAAAGTAAGCACTACTAGCTAGCTAGTTCCATGCATCTCCCGTTGACTCTAGCTATACTTTCATCAATGCCATTTATAATGCGTCATTATCCGTTTGATTGACCTCTATTTCTTGTAAAGTGCTTGTGACAGGAACCTAGGAATAATTACTTTAGATACTACATCTGCGAGTTCATCTACAACGCAACGGCCAAGAATAGGCGGGGCTACTCTAAAAGACAATTTGATGCGCGTAAGAAAAAATATTCACAATTTTATTTTATTACCATCATTTCTGTTGAGTTTAATTCATATGTGTGTGTGTGTGTGTGTGTGTGTATATATATATTGACCCCCTTCTTCAAATTAGATGTGGCAGATGCGCGATGAACTCCTACCACAAGATCGCATATGGGCAATTCAAGAGGAATTGGCGGGATTCTTTCTTGATCGCGTCATCAGTAAAGCCGGAGAATACCATCTGGAAATTGAGTTAAGATGTTAGGGAATTGTAGTAAGAGATCTTATATTGTATGTATGTAGCCAGTAGCGTCGGATAGATATACGAAAACTTGTTGTTCGACCAATCTCTCTCGGAGAAGGAGAGAGGTCGATCTTCTATACTTAATGGTTTCCTTCATTTGCTTACTAGCTAGCGTGTCGAGTCCTCCGATCTATACGTATATATATATAGTACGTAGCGTCGACCAAGCACGGAGATAAGAGAGGACACTTCTCTCTATTAGCGGGCTAACACAATATATGAAACCCCTAAATTAACCCTACAAAACCCCCAAACCCCCTACCCCCTTCAGAAAAAAAACAAAAACCCGAGCCACTGAACTGCTGACGCCTGGAAGCTTATTTGTCCCAGCTGGTGCTACCAACCGGGACAAAAGGCCCCCCTGCCTGGGCAAGCCGCAGTGGCCACATGGAACCCCATCTGTCCCGGTTGGTATAAGAACCGGGACTAATGGTCTAGCGCATTTGTATCGACCATTTAGTCCCGGTTCCCAAACCGGGACAAATGGCCCTTACGAACCGAGACAAATGGCCATTTTTCTACTAGTGTATCTATCTATCTATCTATCTATCTATCTATCTATCTATCTATCTTTATCTACCCTATCTATCTCTATCTACCCTATCTATCTCTATCTATCCCATCTATCTATCTCTATCTATCTATCTATCTATCTATCTATCCTATCTATCTCTCCTTGTCTATCTCTCTATCTATCTATTTCACTATCTATCTCTCCATCTATCTTTTTTTTTCTTTTCGAAAAGGGGGTTATCCCCCGGCCTCTGCATCAGAACGATGCATGCGGTCATCTTATTGATAATCGAAAAGGTTCAGCAAAGTCTCCAGATCTCAAAAAGGTACAAAAAGGCTCACAAAGAGCAAGAAAAACATGAAACAGGATAGCCACGACCGGCGGAAGAAAAGCATATAGGAACTAAATATCTATCCTATTACATGACCGCCATCCAAACCGGTGGAAGATAGCATGTGCTACTGTCTCCCACCGGATAGACCCAGTACCCATACGCTCCCTGACACCCGTCGGAGTGAGTAACGACCACATACGGATCAGTGTAGTGGCTTGAAAGATAACCTACAAGAAATGAATATGTGTTGATCTGTTAAAAACCAGATCATTCCTGCAGTTCCAAACTGCTCATAACAAAGCACATACTCCTACATGGATATCTCTATCTATCTATCTATCTATCTATCTATCTATCTCTCTCTCTCTCTCACTCTATCTATCTATCTATCTCCCTATATCTATCTATCTATGTATCTGTATATGTACATATCTCCCTCTCTCTCTCTCTCT
>LR738712.1:886054556-886066574 GCA_902687465.1 Secale cereale | reverse complement strand
ATATATATATATATATATATATATATATATATATATATATATATAGGAAAATGGTTGTGTACTCCTGGGAGTACGTACTCCCGCACCTCATATACCATATAGATGAATATTTTATACCTCTTTATTATTTTTAATAAACTTCATTAGTAATTATTAGATACTCCAAAATAATTTTCATGAAAAAATTCATGCGAGTCTACATATTTTAAATGTTTACATATATACTGATGTGTTTGTACGTGAAAAAGGTATATTACAAAAAGTACGTCACAGATGATATTTTTTCAACAAAACTCGTATTGGGGTATCTTAGAATATTTAATGAAGTATATTAAGAATGCCAAAGAGGTATAATTAATTCGTATATGAGGTATATTGATGATGAGAGTACATACTCCCAGGAGTACAAAAGAGGAGTCATATATATATATATATATATATATATATATATATATATATATATATATATATATATATATATATATATATATATATATATATACTCTCTCATCCGGACATCTGCAGTGTCCGTTTTGAGGGCTTGCATTGAAGATGTCCTTACATACATAGTATACATACGCTCACGGCATGGGTACTGTGATACTTGAAGAAGTAGAGCGATACGTGATATACATTGATTGATTTGAGTTTTTCTTCAACTTGAGATTTGTCCTCGCATGCTTATTAGTATATAGCATTAGGCTTTAATAATGTAGTAGCTTTACATGTAGTTAGACAAGCATTGGACACGATCTGCATTGGATATCCAAAAAGGGCACATAATTAAAAGAGTGGATGGGGTTACTAAGATCATGATCCTAATGAGTGACACTTGTATATAAAACGGAACGCAAACAAAAGTTACTGTGATCATGGTCCTAATGAGTGACACATATATAAAATGGAACACCACAACAAAAGCTAATCATAAAACAGCGAACTATATACTACATCGGCGCTCCCAATTAAGCCTGCCCCATGCATGAAAACGGCCTTTGGATTTGAGCACGCCGTTTGGAAATCTCAACATTGGCCTCATTTGGCATGGGTATTGTGATATTTGAAGAAGTAGAGTGATACATGGACATATATTAATCGATTTGATTTTTTCCAACTTGAGATTTGTCTTCGCATGCTTATTAGTATACATCATTAGGCTTTAATAATGTAGCTTTACATGTAGTTAGAAATCGCACTGGACAGGATCTGCATTGGATATCCAAAAAGGGCACATAAAAGAATGGATGGGGTTATAAAAGAATGGATGGGGTTACTAAGATCATGATCCTAATGAGTGACACTTGTATATAAAACGGAACAAAACAAAAGTTACTGAGATCATGGTCCTAATGAGTGACACTTGTATATAAAATGGAACACTAGAACAAAAGTTAATCATAACACAACGTACTTTATAGTTTGTATACTACTAGAATCGGCGCTCCCAAATCCCAATTAAGCCTGCCCCATGCATGAAGACGGCCTTTGGAATTGAGCACGCCGTGACCCCAGGTAGGCAATGAGGCCAATTAAGCTGCAGATTACTACTAGTCCACTTTTGGAAAGAAAGTCCAGCAACATCTTTTGGAAGCAAAATTCAACAACATCGCAGCTACAGCTCGAGCCTGGGTAGTACGTACGAAGCATGCATGACCCTGTATGCAGCTGCAGCTGCGTCAGGCAAGCAAATATAGTATTATTTTTTTGCATATTCAACAGTTTATTATGCACTTATGTCAGTATTTTTTTTCTTATTGTTGAGCAAAAGGGTTTTCCCCTCGATTTTCATTAAGAAAACCAGACAGGAGTTCAATTTACGTCAGTACATACGTTGCGATGAGGCGTGCCTCCACGTGCATCGCCAATCCCCGTATGCATACATGTGGCCAGGCCACCACGTACATAGTGTAGTGCGCACCGGCCGGAAGACGCGATGAATCTAACATGCATCGCCTCGAGAAACGCTGCTAGTAGATCCCATGCATGGATCATTGGCGCTGCTCACGTACGGGGTCGATCAGAATTCGTTTGCAACTTGGCATGATATATATTCTGCGATAATGAGTGTCAGATTTCGGAATCAGACAGTGGAGAGATCCATTCACCCGAGAGAGAAAGGGGGAAATATATGTTGTGTAATGAGTGTCAGATTCGGAATCAGACAGTCTTGAGATCCGTCCACCCCGGCCCGATCGAGAAAGAAAGAAAGAAAGAAAGAAGGTGGTGATCTGATCTAGGCATAGATGGAGCATGTGGCCTCGCTTGTGCACGACCTGCAGCATGCATGCATGCTCATCGGTTCCCGATCCGAAGCTGCTGCTGGACGGACGGCTGCAATCAAGCCACAAGCCAGGCAGCAGTGTAGTGGTTCTTTGTCGTGGCTGCATATAAAAAGCGCTTGTTGCTGGCAGCTGGAAACGGAAAAACACACACATATATCTTACGAATATCTGCGAAAGATCCAAGGAGCTAGCTGCACGAGGCAGCGACCTGGTTGGGCAAAGGGGCCTTTGCCTCTTGGCGCTTTCAAGTCGCACCGCGTCGCAGAGCACGGCTGTTCACTACGGATGGAGCAACGGGCCGGTGGTGGTAGACTGGTACTGGTAGTAGTAGTCGGAGGAGGAGTAGGTGTACGTGCATGGGACGGGATGGGATGGGCGCAGGGGAGGGCAGGCCAGCCATTGCACAATGGCGCCTCTTCGCGTGCGTGCGCCCTACTAGGACGTAGCGCGCCTCTCCTTGGATGGCCAGACAGAGCACCGCGCGCGCGCGCGCACGGGCCGCGGCCCTTCCCGCTCCCGAGGAGGCACGCACGGTGAGTGTACCGTGGCGGCCGGGAGCCGGTGCGTGGCTGCTAAGCCCGGGGGGCCATGCGTCACACACGGAGGATAACACACGCCTCGCCTGTCTGTCAGGGCTCGGCTCAGAAGGTCCAACCAAACCAAACCGATGGAGCGAGCCCGGCCTACGTGTAAATAATTCACAGTTCCCAAGCATATGCCTGGCCAGCTCCCCCGTCGCGTGTGGTGCCAGTGTCAACGTCCCTCGCTAGCAGCATGCGGTCGTTTTCGGCTCGATGGCGAGCGCACCGCGCGCGTAGCTATACGCGCGCCCGTACGACTAGGATCGATCCATCCGGCTGGCTGGCGCGGTAGAAAAACTCAACCAACCGGCGGGGCGGGCATCTCGTTTCCCACGCCGTGTCCACGTACGGCGCACAGGGGGAGCTGGGAGAAACCAGCGGCGCAGAGCGCACGGCGCGCGGCGGCCGCGTCCCTGCCTCTGCCCGCCCGGCGATCGGCGACTCCTGCGGCGCGCCAAAGGGCGGGCGACCGCTTGCCCGCGGCGGGTGCCACCCCGGGGAGGCCGGTTCCTGGGCGCGCGCCAAAGGGCGGGCACGCAGCTGCACGTGCGCCAAGGCAACACAGCAGGCAGGCATAGACTGGCCGTCAAGCCACAGCAGCGGCAGCTTGGTTGCTTGCTGGGCTGATCGAGATCCGGCTGGCCGGGCGCCACTTCACACTGCCCCTTGGCCTCCCCTGACCGCCCATCGGAAGGGTACTGTCCTACACTCCTGCTCCGTGGGCACGATCTGGATTGGATCGCTGGGAGGCTTCTATTAGTAGGTGGGACTAGAAAATTCGCTGCCGGTTTACGGCGGACTGGAATCCGATTCCCTCCCTCCCTCCCCCCGCGGGCCACCACTGGGTAGGTAGCCCGGCGCCAGCGGCGGTGTGGGGTTCATCTCACCTTTTTTTCTTTGCCCGTCCGGTGAGTAAATAAAGCGCATCTCCAATATTCCAAGGGTGTCACATACGGCCTCGGTTTTTTTTCTTTCAAAAGTACGCCAATGATGTATCATACTATCTTTATAGAAGACAGAAAATATATTTACAAGACGTGTAGCACAAATGCGTACATTTGGGGCGTGCACAGAACCCAACTCCAACACCTACAAATACATCATGAGCACGTTTGCTTGCCCGCATAAGGTCCAACCAGGAAGAAGAAACTGGGTTGTTTGGTTACCTGCATTCACTATTGAGCCTTCATCGCACGAAATTTAAAACAGCTTTGGGATTGGCTCGCGAGGCACGCTCGAATCGGCAGTTTCTCGCGAGCTAGGCCCGCGCGAGGCACGTGGTCGGGGGCGGCTGCACGCGAGGAGCCACCCTCGAGAAGCCGTGTTGCTTCCCGAAGCATCGGGAGTTATTATCCTCACCGCTCTCTCTCTCCCCTCTCCCAACTCTAGCCGACGGCAGCGGCCTAGATCGGACAACAGCAAGTCGACCTTCGGCCACCTTCATCGGCATCCGCGACAGAACTTCCGCAATGGCGGTAATCAATCTTTCCCCTCCTCACCTACTACTTCACGTTCGATTCGAGTTTAGATTAGATCCGCGTTAGGGGAACGGGGAAACGGGGTAAACACTATACAAGCGATCAACATCGTCATGACTACCGGTAGATAAGAGTTTCCCGATCCGGATTGAGTGCAACGGAAATGGGGATTAGGGTTCATCTTACATAGTATGCACATATTTTAGCCTCGGGTACCCTGGAGGCGATTGAAGCCATGGGTGGCCTTGGTCTTGGTCTTCTCCTCAACCTGTACCACCATCTCTTCTTCGTCGCCGGAGTCCAGCTCGATTGGCATGCTTTGGTGTCCTGGCTCCGGCACCTTCACAATCATTGCCACCGTCTGTTCTTCCACCTCCATAAGCACCGCTGCTTGATCCTCATGCGGCACCACCGTGATGTCTACTACACAACCTTCTTCTTATAGATGTTGTTGGGCCTCCAAGTTTAGAGATTTGTAGGACAGTAGAAAATTTCCCTCAAGTGGATGACCTAAGGTTTATCAATCCGTGGGAGGCGTAGGATGAAGATGGTCTCTCTCAAACAACCCTCCAATCAAATAACAAAGAGTCTCTTGTGTCCCCAACACACCCAATACAATGGAAAATTGTATAGGTGCACTAGTTCGGCGAAGAGATGGTGATACAAGTGCAATATGGATGGTAGATATAGGTTTTTGTAATATGAAAATATAAAAACAGCAAGGTAACTAATGATAAAAGTGAGCGTAAACGGGATTGCAATGGTAGGAAATAAGGCCTAGGGTTCATACTTTCACTAGTGCAAGTTCTCTCAACAATAATAATATAACTGGATCATATAACTATCCCTCAACATGCAACAAAGAGTCATTCAAAAGGCACTAATGGCGGAGAACAAACGAAGAGATTATTGTAGGGTACGAAACCACCTCAAAGTTATTCTTTCTGATCGATCTATTTAAGAGTCCGTAGTAAAATAGCATGAAGCTATTCTTTCCGTTCGATCTATCCTAGAGTTTGTACTAGAATAACACCTTAAGACGCAAATCAACCAAAACCCTAATGTCACCTAGATACTCCATTGTCACCTCAAGTATCCATGGGCATGATTATACGATATGCATCACACAATCTTAGATTCATCTATTCAACCAACACAAAGAACTTCAAAGAGTGCCCCAAAGTTTCTACCGAAGAGTCAAGACGAAAACGTGTGCCAACCCCTATGCATAAGTTCACAAGGTCACTGAACCCGCAAGTTGGTCACCAAAACATACATCAAGTAGATCACGTAATATCCCATTGTCACCATAGATAAGCACATGCAAGACATACATCAAGTGTTCTCAAATCCTTAAAGACTCAATCCGATAAGATAACTTCAAAGGGAAAACTCAATTCATCACAAGAGAGTAGAGGGGGAGAAACATCATAAGATCCAACTATAATAGCAAAGCTCGTGATACATCAAGATCGTGCCATCTCAAGAACACGAGAGAGAGAGAGAGAGAGAGAGAGAGAGAGAGAGAGATCAAACACATAGCTACTGGTACATACCCTAAGCCCCGAGGGTGAACTACTCCCTCCTCGGCATGGAGAGCACCGGGATGATGAAGATGGCCACCAGAGAGGGATTCCCCCCTCCGGCAGGATGCCGGAACGGTTCTAGATTGGTTTTCGGTGGTAACAGAGGCTTTCGGCGGCAGAACTCCCGATCTAGGTTATTTTCCGGAGGTTTCAGTATATGTAGGAGGTGTTGGAGTCGGGGGCAAGTAAAGGGGGTCTCCGGGCTATCCACAAGGCAGGGGGGCGCGCCCAGGGGGCGCCCCCCCCCCCACCCTCGTGGGCAGCCCGTGGAACTTCTGGTCCTCCTCCGGTACTCTCTGGTCTTCTTATGGTCCAAAAATAAGCTCCATTGAGTTTCAGGTCAATTGGGCTCCGTTTGATATTCCTTTTCTGCGATACTCTAAAACAAGAGAAAAAAGAAACTGGCACTGGGCTCTGGTTTAATAGGTTAGTCCCAAAAATCATATAAAGTGTACATAAAAGCCCATAAAACAACCTAGAAGGATAATATAATAGCATGGAACAATACAAAATTATAGATACGTTGGAGACGTATCAGACCGCAGTCTTTGTGCTGAAGTACTCACAGGCATGATGGACATGAAGACGCCGGTATTGTCTGTACTTGGACCACTTTGTCCTTTGTCCAGCGTCGCCAAAGTCAACCCGATTCATGGTCCAACGAAGTATGTCGACTGACATAGCGCCATTCGCTGGGTCAAGAACCAGTGTCTTCAACTCCCCCAGCGTGGCCTTCTTCACCACAGTGTCTGCCTCTTTGTGCAAATCTTCAATGCCGCTGAAGTTTGATCACACTTCCATGGTGTTCGCAAACTTGGTGCTGTCACCCAGCAAGAACCCTAGGATGAAAGCCCTCCATCCAATGCTCCAAGGGAAGGGGGTTGGGGTTCGACTTGTTGTTGGGGTCCATGATGTTGGGTTAAAGGAAGAGTGAGAGACAGGGAGGTGGTGGGTAAGTGGTGACCTTCACGGTGGGTAAATAAAGGGGCACACAAGTATAGGTTTTTATGGTGATGTCGCAAGGTTCATAATGCACTTCCTGACCCAGCCTCTTAAACTCTTCATAATGCAGATCGAGACAGAGAACAAGACAAAGGAGGTGGTGGCATCAAAGGAGCAGGACAATGGAAAGGACACGATGCCTTCCTCAGAGATGACGCTCGTCACAGCCCGACCATGGACGACGACATGCCGGAGGAGCGCTGATACGTCCAAAACGTATCTATAATTTCTGCTTGCTCCATGCCTCTTTTGGGTGATATTGCTATGATATTTATACACTTCCATACACTTTTGATCATATTTGGACTAACCTATTAACTTAGTGCACCCCAGTGCCAGTTTCTGTTTTCTGCTGTTTTTGTATTTCAGGTTTTCCCATTACGAGAACTGCCAGAAAAATCCCGGAAAGATTATTTAAAAAATCAGCGTTCCAGAAGCTTCCCAGCAGCCAAAGTACAGCCGGAGGGGGGCCACCAGGGCTCCAGGCGCCCTGGTGGCGCGGCCCTCCCTGGCCGCGCCGGGGGGGCGCCAGGGCCCCCCGAGCCTCCGCTGATGCCCCCCTTTGGCATATATTTATATCGTGTCCCGAAACCCTCGAGACGGGAACCCTTTTTCGCGATCTCATCTCTGTTCCGCTGCCGCCGCCGCTTCCAAGATCGGGAGCACCAGGAGAACTCTTCCCGGCACCCTGCCGGAGGGGAGGATCACCACCGGGAGCTTCTCCACCACCATGGACGCCTCCCGGATGAGTTGTGAATAGTCTCCCTTGGACCATGGGTCCATGACCAGTAGCTATGTGATGTTCTCCTCCCGTTCTTGTGCTTCACTAATTAGTCCTCGTGAGCTGCCCTACATGATCGAGGCACATATGTAATCCTTATGCTGTTGCTATGTTGAGTTTGCTGGGATCCGATGGATTGTGAGATTATGTTCAGATTGTGTTTGAGTAATATATTTGATCTACCTCTTTTATATTTATGTTCGTAAGTAATTCTTGCATGTTCTCCGTTGTTATTTATTGCTTTGGCCAAGTAGTAGGTAGTGACTCCAAGAGGGAACGTTATGCTTGATTGTGGGTTCATGCCCCTCGATGACTAGCTTGAGTGACAGAAACATGAGTCTAGGGGATGTGCTGTTGCCACAAGGGGGAAAACAACGGTGCTTGTGCCCGCGGGTGCAAGGATTGTTTACTTTACGCAAAGTTCTTTTAATGCAGTTGTCTGTTGCTTTGAGTTTACACTATGGGTGGGACTCGCAACTTAATACCAGCGAGATGTTCTGGATAGATATCTCAAGGTGGATGATTAGTAGTAGATGCAGATGGATTTCGGTCTACTTGCCTTGGCGTACCGCCCATGCTTTGAACCTCTACCTTTCTTGTAACATAGTTAGCATTGGTTTGCGCACATAATCCTGTCAATTGCCTAGCTATAATTCGTTTACCTCGCATAGGTGTTTTATCGTCTTTTGGGAGAGAGACATCACTAGTGAACATCATGGGACCCCGGTCCATATTACCATCACTGATCACACCCGCTATTTACTTTCCGCTTTTTACTTACTATTGCAGCATTACCTATCACTATTATCACTTGTGTTTGATCCTTTGTAAACTACAAGGCCGGAGAGATTAACAACCTCTCTGTACTCGTTGGGAGCAAAGTTATTTGTATCTGTGTGCAGGTCCACGTTGATTGCTAATATCTGGCGCCGTTAGCAGTTGACACCTTCTTGTTGAAACTGGGAGTCTCAGGGAAATCGATCCTTGGTATCTTTGCCATGGGAAAACTTCCGCTACACTGCATCTCAAACCTTCCACTTGGGGTAACCAACGAGGGGCGAGAAGCCATCAAGCGCCCTAGCGGCAAGCGCCGCAACTACGGCCACTACTGAAGGAAATATGCCCTAGAGGCAAATAATAAAGTTGTTATTTTATATTTCCTCATTTCATGATAAATGTTTATTATTCATGCTAGAATTGTATTAACCGGAAACTTGAAACATGTGTGAATACATAGACAAAACACTGTGTCCCTAGTAAGCCTCTACTAGACTAGCTCGTTGATCAAAGATGGTTAAGTTTCCTAACCATAGTCATGTGTTGTCATTTGACGGACGGGGTCACATCATTAGGAGAATGATGTGATGGACAAGACCCATCCATTAGCTTAGCATATTGATCGTTCAGTTTTATTGTTATTGTTTTCTTCATGTCAAATACATATTCCTCCGACTATGAGATTATGCAACTCCCGGATACCAGAGGAATGCCTTGTGTGCTATCAAACGTCACAACGGAACTGGATGATTATAAAGATGCTCTACAGGTATCTCCGAAGGTGTTTGTTGGGTTAGCATAGATCAAGATTAGGATTTGTCACTCCGAGTATCGGAGAGGTATCTCTAGCCCCTTTGGGTAATGCACATCATAAGAAGCCTTGCAAGCAATGTAACTAATGAGTTAGTTGCGGGATGATGCATTACGGAACGAGTAAAGAGACTTACCAGTAATGAGATCGAACTAGGTATGAAGATATCGACGATCGAATCTCGGGCAAGTAACATACCGATGACAAAGGGAATAATGTATGTTGTCATTACGATACGACCGATAAAGATCTTCGTAGAATATGTAGGAGCCAATATGAGAATCCAGATTCCGCTATTGGTTATTGACCGGAGAGGTGTCTCGGTCATGTCTAAATAGTTCTCGAACCCGTAGGGTCCGCACGCTTAACGTTCGATGACGATTTTGTATAATATGAGTTATGTAATTTGGTGACCGAATGTTGTTTGGAGTCCCGGATGAGATCACGAACACGACGAGGAGTCTCAAAATGGTTGAGAGGTGAAGATTAATATATAGGACGATGATATTCGGACACCGGAAGTGTTCCAAGGGTACCGGGTACATATCGGGTCACCGGAAAGGGGTTCCGGGCACCCCCGGCAAAGATATGGGCCTTATGGGCCAAGAGAGGGACGGACAAGCCCCTAGTGGGCTGGTGAGCCCCCATATAGGCCGAAATAGGAGGAGAAGGAAGGAGGGGACGGGAAAAGGAAAGGGGAGGATTCGGCCTCCCCCTTTCCTTCTCTCCCCCTCTCTTTCCTTCCCCCTCCAACACTTATGGAAGGGGGGAGGCCGACTTGGAGGAGGCGCCCAAGTAGGATCCCTCCTACTTGGGGCACCCCTTGCTGCTCTCCTCCCTCTCCCACCTATATATATGTGCGAAGGGCACCGATAGAACACACAACATTGATTCTTAGCCGTGTGCGGTGCCCCCCCCCCCTCCACATTTTACGCCTCCGGTCATATTCATGTAGTGCTTATGCGAAGCCCTGCGTAGGTCACTTCACCATCACCGTCACCACGCCATCGTGCTGACGGAACTCTCCCTCAACACTTTGCTGGATCAAGAGTTCGAGGGACGTCATCAAGCTGAACGTGTGCAGAACTCGGAGGTGCCGTGCGTTCGGTGCTTGATCGGTCGGAACGAGAAGAAGTTCAACTACATCAGCCGCGTTGTCAAACGCTTCCGCTTTCGGTCTATGAGGGTACGCGGACACACTCTTACCCTCTCGTTGCTATGCATCTCCTAGATAGATCTTGTGTGAGCGTAGCAAATTTTTTGAGATCGCATTCTACATTCCCCAACGACTACCATGAGGTGGGAGGGCCAACCACCTTCTGCAAAGTGATCATGCCCCACGGCTCCGGGCCACACCTATGCCACTGGCGTTCACGCAGCAGTTCCCATCCGTGCCACAGGAGTTCAAGCTGAAGACAAACATCAGCTGCTACTGGAGGGTTACTGCCCCGCTGTTGGACGACAAGGTCACCCTTGATTGGGGTTGGGCCACCTTTGTTGTTTTCCATCAGATCAACATAGGCTTCATGGTGACCTTCAAGCTGCTCACTCCCGACATGCGGAAGGTCATTGTCTTCAATGATGATGGAATTGAAGTGGTGACCAGGTGCGGGAGGCACGACGATGCCTTCGCCGTGAACGCCTAGGACAACCCCTCGTGTGCTCCAGTTGCTTAAGTTTAATATCGAACTGATTTGTGTCTGAACCGTTTATGTGTGGCATTATATTTATAACTGCTTAGTACTACTATGTTCTGTTGTGTGTGTTCTTTCTGATTGCGATGTTCCACTTATGCCTCATATCGAGCTACTTATGGTAGGTGGGATGTTGTGATGTCCAGCTTTGCCAGCGACTCCGGCTCTAACCTTGACTATGAGGAGGAGATGGACCTCCTCATTGCGATCAAGCGGTCCAAGGTGGACACTAGCGGCAACTCGGGATCTGGAGCCTCACTGCAGTGATACGTCCATTTTGCATCATGTTTTCTTGCTGTTATTTATAATGTTTTTATGCATAATAAAGCTTTATGGAGTAATTCTAATGAATTTTCTCTCTTAAAATGCAAGGTTTACACAAAGAGGGAGAATACCGGCAGCTGGAATTCTGGACCTGAAAAAATATGTCAGGCCACCTATTCTGCACAACTCCAAATGAGATGAAAATTAACGGAGAATTACTTTGGAATATATGATGGATAATGGAAAAAATAAGTACCATAGGGGCCCCACTGATACGTCTCCAACGTATCTATAATTTTTTATTGTTCCATGCTATTGTTTAAGATGTTCTTGATGTTTAATGGGCTTTGTTATACACTTTTATATTATTTTTGGGACTAACCTATTAACCCAAAGGCCCAGTCCAGAGTGCTGTTTTTTTTACCTATTTCAGGGTTTTACAGAAAAGGAATATCAAACGGAGTCCAAACAGAATGAAACCTTTGGGAGAGATATTTTTGGAGAAAAATACGCATGGTAGACTTGAGAACCACGGAATAGGGTTGAGGAGGCGTCCACGAGGGTGGGGGCGCCCCCACCCACCCAACAGGGCGTGCCCCCTGCCTCGTGGGCACCCCTTCTGGCCTCTGGTGCCCTCCTTCCTCCTATATATACCTACGTACCCCGAAACTATCAGAACAACAGACCCTAGTTCCACCGCCGCAACCTTCTGTTCCCGTGAGATCCCATCTTCGGGCCTATTCCGGAGCTTCGCCGGAGGGG
>LR738712.1:886021800-886054486 GCA_902687465.1 Secale cereale | reverse complement strand
CTACCACGGAGTGCTTCTACATCCTCATCATCGCCTCACCATGAGTTGTGAGTAGTTTACCACAGACCTTCGGGTCCATAGCTAGTATCTAGATGGCTTCTTCTCTCTCTTTGGATCTCAATACCAAGTTCTCCTTGCTACCTCTTGAGCTTGCGTTGTATTCCCTCAAAGAGGAAAGGGAGATGCAGCACAGTAGCATAAGTATTTCCCTCAGTTTTTGAGAACCAAGGTATCAATCCAGTAGGAGACCACGCGCGAGTCCCTCGCACCTGCATAAACAAATAAGAACTTCGCAGCCAACGTGGTAAGGGGTTGTCAATCCCTTTACGGTCACTTACGAGAGTGAGATCTGATAGAGATGATAATTATATTTTTGATATTTTTGGTTTAATAAAATAGAAAATAAAAGCAAGAAAAGTAAAGTAGATGTAGATTGATATGTTGAGAATAGATCCGGGGGCCATAGTTTTCTCTAGTGGCTTCTCTCAAGATAGCGGTATTCTACGGCGGGTAAACAAATTACTGTCGAGCAATTGATAGAAAAGCGAATAATTATGAGACTATCTAGGCATGATCATTGTATATAGGCATCACGTCCGAGACAAGTAGACCGAAATGATTCTGCATCTACTACTATTACTCCACACATCGACCGCTATCCAGCATATTGAGTTCATATGAACAGAGTAACGCTTTAAGAAAGATGACATGATGTAGAGGGATAAACTCAAGCAATATGATGAAAACCCCATCTTTTTATCCTCGATGGCAACAATACAATACGTGCCTTGCTGCCCCTACTGTCACTGGGAAAGGACACCGCAAGATTGAACCCAAAGCCAAGCACTTCTCCCATTGCAAGAACTATAGATCTAGTAGGCCAAACCGAACCAATAATTCGAAGAGACTTGCAAGGATATTATGAGCACACATAAAAAGTTCAGAGAAGAACCAAATATCTTTCATAGATAACCTTGATCATAAACTCACAATTCATCGGATCTCGGCAAACACACCGCAAAAAGAGATTACATCGAATAGATCTCCTCGAAGACCGAGGAGAACTTTGTATTGAGATCTAGAGAGAGAAGAAGCCATCTAGATACTAGCTATATATGTACCCGAAGGTCTGTGGTAAACTACTCACAACTCATGGTGATGACGATGATGATGATGAAGAAGGCCTCCATGATGGATCCCCCTCTCGGAACATGCTCCAAGATGGGATCTCCACGGGAACAGAAGCTACGGTGGTGGAATTAGGGTTTTCTCTCTGCGTATGGAGTTTCTGGGGTACGTAGGTATATATAGGAAGAAGGAGGGCACCGTTGCTGGGGAGGCTTACACAAAAGTCATATACCAAGTATCTATCACAAACCCTTATCCTTCGCATTACATTTATTTGCCTCTCGTTTTCCTCTCCCCCACTTCACCCTTGCCGTTTTTATTCGCCCTTCTTCTGCCGTGTGTTTATCGTTTGTCAACCCTCATGTCTGAGATGGGGGAAGATTTTATCGAGAAGGGTAGTAATGTTGAGGGCAATGTTTATGTTGACCCTCCGGATGAAACTACCACTTTACATATTAAGAAGTTTTGGGTTGGTAGTGGAAATATTATTGGAAAAGGAGTTCTTCAGGACTTCTTTACTTGTGCCGGTGCTTTGCCCACTATGGGTGGCTCTATTCTTCACAGAACTAGTAGCCTTGCGGATGCTATATCTATGCTTGTAGTTGAAATTGAAAGGCAATTTATCCATATGCATCCCTGTATTCAGAGAATCTTTCTGGAATTTTCCAATATTGAGCATTCTTCTGTTAAGCGTGCAGCTACTATCTTTTTGGCTCATGAATTTAGGTTTATTATGAAAGAGGCCAAAGAAATCTTTGCTCATTACGGGGTAGATGCTGGCCGACCTCCCATAGAGGCTATCTTATTTAATCAAGAAGACATAATGTGGTTGCGATATCATGATCATGTTGCTTTTAATGAAAACCTTAGAAAAAGGTTCCTACCGAGGTCTTGGTTGATAGAATTTCTGAGATGAATGATGATTTTTCTATTCAAAACAATGGGTTGGGCTTCTTCCTTGAGCGAAGGCTCATGACCTTCAGCCAAAAGAACGCCTATAATGATGAATTGGTTGTACACTATAAAGGGCCAAAAGAGGAACCTATACCTCCTGAGCTTGACATGGGGGACTTTTGTCCCATTAAATTTAGCCCTTTTGATTACTTTTGCTTGCCACAAAGAAACCTTGCTGCTGAACATAGGGAATATGAGATGAGTTTTCGCGATATATCGTATCATTATGGCATTCCCTAGATCTATCTTTGTATCGTGCCTAGCTAGGGGCGTAAAACGATAGCGCTTGTTGGGAGGCAACCCAATTTTACATTTTTTGTTTTTGCTTTTGTTTAGGAATAAATATTTCATCTAGCTTCTGTTTAGATGTGGTTTTGTGTTTTAATTAGTATTTGTGCCAAGTAGAACCTTTGGGAAGACTTGTGTGAAGTTTATTTGATCTTGCTGTGAAAAACAGAATCGTTAGCGCTCGCTAGAATGGTCACCAGATTTTACTGGAGTATGCTATTTAGTTTATTCTTTTTGAAGATGATTAATAGACAAATTCCTCATGTTTACCAGTTTATTTCAAAAAAATTGGAGTTACAGAAATATGCAAAAGTTACAGCTTACTACAGACTGTTCTGTTTTTGACGGATAGTGTTTTTTGTGTGTTGTTTGCTTATTTCAATGCATCTATGAGTAGTATTGGGAAGTATGAATCATTGAGAAGTTGGAATACAGTAGGTTTAACACCAATATAAACAAAGAATGAATTCATTTCAGTACCTTTGGGTAGTGGTTTGTTTTCTTATACTAACAGAGCTCACGAGATTTTTGTCTAAGTTTTGTGTTGTGAAGTTTTCAAGTTTTGAGTATTGCTTTGATGGACTATGGAACAAAGAGTGGCAAGAGCCTAAGCTTGGGGATGCCCATGGCACCCCAAGGTAAAATTCAAGGACAACCAAAAGCCTAAGATTGGGGATGCCCCGGGAAGGCATCCCCTCTTTCGTCTTCATCCATTGGTAACTATACTCGGAGCTATATTTTTATTCACCACATGATATGTGTTTTACTTGGAGCGTCATGTATAATTTGAGTCTTTGCTTGTTAGTTTGCCACAATTATCCTTGCTGGACACACCTTTTTGAGAGAGTTAAATATGGCCTAGGAATTGTTAGAACACTCTATATGCTTCATTTATATCTTCTGAGTTGAATAGTTTTTGCTTTAGTGCTTCACTTATATCTTTTAGAGCACGGTGGTGATTATATTTTGTAGAAATTGTTGATATCTCATGCTTCACTTATATCCTTTAGAGAGTCTATTAAAACAGCATGGTAATGTGCTTTGGCTATAAAACTAGCCTTCACATGATAGACATCCAAAATCAATGTAGTAAAAACTTTCACACTAAGTGCATTGAATATGATACGAAGTTGGATGCTTGATAATTGTTTTGAGATATGAGGATAGTGATATTAGAGTCATGCTAGTGGAGTTATTATGAAATTGAGAAATGCTTGTGTTAAAGTTAGTGATTCCCGTAGCATGCACGTATGGTGAACCGCTATGTGACGAAGTTAGAGCATGAGGTATTTGTAGAGTGTCAACCTTTGGGTGGAGGTCGGGGACGCGCGATGGTTAACTCCTACCAACCTCCCCCCTAGGAGCATGCGTTGATTGCTTTGTTTTGATGACTCGTAAATTTTTTGCAATAAGTATATGAGTTGTTATGACTAATGTTGAGTCCATGGATATTACGCACTCTCACCCTTCCACCATTGCTAGCCTCTCTTGCACCGCGCAACTTTCGCCGGTACCATACACCCACTATATATCTTCCTCAAAACAGCCACCATACCTACCTATCATGGCATTTCCATAGCCATTCCGAGATATATTGCCATGCAAATTTCCACAGTTCCGTTCATATGACATGCTTCATATTGTCATATTGACATGCATGATCATGTAGTTGACATCGTATTTGTCGCAAAGCCACCATGCATAATTTTTCATACATGTCACTCTTGTTTCATTGCATATCCCGGTACACCGCCAGAGGCATTCATATAGAGTCATACTTTGTTCTAGTATCGAGTTGTAAATTAATAAAAGTGTGATGATCATCATTATTAGAGCATTGTCCCATGTGAGGAAAGGCCAGTAAAAAATAGATATGGCCCAAAAAATAGAGAGGTGCTAAATAAAAAAGAAACGAGAAAGCCCCTCCAAGAAAAATGAGAGAAAAGAGAGAAGGGACAATTTCTACTAGCCTTTTCCACACTTGAGCTTCAAAGTAGCACCATGTTCTTCATGATAGAGAGTCTCATGTTTAGTCACTTTCATATACTAGTGGGAATTTTCGTTATAGAACTTGGCTTGTATATTCCAACGATGGGCTTCGTCAAATGCCCTAGGTCTTCGTGAGCAAGCAAGTTGGATGCACACCCACTTAGTTTCTTTTGTTGAGCTTTCATACATTTTTAGCTCTAGTGCATCCGTTGCATGGCAATCCCTACTCACTCACATTGATATCTATTGATGGGCATCTCCATAGCCCGTTGAAACGCCTAGTCGATGTGAGACTATCTCCCTCATTTTTGTCTTCTCCACAACCACCATTCTATTCCACATAGTGCTATATCCATGGCTCACGCTCATGTATTGCGTGAAAGTTGAAAGGTTTGAAAGAATAGAGTATGAAAACAAGTGTTTGGCTGAAACCGGGGTTGTGCATGATATGAATATTTTGTGTGATGAAGAGGGAGCATAGCCAGACTATATGATTTTGTAGGGATAACTTTCTTTAGCCATAGTATTTTGAGAAGACATGATTGCTTTGTTAGTATGCTTGAAGTATTATTATTTCTTATGTCAATATAGACTTTTGTCTTGAATCTTTCATATCTGAACATTCATGTCATAATTAAGAGAATTACATTGAAAACTATGTTGGTTAGCATTCCACATCAAAAATTCTGTTTTTATCATTTACCTACTCGAGGACGAGCAGGAATTAAGCTTGGGATGCTTGATACATCTCCAACGTATCTATAATTTTTTATTGTTCCATGCTATTATTAAGATGTTCTTGATGTTTAATGGGCTTTGTTATACACTTTTATATTATTTTTGGGACTAACCTATTAACCCAAAGGCCCAGTCCAGATTGCTGTTTTTTTGCCTATTTCAGGGTTTTATAGAAAAGGAATATCAAACGGAGTCCAAACGGAACGAAACCTTCGGGAGAGATATTTTTGGAGCAAAATATGCACGAGAGACTTGAGAACCACGGAATAGGGCTGAGGTGGCGTCCACGAGGGTGGGGGCGCCCCATCCCCCCCACAGGGCGCGCCCCCTGCCTCGTGGGCACCCCTTCTGCCCCCCGGTGCCCTCCTTTCTCCTATATAAACCTACGTACCCCGAAACTATCAGAACAACAGAGAAAACCCTAGTTCCACCGCCGCAACCTTCTGCTCCCGTGAGATCCCATCTTGGGGCCTGTTCCGGAGCTCCGCCGGAGGGGGGATCTACCACGGAGTGCTTCTACATCATCATCATCGCCTCACCATGAGTTGTGAGTAGTTTACCTCAGACCTTCGGGTCCATAGCTAGTATCTAGATGGCTTCTTCTCTCTCTTTGGATCTCAATACCAAGTTCTCCTCGGTCTTCGAGGAGATCTATTCGATGTAATCTCTTTTTGTGGTGTGTTTGTCGAGATCCGATGAATTGTGGGTTTATGATCAAGATTATCTATGAGAAATTTTTGGTTCTTTTCTGAACTCTTTATGTATGATTATAATATCCTTGCAAGTCTCTTCGAATTATTGGTTTGGTTTGGCCTACTAGATCTATAGTTCTTGCAATGGGAGAAGTGCTTGGCTTTTGGTTCAATCTTGCGGTGTCCTTTCCCAGTGACAGTAGGGGCAGCAAGGCACGTATTGTATTGTTGCCATCGAGGATAAAAAGATGGGTTTTATATCACTATGTTTGAGTTTATCCCTCTACATCATGTCATCTTGCTTAAGGAGTTATCTCTGTTCTTATGAACTTAATACTCTAGATGCATGCTGGATAGCGGTCGATGTGTGGAGTAATAGTAGTAGATGAAGAATCATTTCGGTCTACTTGTTTTGGACGTGATGCCTATATATAACGATCATGCCTAGATAGTGTCATAATTATTCGCTTTTCTATCAATTGCTCAACAGTAATTTGTTTACCCGCCGTAGAATATCGCTATCATGAGAGAAGCCACTAGAGAACACTATAGCCCCCGGGTCTATTCTCAACATATCAATCTACAATCTACTTTACTTTTCCGCTTTTACTTTCTGTTTATCCAAAAATACCAAAAATATCAAACTGTCATCTCTATCAGATCTCACTCTCGTAAGTGACCGTAAAGGGATTGATAACCCCTTATCGCGTTGGCTGCGAAGTTCTTATTTGTTTGTGCAGGTGTGAGGGACTCGCGCGTGGTCTCCTACTGGATTGATACCTTGGTTCTCAAAAACTGAGGGAAATACTTACGCTATTGTGTTGCATCACCCTTTCCTCTTCGAGGGAATACAACGCAAGCTCGAGAAGTAGCACCCACCAGGTGGGCACAACCCACCTGGGCGCTCCAGGGCCCCCGGGCGCGCCCTGGTGGGTTGTGCCCTCCTCGGCCCACCTCCGGTGCCCCTCTTCTGGTACATAAGTCATTTTGACCAATAAAAAATAAGGAGAGGACTTTCGGGACGGAGCGCCGCCGTCTCGAGGCGGAACATCGGCAGGAGCACCTTTGCCCTCCGGGGGAGCGATTCCGCCGGTGGAACTTCCCACCCGGAGGGGGAAATCATCGTCATCGTCATCACCAACAACCCTCTCATCTTTGGGACGCCAATCTTCATCAACATCTTCAACAACACCATCTCCTCTCAAGCTCTAGTTCATCTCTTTGTGTTCAATCTTTGTTACATCTTGGAGTTGATTACATCTTGTAGTTGATTACTATATAGTAAAAGACAAATAGCAATGTAGACCTGAAAGTATATGATAGGAAAATAGACCAGGGGCCGTACAGTTCACTAGTGGATTCTCTCGAAAAATAGCACGTGATGGGTAAACTAATTACTGTTGGGCAATTGATAGAAAAGCGAATAGTTATGACGATAGCCAAAACAATGATCATGTACATATGCATCACGTCCAAGATTAGTAGACCGACTCCTTCCTGCATCTACTACTATTACTCCACACGTCGACCGCTATCCAGTATGCATCTAGTGTAGTAAGTTCATGGAGAAACGGAGTAATGCAATAAAAACGATGACATGATGTAAACAAGATCTATTCATGTAGGAATAGACCCCATCTTTCTATCCTTAATAGCAACGATACATGTGTGCCTTGCTGCCCCTTCTGTCAGTGGGAGAGGACACCGCAAGATCAAACCTATCACAAAGCACATCTTCCCATTGCAAGATAAATAGATCAAGTTCGTCAAACAAAATCCAAATATCGGAGAAGAAATATGAGGCTATAATAATCAGGTATGGCTATTAAAGCAAGACAAATTTAATCATAAACTCACAATTCATCAGATCCCAACAAACACACCGCACAAAGTCATTACATCAAATACATCTCCAAGAGAACTTTGTATTGGAGAACAAAGAGAGAAGAAGTCATCTAGCTATTGCCTACGGACCCATAGGTCTGAGGTGAACTACTCACGCATCATCGGAGAGGCACCAATGAGGATGATGAACCCCTCCGTGATCGTGTTCCCCTCCGGCGGAGTACCGGAAAAAGGCTCTAGATTGGATCTCTTGGCTCAGGTACTTGCGGCGGCTGAAATAATTTTTCGTCACTCCTCTAGGGTTTCTGGAATACTTGGGTATTTATAGAGCTGATAGTCGGTAGAGGAAACCCTCGTGGGGTGCATCCTGGTGACTTGTGGTCCCCACGGGCCTCCCTGGTAGCTTCCTTGGCCCATACGTTTTCTTCTGGTCTAGAAGAAATCACCAGAAAGTTTTGTGGCATTTGGACTCTGTTTGATAAGGATTTTTTGTGAAGGGAAAAAACAAGCAAAAACAACAACTGACATTGGGCACTATGTCAATAGGTTAGTCCCAAAAAATGATATGAAGTTGTTATAAAATGATTATAAAACATCCAAGATTGATCTTATAACCGCATGGAACAAGCAAAAATTATAGATATGTTGAAGACGTATCACGTGCCTCGAGAGACAGCGAGCACGGGAGAGGGACGCGACAGAGCAGTATACGCGCCTCCACCGCGGGATGCAGGCGGAGCCCGACGAGGATGAGTGGCTCCTCGCATGGGTTTACCGCCGGTCACTCACAACGGCAGAGACAGGCGATCGACGCCTCCGACAGAAGAACGCCAAGGCGCTCCGGCTTGCTATTGAGCAGTCGGAGCGCGTGACGAAGGAGGCAGCGGCGGAGCTAGCTCGAGTCGCCAAGTTGAAGCAGGAGCGTCAGATGAAGGGGCTCGTCGTCCTCTCCGACTCCATCGTCGCCGACGGCGACAGATGCACCTCCTCCTCAGACGATCAAGACCCTCCAGCAGCCGCGGACGCCTACAGCTGCGCCGACGACCGGAAGGGCAAAGGCCTTGCGAGGAAGTGGTGACCCCCCCCCCCCACCCCACCCCGTCCTCGTATGTTTATATCATTTTTAGTTGTACAAGTTGAAGAACTTGTCCGGTGACGAACTAGGATGATTTTTTGGATGTTGCAAAGTTTTTGAATGTCTGTTTGCAGCGGATTTTTGTTGTCCGATTGTTTGATCACGTAGAGTAGATCGACGTTGCATGTGTAGCATGTATATAAAGTTAGCAAATAGAAAGCATCCGCGGGCGTTTGAGGGGCCGAACTAGCCCATCGCAACTGTAGATGCTCTTAAGCTTTTTGAAGGGAACATCATTTTTGCGATTTTGACCGAGTTAGATCGAAGCGTGCACAAGCAACAGAGACAGAGAGCCTCATATACATAGGCCAGTCGACTACAAAGGGGATAGGGCTGCTAGCGGCCTTTTGAGGCGCACGTCAGTCCACTCGCGAGGTCGGCGTTTGCGTGCGGTGTATATATACCGGCCTCCACACCGCTTCTCTTTCCACCAATCCCGCGCCCCCTCCCGGCCACCACCTGCCGCCGGCTCCTTCCTCCCCTTCCTCATCCGCCGCGACCGATCCAGAACCGATCAAACACCTTGTCCCGCGACACGCCATGGCCGCCTCCGTCGAGCCACGGCAGTCGTCGTTCGGCCGCCTCGACGCGCCGGCCACCGCGCCGCCGGCACGCAACGGGGCCTCCTCCAACGGCGTCCGGCGCCGCGCCGACTCGCCGGTGCGCGGCTGCGGGTTCCCGCCGCTCATTTCGCCGCCCCGGAAGGCCATCGTTGAGGACGAGGAGGAGGACGAGGATGAGGAGCCGGAGGAGGACTGGCGGGCGGCTTACGGCTCGCAGCTGCAGCTGGAGGTGGAGCCGTCGACGCGCGACCCGCGCGACGAGGGCACGGCCGACGCCTGGATCGAGCGCAACCCGTCGCTGATCCGGCTCACCGGCAAGCACCCGCTCAACTGCGAGCCGCCGCTGGCGCGCCTCATGCACCACGGCTTCATCACCCCGGCGCCGCTCCACTACGTGCGCAACCACGGCGCCGTGCCCCGCGGCGACTGGGCCACCTGGACGGTGGAGGTGACGGGGCTCGTCCGCCGCCCCGCGCGGTTCACCATGGACGAGCTGGCCACGGCCTTCCCCGCCGCGGAGCTGCCCGCCACGCTCGTCTGCGCCGGCAACCGCCGCAAGGAGCAGAACATGGTGCAGCAGACGGTGGGCTTCAACTGGGGCGCGGCGGGGGTGTCCACCTCCGTCTGGCGCGGCGTGCGCCTCCGCGACGTGCTGCTCCGGTGCGGCATCATGTCCAAAAAGGGGCAGGCCCTGAACGTCTGCTTCGAGGGCGCCGAGGACCTCCCCGGCGGCGGCGGCGCCAAGTACGGCACCAGCGTGACCCGGGAGTGGGCGCTCGACCCGTCCCGCGACATCCTGCTCGCCTACGCGCAGAACGGCGAGCCGCTGCTGCCCGACCACGGCTTCCCCGTCCGCGTTCTCATCCCGGGGTGCATCGGCGGGCGCATGGTCAAGTGGCTGCGCCGCATCGTCGTCACCCCCGCCGAGTCGGACAACTACTACCACTTCAAGGACAACCGGGTGCTGCCGTCCCACGTTGACGCCGAGCTCGCCAACGCTGAGGCCTGGTGGTACCGCCCTGAGTACATCATCAACGAGCTCAACACCAACTCGGTGATCACCACACCGGGGCACGACGAAATCCTCCCCATCAACGCCTTCACCACCCAGCGCGCATACACCATGAAGGGATACGCCTACTCCGGTACGTACCTCCTCCATCCATTTTTTTTCTTCTTTACCTTCTTCTTTTCATAAAAGTACGACGATCGATCGATCGAAAATAAAAACTTAATTTGAGCTGCTAGAAAGACAAATATTATGATACAGAGGGAATATATTCGTGCATGACTTGTTCTTTGTCTTGGTACTCCTATATACATGACGCCAACCAAGGATGACGCAATAAAAGTAGTATATACTATGCTTCCGTAGCATTGACCATAAGGAGGAGTATATAGTATCAATTTTTTTTTTGTTTAGAAAACAAAGCTTGAAATTATGAAGCTGCCGAATATGCATTTTCTTTACATGATTGACATTGGCAAGTAGTAGCATTTGAAAATGCCAGCTTGAGCGTGACAGTCCCTTGTTTTCTACTAAAAGCTTGAGGGTGGTGGCAGCCACTCATTGTTTGGGCTGTTATTCTACTCCTCCTATCACTACTGCTTCCATAGATAGCATTGACCATATGGGCGGAGCTACGGAGCCAGGTGTCTCATGGCGGTAGGCTAAGCTCCAAAACCGGGTGCAAGACAAGAGAGATACCGTGTGTTGTTGAGTAGTTTTCCTTGCGGTTCATGGAATCATGCATGCATGGTGCACTTTCTCTGCCAAGGAAAACATATATATATAACCCTTGGCATGCACTTTCTTTTTTGACAAAAATTGCATGCGCTTTTCTTGTGGCTCTGGGGTCGCTTGGCACTTGGTGGCGTCCAAAAGCTAAGCTGCGTGTAGCCGCTGGATGCATACCATGGCTAACTACTTATACGATATTTAATACAGTATAAAACGTTGCTAGTTCTTGGACTAGTCGTCTGATGGGTGGGGCCAGTGGCAAGGTTGCCAGCAGGTCGCACCTGGTGGAGTGCCGGCTTGGGTATAGACTATAGAGCAAGGGACAAATTAACAAGCGAGCCTATAATTGGAGTCACAAGTCATGTGGCCAACCGCAGCCAACAGCCAGATTTTTCTCCCATCTATCACCACCTCAATAGTAACTCTACTAGCCTACTGATTACAACTTCTATAAACCTATAGTCCCCCGAAATAAAGACCACCACCTCCGTATCAAAATATAAGACGTTTGAGTACTAGATTAGCCTGCAAAATGTCTTAGAGCATGGTTAATAGTATAGCCAGCTGCTGGCTATATGATCTTGCCACGTCATTTATAGCCAGCCTTATAGCTGGTAAATACAATAGATGCATGCAAATTTGTATTAATTTGTTGATATATGGTCCACCTTCCACACTCACATGGTGTCTAAGAGCACGTGATACAGCCGACTGTTAGTGAGTAGCCTGCTTCTCTTCTCTCTCCGTTAACTCATTAAAAAATATATTTAAAGTCTTACAACTCGCCTATGCCATCTTATTATACTTGCTATTATATCTTCTTTTCATACGCTGAAGTAGCCAAGATTCAAACAAGGTATAGTCACTAGAGAGGGACAAGAAAGGCCCAAACAAAAAAAGGGAGAGGGACTAAGTCTGAAAAGCTAAACAACTCACCACCATCCGTAGACCATCAACCAAAGCAAAAAGCATCGAGCAATGCTATGTTGCAAAGTCTCACTGGACAAATTACTACTAGTGCGGAAGTCAAAAGCAACAAAGCAGGCACGCATGATTCGTCCCATTTTTGACGGGGCACTCTGCCCGCCAGCCAATCATCAACAAGGGGAATCGGAATCCAGCAGCAGCAACATGGATACTTTGTGCTGAATATTCCAACTGGGGCCTCGGGAAGCGTGTTGAGCTGGGTTGCTTGCTTGCCGACACAGACTCCTTGTTTAAAAGAAGAAAACAAACGTTGGGTTGTCAAGTACTTCCTCCGTCCGAAAATACTTATTATCAAAATGAATAAAAGATGATGTATCTAGATGTATTTTAGTCTTAGATACATCCATTTTTGTTTATTTTGAGGACAAATATTTTCGGACGAAGGAAGTAGTAGTACTCCCTCTGTGCTCCTTGAGAAATACATATACATTTCCTATGAAGCCAAACAATGCAAACCCTGATCAAATTTACAGAAAAACCACCGGCAACTGTAACAGTGGATGTGTATAATAAGAAAAGATATTTTTATCGTGTATTTAATGATGTTAGTTTTGTATTTTAGCTGTTGATAGTTTCTTACGTGCTCAAACATTGTACTTTTTGACTTTTATCTAAACCTTCTTTTCAAGCCAAGGAGGGAGCATCTTTCTTACCTATTGCACTAATTAATTAGCAGACGGCAATCCTACGTCCAATGTAGTACTTAGGGGGTGTTTGGTTCTCTAGTCCTAAGACTTTTTCTAGTCCCTAAGACTTTTTGAAAAAAGACTCTCAAGGAGGTACTTCTAAGGACTTTTAGCAAAAAGTCCCAAAAAATCCCACCATGTTTGGTGTGCTAGGGACTTTTTCTAGTCCCAACACAAAAAAGTCCCTGGAACCAAACACCCCCTTAAGAGGGTGATCCTCGCTACTCCTACTTCTAATAAATATATTTTTAACATGTGTGCTTCCACATCATTAAGATAGATGTAACCGTTGTAATTACTAGCCTGATCCACTAGCATTCGTATGAGCTACCCATGAAAATTGCTTACCATGCAACATGCACTAATGCATTCTGTGTGGATTTTATATCACATTACATTTAACTGTGACATACATAACTTTTCATGTTAATATTTTTTTCCTTATGCAATAAAAAAAATCTCACATAGTTTAAATCGTAAGGGTTGTATAAGTATTTCACACTTATTTAGAAACTATATTAAGTTAAGTCAGTGAGCGAACCACCAACTCATGATCACTTTTTTCTTTTTGTTGCGTTTTATTAGGTGGTGGCAAGAAGGTCACCAGAGTGGAGGTGACGCTTGACGGCGGCGAGAGCTGGACGCTCTGCACGCTGGACATCCCGGAGAGACCCAACAAGTACGGCCGGTATTGGTGCTGGTGCTTCTGGTCGGTGGGGATCGAGGTGCTGGACCTCCTGGGCGCCAAGGAGGTGGCGGTGCGGGCCTGGGACCAGACGCACAACACGCAACCTGAGAAGCTCATCTGGAACCTCATGGGCATGATGAACAACTGCTGGTTCAAGGTGAAGGTGAACGTGTGCCGCCCCCACAAGGGCGAGATCGGGTTGGTCTTCGAGCACCCCACGCAACCCGGCAACCAGACCGGCGGCTGGATGGCACGGCAGAAGCACCTGGAGACGGCCGAGGCGGCGGCGCCGGGGCTCAAGCGCAGCACGTCTACTCCGTTCATGAACACCATCGCGGACAAGCAGTTCACCATGTCCGAGGTGCGCAAGCACGGCTCCAAGGAGTCGGCATGGATCGTGGTGCACGGCCACGTCTACGACTGCACCGCCTTCCTCAAGGACCACCCAGGCGGCGCCGACAGCATCCTTATCAATGCGGGATCCGACTGCACCGAGGAGTTCGACGCCATCCACTCCGACAAGGCCAAGGCGCTCCTCGACACCTACCGCATCGGCGAGCTCATCACCACGGGGACCGGCTACAACTCCGACAACTCCGTCCACGGCGGGTCCAGCCTCTCCCACCTCGCCCCAATCCGGGAGGCCACCAAGGTCACCGGCGCGCCCATCGCGCTGTCCAGCCCGCGGGAGAAGATCCCCTGCCGCCTCGTCGACAAGAAGGAGCTCTCCCACGACGTCCGCCTATTCCGCTTCGCGCTGCCATCCTCTGACCAGGTGCTCGGCCTGCCCGTCGGCAAGCACATCTTCGTGTGCGCCACCATCGACGGAAAGCTCTGCATGCGCGCCTACACGCCGACCAGCATGGTGGACGAGATCGGGCAATTCGAGCTGCTCGTCAAGGTCTACTTCAAAGACGAGCACCCCAAGTTCCCCAACGGCGGCCTCATGACGCAGTACCTGGAGTCGCTCCAGCTCGGCTCCTGCATCGACGTCAAGGGCCCGCTGGGGCACGTGGAGTACACCGGCCGCGGCAACTTCGTCATCAACGGCAAGCAGCGGCGGGCGCGCCGGCTGGCCATGATCTGCGGCGGCAGCGGCATCACGCCCATGTACCAGGTGATCCAGGCCGTGCTGCGCGACCAACCGGAGGACGAGACGGAGATGCACCTGGTGTACGCGAACCGGAGCGAGGACGACATCCTGCTGCGCGACGAGCTGGACCGGTGGGCGGCCGACTACCCGGACAGGCTCAAGGTGTGGTACGTGATCGACCAGGTGAAGCGGCCCGAGGACGGGTGGAGGTTCAGCGTCGGGTTCGTAACGGAGGAGATCCTGCGGGCGCACGTCCCCGAGGGCGGCGACGACACCCTCGCGCTCGCCTGCGGGCCGCCGCCCATGATCAAGTTCGCCATCTCGCCCAACCTCGAGAAGATGAAGTACGACATGGCCAATTCCTTCATCTCCTTCTGATGAAACAACAACATTTCTCCTCTACTGGTACGTACGTACGTAGCATGCAGCTGCCTAAGCTATATACCACCGCGTCGACGCATCAATCTGTGGATGTAATGTTGTTTATACGTGTCTGTCGAACGTATTTGTTCATTAGAGAACCGTGCATGATTGCATGAATTATACTCCTACTAGGTACCTAGGACTTGGACGTACACTTACTCTTCCTTTCCTAGACTACATTGGACATATACCGATGTTTTGCCCTCAGGAAGGATGTGAAGTTTACGCGGCTCCCATTGAGGGTCTGTTTATTCCTTCATGTATACTACTACGATATACTAGTATGTAAATAAGATTGATTATTCTTCTATCTTTTTTTTTTTTTTGGAACGAAGGCTCAAGAAGAGCCCGACTTTGAATTAACAAAGCCATCAACCGGCCAGGATTACAACCACAACATAACAAGCTCGAACAAAAAACAGAAAACACGGCAAGATACAAAGGTGCCGGAAGGTATCTCTCAAAACCTCACACACTACAGCTAAAAGATAACACAAGGAAAGCACAAGCTGAAGCACAGAGAGGCCCTCGTCCACCCAAGTATCACCAGGGAAGAAGAAATTGGGCTCCGAGAAAAGCCCGCCGTCGAGGATAGGGTGTGTCGGCACCTAACAAACAAGGCCCTGGAACAAAACATCGCCATCCATTCCCACTGTCGAAGGAGGCCCCTGCCTCCTCGCTTGGCTCGAAAGGCGCCGAACCGTCGACAGATGGAGTTGCTCACCCTAGAACATGGACGAAGGATGCAACCAGAGGCAACTAAGGAGTAGGGACAGAGCACACCCTTCCTGACTAAGGAACTTCGCCAGAAACACCGCATCACCGCTGCCCACTGACGATCCTCTGGAGAGGAGAAAGATGCCGGTCAGACCACAACACAGTGTCCAGGGAGGAAGAAGCTTGAGGAGGCATGTCCAAGATCAAGGAATGGCGCTCCGGCTCTCACAACTCGCACTGATGTAGCCGCCGGAGGAGGGGAGCCCGATCCCCTCCTGGCCAGAAGCCGCCGGACCAAACTGACACCAGACGCACGGAGAGCACCAGAAGAAAACCCGACCACTGCCAGACCTGCCGGGCTGCCGCCGCCGCCACTGGGGACACACTGTCGCCGCCGCCCGACCACCACCACACCGCAATGCCCACAGTCCAAGAAGCATCCAAGGCGACAACTTCAAGAAGCAAACGGCGCCAAGAGCACCGTCGCCGCCCAACAAGGTTCGGGTTTTCACCCGGGAGGCTAGGGGAAGGGGAGGGTGGAGCAAAGGACCTGAATGACGCCTCCAAGAAGGGGAGCGGCGTCCTTGGACGTCGCCGCCATGGATTTCTCCCTGTCAAGGCTCCACACCGCCAACACCGCATCCAGCTCCAGGCACCGGAGAACCAAGTCAACCCGGTCCAGATCTGAAGTGGTGGAGCACGCAGGGCAGCAGATGGGGAAGGAGGTGGCCAGATCTGGAGCTGCAAGAGGCCGGAAGCCCCACCGCCGGCGCCGCAGATCTCGACCACCGGGGAGCTTGCTGCCCGCGCAGCCAAGCCCACCGGACCACACCCGCGCCACCAAACAGCCGGGGGATGGTGGCGCCTCACCGAACGAGGCCGCCGCCCCAGATGCCGACGCCCCCCGCTGGAGAAATGAAGTAGCAGAGGCCCCGCCGCCACCTTCCTTGGCGACGCCCCGAGCTTGCCCGGCGGGTGCCTCTAGTGGCGGCGAGGAGGTAGGGGAGGAAGGGGGAGGCGGCGGGGGCTAGGGGTCTCGCCCTCGAGCCGCCCGAGAGGGGCGACGCGAGGGAAGGAATTTTCAGATTGACCTGTTTTTGTTTTCTTATTCTTCTATCTTAGCCTTGAGGTCAGGGGAATATCTGAGAATGTATTGGAAATAGTTACAAGAAAGATAATATACAAAGGGAGTTCTTGCATTGATATGTCTGTATGTATATTATTAATTGTGTCCTCTAATAGGAGTAAGTAGCTTGGCTGTTTTCGAAAAGAAAAAAACTTGTCTGTTCTGAATATGAATGATCAATTTCTCAAAAAAAGAAACATCACCATTTAGAACCTTTTTGATTCATAGGAAAAGTAGAGAAAACCATATGAATAAGACATTTTTCTATGGTGACATTATTCATCTGTTTGATTCAAATGAATTGACCACATGGAAAATGTAGGATTATCATGATCTCACTAACCCCATCCATTTTTTATGTGGCATCTTGGATATCCAATGCAGATCATGTCCACTGCTTTTCTGGCTACATGCAGCTAAATTATTTGGAAGCCTAATGCTATGTGGAAAGCATATAAAGACAAACCTCATGTCAAGAAGAAGAAAATTCGACGCGGAGAAATAATAATCAGTGCATGGCCATGTATGACTCCACTTCTCTGAATTTCACTCCATGTTGTGAACCTCCCTCTTTCATCGCGTATAATATGCAGGACAACTTCCTCGACTCAACCTGACGTTGTGTCAACCTAAGCACACCAATTCTAGCCACAACTGGAACAAGGATTTCTTCCAAATTTTCAGTGTTTACTCAAATTGTTCGCATGGTCAGTGCACAATCAGTTCAGGTTGCCTACGTCTCGGACTCAACATATTCGCTTCACATTCTGGTTATGTTCCAGAAGCTGGTAATCGAAGCATGAGTGATCTGGCTGTCTTGTGTGGCGTATGCAAGGCATTGCTAGACGTATAATTCATATCTTCTTCACATTTTGGTTATGTTTTTATTTTCAAGGCTGAACCTCTGCTACTGTTTTTTGACGGTGACACTAGCGAGACCACCACGTCGGCGGGGACGACCACGAGTCCACGAGTAACAATAGCTATTGCAGGCAGCATTGTCACGGTGACAAGACGGATCGATGATGATCGGATCCCATTTAGCCGTTGTCGCAGCCGCAGGTGCAGCAACATCATTGGCGGAGGGCCTTTTTGTCTAACTACTAAATGTGTACGTGCAATGCACGTTGATATCAGGTAATATATTAATTGCATCGAAATATTAGGTGGAATATTATTTGCGTATTAATTATGTGATTAGCATTGGCATTAATATTTGGTATGATATTAACTGCACACTAAACGTATTGAGTGCTCATCATTCGAGCAGCCCGAGTAGTTGGATTGACCTGATTTGATGACCGGGGTTTGTTGGATCTGCCCCCTTTGATCTTTTTATATTTTGGTATAGATAAAAAGATACCATTGCGCACATGTTAAGCCGAGCATTTAGAGAAAATAATTTCTAGACTAAAAATGATTATTTATATAAGCCGAGCAAGCTACTATCTATGCAATCCTAACACTTTGAACCTTTTATCCTAACCAGCCCGCCTCAAGATCACAAAAAATTGCAATCCTGCCCTCGAGCACTGCAAACGAGTCCAAAACTTTACACAAAACATAACCTAGTTAGTAATCATATACTGGACACGCTACCATAAGATTACACAAGGCGGTGAAAGTACTGTACACCTCTCTTTCGCAAAAATTCACAGTCCACTTAAATTTGCCAGAATATGCAATTTCGGCCCATCCACACAGCTAGCCTGCTGCCTTCTCTCAGCTTAAAACCGCCCAGACTCCAGGCAATAGGGTGAGGCACATCTTGTTAAATCTTAGAAAAGACAAATCTTGTTAAATCTTACGTCCGTAGCTGAATTTTATGGTAGCTCATGTTAATTTAAGCTGGAGTCATGCCTTCGTTCAAGCCATGCCTACCGCTAGTCCGTGCACAAGATTTGTACTTAACCACTTAATTTTCATGTATATATACACTTGAAATATGCCAAGTCCGGCAACTTGCCCGCTTATCCAGAGTCACAATTCACCTAAAAAGGAAATCCAAAGTCACAATATGTATTTTCTACGCAGCGGAAAATCACACAAACACACAAAGAAAAACCTCTTTTTTTAACAGGAAGGTTTACTTTATTAATCAAATACTTCATCCGTCCGAAAATACTCATCAAAATGGACAAAAAAAGATGTATCTAGAACTAAAATACATCTAGGTACATCCTCTTTTATTCATTTTGATGACGAGTATTTCCGGACGGAGGGAGTAGCAGTTACTCCGCTAACAGTCTTACAATGAACTCAGGCGGGGCATCAACCCAAAGACAAGGGTTATTTGCACGTCCCTATCAAGCCAACTCATGAGCTACAATGCTCAATAGTAACCCTCCTGAAATCTAATAAAATAGTACGAAAATCATCAAGAACCGGTGTTGCCATCATAAAATACCCTTCGTTGCAGTTAATAGCATCCACCATTGTGTTGTTATCCGATCTCACCACCTTTCTTGCTAGCTTCGGCCCCTCAAGCAAGGCAACTGCTTTTGCTGTGAACACGTCAGCTACATGTTTCAGCCTTGCCGTAGATGATCACGGATCACAGCTCCACATGAGCCTGCATAGTCACCCTCGGTAAATGATGCATCAACATTTAAAATTTGCTATCCAGAGAGAAACACCGGCCACTTGTCCCTCACGGTATCGAAGGAGGAGAAGGTGGATGTGAGCATCCTGACTGACGCGATATTGGCCGTTTCGCCCATGCGCGAGGTACCAGGTTAGAATCGAGTCGTGGGAAGTAAACGAAGTGGGCGGGCCACCAGGACATGAACTACTAATTGCAAACAAAGTTCTTAAATTCAAAATCAAGAAGTTTTTACTTGCAAAACTATGGGTCAATTACATTTATTTTTGGCACCAAAGTTTTTAAATTCAAAATTTATTTGATTTTATTGGGCGGTAATTACTGACAATGCCGAGATATTCACAAACAGGTACACTATTATTTCTTTACCCAGAGGGTTGAGGAGCGGGAGCTAGCACGTCATGGATCAACTCTTCGAAGTTGCGGCGAGACGAGCCGCCAGGTTTGGCCGCCTTGACCGCTTTCTCCCTCCACTCCTGCGCCTTCTTCTTCATCACCTTGCCATTCTCCCCTTCCATGACCTCCGTGATAAGTACCGCGACGGTGTCACGCCGAACGTCGCTGTCGATCTCCATGCCAACGCCCCATTCAGTGCATTGGTATCGGCAGATGGTCTGGTGGTCTGCGAAGAATGACCAGCTGATGACGGGCACGCCGCCACACATGCTATCCAGTGTCGAGTTCCAGCCGCTATGTGTTAGGAACACACCCACTGCCGGGTGATTCAACACCTGCTGCTGCGGACACCAGGAGGAAATGAGACCACACTCAGCGGTTTCGACCGAGAAATCCAGGGGAAGTACCGCGGTGTCGCCCCTGATGAGGTCGGGACGGATGATCCAGAGGAAATGCCTGCCACTCATGGCTAGGCCCCAGGCAAACTCCACCAGTTGATCATCGGTCATGATGGTGGTGCTACCGAAGTTCACGTACACGATGGAGCCAGGCTCCTTGTCATCGAGCCACGGCAGGACCTCCTCCTGCTCCTTCCACAGGCTCATGCTGATGTTTGAGCTTGGTGCCAGGAGCGGGAGCGGGCCAATGGTGTAGACCTTGGGCAGGCCGAGTGCCTCCATGGCCGCCACCGCCTCTGCCTCGAGGTCATCGAAGGTGTTGATGATTAGTGCCGATGCGCCGACCGCGCGCTCTACGATCCCGAGCGTGAAATGCAACATGTAGTCGTCCGGGGCCGGACTGCGTATGAAGGTCGGGAAGTCCCTAAACCTCATGTTCCGCAGGCCCGGCAAGTCTTCCACTGGCGTGTCAAGGTACTCGTTCGTCAGCTGCTTGAAGTCCTTGATTGGTGCGAGGCCACGGTCGAAGAGGAGGCGGCAGTGCCGGAGAGCGACAAAGCTGGTGGCGCTGGTTGCCCACAGCTGTACGTAGGGAATGCCCAGCTCCCTGGCTACTTCCATGGAGAAGTCCATCACAACATCAGAGACGATGCAGGTCACGGGCGGGTGGCCCGTTGCCGGGTCGTTGAGCTCCGCGAGGAGGCGGCGGAAGGGCCCAAGGCAGACCTCCGTGATGGCCTTGCAAATTGACGGGACATCATGCATGACCTTATTGTCGGACGATGACACGCCATCCGGAATGGTGGCGAAGTGGAACCCCGGGACACCGGCCACCGCGGCCGTGCCCTGCGCATGGACAAGGCGGGCGTGGTCGTACTCGGTGTTGACGAAGGTGATGTGGAAGCCGCGGGCGTGGAGCATCTTGGCCACGTCGAGCATTGGGTTGATGTGCCCTTGCGCGGCCGCCGGGAGGCACACGACGTGTGCTTTCTCGCCCAATGCTGAAGATGAACCCATTTCCAGCGGAGATGACAATGGGATTTCGTGGCCTGTTGTATTGTTGTTGCTGCTGAGGATGATATGCATTGCTTGGTATGTGAGACGACAATACATTATTTATAGGTAGCACACATACTGTAGGCATGGACATGTCGGGCGGCGGGGTGGACCTTACTCGCTCGAAAAGTCTATGTATCCATCTGTCTACCTAGTCTATCTATTATCTTTCTATCCATTCTACTTTTTCTGTATATCTATGTATCTTCTATCTATATATCTATCTATTCTATTCTATTCTATTCTATTCTATTCTATTTCTATACTAAAAGCATAATACGGGTCAAAAATAGAGCCACCACGTTTGTCCACATATGATAAAAAATTATGCTTCATCGATCCTAATTGTAACAACTGAGATTAAAAAAATACTACCTCCGTCCTGATTTATTAGTCCCTATAGTATTTTGTGTCAAACTAGGACCATATATTTAACTAAATAAATAATAATGCATGGCAGCAATAATTGTATCTCTGGATTCGTATTCGAACATAGTTTTTAGTGATATTACTTTTTGTTACATGCCTTAACATTTTCTTAGTTAAATCTAAGGTCAAAATTTGACACAAAATACTAAGGGGACCAATAAAGCAGGACAGAGGTAGTATAAAGAGTTACGAGCAACAATAATCATGCATAGATGAAGGTATATATTGCCACGTTAAAAGTGTACAACAGACTTTGTGTTGATACAAGGGCAAGTACTCTGTGTGCCCTTGGAGGGGTGGCGCCTCCTGATGAATCCCAATACTCCGTGTGCTAGAGTTCCAAAGGGCAGGTATTTCCCAGACTCGGATTTTATGCAAGCGATAACTCCTAAAAGTTCTTCTGTAGCTTGGAGGGCAGTCATATCTGGCCAGGAGGCTTTGCTCTCCGGTTTGATCAAAAGGGTGGGCGACGGGTCCTCAATTGTGGTCTAGGAAGACCGTTGGATTCCATCCACGACCGCAATGTCTCCACTGTTTCGGCCACCAACTACTAACATATCCATGGTAAGTGATTTGATTGATGCTGAAAACTAGACGCGGCGAAGACAGTTGGTTCGGGATACATTCATACTACCTGATGCGGAGGCCATTCTTCTTGAGATCCCGCTCCGGTCTGGGGGTGGTGACGATTTCCTCGCATGGGCACATGACACTTCAGGCAACTACACCATTAAGTCGGCGTACCGAGCTCTTACAATTCGAAACGAGCGCCAATCTCTTGAAGAAGGGCAGGATACTGGATCCTCAACGGATTTGGAATGCCTTGTGGAAGCTAAATGTGTGCCAAAGGTGGGAGTTTTCTTCTGGCGAGTGCTTAGGGGAATTCTACCTAATGAGTGCACCCTCAAGCACCCGCATTTGAGACAGATCAGTCTTTACAAAATTTGCATGGTGATGGAGGAGGATATGGAGCATGCCTTGCTGCAATGTTCTCATGCAAAACTATTTTAGGATGAGGCCCAACAGCTCTTTGACTTCCATCTCCCGGGACTACACCCAGCTACATAAGCGAGAGACATCATTTGTGATGACAGATTCACGAGTAGAGAGCAGACCATCATAGTTTCAATTATGTGGTCTATTTGGCACTCGAGAAACAAGTTGAGCGCATGGGGATGAATACCTGAATCCTGCTCATACAGTTCGTCGGACCAGGGAAACACTTTTCTCCTAGACATTCCCCGGCGTCATGCGATAGTGTTGCCTGCACATGGTTGCCCCCCCCCCCACATGGGTGGCGGGAGGGGGGGGGGGGGAGTTGCTCGCGCACCAAGCTCCTTCCAAGGTGCGTGGAGCAAACCATATCCGGGTGTGACTGGACCCCCCTCATCGCAGAGACGATGGCAGTACGCGACGGTGTCATCTTCGCCAAGCTAAGGGGTTTTTCGAAAGTCTTCCTCGAGACAGATTGCTTGGAGGTAGTTAACATCTGGGCCACTCAACACGATTTGTGTTCCATTGTGGCACCTGTCTTGGTAGAAATTGGAGAGCTAGCTAGCAATTTTACTTCTTTTGTAATCTGGCATGTATCCAGGTCAGCAAAAGGTCCGACTCATGTCTGTGCCAAGCATGCTTGCACGATTGACGTGATCATGAACTGGCTTAACAACACTCCAAGCTTCCTGGTCAGCGCTGCCTATTGGCTGGCTGTGAATGCCTTCGTTGAATAAAATCTCTTAAAGTTTCCCTCACAAAAAAAAAGGTTGCTTAGGGTTTCTCATAATTCTTTCCGATTTACTTTAGTCACATTAGCTGAGCAACTGGTCAATGGCTTAAATGTAAGGACTAGCAGGCCTAGCCTTGTTGTGGCCTTTGATGTGGTGTCATGCATTTGGCATATGTAAATGTTGAGATAATTAAAAGTAGCGGGGATGAACAAATAATGTTTTTTTTGAAATGGAACACAACGACATCATACATCATAGTCTGTAGGGGTGGAATAACGAGCTACTCGGCTCGTTAAGCTCGTACTCGTTAAGCTCGTGCTCGTTAAGGCTCGGCTCGTTAAGCTCGTTAAGATTAACGAGCAGAAAACCCTGCTCGGCTTGGTTCGTTTAAAACTCGTTAAGCTCGTGAGCACTCGCTGGGCTCGTTAATAGATTTTGATGTGTTACGGTCCACACGATAAGCATGTAGATTTGGTTTTTAAAAGGAAGATGGTGACTATAAAATAAAATGCACTATTTTGTTGCCTCCTATGTGTATTAGATTGAGTGGATGGGACGAAGTGCTACGAAAATTTTGTGAGGTAAGATGAAAATATGTGTTATGTTATTTCGTGAAACTCATTAGCTCGTTTGTTAAGCTCATTAAGCTTAACGAGCTAAAATCAATGATTGGCTCTGTTCATTAAGAAGCGAGCCACGAGCTTAACGAGCCGAACTATCGAGCGCTCATTAAGCTCGCGAGCTTCGAGCTTTTGGTCGTGGCAGTGCTCCAGTTGACCCTCGGAACGTTTACATCATCAGGTAAGTCCACAGCCCATCGCAAAAAAAAAAAAAGAAGCAGGCTTTTTGGAACGGAATGCAGCTAATGAATGGGCTAATTTACTCAAGGAGCAAGTCAAGTTATATTTCCTGTTCGGTATTTACGCGAAATCACTAATTGAGGAGTACTTTTTTTAAATATCACTCGCTTCGCAGGTTGCGACAAATGGTGTGATGCACGTGCGCCACTTGTTGTGACATGGGAGTTTTCCTTTTTCTTGATAGATCCGTTTATTCAAAACGTTTTATCTCCTAATCAGTATGTCCAAATCTCAAACCATTTTTACTGTTGGATTCCTAGCGTCGAGATCTTCAAAACTAGATCCATATTGATAGGTTTTAATGAATTTCTTTCTCACAAAAAGAACTGGACGAAAAAACTAAACCGGAAGCACATTTTTTTTCTTTTTCGGAAGCCGCTTCCGAGAGGCACGGCCGCGGAAGCAAAACAGTGCCTTTCGCGTAAGAAAAAGAACACATATTTTTTCTGTTTCCGAGAGACACGGCCGTGCCTTCTGCGGAAGTACAACCGTGCCTCTCGCAGAAAAAAGACACGCATTTAACGGGAAAAATAAACGTGTTTTATCGAGCAAAAAAAATCAAAAAAATAGGTCGAAAAGCTAAGGAAGACCCATAGAAAACCGAAAAGTGAAAAATACCAAAAAACTTTCAAAAAATAAAAAACGCGTGCGAAAAAAAAAATCGGCTCAGAGCGCGACACTGCAACGGTTGAGAGCGCGCCAAGTGATCTCAGCCCACCCCATGTGATCTTTGGTGGCACGCGGCAACACCGCAACACATTCATGTGTGCATCAACATTAAGCTCCGGTTCTTGGTAGAATGACGATTTTGTTCAGCTCGATATTTTGCTTTTGTTTCTACCGCACTGAATCAATGGAAAGGGATCGTGGGGGAGGGCGTGCCGGCGACGCGGGCCACGGCAAAAGGAAATACGGGAGTTTGTTTTCTTTGGTTTTGAGTAGAAAAGGATCGGGAGGGAGGAAAAATGTTGTAACCTCAGATGAAGAATGGAAGGTGCGGGGGTTTGGATGGGAGGAGGGGGAGCAGGCAAGCCTCGTCCATCATTACTACTCTACTTCACAGGCCTTGTTGCCGTGGTAAGTGGCTATTTTAACTTTTTAAGTCCATGCAAAAAAAAAAAAATCCATGCACGAGGTTCCGATTTAGAATCAACTTCTGGGAATTGCAAAAGCACGGGTGAATTACATTTATATTTGGCATAAGTTTTTAATACAAATTTTATTGGGCGGTAATTTGCTGAGATTACTCAGATATTCTCAAAACCAGTCTCCTCAATAGAAAAACAACCAGGATTGAGAAAAAATAAAACTTAAAGCATATTATTTCTTTACCAAGAGCGGCTAGGAGCGAGGAGCTAGCACATCGTGAATCAACGCATCAAAGTTGCGGTGAGACGAGCCGCCGGGCTTGGTCGCCCTGACCGCTTTTTCCCTCCACTCTTGTGCCCTCTTCTTCATCACCTTCCGGTTCTCCCCCTCCATGACATCAGTGATAAGGTCCGCGACGACCTCACGCCGGACGTCGCTGTCAATCTCCATGCCGACGCCCCATTCGTTGCACTGGTACCGGCAGTTGGTCTGCTGGTCCGCGAAGAATGGCCAACTGATGACGGGCACGCCGCCGCACATGCTTTCCAACGTCGAGTTCCAGCCGCTGTGCGTCAGGAACGCGCCCACGGCCGGGTGGTTCAGCACCTTGCTGCTGCGGGCACCAGGAGGCCACGAGCCCACGCTCCGCCGTCTCGGCCGAGAACTCCGGGGGGAGCACCGCGGTGTTTCCCTTGATGAGGTCGGGACGGATGATCCAAAGGAAATGCCTGCCGCTCTTGGCCAGCCCCCACGCGAACTCCACTAGCTGCTCGTTGGTCATGACGGTAATGCTGCCAAAGTTGACGTACACGACTGAGCCGACCTCCTTGTCGTCAAGCCACGGCAAGCACTCCTCCTGCTGCTTCCACAGGCTCATGTTGATGCTTGAGCTCGGTGCCAGCAGTGAAAGAGGGCCGATGGTGTAGACCTTGGGCAGGCCGAGCGCCTCCATGGCCGCCACCGCCTCTCCTTCAAGGTCGTCGAAGGTGTTGACGATCATCGCCGACGCGCCGACCGCGCGCTCTGCAATGCTGAGCGCGAAATGCAACATGTAGTCGTCCGGTGCCGGGCTGCGTATGAAGGACGGGAAGTCCCTAAACCTCATGTTCCGCAGGCCCGGCACGTCATCCACCGACGTGTCAAGGTACTCGTTCGTCAGCTGCTTGACGTCTTTGATCGGTGCGAGGCCACGGTCGAAGAGGAGGCGGAAGTGGCGGACACCGACGTAGCTGACGGCACTGGAGGTCCACAGCTGGACATAGGGGATGCCGAGCTCCCTGGCCGCTTCCATGGAGAAGTCCATCACGATGTCGGCGACGACACAGGTCACGGACGGGTGGCCAGTGGCGGGGTCATTGAGCTCCGCCAGGAGGCGACGAAAGGGCTCGAGGCAGGTCTCCGTGAGGGACTTACAGAGCGACACGACATCCTTCGTGACGTCGTCGTCCGACGGTGGCAGGCCGTCCGGAATGGTGGCGAAGCGGAACCCCGGGACACCGGCCACCGCGGCGGCACCCGGCGCACGGACGAGGCGTGCGTGGTTGTACTCGGTGTTGACGAAGGTGACATGGAAGCCGCGGGCGTGGAGCATCTTGGCGACGTCGAGCATGGGGATGATGTGCCCCTGTGCGGCCGCCGGCAGGCAGACGGCGTGTGCTGCTTTGTGGCCCGCCGGTGCTGGAGAAGAACCCATTTCCGGCGGAGACGGCAATGGGCTATTGTGGCCAGTAGCTGGTGTTCTTTTAGCTGCTGAGGATGCTATGCGATGGCTTGGCATGGCTCTGTCGCTCTTGCCATACATTATTTATAGGTGGTACGTAGGGCAGCAATGGCGAAGGCCGGCAAACACAACGTAGACAGTAGACTGAACCGAGGACGTGTTTGAATTGAATTGGTGTGGTGATATGAAGGACGTACGTCAGTGATTACATCGACCGGTTGGCACGTATTGTTTCTTTATTGTCGTATATATAATAACCTTGGATCGAGGATGGAAACTTTCAGTGGAATTAAGCTTCACATGGACATGTCGGGCGATCTATTACCCGCTCAGAGCATGGTTAATAATGCAACCAACAATCAGCTAGTGCCCCTATGCGGCCGCCAGCAGGCACACGTCGTTTGCTTTCTCGCCGCCGGTGCTGGAGAAGAACTCATTTTCGGCGGAGACGGCAATGGGCTGCACAGTAAATGAACTCCTTTTGAGTATAGTACAACATTTATCATCAATTATTTGAATTCACTTCAACATTTATGGACAGCATTCACTTAACTGAATTCGAAAACATTCACTAACTCAACAGAAAGTACAAAGCAATATCTGAATTTCGACAGAAAGTACAGAGCAATTCACACCCATCACAGGGCATCCATCACAGTAATCACAGGGGAGTCCATACATCACAACAATCACAACATCTATCACATCTTCCTTCAAATCCAAGAACAACCCTAAATTAACCCTAAACTAACCCCCAAATCATCACCACCGGCAAGCCAACATGGAAAGCAACGAAACAATAGTAATCGTCCTATCGAACGCCTACATTCCCTTCATCGAATGAATTGCGGCAACAAAACATCAATCTTTCCACCGAAATCATGAAGAACCTAGCCCGATCAAAAACCTAGGACAAGGGGGCAACCCAGGAGGAGAAGAAGTCGATCGAGCACGTACCATACCCAGGAGGGAACTCCCCGAGCCCTCGTAGGAGCGGCTCCATGCCACATCGATGGGCGGTGGCGGCGTCCAAACCGGCGGTAGAGAAGGCGATGGCGTCGAGGCAGAGGCAGAGAAGGCCAGGGGTTAAGGGGGGTTTGTGAGCACCTGGTGGAACCACTTGTACTTATCTGGATGCAAGGACCAATCTACAAAAATTGTACCACACAAGGGGAAATGTAGAAAAGTGCCCAGGACCAATCGCGAGCCTTCTCTTCCCACGTGGTAGCGCAGTTGGCACATTTCGGACTGTTTTGTACCTAAACGATACCGCATCAGGGTTGGTGTATGACTTTTATGGGGTTTTCTTGTTTTTTTATGAATCTGTTACCACCGCGCAAGTATATGTACCCCAGGTGTAATTAACTCTTTTTCTACAGATTCCACTCCGGACTACACACGAAGCAAAATGAGTGATTATACGCCCACGTCTATATACATCCGTATGTAGTCCATATTGATCTTTAAAAAACTTATATTTAGGAACGGAAGGAGTAGATTCAAAATGTGAAAATACATTCATAATTTTAATTCGGGTTGACTAACCAAAAATCAAAAGTTAGTCACCCCCTTTCCCATCTCCCTCCCGAGCCGCTCAAGACCCTCCTCCCGTGCTACTAGACCGGCGCCGACGTTGACGCCGACGGTGGTGGCGGCGTCCGGCCCGTTAAAGACGACGCGCGTGGGTTCGCCGCGCCCCGATGGGCCTCCCTCGGGCAGGGGGAGTGGCGTTAACGGGGAGACCTGTGGTGTGGCAGTGCACGACGAGGAGAGCACGGAGCAGTGGAGCATGATTGGGAGCTAGCAAAGGAGAGGGTGGTGCGCGATGATCCTCCAAAAGGCGTCAATGTGGGAGGCGACACGGTTGGGCTGTGCAGAAGGGTAGCTCGGGTGGATGGTGGTGCTACTTCTTTGAGTTTATCTTTCAGGCCCTGGTGCTTCTCGAATTCATCCGCCTGAACGTAGTTGACGGAGCTCCGGCTTAGATTATTGCCGTCTCTTTGGGCGGTGAGGTTAGGGTTTCTTGTATCGTGTCGAGATTTGATGTCAGGTGCTTCAGATGTATGCAAGGGTTCAACGGCGACGACTACGACTCCAGGGCACTAGCCCTTAGGTGGAGGTGCCCGAAGACTTCCCGGTTGTCGTCAATAAGATCAAACCAGCTCCGGTAGGGAGTGGCGACAATGACTCGTCGGCGGCTCGTTTGACGGTCTTGAAATCTCAATGTAATTTTTATTATGTTTGAGATGCTTTGTACTTCCGCTCAGTTTTAATAATAGTTCTGGATCATTTTCACACACAAAAAACCTCTTTTAAAATAAATTCCATTTAAGAATGAGTATGTGTGGGACACCACTAGTAACAGAAACTTTCAATTCAAAATTTTACGCGAAAAAATATTGGATATCTACACATTGGCGCAGAATTTGCACTAGACCAGGGCCAAATATTTGCTACTCCCTCCGTCCCAAAATATAAGAACTAGTGTCAAAAACGTTCTTATATTTTGGGAGGAAGGGAGTACAAACAAAATCGAGACCACCCTTAGAGCTAGGTAAGCCGATTCCGACTTGGGGACGAACTCGGGAGAAGGCCATCATGCATTGAAAATGGAAGGGGGGTTTGGACCCCCCTTAACCCCTTCATCGAATGAATTGCGGCAACAAAACATCAATCTTTCCACCGAAATCATGAAGAACCTAGCCCGATCAAAAACCTAGGACAAGGGGGCAACCCAGGAGGAGAAGAGGTCGATCGAGCACGTACCATACCCAGGAGGGAACTCCCCGAGCCCTCGTAGGAGCGGCTCCATGCCACATCGATGGGCGGTGGCGGCGTCCAAACCGGCGGTAGAGAAGGCGACGGCGTCGAGGCAGAGGCAGAGAAGGCCAGGGGTTAAGGGGGGTTTGTGAGCACCTGGTGGAACCACTTGTACTTATCTGGACGCAAGGACCAATCTACAAAAATTGTACCACACAAGGGGAAATGTATAAAAGTGCCCAGGACCAATCGCGAGCCTTCTCTTCCCACGTGGTAGCGCAGTTGGCACGTTTCGGACTGTTTTGTACCTAAACGATACCGCATAAGGGTTGGTGTATGACTTTTATGGGGTTTTCTTGTTTTTGTATGAATCTGTTACCGCCGCGCAAGTATATGTACCCAGGTGTAATTAACTCTTTTTCTACAGATTCCACTCCGGACTACACACGAAGCAAAATGAGTGATTATACGCCCACGTCTATATACATCCGTATGTAGTCCATATTGATCTTTAAAAAAACTTATATTTAGGAACAGAAGGAGTAGATTCAAAATGTGAAAATACATTCATAATTTTAATTCGGGTTGACTAACCAAAAATCAAAAGTTAGTCACCCCCTTTCCCATCTCCCTCCCGAGCCGCTCAAGACCCTCCTCCCGTGCTACCAGGCCGGCGCCGACGTTGACGCCGATGGTGGTGGCGGCGCCCGGCCCGTTAAAGACGACGCGCGTGGGTTCGACGCGCCCCGACGGGCCTCCCTCGGGCAGCGGGAGTGGCGTCAACGGGGAGTCTTGTGGTGTGGCAGTGCACGACGAGGAGAGCATGAAGCAGTGGAGCATGATTGGCAGCTAGCAAAGGAGAGGGTGGTGCGCGATGATCCTCCAAAAGGCGTCGATGTGGGAGGCGACACGGTTGGGCTGTGCAAAAGGGTAGCTCGGGTGGATGGTGGTGCTACTTCTTCGAGTTTGTCTTTCGGGCCCTGATCCTCCTCGAATTCATCCGCTTGGACGTAGTTGACGGAGCTCCGGCTTAAATTACTGCCGTCTCTTTGAGCGGCGAGGTTAGGATTTCTCGTATCGTGGCGAGATTTGATGTCAGGTGCTTCAGATCTATGCAAGGGTTCAACGGCGACGACTACGACTCTAGGGCACTGGCCCTTAGGTGCAGGTGCCCGAAGACTTCCCGGTTGTCGTCAATAAGATCAAACCAGCTCCGGTAGGGAGTGGCGACAATGACTCGTCGGCGGCTCGTTTGACGGTCTTGAAATCTCAATGTAATTTTTATTATGTTTGAGATGCTTTGTACTTCCGCTCAGTTTTAATAATAGTTCTGGATCATTTTCACACACATAAAAACCTCTTTTAAAATAAATTCCATTTAAGAATGAGTATGTGTGGGACACCACTAGTAACAGAAACTTTCAATTCAAAATTTTGCGCGAAAAAATATTGGATATCTACACATTGGCGCAGAATTTGCACTAGACCAGGGCCAAATATTTGCTACTCCCTCCGTCCCAAAATATAAGAACTAGTGTCAAAAACGTTGTTATATTTTGGGAGGAAGGGAGTACAAACAAAATCGAGACCTCCCTTAGAGCTAGGTAATCCGATTCCGACTTGGGGACGAACAACTCGGGAGAAGGCCATCATGCATTGAAAATGGAAGGTGTTGCGGCTCTTACCATGCTTACGATCGATCGACTTGATCGTTGGAGTCGGATCCGTTTTCATCTATATATGCGTACATCGCTTTGCCTTGCTGCTGCATCGATCAGAATCAGATCAGGTGCAAACAAGACACAATCGGCACCATGAGCGACGGCGACTGCCCTGCTGACTGCGGCGACGGTGACTGCGACTGTCTTTGCTGCTGCTTGTGCGACGACCGCTCTCGGGGCTCCGGCCACACTCCCCACCGCTGCCTCCTCATCCTCCTACTCCTTCTTCTCCTGGTTGCCATCCTCGTCGCGGCCTACGCCTTCGTGCTCCCCGTCCGCATCGCCGTCGAGGACGCCTCACTCGCCCGGCTGGCCCTCGCCGGTCCCAACGGCACCGCGCTCGCCTACGACGTCTCCCTCGCCGTCGCCGTGCACAACCGGAACTGGGCCATGCACGCCAGGGTTGGTTCGCCGCTCGACGCGGAGCTGCTGTTCGCCGGCGAGCGCTTAGCCAGCGTCAGGATGCGGGGGAGTTTGCGCGGGAACATCCGGCCATGGAAGACGAAGGTGTACAACATCGCGGCGTCGGGCGAGAGCACCGCCCCGCTCGCACTACTAGGAAAAGGGCTATAGATGAAATTGACACTAATGGCGCACCATACAACAAGTGCGCCATTAGTATATAGTAATGGCGCACCTGCGACAGATACGCCATTAGAGTTCGAAGTACTAATGGCGCATCTTGCCCGGAGTGCGCCATTAGTATCAAGAATTTTTTTTTTAACTAGCGCGCCTGTCCAAATATACTAATGGCGCATCTATTAATAGTGCGTCATTACTAGTTATAAATAGTAATGGCGCACCAGCAGTAAAGTGCGCCATTAATGGTCTTTTTTTTATGATATTTTTTATTCTGTTTTTTACAAAACTACTAATGGCGCACTTTCCCGAAGTGCGCCATTACTAGTTTGAACTAGTAATGGCGCACTGTGCGGAAGTGCGCCATTAGTATGTTTTTTTTCCCGGAATGTTGATTCATTTCTGTTTCGGTGACACCCCCAGCCGGCGCACCTCTCGCACCCGACGCCTCCGACGCCGCCGCCCCCACGGCCCCGACGCCGCCGCCCCCGACGCCCCCCTCTCCCCGACGCCGCCGCCCATGACGCCCCCGACGCCGCCGCGCCCGACGCCCGCG
>LR738712.1:885966699-886012000 GCA_902687465.1 Secale cereale | reverse complement strand
CCCCCCCCCCCCCCGCTGGCCTTCGGCGCCGCCGTCCCCGGCACCATACTCCGCCTACACAAGTGCATCCTCACCCGAATGCTCCCTCACGCCTCCACTATCTCCCCGCTCAACTTGACGCATCCCCTCCACGCGAAGGAGGCTCGTCGGAGCGCGCGCGCCACACCCCCGCCACCTTTGGTGGCTGGGCGCCGCCACCACCGCCATCGCCGCCCGCGGCGGCGGCGGCCAGGGGAAGCAGGAATCGAGGTGCATTTTCCCTAGGGTTTCAAGCCTCCAGAGCCGCCCACGCGGGCGACTCGGGAGGTGCTATTTTCCCTTGGCGTCTTGGTCATTAGTAAAATAACGTAATTGAGTGTGTCATTTGTTCCAGCGAAAGTTTGTCTGTGTAAGTCACGCGTCATCCATCTGATTCGTGTCAATGTGGTAAAATTTATCAACTCCCTTATTATGCCTCTAAGGCCTTGTACAATGCTAGGTGCTGAGGGAGGTGCTTAGAAAAATAAATCGGATTTTTCAGAAGCACCAGTGCCTATTTCTACAGAAGAGACGCCTAATTAAGCGTCTACCCTACAGAAATAAGCACCGATGCTTAAGAAAAAATTGGTTTATTTCTCTAAGCACCTTGCATTGTACAAGGCCTAACCGTGTTACTACTTCTCCTCTCGAACAGAGACCCTCCTCTTGCATCCACCTTTCAAACACAAATCAGGTGTTGAGCAAGTCTTGTACACGTTCCAAACACAGGTCAAACGCTTCTCATTACAAAAGGTCATGATATCCAATCTTATTGGGGAGGTTGGGGGAGGGGGTATCATCATCTCCATGAATACAACACGGTGCGGCATATGCACACGCCCCAACAAGATGGGATTGCTAAGCATAAACATTGACACCTCGTTTTTTTCTTTTTTGCGGGTAATATTGGCACCTCGTTGAAACCTTGGGGCGGTGGTTAGTGGCCGCTTCGCCCATGCGCGAGGTACCAGGTTAGAATCGAGTCGTGGGAAGTAAACAAAGTGGGCGGGCCACCAGGACATGAACTACTAATTGCAAACAAAGTTTTAAAATTCAAAATCAGGAAGTTTTTAATTGCAAAACTACGGGTCATGTACATTTATTTTTGGCACCAAAGTTTTTAAATTCAAAATTTATTTGATTTTATTGGGCGTTAATTACTGACAATGCCGAGATATTCACAAACAGGTACACTATTATTTCTTTACCCAGAGGGTTGAGGAGCGGGAGCTAGCACGTCATGGATCAACTCTTCGAAGTTGCGGCGAGACGAGCCGCCGGGTTTGGCCGCCTTGACCGCTTTCTCCCTCCACTCCTGCGCCTTCTTCTTCATCACCTTGCCATTCTCCCCCTCCATGACCTCCGTGATAAGTCCCGCGACGGTGTCACGCCGAACGTCGCTGTCGATCTCCATGCCAACGCCCCATTCAGTGCATTGGTATCGGCAGATGGTCTGGTGGTCTGCGAAGAATGGCCAGCTGATGACGGGCACGCCGCCACACATGCTATCCAGTGTCGAGTTCCAGCCGCTATGTGTTAGGAACACACCCACTGCCGGGTGATTCAACACCTGCTGCTGCGGACACCAGGAGGAAATGAGACCACGCTCAGCGGTTTCGACCGAGAAATCCAGGGGAAGTACCGCGGTGTCGCCCCTGATGAGGTCGGGACGGATGATCCAGAGGAAATGCCTGCCACTCATGGCTAGGCCCCAGGCAAACTCCACCAGTTGATCATCAGTCATGATGGTGGTGCTACCAAAGTTCACGTACACGATGGAGCCAGGCTCCTTGTCATCGAGCCACGGCACGACCTCCTCCTGCTCCTTCCACAGGCTCATGCTGATGTTTGAGCTTGGTGCCAGGAGCGGGAGCGGGCCAATGGTGTAGACCTTGGGCAGGCCGAGTGCCTCCATGGTCGCCACCGCCTCTGCCTCGAGGTCATCGAAGGTGTTGATGATCAGTGCCGATGCGCCGACCGCGCGCTCTACGATCCAGAGCGTGAAATGCAACATGTAGTCGTCCGGGGCCGGACTGCGTATGAAGGTCGGGAAGTCCCTAAACCTCATGTTCCGCAGGCCCGGCAAGTCTTCCACTGGGGTGTCAAGGTACTCGTTCGTCAGCTGCTTGAAGTCCTTGATTGGTGCGAGGCCACGGTCGAAGAGGAGGCGGCAGTGCCGGAGAGCGACAAAGCTGGTGGCGCTGGTTGCCCACAGCTGTACGTAGGGAATGCCCAGCTCCCTGGCTGCTTCCATGGAGAAGTCCATCACAACATCGGAGACGATGCAGGTCACGGGCGGGTGGCCCGTTGCCGGGTCATTGAGCTCCGCGAGGAGGCGGCGGAAGGGCCCAAGGCAGACCTCCGTGATGGCCTTGCAGATTGACGGGACATCATGCGTGACCTTATTGTCGGACGATGACATGCCATCCGGAATGGTGGCGAAGTGGAACCCCGGGACACCGGCCACCGCGGCCGTGCCCTGCGCATGGACAAGGCGGGCGTGGTCGTACTCGGTGTTGACGAAGGTGATGTGGAAGCCGCGGGCGTGGAGCATCTTGGCCACGTCAAGCATTGGGTTGATGTGCCCTTGCGCGGCCGCCGGCAGGCACACGACGTGTGCTTTCTCGCCCAATGCTGAAGATGAACCCATTTCCAGCGGAGATGACAATGGGATTTCGTGGCCTGTTGTATTGTTGTTGCTGCTGAGGATGATATGCATTGCTTGGTATGTGAGACGACAATACATTATTTATACATACTGTAGGAATGGACATGTCGGGCGGCGGAGTGGACCTTACTCGCTCGAAAGTCTATGTATCTACATCTATCTATCTAGTCTATCTATTATCTTTCTATCCATTCTACTTTATCTGTATATCTATGTATCTTCTATATATCTATCTATATATCTATTCTATTCTATTTCTATACTAAAAGCATAATACGGGTCAAAAATAGAGCCACCACGTTTGTCCACATATGATAAAAAATTATGCTTCATCGATCCTAATTGTAACAGCTGAGATTAAAAAATACTACCTCCATCCTGATTTATTAGTCCCTATAGTATTTTGTGTCAAACTAGGACCATATATTTAACTAAATAAATAATAATGCATGTCAGCAATAATTATATCTCTGGATTCATATTCGAACATTGTTTTTAGTGATATTACTTTTTGTTACATGCATTAACATTTTCTTAGTTAAATCTAAGATCAAAGTTTGACTCAAAATACTAAGAGGACCAATAAACCAGGACAGAGGTAGTATAAAGAGTTACGAGCAACAATAATCATGCACAGATATAGGTATATATTGCCACGTTAAAAGTGTACAACAGACTTTGTGTTGATACAAGGGCAAGTACTCTGTGTGCCCTTGGATGGGTGGCGCCTCCTGATGAATCCCAATACTCCGTGTGCTAGAGTTCCAAAGGGCAGGTATTTCCCAGACTCGGATTTTATGCAAGCGATAACTCCTAAAAGTTCTTCTGTAGCTTGGAGGGCAGTCATATCTGGCCAGGAGGCTTTGCTCTCCGGTTTGATCAAAAGGGTGGGCGACGGGTCCTCAATTGTGGTCTAGGAAGACCGTTGGATTCCATCCACGACCGCAAATGTCTCCACTGTAACGGCCACCAACTACTAACATATCCATGGTAAGTGATTTGATTGATGCTGAAAACTAGACGCGGCGAAGACAGTTGGTTCGGGATACATTCATACTACCTGATGCGGAGGCCATTCTTCTTGAGATCCCGCTCCGGTCTGGGGGTGGTGACGATTTCCTCGCATGGGCACATGACACTTCAGGCAACTACACCATCAAGTCGGCGTACCGAGCTCTTACAATTCGAAACGAGCGCCAAGCTCTTGAAGAAGGGCAGGATACTGGATCCTCAACGGATTTGGAATGCCTTGTGGAAGCTAAATGTGTGCCAAAGGTGGGAGTTTTCTTCTGGCGAGTGCTTAGGGGAATTCTACCTAATGAGTGCACCCTCAAGCACCCGCATTTGAGACAGATCAGTCTTTACAAAATTTGCATGGTGATGGAGGAGGATATGGAGCATGCCTTGCTGCAATGTTCTCATGCAAAACTATTTTAGGACGAGGCCCAACAGCTCTTTGACTTCCATCTCCCGGGACTACACCCAGCTACATAAGCGAGAGACATCATTTGTGATGACAGATTCACGAGTATAGAGCAGACCATCATAGTTTCAATTATGTGGTCTATTTGGCACTCGAGAAACAAGTTGAGGGCATGGGGATGAATACCTGAATCCTGCTCATACAGTTCGTCGGACCAGGGAAACACTTTTCTCCTAGACATTCCCCGGCGTCATGCGATAGTGTTGCCTGCACATGGTTGCCCCCCCCCCCACATGGGTGGCGGGAGGGGGGGGAGTTGCTCGCGCACCAAGCTCCTTCCAAGGTGCGTGGAGCAAACCATATCCGGGTGTGACTGGACCCCCCTCATCGCAGAGACGATGGCAGTACGCGACGGTGTCATCTTCGCCAAGCTAAGGGGTTTTTCGAAAGTCTTCCTCGAGACAGATTGCTTGGAGGTAGTTAACATCTGGGCCACTCAACACGATTTGTGTTCCATTGTGGCACCTGTCTTAGTAGAAATTGGAGAGCTAGCTAGCAATTTTACTTCTTTTGTAATCTGGCATGTATCCAGGTCAGCAAAAGGTCCGACTCATGTCTGTGCCAAGCATGCTTGCACGATTGACGTGATCATGAACTGGCTTAACAACACTCCAAGCTTCCTGGTCAGCGCTGCCTATTGGCTGGCTGTGAATGCCTTCGTTGAATAAAATCTCTTAAAGTTTCCCCCACAAAAAAAAAGGTTGCTTACGGTTTCTCATAATTCTTTCGGATTTACTTTAGTCACATTAGCTGAGCAACTGGTCAATGGCTTAAAATGTAAGGACTAGCAGGCCTAGCCTTGTTGTGGCCTTTGATGAGGTGTCATGCATTTGGCATATGTAAATGTTGAGATAATTAAAAGTAGCGGGATGAACAAATAATGTTTTTTTAAATGGAACACAACGACATCATACATCACAGTCTGTAGGGGTGGAATAACGAGCTACTCGGCTCGTTAAGCTCGTACTCGTTAAGCTCGTGCTCGTTAAGGCTCGGCTCGTTAAGCTCGTTAAGATTAACGAGCAGAAAACCCTGCTCGGCTTGGTTCGTTTAAAACTCGTTAAGCTCGTGAGCACTCGCTGGGCTCGTTAATAGATTTTGATGCGTTACAGTCCACACGATAAGCATGTAGATTTGGTTTTTAAAAGGAAGATGATGACTACAAAATAAAATGCACTATTTTGTTGCCTCCTATGTGTATTAGATTGAGTGGATGGGACGAGGTGCTACGAAAATTTTGTGAGGTAAGATGAAAATATGTGTTATGTTATTACTAACGAGCTTAACGAGCTACTCGTGAAACTCGTTAGCTCGTTTGTTAAGCTCATTAAGCTTAACGAGCTAAAATCAATGATTGGCTCTGTTCATTAAGAAGCGAGCCACGAGCTTAACGAGCCGAACTATCGAGCGCTCATTAAGCTCGCGAGCTTCGAGCTTTTGGTCGTGGCAGTGCTCCAGTTGACCCTCGGAACGTTTACATCATCAGGTAAGTCCACAGCCCATCGCAAAAAAAAAAAGAAGCAGGCTTTCTGGAACGGAATGCAGCTAATGAATGGGCTAATTTACTCAAGGAGCAAGTCATGTTATATTTCCTGTTCGGTATTTACGCGAAATCACTAATTGAGGAATACTTTTTTTAATATCACTCGCTTCGCAGGTTGCGACAAATGGTGTGATGCACGTGCGCCACTTGTTGCGACATGGGAGTTTTCCTTTTTCTTGATAGATCCGTTTATTCAAAATGTTTTATCTCCTAATCAGTATGTCCAAATCTCAAACCATTTTTACTGTTGGATTCCTAGCGTCAAGATCTTCAAAACTAGATCCATATTGATAGGTTTTAATGAATTTCTTTCTCACAAAAAGAACTGGACGAAAAAACTAAACCGGAAGCACATTTTTTTCTTTTTCGGAAGCCGCTTCCGAGAGGCACGGCCGCGGAAGCAAAACAGTGCCTTTCGCGTAAGAAAAAGAACACATATTTTTTCTGTTTCCGAGAGACACGGCCGTGCCTTCTGCGGAAGTACAACCGTGCCTCTCGCAGAAAAAAGACACGCATCTAACGGGAAAAATAAAAGTGTTTTATCGAGCAAAAAAAAATCACAAAATAGGTCGAAAAGCTAAGGAAGACCCATAGAAAACCGAAAAGTGAAAAATACCAAAAAACTTTCAAAAAATCAAAAACGCGTGCGAAAAAAAAATCGGCTCAGAGCGCGACACTGCAACGGTTGAGAGCGCGCCAAGTGATCTCAGCCCACCCCATGTGATCTTTGGTGGCACGCGGCAACACCGCAACACATTCATGTGTGCATCAACATTAAGCTCCGGTTCTTGGTAGAATGACGATTTTGTTCAGCTCGATATTTTGCTTTTGTTTCTACCGCACTGAATCAATGGAAAGGGATCGTGGGGGAGGGGCGTGCCGGCGACGCGGGCCACGGCAAAAGGAAATACGGGAGTTTGTTTTCTTTGGTTTTGAGTAGAAAAGGATCGGGAGGGAGGAAAAATGGTGTAACCTCAGATGAAGAATGGAAGGTGCGGGGGTATGGATGGGAGGAGGGGGAGCAGCCAAGCCTCGTCCATCATTACTACTCTACTTCACAGGCCTTGTTGCCGTGGTAGGTGGCTATTTTAACTTTTTAAGTCCATGCAAAAAAAAAAAAATCCATGCACGAGGTTCCGATTTAGAATCAACTTCTGGGAATTGCAAAAGCACGGGTGAATTACATTTATATTTGGCATAAGTTTTTAATACAAATTTTATTGGGCGGTAATTTGCTGAGATTACTCAGATATTCTCAAAACCAGTCTCCTCAATAGAAAAACAACCAGGATTGAGAAAAAATAAAACTTAAAGCATATTATTTCTTTACCAAGAGCGGCTAGGAGCGAGGAGCTAGCACATCGTAAATCAACGCATCAAAGTTGCGGTGAGACGAGCCGCCGGGCCTGGTCGCCCTGACCGCTTTTTCCCTCCACTCTTGTGCCTTCTTCTTCATCACCTTTCCATTCTCCCCCTCCATGACCTCCATGATAAGGTCCACGACGGCGTCGCGACGGACGTCGGTATCGATCTCCATGCCGACTCCCCATTCGTTGCACTGGTACCGGCAGTTGGTCTGCTGGTCCGCGAAGAATGGCCAGCAGATGACGGGCACGCCGCCGCACATGCTCTCCAGCGTCGAGTTCCAGCCGCTGTGCGTCAGGAACGCGCCCACGGCCGGGTGGTTCAGCACCTGCTGCTGCGGGCACCAGGAGGCCACGAGCCCACGCTCCGCCGTCTCGGCCGAGAACTCCGAGGGGAGCACCGCGGTGTTTCCCTTGATGAGGTCGGGACGGATGATCCAAAGGAAATGCCTGCCGCTCTTGGCCAGCCCCCACGCGAACTCCACTAGCTGCTCGTTGGTCATGACGGTAATGCTGCCAAAGTTGACGTACACGACTGAGCCGACCTCCTTGTCGTCAAGCCACGGCAGGCACTCCTCATGCTGCTTCCACAGGCTCATGTTGATGCTTGAGCTCGGTGCCAGCAGTGAAAGAGGGCCGATGGTGTAGACCTTGGGCAGGCCGAGCGCCTCCATGGCCGCCACCGCCTCTCCTTCAAGGTCGTCGAAGGTGTTGACGATCATCGCCGATGCGCCGACCGCGCGCTCTGCAATGCTGAGCGCGAAATGCAACATGTAGTCGTCCGGGGCCGAGCTGCGTATGAAGGACGGGAAGTCCCTAAACCTCATGTTCCGCAGGCCCGGCACGTCATCCACCGACGTGTCAACGTACTCGTTCGTCAGCTGCTTGACGTCTTTGATCGGTGCGAGGCCACGGTCGAAGAGGAGGCGGAAGTGGCGGACACCGACGTAGCTGACGGCACTGGAGGTCCACAGCTGGACATAGGGGATGCCGAGCTCCCTGGCCGCTTCCATGGAGAAGTCCATCACGATGTCGGCGACGACACAGGTCACAGACGGGTGGCCAGTGGCGGGGTCATTGAGCTCCGCCAGGAGGCGGCGAAAGGGCTCGAGGCAGGTCTCTGTGAGGGACGACACGACATCCTGCGTGACGTCGTCGTCCGACGGTGGCAGGCCGTCCGGAATGGTGGCGAAGCGGAACCCCGGGACGCCGGCCACCGCGGCGGCACCCCGCGCACGGACGAGGCGTGCATGGTTGTACTCGGTGTTGACGAAGGTGACATGGAAGCCGCGGGCGTGGAGCATCTTGGCGACGTCGAGCATGGGGATGATGTGCCCCTGTGCGGCCGCCGGCAGACAGACGGCGTGTGCTGCTTTGTGGCCCGCCGGTGCTGGAGAAGAACCCATTTCCGGCGGAGACGGCAATGGGCTATTTGTGGCCAGTAGCTAGTGTTCTTGCTGCTGCTGAGAAAGCAATGCATTGGCTTGGCATGGCTCTGTCGATGTTGCCATACATTATTTATAGATGGCACGTAGGGCAGCAATGGCGATGGCCGGCAAACACAACGTAGACAGTAGAGTGAACCGAGGACATGTTTGAATTGAATTGGTGTTGTGATATGAAGGACGTACGTCAGTGATTACATCGACCGGTTGGCACGTATTGTTTCTTTATTGTCGTATATATAATAACCTTGGATCGAGGATGGAAACTTTCAGTGGAATTAAGCTTCACATGGACATGTCGGGCGATCTATTACCCGCTCAGAGCATGGTTAATAATGCAACCAACAATCAGCTGGTGCCCCTGCGTGGCCGCCAGCAGGCACACGTTCGTTTGCTTTCTCGCCGCCGGTGCTGGAGAAGAACTCATTTTCGGCGGAGACGGCTGTAAAATAGCGTGAAGCGTATGCTTTAGCAGGGACGCGTTGCGTGTTTATATAGACAAGGAGATTACAGGGTTAGTTGTCAGGTTGTTGCCAGATTGATCTCCAAGTAATGATCTATACAATGGATAAACGAGATCATCTGCATCAACCTTAACAACCGGATTACAACACCAACGCGGCCCTTATCTACACGTATGTACGGTTTATACACATACCGTACATACGTTTACAGTACATACTTTAACACGCCCCTTCAATCACAACTTCACCAGGTTGAGATTGTTTTTAAACTCTTGCAACTTGCTCCATGACAGGGCCTTGGTAAACCCATCCGCAACTTGATCATTTGTAGGGATGAATCGAATATCCAGTAGCTTCTTGGCTACTCTTTCACGAACAAAATGATAGTCAACCTCAATATGTTTTGTCCTTGCATGAAACACTGGATTTGCTGATAGATAAGTGGCACCAATGTTATCACACCATAAGCGTGCAACACACGAGTGTCTTATACCAAGTTCATTAAGTAACGCCTGAACCCATATTAGCTCAGCTGTTGCATTAGCCAAAGCTTTGTATTCAGCTTCAGTACTAGACCTTGACACAGTTGCTTGCTTCCTTGCACTCCAAGATATAAGATTTGGTCCAAAGAAAACTGCAAAGCCTCCTGTAGACCTTCTGTCATCAGGACAGCCTGCCCAATCTGCATCAGAGAAGGCACTTACCAAAGTTGAGGTTGATTTTGTGAATTTTAACCCTGTGCTCATAGTACCTCTGAGATATCTCAGAATCCTTTTTACTGCAGTCCAATGCTGAAGAGTAGGAGCATGTAAAAACTGGCATACTTTGTTGACAGGAAAACATATATCAGGTCTTGTAAGTGTTAAATATTGCAAAGCACCTACAATACTTCTGTAATTTGTGGCTCCTTCTGCTCCCAAAGGTTCACCCTCTTCTTTAGACAACTTTTCAGTGGTTGAAAGAGGCATATTTGAAATCTTACAATTCATCATACCTGATCTTTTCAGTATATCAGACACATATTTTTCTTGACTTAGAAGTATGCCACCTGTTACCTTCTTTACTTCTATGCCCAAGAAATAATGCAAATCACCAAGATCTTTTAGAGCAAAATCCTTCTTAAGATCCTCTAATAGTGCATTGGTTGCTTCCTGTGATGAGCTAGCCACAATTATATCATCAACATATACCAACATAAAAATGACTACTTTGCCTCTTTTATAGAAGAACAGAGATGTATCTGCCTTTGAGGGTCGAAATCCAAGCCTTTGAAGTTTTATACTTAGCCTAGAGTACCATGCTCTAGGTGCTTGTTTTAAGCCATACAGTGCTTTATCAAGTTTGCAAACATAGTGCTGCTTGCCTTTTACCTCATACCCAGGTGGTTGTTTCATGTAAACCTCCTCCTCTAGAACGCCATGAAGGAACGCATTCTGCACATCCAATTGATGAAGACTCCAGTTGTTTGATACTGCAACAGAGAGAACAAGTCTGACAGTAGCTGCTTTAACAACAGGGCTAAAGGTATCTTCATAGTCTATGACATATCTTTGTTTGAAACCTTTTGCCACTAGTCTAGCCTTATACCTGTCTATCTCGCCATTAGCTTTTCGTTTAATTCTATAGACCCATTTACAATCGATGATATTTCTCCCCCATGCTGGAGGGACTAAGTGCCAAGTTCTATTGTGAACAAGAGCATTGTACTCCTCATCCATGGCATTTTTCCAATTTTTACTTTCAAAAGCTTCACTTAAGTTATTGGGTTCACCCGTAACAGCAAGACCTCCAAAACGCTTGTCATACCTGACTGTACCATCAGTACGAATTTTCGGTTTGGAAATTCCATGTTGTGACCGTGTTCTTGGCGCTGGCACAGGAGCTTCAGCAGAATCCCGAACCGTAGAAGATCCGGCGGAGTCCGAGGCAGGAGCGCGAGATCCAGCGGCGCGCGATCCAGCGGCGGCGCCCGATCCCAGGCAGATGCTGTCGGGGCCATGCCGCGCACCCGCACGCGTTCCCACGCCGGCATCGGGCTGGGCCATTTGGCGAGGCCCAGTTGGCTGGGTGGCAGAGTCCGAGGCAGATGGCCCGCCACTAACGTGGGGCCCGCCACGAGACGTCGTTATCGCACCTGCTGGGCTGCGAGGGGACGCATGGCCTCCTGGGGATGACCCGCCTGAGTCCGAGGCAGATACGCCGCCACTGCCTGGCGCGGCAGGCGAGGGCGGATCAGCTTCGAGATCGCTGCGGTCAGAATCTGGCGCAGCACCTGAATCCTCCTCGTGCTCCGTGTTTGTCCCTTGCTGCTGCATAAAATCATGACAAAAAACAGGATTTCCTCCAAAATTTATAGCAGGATTTTCATGAAAATTACCCGGAGTGTCATTAGCTAGGTGTTCGCCCCCTTGATCAGTAGAAGTAGACAAGGTATTTTCGGGAAGAAGAAGAACTTCAGATCTAATGAGAGCGCCGGCATTGGGATTGAGGGCAGCAAAGGGAAAGAGTGTTTCGTCAAACACAACGTCACGTGAGATGTAGACGCGTCCAACAGCAATATCTAGGCATTTGAAGCCTTTGTGAAGATTGTTGTAACCAAGGAATACACATTGCTTGGATCGAAATTCTAACTTGCGAGCATTGAAAGGTCGAAGATTGGGCCAGCAAGCACAACCAAAGGTGTGAAGAGCATGGTAGTTTGGTTTTTCATGAAAAAGTTTTTCCAAGGGTGTTTCAAGGTTTATTACTTTGCTAGGGGTGCGGTTTATCAGGTATGTGGCAGCAATGAATGCTTCATCCCAGAATTTCAAGGGCATGGACGCATGTGCTAGGAGGGAGAGACCAACTTCGACAATGTGACGATGTTTGCGCTCGGCAGAGCCATTTTGCTGATGAGCGTGTGGGCAAGAAACATGGTGTGTGATGCCAACTTGGCGAAAGAAAGAATTTAAACGCTCATACTCACCACCCCAATCTGTTTGCATGGTGATGATCTTACGATCAAAGAGCCTCTCAACAAGTGCTTGAAATTCATGAGACACTTTAAAGACTTCAGATCTATGTTTAAGAAGGAATATCCAAGTGAACTTGCTGTAGTCATCGATAAAACTCACATAATAGTTTTTCTTATTGATAGAATCACGGGCAGGCCCCCATACATCAGAAAAAATAAGCTCTAAAGGAGCTTTCGAAGTGCTACTAGAATGCGGATATGGGAGCTGGTGACTCTTGCCCTTTTGGCAAGCATCACACACTCCTTCTTTATTCAACTCTTGATTGGAAAAGGGAATTTTGTTCTGCCTAAGAACATGCTGGACGATTTGCGAGGATGGATGACCTAATCTAGTGTGCCACCTTGAAGGAGATATCTTGGTGGCGCCAAAAGCTTACCTGCCCGAGTGTAATGAAGCTAATGATAGGGGATCGAGGCCGGCTCTACACCTGCCTTGGAGGAGGGTGCTCCTCGTTGCCTTGTCCTTAATGAAAAAGAAGCGAGGATGAGTTTCAAGAAAAACATGGTTATCTTGAGACAAACGATGGGCAGAAACAAGGTTTTTAGTGGCTTTAGGAGAATAAAGGACATCTTTTAAATGAAGATTGCGAGTGGGGGTACGAACATAAGCTTGACCAACATGAGTAATTTTCATACCTGATCCATTGGGCATGTTCACTTGGTCATGGCCATTGTACCTCTCCCTCATGGTGAGTTTGTCCAGCTCGCCAGTGATGTGATCGGTGGCGCCAGTGTCGACGTACCAGTTGGTGTCGACGCCATAGGATGAGTTGGCCATGGCACTAGCACTCTTCTCCTTGGTGAATGCAATATTGAAGCGCCGATAGCACTCAAGAGCCGTGTGGTTTGGCTTCTTGCAGATCTGGCAGAAAACTTCTGGGAGGTCGTCGCGACCACCTCCTCCTGCGTGACCGTGGCCACCGTGACCATTACCGTTGCCACGGCCGCCGTTGCCACCATTGCCACGGCCACCAGCCTGGCCACGGCCACCTCCGTTCCTGCCGCGGCCTCCACGAGTGAAGCCACCACGGCCGCCACGAGAAGCTGCGTTGGCGGAGGAGTGAGATGATGATGAGTTTCCCTCGAACATGGCGAGGCGGCTCTCGAAGCTGATCAGCTGGGAGTAGAGCTCGTTGGGCTTGATGGGGACGGTCCTGGCGCAGACGGAGGAGACGAAGGACATGTAGTCGAAGTCGAGCCCGGCGAGGATGTACGACACCATGTCGTCGTCGGTGAGCGGCTTGCCAATGGCAGCCATCTCATCGCCAAGGGCCTTCATGCGGCCAAGGTACTCGGCGATGGTGGAGTTCCCCTTCTTGGTGGTGGAGAGGGCGATCCTCGTGTTGACGATGGCCGCCTGCGTCTGGGAGATGAATATCTCCGTAATCGCAGTCCATGCTGCTGACGCCGTAGTGCAGTTCGCAATCTGAACCATCACAGGAGGTGAGATAGAATTGAACAACAAACTCAGAACCTGAGAGTCCCGTGCCCTGTCGATCTCATAGGCCGGGTTGGGCACGTCGGTGGGCTTGCCGTCCTTGTCAGCAAGCTTGGGCACCGGAATCTCCCTCTCTGAATCGAGGTAAGAGACTAGTTGAGCGCCACGGATGGTGGCTAGGGCTTGCGCACGCCACACATTGAAGTTGGAGCGATGGAGTTTTTCGGCTATGGGGATGAGGACGGACGCGGCGGTGGCGGTGGTGCTTGAGGAAGACATGGCGGCGCAGAGGGGATGTGCTAGAGGAGATAGGCTCTGAATACCATGTAAAATAGCGTGAAGCGTATGCTTTAGCAGGGACGCGTTGCGTGTTTATATAGACAAGGAGATTACAGGGTTTGTTGTCAGGTTGTTGCCAGATTGATCTCCAAGTAATGATCTATACAAAGGATAAACGAGATCATCTGCATCAACCTTAACAACCGGATTACAACACCAACGCGGCCCTTATCTACACGTATGTACGGTTTATACACATACTGTACATACGTTTACAGTACATACTTTAACAACGGCAATGGGCTGCACAGTAAATGAAGTCCTTTTGAGTATAGTACAACATTTATCATCAATTATTTGAATTCACTTCAACATTTATGGACAGCATTCACTTAACTGAATTCGAAAACATTCACTAACTCAACAGAAAGTACAAAGCAATATCTGAATTTCGACAGAAAGTACAGAGCAATTCACACCCATCACAGGGCATCCATCACAGTAATCACAGGGGAGTCCATACATCACAACAATCACAACATCTATCACATCTTCCTTCAAATCCAAGAACAACCCTAAATTAACCTTAAACTAACCCCCAAATCATCACCACCGGCAAGCCAACATGGAAAGCAACGAAACAATAGTAATCGTCCTATCGAACGCCTACATTCCCTTCATCGAATGAATTGCGGCAACAAAACATCAATCTTTCCACCGAAATCATGAAGAACCTAGCCCGATCAAAAACCTAGGACAAGGGGGCAACCCAGGAGGAGAAGAGGTCGATCGAGCACGTACCATACCCAGGAGGGAACTCCCCGAGCCCTCGTAGGAGCGGCTCCATGCCACATCGATGGGCGGTGGCGGCGTCCAAACCGGCGGTAGAGAAGGCGACGGCGTCGAGGCAGAGGCAGAGAAGGCCAGGGGTTAAGGGGGGGTTTGTGAGCACCTGGTGGAACCACTTGTACTTATCTGGACGCAAGGACCAATCTACAAAAATTGTACCACACAAGGGGAAATGTAGAAAAGTGCCCAAGACCAATCGCGAGCCTTCTCTTCCCACGTGGTAGCGCAGTTGGCACGTTTCGGACTGTTTTGTACCTAAACGATACCGCATCAGGGTTGGTGTATGACTTTTATGGGGTTTTCTTGTTTTTTTATGAATCTGTTACCGCCGCGCAAGTATATGTACCCCAGGTGTAATTAACTCTTTTTCTACAGATTCCACTCCGGACTACACACGAAGCAAAATGAGTCATTATACGCCCACGTCTATATACATCCGTATGTAGTCCATATTGATCTTTAAAAAACTTATATTTAGGAACAGAAGGAGTAGATTCAAAATGTGAAAATACATTCATAATTTTAATTCGGGTTGACTAACCAAAAATCAAAAGTTAGTCACCCCCTTTCCCATCTCCCTCCCGAGCCGCTCAAGACCGTCCTCCCGTGCTACTAGACCGGCGCCGACGTTGACGCCGACGGTGGTGGCGGCGCCCGGCCCGTTAAAGACGACGCACGTGGGTTCGACGCGCCCCGACGGGCCTCCCTCGGGCAGGGGGAGTGGCGTCAACGGGGAGTCCTGTGGTGTGGCAGTGCACGACGAGGAGAGCACGAAGCAGTGGAGCATGATTGGGAGCTAGCAAAGGAGAGGGTGGTGCGCGATGATCCTCCAAAAGGCGTCAATGTGGGAGGCGACACGGTTGGGCTGTGCAGAAGGGTAGCTCGGGTGGACGGTGGTGCTACGTCTTCGAGTTTATCTTTCGGGCCCTGGTGCTCCTCGAATTCATCCGCCTGAACGTAGTTGACGGAGCTCCGGCTTAGATTATTGCCGTCTCTTTGGGCGGTGAGGTTAGGGTTTCTCGTATCGTGGCGAGATTTGATGTCAGGTGCTTCAGATGTATGCAAGGGTTCAACGGCGACGACTACGACTCCAGGGCACTAGCCCTTAGATGCAGGTGCCCGAAGACTTCCCGGTTGTCGTCAATAAGATCAAACCAGCTCCGGTAGGGAGTGGCGACAATGACTCGTCGGCGGCTCGTTTGACGGTCTTGAAATCTCAATGTAATTTTTATTATGTTTGAGATGCTTTGTACTTCCGCTCAGTTTTGATTCTTAAATGGGATTTATTTTGAAAAGTGGTGTGTGGGTGTGGGTGTGGGACACCACTAGTAACAGAATGTTTTGGTTCAAAATTTTCCACGGAAAAAATATTGGATATCCACGAGGATACACACTCGCGCCGAATTTGCACTAGAGCAGGGCCAAATATTTGGTACAAACAAAAAAAATATTTGGTACAAACAAAATCCGACTTGGGGACGAACAACACGGGAGAAGGCCATCATGCATCGAAAATGGAAGGTGTTGCGGCTCTTACCATGCTTACGATCAATCGACTTGTTGGAGTCGGATCCGTTTACATCACTAGTCTCTAATCTATATATGCATACATCGCTTGGCTGAGTCCATCAGAATCAGATCAGGTGCACCATGAGCGATGGCAGACTGCCCTGCTGACTGCGGCGACGCCGACTGCTTGTGCGACTGCTTTTGCTGCTGCTTGTGCGACGACCGCTCTCGGGGCTCCGGCCACACTCCCCACCGCTGCCTCCTCATCCTCCTCCTCCTCCTTCTCCTGGCTGCGATCCTCGTCGCGGCCTACGCCTTCGTGCTCCCCGTCCGCATCGCCGTCGAGGACGCCTCACTCGCCCGGCTGGCCCTCGCCGGTCCCAACGGCACCGCGCTCGCCTACGACATCTCCCTCGCCGTCGCCATGCACAACCGGAACTGGGCCATGCACGCCAGGGTTGGCGCGCCGCTCGACGCAGAGCTGCTCTTCGCTGGAGAGCGCTTCGCCAGCATCAGGATGCGGGGGAACTCGCACGGGAACATCCGGCCATGGAAGACGGAGGTGTACAACGTCGCGGCGTCGGGCGAGAGCGCCGCCCCGCTCGGAAGCGCCGGGGTGGCGGAGTTCGTGAAGGAGAGCGCGGCGGGAGGCGTGTTCCGGCTGCAGCTGAAGCTCACCGGGGAGGTCAAGTACCCGCCGCACGGCAACGCGCACAGGCTGGAGGCCACCTGCCCGCTCGAGCTGCCTCTGTCGTCGCCGGCCAGGTTCAAGAAGATTAAGTGCGTCTAACCAATCATGCATAGCTCTCCTCTCCAGTTCTGTCAGCTCATCGACCGGATCAATGCAGCCTATCGAGTGTGCTACACTAGCTTTTGCTTCATTCTTTCGGTGCTTCACTCTCCCCATTCTTGTTGTTGACTGCTGCCTGCAATAAGTTGCAGTAGGTTTATGAGAAGATGTAGTATACATTTTTTCATGTTTAAATGCAGTTGATCTTAATGGCAGAAATATGTGTAACAATTATTCTCAAAAAAAGAAAGAAATGCGTGTGACATTGCTCCCCCCAAGAAAGGGTCCAGAATTGCCATCTGAATGAAAAATACAATTTCATTTCTTCTTCGGAATGACATATGGTTCTTCGATTTCCAACATGAAAATATCAAAGTTTCTCACAATATTTGTGTACATCACATAGCATCGATTCCCAACCATTTTCTTTCTGATCCAATGAATGAGCTCTAGTTGCGATTCGGACAATTCATGGCATTCGCTATATCTTTTTCGTCCACTCGAGCACTAATGACAATAAAATGTTGGTTGTTATTAAGATAGTGAACATGAGATGCAAAAAGAAGGTAAGAACAAATGTTTGATAGTACACTACAAGACCCTTTGTTTGCTCTCTATTTGTTCAACCCTCACCCTCTCTTCCACATAATCTTGCACTTTGACAACACCTTGCAATATTTTAGTGCAACTTTTTAATGTTTTATAATGGAAATTACAACAATTTTCTTATGATCTTTGAAGACATTGATCTTGATATAGAACCGTTTCAGTTTTAAGAATACCAACTACCTAAGGGATTTTGCACTTGCAAGTTTCATATCTCAAATCGTGTATCTTATATTTGAAGATCCACCAACGTTAGTTAGCAAGACATAAATCATACTGCCCCCGCTTCGTAATGTAGTGCATATAGATTTTCCCAAAAGTCAAATTTAATAAATTTTTACCAAGTTTATGAAGAAAATTATCTATTTCTACAATACCAAACATAAACAATATGAATAATTAGGTCATGATATATCCGATGATATACATTTCCTATTCTAAATATAAATATTTCTCTCTCTAAACATGGTCAAAGTTTATAAAATTTGACTTTTGAAGAAATATGTACACACTACATTATGGAATGGGGGAAGTATTAAAGAAATGGATTATTTCAACATTTGCAGACCAACCCACAATAGTTAGCAAGAAATAAATCTTCCACAACCACCACAACTAACCAATGTTGATGGAGAAAGTGGTGAACATAATAATCCATGCCATTTTCCGCATAATAAATGCTTGGAGACCGTTTAACTCACCTCACATATTACAAGCACCATCATTACGTTGTCCTCGAACTTCTTAAAGCTCGGTTTATATTTTGAAAATACAGAATAAATTGATCAATGAGTTTACGTCATACCCTACCAGACACTATTGTCTGTTATACTTGTACATACATTTTTATATAAATCTTAATCTGATTCTAATTCCCCCCCGATGAAATAGAGTGTATGTCTTCACACAAGGGGCTCTAGTGATAAACACTTCTAGATCCACGAGGTAAGAAGCAAAAGAGCAAGTCATGCAATTTGACCTTAGTGTTTACATCAACCTGCCAGTTGGATGTACATATCTCCAATTGAATTCCATGAATTAAACAATATTTCAATAAGTGAATTTTGATGACTCGAACAATATTTTCCATAAATGAATTTCCATGACTTAAACAATATTCTCCACAATTCTTATTATAGAATGAGGATTGTGCTTTACTTAGATCATTATGGTTTGTTCATGCAATCATAGCCATTTTTTAATAATTAGTAAACACTCGCAAACACATAAAAAGTACTTTATCTCCTAGGGCATGTCTGCATGTGAACTTTGAGTTTTTGTTCATATCTAGACATGCTTGTAAATAAAGTTGTGATATCATTCAAGTTCCTCATAATTTAACTAGAAGAGATTCACTCGATCGACCCTAAGTATTGTTGGTTTTGATGGCACGTAGGCTAATTGTCAACTTAAATGCAATATGTGGATCACAACTTTTGAATCTAACAAATATTAGTACATCCAATTGGCACTAGTGGGTGTATATAATACTACTAGTAACACCACTAGATAATTTCAATATGCATGGGGCATGCGATTTCATTATTGATGAGTTTGCATACTATATATCCTCTACCATGCCTTCTATCCTCCTTCCATCAACTTGTCCTCGTGTACTTGCTCATCTCTCCTCTACTACATCTCATCCTAGGAATAACATATGAAGTCTTTTGGTTTGCCATTTTATCGTCATGAGTTGCTCGATCAAACACACAATATATCTTGGAATGGGAGGTATCGAGAATGGTTTCAGACCTATAATTTTTCTATTTACAAGAAAGATGAAGATTTATTGGATGGTGACTCCGAAGGGCTCCATGGCCTTCTTGAAGGTATCTTTGAGATGATTTTCATTCATCTCGAGCCCGACTGAATGCCCTAATTTTGACTCATCCTACGGGAGCAGTTCTATACTTTATAGTGGACTTCCTGATGACACCATCCATGGTCGCGGGGCCTACTTGCTACTCGTAGATTGTTGGTAGTACTTTGAGAAAATATTTGTGACGAGACAGAAACAACTTACTGAGTGTAAGAAATTTAGGGTGTTATATTTCTTTTGTAACAATTGTTGGTTCTAAATTTTGAGTTTCATGATCCATCTAGCTACTTTCACCATCACATAATTGCACAAATTTTGGTTTGTCGTTCTAACAAATTGTGTGTATAAGAATTTAATGTAGAGATTTGGTGTCGTAAAGATTCCATCATCTACGTATTGCTCATTATGTCTTCATAATATTTTAGAGCAACTTGTTAAACTAATCTAGCATAAGTATGTAATGTTGATTTTAATAAATATTCACTATAGTAGATTTCTTAATCAATGGTCAATGGTACTTTTAATTCCGGTTGGGTTCATAGATGGTCAAATTATTTTATATGTAGTTAAAGCTTACAAAAAGAAAATGGTTGTGCTTTAGTAACGATTATAATATATATTATTGACAGAGAGAGTCCATTGTTGCTTTTAATTCCGGTCAATGGTCAATGGTACTTTTAATTCCGGTTGCTGTCCTACAAACCTCTGCGCTTGGAGGCCCAACATAGTCTACAAGAGTAGAAGCGTGTGTAGACATCAAGCTATTTCTGGCGCCGTTGCCAGGGAGGTGAGCGCTTGAAGGTATATCTTTAGATCTTGCAATTAAATCTTTTTGTTTCTTGTTTTTATTTCACTAGTTATGTTTATGGAAAACCGTGCTATTGGATCGTTGCTTGCGGGAAGACGCCCCACACCTGTGGTGGTTGCTCCTCCCCCTACTGAAATTGTGCCCTATAAAATACCAGCTGGTATTATCGATTATGTTTTGGCTAATCGTTATGCAGGAGACAGACATCCCGGTGAACACTTGCTATATCTGTCACAACTATGTTCATTATTTAAGCTTGTAGGTGTATCGAGGGAGTTTGTCATGAGGAAATTATTTGCCTTGTCACTGAAAGGAAAAGCATTGGAATGGTATAGGCTACTAAATGACTCTCACCTGCTGGAGTGGAAGAGATCAAGTCTCTCTTTTACTCCAAGTTTTATCCTCTTCATGAAGTCCATGAGAATAGGAATTATGTTTATAATTTTTATCCTCATGACGGAGAGAGCATAGCACAAGCTTGGGGGAGACTGAAAACATTAATGCTAAAATGTCCTAACCATGGGCTCCCCAAAGATAGGATTATTACTAATTTCTATGCGAGGCTCTCTCGACAGGATAAAGATTTGCTCGATGCTTCCTCTATGGGCTCTTTCACAAACGAAAAGACTGATGCTAAATGGGAACTCCTTGAAAGAATTCAACGCAACACTGAAGATTGGGAGATCGACAAATGTAAAGAGTCAGGTATAATTTATGAGTATGATTGCATTAAGTCCTTTGTTGAAACTACAAGTTTTAATAAGTTTAGTGCTAAGTTTGGACTTGATTCTCAACTCCTTGTTGATTTCCTCAAATCTTTTGCTTCACATCTTAATATGCCTAAGGAGGATTGGATCAAGCATCATAAACCTTTTAAAGAGATTTGCAAAGAAAATGAAATTGTTCATGATGATTGCAACATGCATGATCCAATTCCTAAAAATGAAGTTTTATATAAGCATGTTAATTTTTGTGGAGTGGATAGACCTTGTGAAAAGCCTATGATTGAAGAAGAGAAGTATTGTAAGCAACATAAGCATGAAAGAACAATCACTTGGGTCAGAGATTTAAATGAAATTGCTAGAGAATTGTGTGACCTTTATCCTTTTACTTGTGAACTTTGCCGTATAGAGGGTCACTTTAATTTTCAATGCATGCACTTTCAAAACATAACTGTTAACGAGTTGTGTGATAACATGATCACCTCTGATCTTTATGATGAGCTTATGTTATTTTTTATGTGTGAAGAGTTATCAGAAAAGACTTCATGGCTAGATGTTAATGCCATAGGAATAATAAACACTTTGCAAAATTGCCATCTCTATTGTGTTGTTAATTGCCATGAAAATGATTACATAGGTAAGATTATAAAGGGGGGAACTTTACCAAAGTATAAAAATGTCTCTTATATTTCTGCTAATAAAAAGGAGAGTTTCTCCCAAGTTTCCCCTATTGTTTCTAATGATAAACCAGGATATGTGGAGAAGCTTCATCTCCAACCACTCCCTCCTAAGGTTAAGAAGAAGAAAAAGAAGAGGAGGAGGAAGAGGAGCAAGAAAGAAGAAGAATGGGTATCAACCTGGCCTGAGCATATTCCTCCCATCAACTTTTATCCTAACGATTGTAAGTTTAAAGAAGAAGGTGAAGTTTATTGCCTTAATTATCATCTTGATGATACGTCCGTAGGTACTATTGAAGATGATTTTGATTATGATATGCATGTTACTTATTGTGATTGGGAAAATGATGATAATGCTACTTATGATCTTGAAAATCTTTTTGGTACCAACTCTGAAAGTGATGATATGGGAAGCTCTAAGCTTGGGGATGATAGGATTGCAAGTCCTTTACCCACTAGTGATGTGATAATTGATAATTCTTTTGCTAGTAAGAATAAAGACAACATGTTTACAAATATAGTTGCTAGCAATGATAATGCTCTTCTCTAGCATGATGATGTTATAACTCCAATCTATAGTGATTATAAAGGTACCTATGACATAAGGAGAAATTATCCTTATGAAACTTGTCATAATCATGGAGGGAATTACTCCCTTGTTGAACACCACCCTCCTAATACACAATTAATCTATAGTGTTCAAGTTGTTTATGATAGTCCTACTCCCACTATTACCAATGAGAAAGATTATGCTTATGTGGAGAGTAAGAGTACCTTTTTGCATGTGGATCATGGTAACAATGCTTTATGTGATGCTTATATTGTTGAGTTTATTCGTGATCCCACTGAAAATTATTATGAGAAGGGAACATATGCTTATAGATATTTCAATAATATTAAGTTCCCTCTCTTTATGTTGAAGGTTTTGAAGCTGCACTTGTTTTGTCTTCCTATGCTTATTGCTTTGTGCTTCAATGAATTATCCTATTGCAATATTCCTATGCATAGGAAGCATGTTAGGCTTAAATGTGTTTGGTATTTGCTTCTTGATGCTCTCTTTTGTTCTTCAACTCTTATTCCTACGAGAGCATCATTAAAGTCTTATGCCTAGCTTAAAGGCATAAAAGAAAGCGCTTTTGGGAGGCAGCCCACATGAATAAATTTTATTTTGCTTTTGTTGTGTCTTGATGTTGTTTACTACAGTAGCATCATCATTGTATCTTTGTTTTTCAATTTTGTGCCAAGTATAGCCTCTGATTGCTAGAAAGTTCAAAAGTTGTGAGGTGCTGTCCAGGAAACAGATTCTGTCCTTGGATAGAAAAATTCGTATAAAATCACCAGATCATCTTTTTGGTCTGAAATTTTTCGACAGCGTGATCTATATAATTGTCTTTCGTGCGTCTGTTCTGAGTTTTTTTATTAGAGTTGCAGAAGTGCCCCGAACAAATCATTTACTACCTGCTGTTCTGTTTTTCACAGATTCTGTCCTGTTTTGCCTTTCCTTCATTTTGCGAACCTAGAGCTTGCTTTTTCTTTGCAAAAACCTTTTGGCAATTTTGAGAAACAGTAGATCTTCAAGAATATCCTTATTTCCAGCAAGGAACAATTATTTTATTATGGGTACTAACCTCGCTAATCAGATTATGATGAGTTATGTATGAAGGGAGTTTTCAAGTGTGCGAGGGAAGATGATAAAGAGATTCAGGAGTGTCAAGCGCTCAAGCTTGGGGATGCCCCCGTACACCCCCAAGAAATATTCAAGGAGACTCAAGCGTCTAAGCTTGGGGATGCCCCCGTGCATCCCCTTCTCCATCAACATTATCAGTTCGTCCTTCGTTCCACTATATTTTTATCACTTCATGTGTTATGTGCTATGCTTGGAGCGTCTTGCTTTTAGTTTTCCTTTTTAGTTTTCTTTAGCTTTTCATAACTAGTCGGAACTCAGCATTCTTTATGTGGGAGAGAAACACGCTCCACTTCTACCTAGAACATAACATAGAATTTTCATGTCTATCTTTGTTGTGTGTGTTCTTTGTCTTTTAATAGCTACTATCATGCTTAGCTCTTTACTTTCATGCTTATCTTTTCAAAGAGCTTTTGTTTAGTTGGTTGCTTGAACTCTCTTTAATTACCATGCTCACCTTATTAAGAGAGTTTGCTTCCGTTGCATTGGTTGATATGTCTGTGATAAAGATGCTACGTGCATGATGGCGCTTAGTTGTTCATGTTTTCTTATGGTTAGTCTCAAATAGCTGGAGGGCTCCCAATGTGCTATTGGAGTACCAACATGATTTGTCTGCCTATGATGTGGTATGGTTTAGTAATATCTTCCTTCGAGAATTTATTTTGATTGACTTGGCGTATGCTCACGCATATTTAAGACTGTAAAGAAAGTCTGTCAAGCCTTGATGATCTTTTGTTTATGAGTAGCGATATAACTACCATGCCTGATTCAATGTTACTTTGTCGCTCTGCATGATTATGACCGTCATTGCTCTCTTAGTTGGTCGCTCCCAATCTTTTGCTAACCTTCGCCTGTACTAAGCGGACTGACTGCTTGTGCATCCACATCCTTTAATCCAGTTATGCCATATGAGTCCACCATACCTTCCTACATGGTATTTACCTGCCATTCCTAACGGAGACTTGCATGTGCCATCTCGAAATTATTCAAAGAAAAAGCATTCTTATTTTGTGCCTCTGTTGTAAGTTCATGAGGAAGTAGTGGTTAATTCATGACCTTTTTAAGTTGGACAAGCTTCACCCCGGGATTGCATGTATAATGTGCAAACCCATAATACGAGAAGGAACTGGCATTGAGTGCGCCCGGCTCAAAAATATAATATAACAAACAAACCCTCCTTCACGCTTTGTTCATGAGAAATCAGAAAACTTTGGCAGTGATAAACAAAGGAGATTAAGAGGATGTGATCGTCCTCATTCGGGAGCCGTTCCTCGAAACTTGTCCATCTCGAAAAGTGATTGAGTTGTCTGCTAGCATTCGTTGACGAAACATGCATGATCTAAAATAAATTATTACCTCTGTTTTAAAGCCAGGAGCTCTGGTACATGTTTTGTCTTTGTTTCCGACTACGGGTTTTCAACCTTGCCAACAAAAGCCACGGTTCGAGAGTCTCCACCTTCTTTTAAAAGCACCAACTACTAAGAGCATGATTGTCATTCTGAGTGTAATGTGCATTGTCCCAAAGTAGCATTGTCTTTTGCATGATTGTGATATCATTTATTCTGAAATCATTGTATCTAGTCATCACTTAAACCTTGGAGGTGCCCCTGCATTTATGTTTTGCTTCACTAAAGGGGGCAAGCTAGATATCACTTTATCATATTTGCACATCATGTTCATTGCAAATCTATTTGATGTTTCAGTATCATATTGTAAAACTTTCAGTCCTTTGTGATTTTCTCATGAGGCAACTTAATTACTATAGATTTATTGTCTCAGTAAGCTTTTGTCATATGACTATGAAAAAGTCCTATATGGTTAATAGCATGTCGCCACAGAAATTATTCTTGTTATCATTTACCTACTCGAGGACGAGCAGGAATTAAGCTTGGGGATGTTGATACGTCCAAAATGTATCTATAATTTCTGCTTGCTCCATGCCTCTTTTGGGTGATATTGCTATGATATTTATACACTTCCATACACTTTTGATCATATTTGGACTAACCTATTAACTCAGTGCACCCCAGTGCCAGTTTCTGTTTTCGGCTGTTTTTGTATTTCAGGTTTTCACATTACGAGAACTGCCAGGAAAAATCCAGAAAAATTATATAAAAAATCAGCATTCCAGAAACTACCGTGCGCCCGAAGGACAGCCTGGGGGGGGGGCGCCTGGGCCCCCCGAGGCTCCTCTGATGCCCCCCCTTTGGCATATATTTAAAGCGTCTCCCGAAACCCTCGATTCCAGACCCCTTTTTTCCAGACGCAATCCCGATCTCCGCCGCCATCGCCATCAAGCTTTGGGGGACCAGAATTCCTGTGCCGTCACCCTGCCGGGACGGGGAATTGCCCCCGGATTCATCTCCATCGACGTTGCTTCCTCCCTCCATGATGCGGGAGTAGTTCCTCCTCAGGGCTGAGGTTTCTACCAGTAGCTATGTGGTCAATTCTCTCTCCCATGATGTGATCTTCGTTGTGATCATAGGCTATGTTAATATAGGGTGATCCCATGATATTTCCCCTTCCTCTATGTATTGGATTGATGTACTCACTTGTCTTTATCTAGTATAATCCCCGAGACCAAGGTGACAGCGGTCTATTGGACATGGATTAGAAGAATAATTTCATGAGTGATTTCCTTTTTGTGTGTTGATTGAAGATTGAGAGTCTCTTGGTGCTTGTCTTTGACTATCCTTTAGATATGTTGTGGTGATTGTGGGACTATCTTTGGATGGCCGCGATGACATTGGGAAATCCTTAGATTGAGAACTACGAACTTTGAGGTGTGCTTTTGTAGCCCTACATAATTCTCGTGCTCTCTTGACCACGAAGGATGACCTCCGAGTGCGTCGCCTTTTGCATGTTTTATGAGAAATATCATGTGATTCGATTATGCTAATGTTGTTGGGAGTTGCCACTAGTGAAAGTATGAAGCCTAGGCCTTGTTAACACCATTGCAATACCATTTGTGCTCACGTTTACCACTTGTTTGCTTGCTGCACTTTTTATTACAGATTTATATTACTTTGTTTTGCCATCCATATCACTTGCCATTTAACATCTCTTCGCCGAACTAGTGCACCTATACATCTGACAAGTGTATTAGGTGTGTTGGGGACACAAGAGACTTCTTGTATCTTATTTGCAGGGTTGCTTGAGAGAGACCATCTTCAACCTCTACTTCCCTGAGTTCGATAAACCTTAGGTCATCCACTTGAGGGAAATTTGCTGCTGTCCTACAAACCTCTGCGCTTGGAGGCCCAACATAGTCTACAAGAGTAGAAGCGTGTGTAGACATCAGCCATCGCGAGAGGCTGCGAAGCAAGGAACGGCGAGGCAGTAGCGAGAGCCGGCACCGCGGCGGCGGCGGGAGGAACCAAGGTCGGCGCGACGGCGGCGGTGACGGCGGCAGCGGAAGACATCGTAACCTAAACTGATACCATGTAAGACATATGATTTGGGAACTGCTCGACACCCCTAACCCGGGGTGTGGCTATCTCATTATATAGAGGTACCCAAGGGATACAATACAATGTTACAATACAGATATACAGAGGCTATGTATATACAGTCTAACAGTGCAGAGAGACTCAATGAGGATCTATGCTGATTGTTTTGGTCAAGCAGTGAACCAGGAGAAGAGCTCAATTTATTTTAGTGGCAATACTGCACAGCCCCTTCCGGAGTCCCTGAAGCAAACTCTTGGTATTTCAGTGGAAGCGTTCTCAGAATGTTTCTTGGGTCTCCCGACGGCTATTGACAGAATTACAAGGGGTACTTTGTGCATATTAATAAGAGAAGCAGAAGCAAAATGAAGGTTCGGTCAGAGATGACTAGCATGCGCAACTAGGGAAGTGCTTTTGAAATCTATTGTTTAGGCCATTCCAACATACATCATGAGTTGCTTTTTGCTGACAAAAAAGGTATGCAAGAGTCTGACTTCTTGCATGGCCAAGTATTGGTGGGGAAGTTCTTTGGATAAGCGATCGTTTCACTGGATCTCTTGGGAGAAACTTGCTACACAAAAGATCAAAGGTGGGATGGGATTATGAGACTTGGAACTCTTTAATCTGGCTATGCTTGGTAAACAAGGATGGCGTTTGTTGACCCATCCAAAATACCTGTGCTCGAGAGTGCTAAAAGGGAAATATTTTCCGGCTACAGATTTTCTCCATGCGACCGTGTCTGCATGTGCTTCTGCTACTTGCGGGCTATTGTGGTTGGGAGCGAGGCACACAACGTTGGCCTAATTCATCGTGTAGGGGACGGATCCACGATTGAGACATGGAATGACAGCTGGATCCCCAATATGACTACACTCAAGCCTATGGGACGATTAGGCGTTGCCCTTCTCACTAGAGTCCTAGAGCTTATTGATGAATATACTGGTAACTGGGATGTGCAAATTATTCAGGATAACTTCCTCTAACCGGATGCTGAAGCAATACTCAACATACCCCTTAATTCGGCGGGAGGGGAGGCAATGACACCATTGCATGGGCATTGGAAGAGTCAGGCATCTATATTGTGAAATATGTGTATCGTTCTCTGGTGACTTGTAATGAGCATAGAGCTCTACAGGAAAGGAGGGTCACAGAAACTCCATCAGCAAACAAATAGTTGTGGAATGCTCTTTGGAAACTTAATGCGGTTCCTAAAGTGCGAGTTTTTCTAGAGGAGAGTGCTTCGCGGTATCTTACCAGACTTAGTCACTCTAAGGTACAAACACATGAAAACTTTGGCCCGATATGAGCTGTTAGGCCATGGATGGGGATTTGATGCATGCACTCATAACTTGCACGCATGCAAAAAGCTTTGGGTAGCAGCAAGGAAGCGATTTGGTCTTCACCCGCCGCGGCTTCACCCACTGACTTGGGCAAGAGATATCTTGTTGGAGCATATGTTTTCTGAGAATGATAGATGCAAGATTATCACCATTATGCGCACTATTTGGTCTTCTCGTAACAGGTGGACACGTGATCAAGATGGCTATGATCCGGTGCAGGCTATTAAATGGGTGCATGAATCTTTGTCTATTTTGGAGATGCCACCTAGCTGGACTAAATCACCGGCAAACTAGTGTGGGAGATCACCTGAGCCCGGTTGGATCACTATCAACACAGATGGGCCTATCAACTCTGAATTATGGATGGGAGGTGCGAGCGGGTTAGCCCGATCTCATCTAGCTTTTTAAGGAGCTTGGAGCAAACCCCTCCCGGGGGTGTCTGATCCTTTCACGGTTGAGCTCCTGGCCTTCCGGGAGGGGGTGATCCTTGCCCAACTTCGAGGATATTCATATGTAATCATGGAAGTCGACTACATGGAATTAGTCAACCCATGGAACTCATGCAACAAGACGTTCTATTGTTGTGTCTATCTTGAGAGAATTAGAGGGGATTGTCCCGAGTTTTGTTTCCTTTTTGGTCACTCATGTCAGAAGAGATTCGAACTATGTGTGCTCAGTATGCTAGTACACTAGACGGGACGGACAATTGGCTTGATCAAAGCCCTGAGTTTCTTGTCAGTAGCATTCGAGCGGATTGTAACCGGATTCTAGTTAACTAATGATAAAGCTCTCTAGTTCGTTACAAAAAAACATTTTGATAATACACGGTGAACATTTGTATAATACATAAAAAGAGAAAAAAGAAATGGGAAAATAAGAAAAACCGAAACAAAACCCAAAAAAGGAAAAGGGAACCAAAACAGAAAAATGAAAAACAGGAAAAAAAACAAAAGAAAAAAAACAGGAGAAAACCAAAACGTCGAAGAAGAAAAAAACCAACGAAAGAAATAACAGTGAACAAAACAACCATCCGAACCCTGTAATGGGCCGGCCCAACTGGCTCCTGGCATTTCCTCGACAGTTTGACTTGGTAGAGAAAGGACGTACTCCCTCCAGTCCCATATACAAGGCCACTTTATATTTTTTATCTATAACTTTGACCATTAATTTTAGTAAGAAGAAATGAGTCATATGCCAATAAAAGTATTTCAATGGATGCACATTCAAAGAACTTTCCGATGATATATTTTTGATGACATATGATCCATATTTTGTACCAAAATTACAAGTCATAGTTTGACATGGAAAACGAAGTGGCCGTGTATAAGGGAACGGAGGGAGTAGTAATACTGCCTAACGCGATCCCCTTTCTCAGCTCACCACCGGAATTTTCCCCGCTGGCCATCGGCGCCGCCGTCCCCGGCACCATGCTCCGCCTACACAAGTGCATCCTCACCGGACTGCTCCCTCACGCCTTCACCATGTCCCTGCTCCACTTGACGCATCCCCTCCGCGCAAAGGAGGCTAATCGGAGCGTGCGCGCGCCGCCCCCGCCACCTTCGGTGGCCGGGGGAAGCGTGAATCGAGGTGCATTTTTTCCTAGGGTTCCAAGTGTCCGGAGCCGCCCACGTGGGCGACCCGGGAGGTGCTTTTTTCCCTTGGCGTCTTGGTCATTAGTAAAATAACGTAATTGAGTGTGTCATTTGTTCCAGCGAAAGTTTGTCTGTGTAAGTCATGTGTCATCCATCTCATTCGTGTCAACGTGGTAAAATTTATCAACTCCCTTATTATGCCTCTAACCGTGTTACCACTTCTCCTCTCGAACAGGGACCCTCCTCTTGCATCCATCTTTCAAACACAAATCAGGTGTTGAGCAAGTCTTGTACACATTGCAAACACAGGTCAAGCGCTTCTCATTACAAAAGGTCATGATTGGGGAGGTTGGGGGGAGGGGGTATCATCGTATCCATGAACACAACACGGTGCGGCATATGCACACGCCCCAACAAGATGGGATTGCTAAGCATAAACATTGACACCTCGTTTTTTTTCTTTTTTGCGGGTAACATTGTCACCTCGTAGAAACCTTGGCGCGGTGGTTAGTGGCCGTTTTGCCCATGCACGAGGTACCAGGTTAGAATCGAGTCGTGGGAAGTAAACGAAGTGGGCGAGCCACCAGGACATGAACTACTAATTGCAAACAAAGTTTTAAAACCAGGAAGTTTTTAATTGCAAAACTCCGGGTCAATTACATTTATTTTTTGGCACAAAGTTTTTAAATTCAAATTTTATTTGATTTTATTGGGCGGTAATTACTGACAATGCCGAGATATTCACAAACAGGTACACTATTATTTCTTTACCGAGAGGATTGAGGAGCGGGAGCTAGCACGTCATGGATCAACTCTTCGAAGTTGTGGCGAGACGAGCCGCCAGGTTTGGTCGCCTTGAACGCTTTCTCCCTCCACTCCTGCGCCTTCTTTTTCATCACCTTGCCATTCTCCCCCTCCATGACCTCCGTGATAAGTCCTGCGACGGTGTCACGCCGAACGTCGTTGTCGATCTCCATGCCAACGCCCCATTCTGTGCATTGGTATCGGCAGATGGTCTGGTGGTCTGCGAAGAATGGCCAGCTGATGACAGGCACGCCGCCACACATGCTATCGAGTGTCGAGTTCCAGCCGCTATGTGTTAGGAACACACCCACTGCTGAGTGATTCAACACCTGCTGCTGCGGACACCAGGAGGCAATGAGACCACGCTCAGCGGTTTCGACCGAGAACTCCCGAGGAAGTACCGCGGTGTCACCCCTGATGAGGTCGGGACGGATGATCCAGAGGAAATGCCTGCCACTCATGGCTAGGCCCCAGGCAAACTCCACCAGTTGATCATCAGTCATGATGGTGGTGCTACCGAAGTTCACGTACACGATGGAGCCAGGCTCCTTGTCATCGAGCCATGGCAGGACCTCCTCCTGCTCCTTCCACAGGCTCATGCTGATTTTTGAGCTTGGTGCCAGGAGCGGGAGCGGGCCAATGGTGTAGACCTTGGGCAGGCCGAGTGCCTCCATGGCCGCCACCGCCTCTGCCTCAAGGTCATCGAAGGTGTTGATGATCAGTGCCGATGCGCCGACCGCGCGCTCTACGGTCCCGAGCGTGAAATGCAACATGTAGTCGTCCGGGGCCGGACTTCGTATGAAGGTCGGGAAGTCCCTAAACCTCATGTTCCGCAGGCCCGGCAAGTCTTCCACTGGCGTGTCAAGGTACTCGTTCGTCAGCTGCTTGAAGTCCTTGATTGGTGCGAGGCCACGGTCGAAGAGGAGGCGGCAGTGCCGGAGAGCGACAAAGCTGGTGGCGCTGGTTGCCCACAGCTGTACGTAGGGAATGCCCAGCTCCCTGGCTGCTTCCATGGAGAAGTCCATCACAACATCGGAGACAATGCAGGTCACGGGTGGGTGGCCCGTTGCCGGGTCGTTGAGCTCCGCGAGGAGGCGGCGGAAGGGCCCAAGGCAGACCTCCGTGATGGCCTTGCAGATTGACGGGACATCATGCGTGACCTTATTGTCGGACGATGACATGCCATCCGGAATGGTGGCGAAGTGGAACCCCGGGACACCGGCCACCGCGGCCGTGCCCTGCACATGGACAAGGCGGGCGTGGTCGTACTCGGTGTTGACGAAGGTGATGTGGAAACCGCGGGCGTGGAGCATCTTGGCCACGTCGAGCATTGGGTTGATGTGCCCTTGCGCGGCCGCCGGCAGGCACACGACGTGTGCTTTCTCGCCCAATGCTGAAGATGAACCCATTTCCAGCGGAGATGACAATGGAATTTCGTGGCCTGTTGTATTGTTGTTGCTGCTGAGGATGATATGCATTGCTTGGTATGTGAGACGACAATACATTATTTATAGGTAGCACACATACTGTAGGCATGGACATGTCGGGCGGCGGGGTGGACCTTACTCGCTCGAAAGTCTATGTATCTACATCTATCTATCTAGTATATCTATTATCTTTCTATCCATTCTACTTTATCTGTATATCTATGTATCTTCTATATATCTATTCTATTCTATTTCTATACTAAAAGCATAATACGGGTCAAAAATAGAGCCACCACGTTTGTCCACATATGACAAAAATTTATGCTTCATCGATCCTAATTGTAACAGCTGAGATTAAAAGATACTACCTCCATCCTGATGTATTAGTCCCTATAGTATTTTGTGTCAAATTTGCACCATATATTTTACTAAATAAATAATAATGCATGTCAGCAAAAAATATGTCTCTGGATTCGTATTTGAATATAGTTTTTTAGTGATATTACTTTTTGTTACATGCATTAACATTTTCTTAGTTAAATATAAGATCAAAGTTTGACATAAAATACTAAGGGGACCAATAAACCAGGACAGAGGTAGTATTAAGTGTTACGAGCAACAATAATCATGCACAGATGAAGGTATATATTGTCACGCTAAAACTGTACAACAGACTTTGTGTTGATACAAGGGCAAGTACTCTGTGTGCCCTTGGAGGGGTGGCGCCTCCTAATGAATCCCAATACTCCGTGTGCTAGAGTTCCAATGGGCAGGTATTTCCCGGACTCGGATTTTATGCAAGCAATAACCGCAAAAAGTTCTTCTATAACTTTGAGGGCAGTTATATCTGGCCAGGAGGCTTTGCTCTTCGGTTTGATCAAAAGGGTGGGCCACTGGTCTTCAATTGCGGTCTGGGAAGACCGTTGGATTCCATCCACGACAGCAACGTCTCCACTATTTCGGCCGCCAAATACTAACATATCTAGGGTAAGTGATTTGATTGATGCTGAAAACTAGACGTGGCGAAGACAGTTTGCTCGGGATACATTAATACTAAGCGATGCGGAGGACATTCTTGATATCTCGCTCCATTCTGGGGGTGGTGACGATTTACTTGCATGGGCAAATGAGAGTTCAGGCAACTACACCGTCAAGTTGGCGTATCGAGCTCTTATGATTCGAAACGAGCGCCAAGCTCTTGAAGAAGGGAAGGATAGCGGATCCTCAATTGACAACCAACGGATGTGGAAGCTAAATGTGATGCCAAAGGTGAGAGTTTTCTTCTCGCGAGTGCTTAGGGGAATTCTACTTGATGAGTGCACCCTCAAGCACCAGCAATTGAGACAGATCAGTCTTTGCAAAATTTGCATGGCGATGGAGGAGAATATGGAGCACGCCTTGCTGCAATGTTCGCATGCAAAACTATTTTGGGATGAGGCCCAATGGCTCTTCGACTTCAATCTCCCACGACTATACCTAGCTACCTGAGCGAGAGACATCATTTGTGATGATAGATTCACGAGTAGAGAGCAAGCCAGCATAGTTTCAGTTATGTGGACTGTTTGGCACTCGAGAAACAAGTTGAGCGCATGGGGAGGAATATCTGAATCCTGCTCATACGGTTCGTGGGACCAGGGAAGCACTTGCGCTCGTAGACATTCCCTGGCGTCATGTGGTAGTGTTGCCTGGACATGGTTGGCGCCCCTCGGACATGGAGTTTGTTTCGATTAGTTGGAAAGATGGCAAGGGTGGTGGGGGCGGAGTTGCTCGCTCGCCAAGCTCCTTCCAAGGTGCTTGGAGCAAACCATATCCGGGTGTGAAGGACCCCCTAATCACGGAGATGATGCCAGTACGTGACGGTGTCATCTTCGCCAAGCTAAGGGTTTTTTCGAAAGTCGTCCTCGAGACAGATTGCTTGGAGGTAGTTAACATCTAGGCCACTCAACACGATTCTTGTTCCATTGTGGCACCTGTCTTCGTAGAAATTGGAGAGCTGGCTAGCAATTTTACTTCTTTTGTAAGTCAGCATGTATCCAGGTCAGCGAATGATCCGACTCATATATGTGCCACGCATGCTTGCACGATTGACGTGACCGTGAGCTGGCTTAACAACACTCCTAGCTTCCTGATCAGCAGCATGTTGGATGACTGCTCGACGAATGCCTTCGTTGAATAAAAGCTCTTAAAGTCCCCCCCGCAAAAACAAGGTTTTTTGGAGCGTAGACGCTGGTTGCGTCCGACTTTAAATTAATAAAGCCACTAAGGCAGAATCCAGACCGTAACATAGAGAGTTTTACAGACCCAAAATAAAAGTCTGCGAGGGCACAGGTAATAGCATCATATGGTCCCAGGTAAATAAGCTAACAAAACACGAGCGTTGGGACCAAAACCACAAGATGGGCAGATCGCTATAGTATGTAGATATCAAGTAGTGCGGGCTTCAGACTTGACGCGCCTTCACCATCGCAGCCTTGATCTGCTCCATCGTTGCGGACATGAGTAGCTCGTCACGCGGTTTCCCCAACGGCATCCATACCTGTAAGAACAAATGACATTTGAAAATGATATCGGCCGGATGAGTCGGGAACTTGTGTTCGATCGTGATCTTGTTCCGAACCGTCCAGAGAGACCAAAGAAGCGCCCCAACGCATCTCCACAGGATTCGCGTGTTGGCCCCCTTTTGGGTCGTTAGTATAGAGAGAAGATCATTGCTCGAATGTGGGTTCCATTTTTTGCTTAAACGCCTCGCGGACAGCGCTCCACGCAAATCTGGCCAAGGCACATCCGAAGAAGACATGATTCGCGTTTTCCCCTAACCCGCACGTGGTACAAGTCCCATCCGCCGGCCCGTTACGTTTTGCCACATTATCAGAAGTAGGCAGGCGGTTACGGAACAATTGCCACATCCGCAAAAACAAGGTTGCTTCCGATTTCTCATAATACTTTCCGATTTACTTTAGTCACATTAGTTGAGCAAGTGGTCAATGGCTTAAATGTAACGACTAGCAGGCCTAATCTCAACTACTTCTACTAGGATCCAGGACGACACCGTATTCCTTTCAACAGGCTATGATGTTGATTCAGAGACTGATGAAAGAAAGTTGGTTGATTTTGTCTCAAACTGACGCTTGCGGTTTCGTCATGGTTCAGATGTCCGGTGGCTTCTCTTCTTCATTCATGTTTTTTCTAAAGAACATCAATATGCTTCAGTGGTGGTTTCTCTTCTTCAGACACGTGAATGCGTAGTTTAATTTACAATTCAATATGCTGCCGTAAGTACCGCTTACCATCGAGAGTTAGCCAATGAGTTTTTACCTCTTGAAATTGGCCATTGGTTTCAGAACTTACGTTGATGCTAGCCATTTTGTTTGCGATTTGGTATGTTGCACCAACTAATTAATAATATAACAAGAACATGGCGTGTGCAACGTCCCGACGGCTAAGCGCGTGAAGCATAGGCCGTTGAAGGTTTTTATTGAGTTATTAGAGGTGATCAAAGTGGTGAGCGCTGAGCAAAAACATGAAAGCATACCTGGACATGTACAAAAAAAGCGTTCACTGCAAGTGATCACTGCATTGAGCAGTTCGGTAGGCATCGTCGAAAAGTCAAAATTGGACCTTACATGATGTTTCCTGCACGATAATATTAGCCCATGTTGCTTCCATGCCGAGCGGAGTACTCTTCGGCAAGTGGTAGTAAGTTTGGTTGCACTTGCGCCATGCCTACTTGCCTTGGGTCTTGGCGCTCAGGTGTGTGGGCTCTGACGATGTCCCTCGATGTTCCCAATCTCTAGTGTCCTTTTTTGTCTTTTTATTTTTGGGTTTTCACTCATTTTACTTGATTAACCAAAAATGTTCGGTTTTGGGGTCTGATTTCACTTTTTGGGTGCGATGAGGTTTCTCAAAAAACAAATTTTAGATGAGCACTTTGTTCGCTACTTTTGATCATCGTACATTGCCACCATTCATGTTGAACTTGGTCGTTGCTAAAAATGTACACATTGCCACCTAGGAACTTGGTGATTCACGTTTTAGACGACTCTTGCAGCTGCTATATCCCATCATTGCTTGAACTTCATCTGAACAACTACTTAACCTTAAATTGATGTCCCCGCAAAAAAAAACTTAAATTGATGAAGACCACGAACCAGATAGGCTGACCTATGGGCATCATCAAGATTAAGGTCGCCATGTACAGGTCACGGAACATGCTCTGAATTTTTCACGGAACATGTCTGTCGATACATGCTCTGAATTTTTCAACATCCTCACTGCCTTTCAGCGCATAGCAGGCCTGTCCTCGGCTCCTGGCCGACCTCTCTGAAAGTGCCAACTACCTCTTGGAGTAACTAGATGACACGCCGCGTTGGTTGTATAACATAAATGTTTGGATTAATAATCTCCCTCTTTTCTACTCCCTCCGTCCCAAAATAAGTGACGCAAAAGTGACTCAACTTTGCACTAACTTTAGTGTAAAGTTGAGTCACTTTTGCGCCACTTATTTTGAGACGAAGGGAGTATAATATAAGACGTTGTTACATCCGATTTACTCACATGTTGGATGTAATAACATAGTATATTATGGAACGGGGTGTGGGTATGAACTAAAATGAAAATGCATATCATATTGTAGTTCATTATTTTATAATTAGTGTTTTTATTAAATATAACTAACATAATGTGATAGAAAAGTTCTATGCACCTTGTTGTGGCCTTTGATGAGGAGGCATGCATTTGGCATATGTAAATGTTGAGATAATTAAAAGTAGCGGGGATCAACTAATAATATTATTTCCTCGTGCATGTTGAGAATTGAGACGGTATTTTTTATTTTGGAATGGAACATAACGACATGTAGACCCTCCGAATGTTTACATCGTCAGGTAAGTCCTCAGCCCATCGCAAAAAAAGAAGAGGCAGGCTTTCTGGAACGGAATGCAGCTAATGCATGGGCTATTTTACTCAAGGAGCATGTCAAGTTATATTTTCCGTTTGGTATTTACTTGAAATAACTAAATAAGGTGTCGCAAAAAAAAATAACTAAATAAGGAGTACTCTTTCTAAAGATCACTCTCCTTCTGATTTATGACAAGTGGCGCGCTGCATGTGCGCCACTTGTTGCAATCTGTGAGTTTTCCCTTTTGTCGTAGATATGTTTCTTCAAAATGTTTTATCTCTTTAATCGTGCGTCCAAATATCAAACCGTTTTCATCGTTGAATTCTTCATGTTGAGATCTTCAAAACTAGATCACGTGTTAATATGTTTTGACAAACTTTTTTCACGAAAAGAACCAAAGGAAAAAACCAAACCGGGAGCACATTTTGTTCTCTTTTCGAAAGCCGCTTCTGAGTGGCACGGCCGTGCCTCTCGCGAAAACAAATTCATACCTTTCACGGAAGAAAAAGAAGAAGAAAAAACATGTTTTTTCCGTTTCCAAGAGGCACAGCAGCGTAAAAAAAGATAAAATGTGTGGACGTGCCTCTCGCGAAAAAAAAGATAAAACACATGGCCGTGCCTCTCGCAGAAGCAAAACCATGCCTCTCACATCAAAGAAAATAAATAGAAAACATATTTTTTTCTGTTTCCGAGAGGCACGGCCGTGCCTCCCGCGGAAGGAAAAATGTACCTCTCACAGAAGAAAAACCATGCCTCTCACGGTAAAAATAAACGCATTTTCTCGGGAAAAAAATTTCGAAAAAAAACCGTCGAAAAGCTAAGGAAGACCGGTAGAAAACCAAAAAAACATATAAGTAGCCGAAAACGCGTGCGAAAAAAAAAATTCGAAGGGAGCGCTCAGAGTGCAACACGTTGCGCGCCAAGTGATCTCAGCCCACCCCATGTGATCTTTGGTGGCACGCGGCAACACCGCAACACATTCGTGTGTGCATCAACATTAGGCTCCGGTTCTTGGTAGCATGACGATTTTGTTCAGCTCGACATCTTGCTTTTGTTTCTACCGCACTGAATCAGTGGAAAGGGATCATGGGGGAGGGCGTGCCGGTGACGCTGGCAACGGCAGAAGGAAATATGGGAGTTTGTTTGTTTTGGTTTTGTCTAGAAAAGGATCGGGAGGGAGGAAAAATGTTGTAACCTCAGATGAAGAATGGAAGGTGCGGGGGTATGGATGGGAGGAGGGGGAGCAGCCAAGCCTCGTCCATCATTACTACTCTACTTCACAGGCCTTGTTGCCGTGGTAAGTGGCTATTTTAACTTTTTAAGTCCATGCAAAAAAAAAAAATCCATGCACGAGGTTCCGATTTAGAATCAACTTCTGGGAATTGCAAAAGCACGGGTGAATTACATTTATATTTGGCATAAGTTTTTAATACAAATTTTATTGGGCGGTAATTTGCTGAGATTACTCAGATATTCTCAAAACCAGTCTCCTCAATAGAAAAACAACCAGGATTGAGAAAAAATAAAACTTAAAGCATATTATTTCTTTACCAAGAGCGGCTAGGAGCGAGGAGCTAGCACATCGTAAATCAACGCATCAAAGTTGCGGTGAGACGAGCCGCCGGGCTTGGTCGCCCTGACCGCTTTTTCCCTCCACTCTTGTGCCTTCTTCTTCATCACCTTTCCATTCTCCCCCTCCATGACCTCCATGATAAGGTCCACGACGGCGTTGCGACGGACGTCGGTATCGATCTCCATGCCGACTCCCCATTCGTTGCACTGGTACCGGCAGTTGGTCTGCTGGTCCGCGAAGAATGGCCAGCAGATGACGGGCACGCCGCCGCACATGCTCTCCAGCGTCGAGTTCCAGCCGCTGTGCGTCAGGAACGCGCCCACGGCCGGGTGGTTCAGCACCTGCTGCTGCGGGCACCAGGAGGCCACGAGCCCACGCTCCGCCGTCTCGGCCGAGAACTCTTGGCCAGCCCCCACGCGAACTCCACTAGCTGCTCGTTGGTCATGACGGTAATGCTGCCAAAGTTGACGTACACGACTGAGCCGACCTCCTTGTCGTCAAGCCACGGCAGGCACTCCTCCTGCTGCTTCCACAGGCTCATGTTGATGCTTGAGCTCGGTGCCAGCAGTGAAAGAGGGCCAATGGTGTAGACCTTGGGCAGGCCGAGCGCCTCCATGGCCGCCACCGCCTCTCCTTCAAGGTCGTCGAAGGTGTTGACGATCATCGCCGACGCGCCGACCGCGCGCTCTGCAATGCTGAGCGCGAAATGCAACATGTAGTCGTCCGGTGCCGGGCTGCGTATGAAGGACGGGAAGTCCCTAAACCTCATGTTCCGCAGGCCCGGCACGTCATCCACCGACGTGTCAAGGTACTCGTTCGTCAGCTGCTTGACGTCTTTGATCGGTGCGAGGCCACGGTCGAAGAGGAGGCGGAAGTGGCGGACACCGACGTAGCTGACGGCACTGGAGGTCCACAGCTGGACATAGGGGATGCCGAGCTCCCTGGCCGCTTCCATGGAGAAGTCCATCACGATGTCGGCGACGACACAGGTCACGGACGGGTGGCCAGTGGCGGGGTCATTGAGCTCCGCCAGGAGGCGGCGAAAGGGCTCGAGGCAGGTCTCTGTGAGGGACGACACGACATCCTGCGTGACGTCGTCGTCCGACGGTGGCAGGCCGTCCGGAATGGTGGCGAAGCGGAACCCCGGGACGCCGGCCACCGCGGCGGCACCCCGCGCACGGACGAGGCGTGCATGGTTGTACTCGGTGTTGACGAAGGTGACATGGAAGCCGCGGGCGTGGAGCATCTTGGCGACGTCGAGCATGGGGATGATGTGCCCCTGTGCGGCCGCCGGCAGACAGACGGCGTGTGCTGCTTTGTGGCCCGCCGGTGCTGGAGAAGAACCCATTTCCGGCGGAGACGGCAATGGGCTATTTGTGGCCAGTAGCTAGTGTTCTTGCTGCTGCTGAGAAAGCAATGCATTGGCTTGGCATGGCTCTGTCGATGTTGCCATACATTATTTATAGATGGCACGTAGGGCAGCAATGGCGATGGCCGGCAAACACAACGTAGACAGTAGAGTGAACCGAGGACATGTTTGAATTGAATTGGTGTTGTGATATGAAGGACGTACGTCAGTGATTACATCGACCGGTTGGCACGTATTGTTTCTTTATTGTCGTATATATAATAACCTTGGATCGAGGATGGAAACTTTCAGTGGAATTAAGCTTCACATGGACATGTCGGGCGATCTATTACCCGCTCAGAGCATGGTTAATAATGCAACCAACAATCAGCTGGTGCCCCTGTGCGGCCCCCAGCAGGCACACGTCGTTTGCTTTCTCGCCGCCGGTGCTGGAGAAGAACTCATTTTCGGCGGAGATGGCAATGGGCTGCACAGTAAATGAACTCCTTTTGAGTATAGTACAACATTTATCATCAATTATTTGAATTCACTTCAACATTTATGGACAGCATTCACTTAACTGAATTCGAAAACATTCACTAACTCAACAGAAAGTACAAAGCAATATCTGAATTTCGACAGAAAGTACAGAGCAATTCACACCCATCACAGGGCATCCATCACAGTAATCACAGGGGAGTCCATACATCACAACAATCACAACATCTATCACATCTTCCTTCAAATCCAAGAACAACCCTAAATTAACCCTAAACTAACCCCCAAATCATCACCACCGGCAAGCCAACATGGAAAGCAACGAAACAATAGTAATCGTCCTATCGAACGCCTACATTCCCTTCATCGAATGAATTGCGGCAACAAAACATCAATCTTTCCACCGAAATCATGAAGAACCTAGCCCGATCAAAAACCTAGGACAAGGGGGCAACCCAGGAGGAGAAGAGGTCGATCGAGCACGTACCATACCCAGGAGGGAACTCCCCGAGCCCTCGTAGGAGCGGCTCCATGCCACATCGATGGGCAGTGGCGGCGTCCAAACCGGCGGTAGAGAAGGCGATGGCGTCGAGGCAGAGGCAGAGAAGGCCAGGGGTTAAGGGGGGTTTGTGAGCACCTGGTGGAACCACTTGTACTTATCTGGACGCAAGGACCAGTCTACAAAAATTGTACCACACAAGGGGAAATGTAGAAAAGTGCCCAGGACCAATCGCGAGCCTTCTCTTCCCACGTGGTAGCGTAGTTGGCACGTTTCGGACTGTTTTGTACCTAAACGATACCGCATCAGGGTTGGTGTATGACTTTTATGGGGTTTTCTTGTTTTTTTATGAATCTGTTACCACCGCGCAAGTATATGTACCCCAGGTGTAATTAACTCTTTTTCTACAGATTCCACTCCGGACTACACACGAAGCAAAATGAGTGATTATACGCCCACGTCTATATACATCCGTATGTAGTCCATATTGATCTTTAAAAAACTTATATTTAGGAACAGAAGGAGTAGATTCAAAATGTGAAAATACATTCATAATTTTAATTCGGGTTGACTAACCAAAAATCAAAAGTTAGTCACCCCCTTTCCCATCTCCCTCCCGAGCCGCTCAAGACCCTCCTCCGTGCTACTAGACCGGCGCCGACGGTGGTGGCGGCGCCCGGCCCGTTAAAGACGACGCGCGTGGGTTCGACGCGCCCCGATGGGCCTCCCTCGGGCAGGGGGAGTGGCGTCAACGGGGAGACCTGTGGTGTGGCAGTGCACGACGAGGAGAGCACGGAGCAGTGGAGCATGATTGGGAGCTAGCAAAGGAGAGGGTGGTGCGCGATGATCCTCCAAAAGGCGTCAATGTGGGAGGCGACACGGTTGGGCTGTGTAGAAGGGTAGCTCGGGTGGATGGTGGTGCTACTTCTTCGAGTTTATCTTTCAGGCCCGGGTGCTCCTCGAATTCATCCGCCTGAACGTAGTTGACGGAGCTCCGGCTTAGATTATTGACGTCTCTTTGGGCGGTGAGGTTAGGGTTTCTTGTATCGTGGCGAGATTTGATGTCAGGTGCTTCAGATGTATGCAAGGGTTCAACGGCGACGACTCCAGGGCACTAGCCCTTAGGTGGAGGTGCCCGAAGACTTCCCGGTTGTCGTCAATAAGATCAAACCAGCTCCGGTAGGGAGTGGCGACAATGACTCGTCGGCGGCTCGTTTGACGGTCTTGAAATCTCAATGTAATTTTTATTATGTTTGAGATGCTTTGTACTTCCGCTCAGTTTTAATAATAGTTCTGGATCATTTTCACACACAAAAAAACCTCTTTTAAAATAAATTCCATTTAAGAATGAGTATGTGTGGGACACCACTAGTAACAGAAACTTTCAATTCAAAATTTTACGCGAAAAAATATTGGATATCTACACATTGGCGCAGAATTTGCACTAGACCAGGGCCAAATATTTGCTACTCCCTCCGTCCCAAAATATAAGAACTAGTGTCAAAAACGTTCTTATATTTTGGGAGGAAGGGAGTACAAACAAAATCGAGACCACCCTTAGAGCTAGGTAAGCCGATTCCGACTTGGGGACGAACTCGGGAGAAGGCCATCATGCATTGAAAATGGAAGGGGGGTTTGGACCCCCCTTAACCCCTTCATCGAATGAATTGCGGCAACAAAACATCAATCTTTCCACCGAAATCATGAAGAACCTAGCCCGATCAAAAACCTAGGACAAGGGGGCAACCCAGGAGGAGAAGAGGTCGATCGAGCACGTACCATACCCAGGAGGGAACTCCCCGAGCCCTCGTAGGAGCGGCTCCATGCCACATCGATGGGCGGTGGCGGCGTCCAAACCGGCGGTAGAGAAGGCGACGGCGTCGAGGCAGAGGCAGAGAAGGCCAGGGGTTAAGGGGGGTTTGTGAGCACCTGGTGGAACCACTTGTACTTATCTGGACGCAAGGACCAATCTACAAAAATTGTACCACACAAGGGGAAATGTATAAAATTGCCTAGGACCAATCGCGAGCCTTCTCTTCCCACGTGGTAGCGCAGTTGGCACGTTTCGGACTGGCACGTTTCGGACTGTTTTGCACCTAAACGATACCGCATCAGGGTTGGTGTATGACTTTTATGGGGTTTTCTTGTTTTTGTATGAATCTGTTACCGCCGCGCAAGTATATGTACCCAGGTGTAATTAACTCTTTTTCTACAGATTCCACTCCGGACTACACACGAAGCAAAATGAGTGATTATACGCCCACGTCTATATACATCCGTATGTAGTCCATATTGATCTTTAAAAAAACTTATATTTAGGAACAGAAGGAGTAGATTCAAAATGTGAAAATACATTCATAATTTTAATTCGGGTTGACTAACCAAAAATCAAAAGTTAGTCACCCCCTTTCCCATCTCCCTCCCGAGCCGCTCAAGACCCTCCTCCCGTGCTACTAGACCGGCGCCGACGTTGACGCCGACGGTGGTGGCGGCGCCCGGCCCGTTAAAGACGATGCGCGTGGGTTCGACGCGCCCCGACGGGCCTCCCTCGGGCAGGGGGAGTGGCGTCAACGGGGAGTCCTGTGGTGTGGCAGTGCACGACGAGGAGAGCACGAAGCAGTGGAGCATGATTGGGAGCTAGCAAAGGAGAGGGTGGTGCGCGATGATCCTCCAAAAGGCGTCAATGTGGGAGGCGACACGGTTGGGCTGTGCAGAAGGGTAGCTCGGGTGGATGGTGGTGCTACTTCTTCGAGTTTATCTTTCGGGCCCTGGTGCTCCTCGAATTCATCCGCCTGAACGTAGTTGACGGAGCTCCGGCTTAGATTATTGCCGTCTCTTTGGGCGGTGAGGTTAGGGTTTCTCGTATCGTGGCGAGATTTGATGTCAGGTGCTTCAGATCTATGCAAGGGTTCAACGGCGACGACTACGACTCTAGGGCACTGGCCCTTAGGTGCAGGTGCCCGAAGACTTCCCGGTTGTTGTCAATAAGATCAAACCAGCTCCGGTAGGGAGTGGCGACAATGACTCGTCGGCGGCTCGTTTGACGGTCTTGAAATCTCAATGTAATTTTTATTATGTTTGAGATGCTTTGTACTTCCGCTCAGTTTTGATAATAGTTCTGAATCATTTTCACACACAAAAAACCTCTTTTAAAATAAATTCCATTTAAGAATGAGTATGTGTGGGACACCACTAGTAACAGAAACTTTCAATTCAAAATTTTGCGCGAAAAAATATTGGATATCTACACATTGGCGGAAAAACATTCTATGAGACCTGGTCTCACGGATTAGCAGTTGAGACCCATCCTGATGGATGACACGTGGCATTCACAAATCACAAAACACCTACCCACCCCCACCTGAAATCAGGGGGGGAGATTAGATGCTTTGTGATTTGTGAATGACACGTGTCATCCATCAGGGCGGGTCTCACCTGCATTATATGAGACCTGGTCTCATATAATTTTTTTCCCACATTGACGCAGAATTTGCACTAGACCAGGGCCAAATATTTGCTACTCCCTCTGTCTCAAAATATAAGAACTAGTGTCAAAAACGTTGGAGGAAGGGAGTACAGACAAAATCGAGACCTCCCTTAGAGCTAGGTAATCCGATTCCGACTTAGGGACGAACTCGGGAGAAGGCCATCATGCATTGAAAATGGAAGGTGTTGCGGCTCTTACCATGCTTACGATCGATCGACTTGATCGTTGGAGTCGGATCCGTTTTCATCTATATATGCGTACATCGCTTTGCCTTGCTGCTGCATCGATCAGAATCAGATCAGGTGCAAACAAGACACAATCGGCACCATGAGCGACGGCGACTGCCCTGCTGACTGCGGCGACGGTGACTGCGACTGTCTTTGCTGCTGCTTGTGCGACGACCGCTCTCGGGGCTCCGGCCACACTCCCCACCGCTGCCTCCTCATCCTCCTACTCCTTCTTCTCCTGGTTGCCATCCTCGTCGCGGCCTACGCCTTCGTGCTCCCTGTCCGCATCGCCGTCGAGGACGCCTCACTCGCCCGGCTGGCCCTCGCCGGTCCCAACGGCAACGCGCTCGCCTACGACATCTCCCTCGCCGTCGCCGTGCACAACCGGAACTGGGCCATGCACGCCAGGGTTGGCGCGCCGCTCGACGCGGAGCTGCTTTTTGCCGGAGAGCGCTTCGCCAGCGTCAGGATGCGGGGGAGCTCGCGCGGGAACATCCGGCCATGGAAGACGGAGGTGTACAACGTCGCGGCGTCGGGCGAGAGCGCCGCCCCGCTCGGAAGCGCCGGGGTGGCGGAGTTCATGAAGGAGAGCGCGGCGGGAGGCGCGTTCCGGCTGCAGCTGAAGCTCGCCGGGAAGGTCAAGTACCCGCCGCACGGCAACGCGCACAAGCTGGAGACCACCTGCCCGCTCGAGCTGCCTCTGTCGTCGCCGGCCAGGTTCAAGAAGATCAAGTGCGTCTAACCAATCATGCATAGCTCTCCTCTCCAGTTCTGTCAGCTCATCCACCGGATCAATGCAGCCTGTCGAGCGTGCTACACTAGGTTTTGCTTCATTCTTTAGGTGCTTCACTCTCCCCATTCTTGTTGTTGGGTTTATGAGAAGATGTAGTACATTTCTTCATGTTTAAATGCAGTTGATCTTAATGGCAGAAATATGTGTAACAATTATTCTCAAAAAAAGAAAGAAACATGTGTGACATT
>LR738712.1:885883434-885949332 GCA_902687465.1 Secale cereale | reverse complement strand
TTTTTTATCTATAACTTTGACCATTAATTTTAGTAAGAAGAAATGAGTCATATGCCAATAAAAGTATTTCAATGGATGCACATTCAAAGAACTTTCCGATGATATATTTTTGATGACATATGATCCATATTTTGTACCAAAATTACAACTCAAAGTTTGACATGGAAAACGAAGTGGCCGTGTATAAGGGAACGGAGGGAGTAGTAATACTGCCTAACGCGATCCCCTTTCTCAGCTCACCACCGGAATTTTCCCCGCTGGCCATCGGCGCCGCCGTCCCCGGCACCATGCTCCGCCTACACAAGTGCATCCTCACCGGACTGCTCCCTCACGCCTTCACCATGTCCCTGCTCCACTTGACGCATCCCCTCCGCGCAAAGGAGGCTAATCGGAGCGCGCGCGCCTCCCCCGCCACCTTCGGTGGCCGGGGGAAGCGTGAATCGAGGTGCATTTTTTCCTAGGGTTCCAAGCCTCCGGAGCCGCCCACGCGGGCGACCCGGGAGGTGCTTTTTTCCCTTGGCGTCTTGGTCATTAGTAAAATAACGTAATTGAGTGTGTCATTTGTTCCAGCGAAAGTTTGTCTGTGTAAGTCATGTGTCATCCATCTCGTTCGTGTCAACGTGGTAAAATTTATCAACTCCCTTATTATGCCTCTAAGGCCTTGTACAATGCTAGGTGCTGAGGGAGGTGCTTAGAAAAATAAATCGGATTTTTCAGAAGCACCAGTGCCTATTTCTACAGAAGAGACGCCTAATTAAGCGTCTACCCTACAGAAATAAGCACCGGTGCTTAAGAAAAATTTGGTTTATTTCTCTAAGCAGCTTGCATTGTACAAGGCCTAACCGTGTTACCACTTCTCCTCTCGAACAGGGACCCTCCTCTTCCATCCACCTTTCAAACACAAATCAGGTGTTGAGCCAGTCTTGTACACGTTCCAAACACAGGTCAAATGCTTCTCATTACAAAAGGTCATGATATCCAATCTTATTGGGGAGGTTGGGGGAGGGGGTATCATCGTCTCCATGAACACAACACGGTGCGGCATATGCACACGCCCCAACAAGATGGGATTGCTAAGCATAAACATTGACACCTCGTTTTTTTCTTTTTTGCGGGTAATATTGGCACCTCGTTGAAACCTTGGCGCGGTGGTTAGTGGCCGTTTCGCCCATGCGCGAGGTACCAGGTTAGAATCGAGTCGAGGGAAGTAAACGAAGTGGGCGGGCCATCAGGACATGAACTACTAATTGCAAACAAAGTTTTTAAATTCAAAATCAGGAAGTTTTTAATTGCAAAACTACGGGTCATGTACATTTATTTTTGGCACCAAAGTTTTTAAATTCAAAATTTATTTGATTTTATTGGGTGGTAATTACTGACAATGCTGAGATATTCACAAACAGGTACACTATTATTTCTTTACCCAGAGGGTTGAGGAGCGGGAGCTAGCACGTCATGGATCAACTCTTCGAAGTTGCGGCGAGACGAGCCACAGGTTTGGCCGCCTAGACCGCTTTTTCCCTCCACTCCTGCGCCTTCTGCTTCATCACCTTGCCATTCTCCCCCTCCATGACCTCCGTGATAAGTCCCGCGACGGTGTCACGCCGAACGTCGGTGTCAATCTCCATGCCAACGCCCCATTCAGTGCATTGGTATCGGCAGATGGTCTGGTGGTCTGCGAAGAATGGCCGGCTGATGACAGGCACGCCGCCACACATGCTATCCAGTGTCGAGTTCCAGCCGCTATGTGTTAGGAACACACCCACTGCTGAGTGATTCAACACCTGCTGCTGCGGACACCAGGAGGCAATGAGACCACGCTCAGCGGTTTCGACCGAGAACTCCCGAGGAAGTACCGCGGTGTCACCCCTGATGAGGTCGGGACGGATGATCCAGAGGAAATGCCTGCCACTCATGGCTAGGCCCCAGGCAAACTCCACCAGTTGATCATCGGTCATGATGGTGGTGCTACCGAAGTTCACGTACACGATGGAGCCAGGCTCCTTGTCATCGAGCCACGGCAGGACCTCCTCCTGCTCCTTCCACAGGCTCATGCTGATGTTTGAGCTTGGTGCCAGGAGCGGGAGCGGGCCAATGGTGTAGACCTTGGGCAGGCCGAGTGCCTCCATGGCCGCCACCGCCTCTGCCTCCAGGTCATCGAAGGTGTTGATGATCAGTGCCGATGCGCCGACCGCGCGCTCTACGATCCCGAGCGTGAAATGCAACATGTAGTCGTCCGGGGCCGGACTGCGTATGAAGGTCGGGAAGTCCCTAAACCTCATGTTCCGCAGGCCCAGCAAGTCTTCCACTGGCGTGTCAAGGTACTCGTTCGTCAGCTGCTTGAAGTCCTTGATTGGTGCGAGGCCACGGTCGAAGAGGAGGCGGCAGTGCAGCTGGTGGCGCTGGTTGCCCACAGCTGTACGTAGGGAATGCCCAGCTCCCTGGCTGCTTCCATGGAGAAGTCCATCACAACATCGGAGACGATGCAGGTCACGGGCGGGTGGCCCGTTGCCGGGTCGTTGAGCTCCGCGAGGAGGCGGCGGAAGGGCCCAAGGCAGACCTCCGTGATGGCCTTGCAGATTGACGGGACATCATGCGTGACCTTATTGTCGGTCGATGACATGCCATCCGGAATGGTGGCGAAGTGGAACCCTGGGACGCCGGCCACCGCGGCCGTGCCCTGCGCGTGGACAAGGCGGGCGTGGTCGTACTCGGTGTTGACGAAGGTGATGTGGAAGCCGCGGGCGTGGAGCATCTTGGCCACGTCGAGCATTGGGTTGATGTGCCCTTGCGCGGCCGCCGGGAGGCACACGACGTGTGCTTTCTCGCCCAATGCTGAAGATGAACCCATTTCCAGCGGAGATGACAATGGAATTTCGTGGCCTGTTGTATTGTTGTTGCTGCTGAGGATGATATGCATTGCTTGGTATGTGAGACGACAATACATTATTTATAGGTAGCACACATACTGTAGGCATGGACATGTCGGGCGGCGGAGTGGACCTTACTCGCTCGAAAAGTCTATGTATCTATATCTATCGATCTAGTCTATCTATTATCTTTCTATCCATTCTCCTTTATCTGTATATCTATGTATCTTCTATCTATATATCTATCTATTCTATTCTGTTTTATTAGCACATATGCCCGTGCGTTGCAACGGGAAAAATTGATGTTTTGTGCAAGCATAATGTCCCACAGCATCGGATTCACTATGAAGAACATGCTGCAACACAGCATCCTTCTACAAAATAAACATAAAAAAGTACGTTGCAATATAGCCGTGTTCATATTTTCTTTGTCGGGCATAATCTCCCACGGATTCCATTTAAGTATAATCCTATTAAATGACATTTAACTATAATCCTTTCATTAATTACCATGACGTCCTCATCCGTTTTTGTCGGGAATCAAATTGTTCCTTTTCTATTTTAGTAGACCCAACACATTGAATCCTACAGATCCTACCTTTTAATTATCCTAACTTTTATCCCAAATCCTTCATGGAGAATTTATTAAGATCACACTCTTTCTTTTAGTTATTCCTTCGGTTTACCCATAATCCTTTCTTTAATTAGCCAGATTCATTTAAATATTTTATTTAAGCCCACAATCCTTCCTTTATTAGTTCATTCGTTTAATTAGCTCGCCCTAAACATGACGACTGTCAATCGTATATTTAGAGCGAGTTGGGATTAGTAAATGTGAAAAGTGGATAGGTTGTTGGTTGTTCAATCGAAGAGCTAGACAGGAGGTCTTGTGTTTAATTCCCACAGTGTTGATTTATTTTGATCCAATTATTTTTTACGGTCTATATCAAAGCCCATAAAAGGCCCATCAACATACAAGTACCTGGCCCAGATCGCTTAGCGTGTATAAAACCAAACAAAAAAGACTAAACCAAACCAAGAATATTTTTCGCGGTCTCTATGAAAGCACATAAAAGGCCCATCAATATACAAGTGCCTGGCCCAGATCGCTTAGCGTGTATAAACCAAACGAAAAGGACTAAACCAAACCAAGAATATATATAGAGTTACTATTTATCACCCAGGGTGCAGAATAAGTTATTCTTCACCCGAGGTAATTTTACGATCATTTCATAAATAAATTACTTTTGAAATAAAAATATTTACATTTATCTTGATTCACTACCTAAAATTTGGCATAAGAAAACAAATATATAGGTCATAATATCAGAAAAATGCATTTTATCTATTTTTTACAGTATATTTTTACGTTTGTAATTTTACGTAACATAAAATATTTTTTACGGCGACTATATATTTTCTTACGATCTATTTTTACGTATAAAATAAGACAAAATTTACGGAACGTAAAATTACAGTGCATTGCTATTAAAATGGAGGGAGGTGAAAAATAACTATTCCTCATCCAGGGTGACGAATAGTCAATCCCTATATATATATATATATATATATATATAGTTAATAGTAGGTATAGATATAGATTTCTATACTAAAAGCATAATACGGGTCAAAAATAGAGCCACCACGTTTGTCCACATATGATAAAAATTTATGCTCTAATCTCTAACCGACCTGGAGACGAACGTGATTGAAAATGGAAGGTGTCCACGTTGACGCCGACGATGGTGGCGGCGCCCGGACCGTCAAAGACGACGTGCGTGGGTTCGACGCGCCCCGACGGGCCTCCCTCGGGCAGGGGAGTGGCGTCAAGTGGGTAACGTGGGGAGTCTTGTGGTGTGGCAGTGCACGACGAAGAGAGCACGAAGCAGTGGAGCATGATTGAGAGCTAGCAAAGGAGAGGGTGGTGCGCGATGATCCTCCAAAAGGCGTCGATGTGGGAGGCGACACGGTTGGGCTGTGCAGAAGGGTAGCTCGGGTGGATGGTGGTGCTACTTCTTCGAGTTTGTCTTTCGGGCCCTGATCCTCCTCGAATTCATCCGCCTGGACGTAGTTGACGGAGCTCTGGCTTAGATTACAGCTGTCTCTTTGGGCGGTGAGGTTAGGGTTTCTCGTATCGTGGCGAGATTTGATGTCAGGTGCTTCAGATCTATGCAAGGGTTCAACGGCGACGACTACGACTCCAGGGCACTGGCCCTTAGGTGCAGGTGCCCGAAGACTTCCCGGTTGTCGTCAATAAGATCAAACCAGCTCCGGTAGGGAGTGGCGACAATGACTCGTCGGCGGCTGGTTTGACGGTCTTGAAATCTCAATGTAATTTTTATTATGTTTGAGATGCTTTGTACATCTGCTCAGTTTTGATAATAGTTCTGGATCATTTTCACACGCAAAAAACCTCTTTTCGAATAAATTCCATTTAAGAATGAGTATGTGTGGGACACCACTAGTAACAGAAACTTTCAATTCAAAATTTTGCGCGAAAAAATATTAGATATCTACACATTGGCGGAAAAAAATTCTATGAGACCAGGTCTCACGGATTAGCAGTTGAGACCCATCCTGATGGATGACACGTGGCATTCACAAATCACAAAACACCTACCCACCCCACCTGAAATCAGGGGGGAGATTAGATGCTTTGTGATTTGTGAATGACACGTGTCATCCATCAGGGCGGGTCTCACCTGCATTATATGAGACCTGGTCTCATATAATTTTTTTCCCACGTTGACGCAGAATTTGCACTAGACCAGGGCCAAATATTTGCTACTCCCTCTGTCTCAAAATATAAGAATTAGTGTCAAAAACGTTGTTATATTTTGGGAGGAAGGGAGTACAAACAAAATCGAGACCTCCCTTAGAGCTAGGTAATCCGATTCCGACTTGGGGACGAACAACTCGGGAGAAGGCCATCATGCATTGAAAATGGAAGGTGTTGCGGCTCTTACCATGCTTACGATCGATCGACTTGATCGTTGGAGTCGGATCCGTTTTCATCTATATATGCGTACATCGCTTTGCCTTGCTGCTGCATCGATCAGAATCAGATCAGGTGCAAACAAGACACAATCGGCACCATGAGCGACGGCGACTGCCCTGCTGACTGCGGCGACGGTGACTGCGACTGTCTTTGCTGCTGCTTGTGCGACGACCGCTCTCGGGGCTCCGGCCACACTCCCCACCGCTGCCTCCTCATCCTCCTACTCCTTCTTCTCCTGGTTGCCATCCTCGTCGCGGCCTACGCCTTCGTGCTCCCTGTCCGCATCGCCGTCGAGGACGCCTCCCTCGCCCGGCTGGCCCTCGCCGGTCCCAACGGCACCGCGCTCGCCTACGACATCTCCCTCGCCGTCGCCGTGCACAACCGGAACTGGGCCATGCACGCCAGGGTTGGCGCGCCGCTCGACGCGGAGCTGCTCTTTGCCGGAGAGCGCTTCGCCAGCGTCAGGATGCGGGGGAGCTCGCGCGGGAACATCCGGCCATGGAAGACGGAGGTGTACAACGTCGCGGCGTCGGGCGAGAGCGCCGCCCCGCTCGGAAGCGCCGGGGTGGCGGAGTTCGTGAAGGAGAGCGCGGCGGGAGGCGTGTTCCGGCTGCAGCTGAAGCTCACCGGGGAGGTCAAGTACCCGCCGCACGGCAACGCGCACAGGCTGGAGGCCACCTGCCCGCTCGAGCTGCCTCTGTCGTCGCCGGCCAGGTTCAAGAAGATTAAGTGCGTCTAACCAATCATGCATAGCTCTCCTCTCCAGTTCTGTCAGCTCATCGACCGGATCAATGCAGCCTATCGAGTGTGCTACACTAGCTTTTGCTTCATTCTTTCGGTGCTTCACTCTCCCCATTCTTGTTGTTGACTGCTGCCTGCAATAAGTTGCAGTAGGTTTATGAGAAGATGTAGTACATTTTTTCATGTTTAAATGCAGTTGATCTTAATGGCAGAAATATGTGTAACGATTATTCTCAAAGAAAAGAAAGAAATGTGTGTGACATTGCTCCCCCCAAGAAAGGGTCCAGAATTGCCATCTGAATGAAAAATACAATTTCATTTCTTCTTCGGAATGACATATGGTTCTTCGATTTCCAACATGAAAATATCAAAGTTTCTCACAACATTTGTGTACATCACATAGCATCGATTCCCAACCATTTTCTTTATGATCCAATGAATGAGCTCTAGTTGCGATTCGGACAATTCATGGCATTCGCTATATCTTTTTCGTCCACTCGAGCACTAATGACAAGAAAATGTTGGTTGTTATTAAGATAGTGAACATGAGATGCAAAAAGAAGGTAAGAACAAATGTTTGATAGTACACTACAAGACCCTTTGTTTGCTCTCTATTTGTTCAACCCTCACTGTCGGGGAAACTGATCCACGAACACCTATGGGATCGGCGGGCCGACCCCTTTCGGTTCGGCGGGGGGCGGAGATCGCACGAAGAGCGGATCGAGGCGAAGCACACGAGCAGTTTACCTAGGTTCGGGCCGCACGGATGCGTAAAACCCTACTCCTGCTTTGTGGTTTGTATTGAGTTCTTGCTCGGGGGCGCTGAGAGCTACAGTACTCTCCAGCAGCTAACAGGACCGAGCGTGAGAGTGTTCGAATGTCTAACCCCTTTCTACATTGCGCTTGGGCCTCCTTTTATATGCTCAAGGGGTCACCGACAGGTGGCAACGCAGTTGAGGGTAAAAATGGAAAAAGAGTGGTAGTTGGTACAGTGTTCTATACCTAACCCTGACGGCAGGGGACAAGGGCATTAAATGCCCATCGACGTCGCCCAAACAGTGCAAAAAGGGGCCGTCAGGGGCGCCACCGTTCGCCACGATGGCAACCTTGTCAGCGCCGCTTGCCACCGCGTACCCCTAGCTGCACGGCCTCCTGCCACGTACGCCAGGAAGGGTCCCAGAGCGACACGTGGGTGGATGCGCTGGAGCGCGGGTACAGAGTGGAAGCTTGCCGCGGCAAGCGCCTTGCCGCGGTCGCTGTCTTGTCGCGTCCGGGAGCTTGCCGCTCACCGGGCCTTGCCGGGACACGTGGCGCGTCGCGGCAAGTTCCTTGAGATGCCTTGGTTGGCCTTCCCGGCAAGCTCCTCTTGCCGGGGTCTTGTCTCCTTGGCTTGAATACTTTGTTCTTGAATGGCTCCAGAAGAACCACGGAGGATCGTGGCGGTCACCCTGCAAGCCCTGCCGCGGGGCGCTGCGACTGCCCATGCACAAGTTCGGGATACTAGGGTACCCCTACTTTAGTACACCGACAGGAGCCCCCGGGCCTGGGCCATACACGGTGCCGAGCGCTGTTGGGCCAGGCCCAAAACAGTGTACGGGCACGCGCGGCCTGGGTCACGCCGAATCTTTCTCCGTATCCACCGCGCCCTCCCCTAACGGCACGCGTCGATTGCGGCGTCATGGGAGAGATCGTGGGTGGTTTCTTTAATCGGAAATGCGGAACGTCCGCCCCCTCCCCCCTTATAAGCAGGGGAAACAGGGGCAGTTCGTCCATCTGCCCGTTGCTACTCCAACCTCGAAAACCTCCGCCGCTCCCCTTCTTCCCAAATCCGAAAGAGAGCAGCGCTCCGCCCCCCATCGCCACCAGCACCACCAACGCCGTCGACCTCCCTCACCACTTCCGCCATGGCTCCGAAAACCGACAAGGGGAAGGGCGCGAAGTCGGCCGAGGCGCTGCGGCTCGTGGCGCTGCGAAAGGAGCGGGCTGTCTTCCCCCCAAGCTTGCCGCGAAGAAGCTGAGGGAGAACTACTACCTCTTCTGGTCGGGGGAGACGCGGGCGCATCCGCGCACCAAGGTACTCCCAGCCGTTGCTTGCAAAATGGCTCCGAACGGATATGCGTTCTTCGCCTTGTTCTTCTACTGCGGGATATGCCCGCCTATCTCTGAATTCTTCTGCGACATTATGAACACCTACGGGTTCCACCTCCTTGACTTCACCCCCAACGCCGTTCTGACCATGGCAGTTTTCGCACATCTCTGCGAAAACTTTGTCGGAGTCCATCCCAATGTAGCCCTCTTCCGCCACTTCTTTACGCCCCGAGTTGAGAGAGGAGAGCCTTTATCCGGCGGAGTCTCCTGGATCTCGAGGACGCACAAGAAGGAAGCTTATCTAGAGGGAGAGCTCTGCAGCAAATGGGAGGAGTGGAGAGCCAATTGGTGTTGGATTGTAGAGGAGAACCCGCAGCCATTCACCGCCCGGCGCCAAGCCCTAGTAGTGCGCGGTAACGACTGGAGCGACTTGGCTCCGGAAGACAGTAGGCTGAAGATTGCCACCGCCCGGATTCGATGCCTCAGGCTTGCCGGGCTAACTGTAGGCGCATTTGGCGCAGACTTTCTTCGCCGCCGCATCGCCCCCCTGCAGGAGAGGAAGAGGCCCGCCTAGGAGTTTGAGAACGCGGCAGATATCATGAGGCTGCGCCCGGGCCTCAACTTCAACTTCACCGTCCTGGAGCTTAACGGGATGCTCCAGGAGCTGTTCAAGTATGACCCCGATCACCCCGAAGTGTTCAGGTTGCCGAGGGGGGTCGTCCCGCTTTGCAATAACTCCGCGCTCAGCCGCATCCGCGCAATGATGCCGCTTTGCGACTCTCATGGGATTGACCCAACTCGGGGAGAAGAGACGGTGGAGCTGGGAGGCGGATGGAGACGAGAGAAGGTGGGTGAGGAGGCAGCACCTGAGGCGGAGAGGCCGGGGAGATTTGGCGGGGAGAAAGCGGATGGCTGCTCTGCTTCTGCTTGGTGGTGGGGAACGGCCGGGGACGATGATTCCCGTCTCCAGTCCATTGTTGTTCAACCCAGCCAGCCCAAGTGGGCCCCACCCGTCAGTCTCTCATGCTGCTACGTAATGTGAGTGATCCCTTTTCCAATATCACATTTGCGTCTTGCTTCTTTCCCCTCCACTACGGTAAGGCGTGTCATAACTATTGAGCATCTTGATTCCACCAATCCCCTCTCTATTCAATATCTCTCTACAGTAACTTGCCAAGCAGAGGCTCAACACAAACCAACCGATATAGCCAAGCTCTGCAGGAGCATTGTTTTACAATCTACTCCCTCCGTAAACTAATATAAGAGCGTTTAGAATACTAAAATAGTGATCTAAACACTCTTTATATTAGTTTACAAAGGTAGTAGTTTCAGGTGACAAAACTGCAGAGATACAGTACTCCCTCCATTCCCTTATACAAGGCCACAAACTCAAATTACAGGTACCAAGACAAAATTTAATGACTATTTTGCAAGTTCACTTTTCTTTTCGTTAAGCGGGATCATTAATATGCCCACATGCATGCAAGAAAGGAATTAGAAGGAAGTAGCACATTGTCATTATGACTACATGCATGCAAGTATTAAAACAGTTGGTAGTACGAGAAAACATCATTAATTTTTGCCTCGATTACAGTTAGTGGCCTTATATAGATGCAAATTGTATTTTTCATAGTGGCCTTGTATAAGGGAATGGAGGGAGTATGTCGTAAACAAAGCTCTGTGGTGTGGACTATGGAACGCTACAGACCGTAGGACTGCCAGCAGGTTCAAATCCATAGTTGGGAGTACCACATCCAATTGCATGCATGATACTTCAGAGTTCAAAATTCATTCAAACTCGCATGTATATTGCATGCATGACAGTTCAGAGTTCAATATATTTCATGTTTAACTAGTGTATGTAAAACTTAGTTCAGGGATCAATCACTAAGCCGTGTCTTTTTTCCCCCTCCAGAAAACAGGAATTGCTCTCAGACAAATGTCTTGTACATCCTCTCTACCACGCATGGAAATCACATTTGCAAGCAAAAACAGCTCCCAGAACGACCACAGATGTTGAATATATCTTGCAAACTTTACAAGCAACAGAAACACAAATAAATGCTGCCTCTCTGACAAATACATGCTACTGTGTATGCCTAAACAGACTGAATGTTAGGCTCAGAAACTCAACACTCTAGCTCCTCACTGGACTCTGCAACCAGTTACCATGCTGCTCATCAACTAACTTTCTCATAAACTTCAGGCCTATATATAAACTTGTCGGCTCAGAATCGATCTGTACTACACTCCCACATTGTCGCAGGGCAATAGGGCTCAGGTGAATAATAAACGGATCCAACAGCTCACATGATCAATCAAGGCCCTCTAGGCAGCAGCGTGTACGGTTCTAGGTGGGAGCAGATGCGCCAGCTTGCAGGAGGCTGGAACGTGCGTGTTCGAGCCCATCATGCGACATGCTCAAGGAACGCTTCGCTCGGCCTCGCTCACACATCAAGTCTGAAAGATTCAGATGTAACAACTTTCAGCTGTGATTCAAATCGAAAATTTAATACCACATCCAATACTTGATTGTTTACATACATTGCATGCATGACAATTCAGACTTCAAATTGTCTACATCCAAGCTAGATCAAAAGCGTCATCAATGTACGAACCGATTAAAGCGAACCAGATGCAGCGTGTTTGTCCATTTAACTTGCTGTTTTTATCCAGGCGGTTGATCTGATGAATACCTTGCATATTATAAAGGATCACACTTTCGATATATACCTGGCAAGAATCAAAAGGAGCTTCTCTGAATAAAGCACAGGGCCTTCAGAAGCATGCAGAGACCGTCCCCGAGCCGCCATGCTCCGTCCATCTCCATCTCCATCTCCTGCATCATACCATCTCAGCACATCTTCTCATGGACCATCGATCTACGACATTCAGTAAATCAGTCAGTCGATATATTTCATGTTTAAGTAGCGTAAAGCTTAGTTCAGGAACTAATCACTAGGCCGTGTTTTTCTTTCTCCCGAGAAGAGGAATTGCTCTCAGACAAATAATGAATATATCCTGTACCTCCCCTCTACCACATACGTAAATCGTATTTGCAGGTAAAAATCTCTCTTACAAACAATGCTACTGACTGTGGCTACACAGACAACGGCTTGGATCAGAAACTCAACACTACTACTACTACTAATGCTACTAATAATACCAAATACAGTACATAGCTCGCTCTCTCTGTTCTTCCGTTAAACGTGTAGGTGTAGCATGTTGATGTTTTCTTCAGGGGCCAACTCCTATTATTGCTCATGTCCAGGCAATTCCTCCCTCCCCTGTATGTACATGCACAAGTTGTCAGCACTAGTGCTCCCCACTGGACTCTGCAACCAGTTACCAATTACCATGCTACTGATCAACTAACTTTTTCATAAGCTTCAGGCCTCTGTTCCAAGAGAACAAAATACGATTGCAGATACTCTAGCCAAGGCTGCGTAAAGGGGTCTTGGATCATGGAGGAGCAGGACATGTGAATTGCACATCCCCCAATCTCAAAAATAAATATAATAAATAGCATATTCTCCCAGACCCATAAGTCATAACAGGGAAAGATTGGCAAGGTCCTTGGCTCCCTCAGCCGAGCCGCGACACTTCCGCAGCACCAGGCTAAACCATTGTTGCATCATGAAGAGAGTTGGCAGCATCAGAAAAAAGAGGTGGATTAATAAAGTTAACCGTTGACAAAAGAGGTAGACTAACAAACTTAACAGTTTGCTTGGCCAATTGCAAAATGTTAATTTGTGCATCCTAGCATTTTAGTTACAGATCTAAATACCCACACGGGAACTATAAGATATATGAAAACAGTGAAAGAGGCATCTGCTAGCATTTAGAACAATCACTACTTATAAGGGGGGTGGTTTTATGATATTCGCTGGGCAGAACAAGTCAAGGTCAATGTATAGTTGAGCTTCAATATCATCATAGTTCAGAAAAACCTGAAGAAACATATAAACACTCCAGTGTATGATGCATCATATAGATTTACAGCATGGAACTGCAGAAAAATATTCTTTATCGTTGCCAACAAAGCGACAAAATCACTGTAAGAGTTCAACAGGATCGTGTCTTGCTGAAAACAACAAATAATAGTTGGCAGTTGAACAATGGTGTATCTTTAATGTCCAGCTCCAACAAAATCGATTCTTATCCCGGGGAGCCTTTCCATAACCCTGCATTGACAAGTAAAATAAGCAGAGCATTAACAACACGGCAAGATGACATGTTGCAAACATTGATGTATGATAGGTTTATGCACGGCCAGCTTGAAATCTTAATTTGTTTCAGAAAAGGCAGACCATGACAGGTACAACTTATCTGCTTGACAATTACTACCTCTGTAACTAAATGTAAGACGCTTTTGCAGTTCAATTTGAACTGCAAAAACGTCTCATATTTAGTTACAGAGGTAGTAGAAGTTAAACTAATTCTAGCACGCTTTGGCAGTTACTTAGGAGGTTAAAGAAAGTACAGGAGTTATTTGTGTTTGTAGATCAATCATGGTTCAAATCCTTAAATTTTCCTTGTGAAAATCAAACAAACACAGGTACCAAATTTTACTATTCGCCAAAGAACATCAATGATATCTCTCTCTAGATGAACACACCCAAGATGACAGAAAATAATTCAAGTACAGATTATGTGGTCAGTTGGAAGTAATGTGCCCAAAAAGTTAGCAGATTATGTGCAGCATTTCGAACAAACAAGAATACTAGGGGGAAGTATTTAAGAACCTGCAGTCTCTGCAGATATTCAGACCGTGTATTCAGACTAATGGATGTACATGATACCAATAGTTTGGTGTCTATATTCGCAATCACACCGACCAGAGCAATAAATTAAGCACTCGGTTTTCGACAAACTAAAGAAGAGGTAGCTCAGTTATAGAAGACAAAAAAAATGCTAGTGAACCTGCTGGTGGTGCTTGGCACCAAGAACTACCCACAGGACCAAAACACAATAATGAACTAAAAATCTTAAGCTGCCATCCACAATAAACACATGATTTATGACCATGGTGCAGAGCATGAAAATCCACAATACACACAATAAAAAATTAGTGCTTCTTTGTCTCAAGAACATTACTAGCAGCAAGTGCTTCTCCATTGTCTTGGTAACATTACAGGCATAAAAAGGAACAGAGTGACGTAGGCTTACTTACTTAAACTTAAATGATGCCAACCCTCCTCCATGTGAGAGTTCGATGTTTAGCAGATAACCTGTACAAGTGAGCCCTCCTCCATGGCCTGATCTCACACTTAGTTTCAATATGTGTGTCTAAAAACATAAAAGTTCATAACCAATCAATGCTTTCTTCTCTGCTGAGTGATGACATTGCATACCAGTATTCACAGATCAATTCCATCACACGTTAGCAACGACCAATCCAGCATCTAACAGTCATACAACAGCGGGTAACCAGCACACAATTACATCATATGCCCATTCTTGGCTCATATGAATCTGAAATTAGCCGGCAGTTCCCCTTTACAAGCAGCATCATAGTCTTCTTCAAGGTGTGGTGCAGCTTCCTTATGAGGGCATACGAACTTGTCCCTGAATGCCTTTTCGGTCTCCGTGAAAACAGTGCTGTAGCTCGGGTTGCGCTTGAGCAATCCATTCTCGTTGAGAAACTTTACAGCATAGTACCGGGGCCTGAGACGGCCCTCTAGGCTGAGACCAAGCATTACGGGTCGATGAGCAATGTACGCCGATTCGAAGCCCACCTCGGAGATGAGGAACTCAAACTTGCGCTGCAGCGATTCCTTGGACTTATTCAGCACCATTGGATACTTCGAAACAGCCATGCCTAGCTCAGCATCCGTCCACCTGAAGGTGTTCTTCAAGTACTTCACCTTGGCTGCGATCTTGTCCTCGCTGATAAATGCAACAGCATGCAGCGCATGCCTGAACATCCCAGAGGCACGGGGCACACCAATGTTTTCAGCGCATTCCACCATGGCCTGGACACGCCGCACGTTGGCGGTGAGAAGCCATGGTTGACTGATGCATAGCTTGGCAATATCACAAGCACCTAGCCCGCACTCCCGCAGCAACGCGACGTTGGGCTTGACCACATCATCGAGGTCAGCCGAGTGAAGGTAGAAGTTCCTCTTGAGGGCCCGGAGGAGATTCTCAGAGGACCCAAAGAGAGGCAGGTAGTACTCTATCTTGGAGACGATGGATCTACATCGGAATTTGACAGTGGAGAGTGAGACGAGGCGCGCGATCTCAGAAGAAGAGAGGCCGAGGCCGATGAGCCCAGCGACGATGGGGGCCAGGGTTCTCTCCACTTTGGCGCAGAGCAACGGCGGGTCCTTGGCGACGACGGAGGCGACGTCGGCGGCAGAGAGGCCGAGGCCGGCGAGGAAGGCAAGCACGGCGTCGGGATTGGCGGGGGACTTGAGGTGGGAGAGCTTGGCTGAGGCCTTGAGGGCCTGCGGTCGGGTTAGGCCGCAGGTGGAGACGAGGTATTCCTCGACGGCGAAGCTAGGGTTTGGGGGAACGGCGGAGATGAGGCGGTGGAGAGGGGATACGGGAGAGCTGGCTGGAGAAAAAGAGAGGTGGGCGATGGCGCACCTATGGAGCCGGAGCATGGCGGCGGCGGCGGCGGCGGCGGCGGCGAGACGGAGGAGAGAGTGGTGAGGGTTTGCGTTGGTACTGCCTGCGGTGTCTGGTCCAACCTTGAGGATGACCAACGTGTAGAGATGGGCTGGGCTGGGCTGGACTGGAGACCCATTTAGATCAGCTCAAATGCCCCCAACGTGTAGAGATGGGCTGGGCTGGGCTAGACTAAGTAGAGAGACCCATTTAGATCAGCTCAAATGCCCCCAAAACACAATAACCAACTAGGCTGATAACACTGCTAAAAAAAGAGAGGCTGATAACACTTTGTGGTTTATTAATGGTTTACACCCAATATTATGTGTATTCATTTAATGTCAAAATTTTGATAAATCACCTTAAATATTCCGATATTTTTCCGCAAGTGGACCGATGAATCGGCGGTCCGCCTAATAAAAACCTGAACCGACAGCGTGGCCGATTCGGTTGCCAGTTTGGTTTTTTAAACTATATGCTTATGAGACCTAAAAAAAATGATCTCACGTTTATAAAAAGAGCCTTAGATGATATTAAAAAAAAAACTTGCTGATCTTGCGTTTCTAAATAAGAACCTTAGATGGCATTTTTCTCCTAAAAAGTGTATGTCTTTTTTTCTTTCTTTCTCGTTGTGATTTCAAGAACATACGAAACCAACAAAAGGATATCCCCTAATCACATGTCGTACCCCGACAGAGAATGAGCGTTGATCTGGCCAACAAGTGTTGGCAATGGCAATGCAAGCATCGAAACCGTATTTGAAACATGGTTTATACCTACGTACTACTCCCTCTGTCTCGTAATATAAGAATATTTTTGCCACTACATTAATGTCAAAAATGTTCTTATATTATGGGACGGAGGGAGTAGTATGTATGTCGTGGTGATATTTTTCGAGCGCCACTCTTCCAACGGCCAGGCAAAGTCGACCCAATTCACAGAATTTCGCGCAATCAATGTCCAATAGTAGTTCCACCCCTCATGTTCAGTCTCTGATTATCATTTTTTAGAAGTTCAAACTCGACTACTTCTAGGCGCTTTTATATTATTTTTTCCCTGAATGATCGGTCGTCACGGAACCAAGATCAGAAGCAAATCATTTAGCAGCCAGATACTAATGTACACAGAGAACGCGGATGGAACAAAGGAAGCAAACAAACCAAAATATCTTTTGCGGGGAAATGTAGGAAGAACACAATCAGGTGTTACAGGATATGAGGTGTGCACAGATGCTTCATGGAGAAAATAAGTGCAAGCTTCTTATGTAGAGCAACAGCGAAAGCAGGGATTGGAATCTTCATCCAACCAGCAGGAGAAACATCATCAAAAAGGAAGGAGGAGTTTACATGTCAGCAGCAAGTTGCTGTGCACAGATTCAGGTTTTCCATATTGTTATTGTTTATTTCTCGTAAATTACATAGGGTGTTGCTAGCGCTGAACCTAAAATAAATCCGCGGTTGGTTTATTTTCTCCTTTGTATGTCTTGCAGATGAAAAAAATAAATGAGAACAACTCAGAAATGACCAACATAATATTTTTAGAAAATATACATAGCTGTTATAAGATACTATTAAAATATAAAAGAGAGAGAATATAGACATCATGCATATAGACAATCCGCTGGAAAACTTAGGTTGTCTAAAAGAGAATGTTTTTACACCATTGTGTATATGTAGGTATAGACTATCAAATTTAGACAAGCAACCGGAGATGCTCGTACACAGTAAACAAAGAAGTAAAAGTTCATCTTTGGAACAATCCATCAGAGATTATCCCAGGATTACCACTTGGACTGTCTGGATCCGATGATTTGCACGGGCGCGTGCTAACACCACCACACAAGGAATTTGGTGACAGTGAGGCTCCTAAGAAAGCACCGAACTGGGCGCCTTTTTAATCTTAATAATAATCAAGAAGCGCCAATTCTCCTATATATTAAGTAGCTGTTATAGCTGCTTTTTTGCATGGAATTATTTTCCCATCATTCAGTATTATTATGATGTCCTAGTATCTAAGCATCCAGCACACCAACTTCAAAACGATTCTACGTTTTGGGCATCATGCATCAAAAGGTTTCTTGGTTCGACGATCCTTCAACTTCCAGGTTTAAGCATAAGACACAAGGTACATAATAAACCAACTGATGGAAAAGACACTACAGCAAAAGGGCAGTTACACCACAAGATTAAACTTCGTCGGACAAACTAAGAATAGTACAACAAGAAATGAACCATGGTGTACATAGTAGTACAACAACTCGGGATTCGCATAAGCTTTCGTCCGCACAAACTAAGAATAACCAACCGATGAGCTAGCTACAGACGCAGCACTGCAAAACCAGAAAGACATATGAGCCATGACACAAAACAAACCTAGCTATCTAGTATAGTATGAACTACCTGCATAGCAACAACCACACCAAATTGTGTCTTTTTGGTTTTGCAGTGCTGCTGAAACCACGCCAAACCTAGCTATCTCTCTCAGTCTACGCTTGAGCACTGGAGAGGGAATAGCCAGAGGAAGAGCAATGAAAAAGATTCAGAAAAAAAAAAAGCAAGGGAGATGCAATGACGCGACAACCATAGGTTAAAACGGGCAGACAAAAACGTTCAGACATCGAACCCGTGAAACAGAAAAGGAACAACCCAAGCGAGCGCGAATCATCACGCAAATGATCGGACGGACAAGGAATCTGACCGAAAGACATGAGTTGCTTTCAGTCAGCTGAAAATTAGCAACCCTGTATTTTTAATCCCGCACCCAAAACGATATCTCACAGCAAAAGGGCAACAACAACGTCAAGAACAAAGCGATATATCATCCAAGAAGTTTGAATGCCATAACCTCGGCCTCCATCCAATCCAATCCAACCAAAATTTTCCGCATTCTATTTTTAAGACCAACTCAACTCAGGGTTTCCTCTCCTCTCCTCTCCAGGACATCTCCACTACTTACCTACTATAGTATGATAATATCCAACAGTATCGTTGCAAAATTGCTCCTTGACGTTATGCAGAAGCAGCTGACACCAGTGGCCCTCCCATCCTGAACCACCTCTACTCTCTGTACCAATACCAATACCATCAACCTTCTCTCCTAACCCAACCAAGACCCCATGATATGTGCAGCACTCTGTTCTGTTAGACTAGCTTCGTAGTATTTACCATTAGCCTTACTCCTCCTTCACAGGCCTCCCCCCCTCGGACACCCACTTCGTGATGGCGCTCTTGAGAGACAGGTTAGGCACCAGCGTCTTGTCACGCAGCAGCGTCTTGGTCACCGGCGACACGTCCTTGTCGCACATCCACATCTCCATCGCGCTGCGCTCGTACGTGTACCCGTCCGACGCCACGCACGGGTCATACATCACCGTCTGCAACCAAACTCAAACACACGCACAATAAGCTATCAATCTACACATCCACATGCATGTCAATGTCTATCTATGACACACACAGAGTCACACCCACACACTGGGACGACAATACTCTACTGTATGTACCTTGAGTATTGGGCACTTGAAGTGACTGGGTGACCCTGGCAGAGCCACCCCCGACACGCTGGCCGCGATACGCTTCAGCCGTCCCAGCTCCTCCAGCACCACGCTGTTGAGGTCAGGCCGGTCCTTGCTCCGCATCTCCAAACACATTAGGCCGAGCTGAGCAAGATCATGCGCTTCCTTCACGGGCCAGTCCCCCGCGCTCTCGTCCAAGACATGAGTAATCTGGCCGTCTTCCACTGCTTGCTCCACATGCTCAGGTAGTCCGATCGGGCACCTTGCCGTCAGCAGCTCAAGGATCACCATGCCGAGCGCGTACGTGTCCGACTTCACCGACACCTGCCCGGTCCTCTGGTACTCCGGGTCCAGGTAGAACAGTGTGCCCGCCAGACCCGTCTTCTTGTACACCGTGCGGTTTGACAGAGTCTCCTTGGGTGGCATCAGGGTTGACAGGCCCACGTCGCCAATCTTGCTCACTAGGTTGCGGTCGAGGAGGACGTTCTCAGGCTTCAGGTCACGGTGGATGACTGGGCTGGGCTTTGTGCTGTGCAGGAACACCAGGGCTGACCCGATTTCCCAGGCAATGCGGAAGCGATCAAACCATGGGATCGGTGGTGTGCCCTTTCTGCGCTGCAGACGATCCGCAAGGCTGCCGTTCTCCATGTACTCGTACACCAAGCAGCCCCTGTCCGGACAGGCTCCCAGGAGCATCAGCAAGTGTGGGTGGCGTATCTTGCTCAGAACCTCAAGCTGCAGAAACAGAGTGCACTTGCATCATCTTTTTTTGAACATTGTCACTTAATAACTTGACATAAAATTTCCTCAAGATGAGGCTAGCTACTTCACTATGTCATGATGAAAAGGCCATTAAAACACACACACACACACACACACACAGAGAGAGAGAGAGAGAGAGAGAGAGAGAGATAGAGTGCTGCCTAATGAAAAAAACAGTTCACTAGAAGTAGAAGAAGAAGCACAGGATGAATTCAGCAAATAAATAACACTACCTCTTGGTTGAAATGCTTGGTGCTGGAGCTGTCTTCAGAATGAAGGACCTTTATCGCTACATCCAAGTGCTTGAGATGGCCCTTGTATACCGTTCCATTAGACCCAGTTCCGATCTTGAGTGACTCTGAGAATGATGCTGTAGCATTAACAATCTCTTCCCAAGTGAACGTTGAGTATGAGTCGCCTTGAAGTACAAGCTTCTCCAGCCTTGACTCCCTATCAGCGTCCTTGGATGCCGTTGCCAGCAGCCTATTATGACTCGGTTCGAGGTTCGGCTTTTCAAGCCCTGTACTGACATCATCCTGCAATGGGACAGGTTATCAGAACAGAGCAGAGTTAGAGTGCAATCCCCAAAACATACCATATTCCATTCACCTCTTTTTTCCAGAGCAACAGTCAATTGGCCTAATTAAGGAATGCATCTATAATAATTCAAGATCCATAAGGCACATGGCAACTCCATAGTAACTCGTTATCAATCAGATTGGAGAGAAAGCAAATTACTGTAGCAAAGTTAGCAAACATAAAAGTGAGGAATTTTTTTACATACGAACTATCATCTAGGAGAAAAATCAAAGCAAAAGCTATGTGCTCGACGCGTAAATATAGTTTCAATGAAGACGTTCATATGATTAGAAGTCTGTCAATAACCAAGAATTGCACCACCAACCTTGTTGTCTGAAAGCATTAATTCCTGCAGTGAACTTGTTGGCACCTTGTCCGAACCCTGCAATTGACTTGATAGAGAGCTTTCAGCACCAGTGCGTGAGGCAATTCTTCTGTCCTTGTCGGCATGTACTGGTACATTTCCAGTGAGATAATCGCGCAGAGTAAAAACAGGCAGGCCCGGTGCTGAACTGCCATCCAAATCTGATGAGACAGGGGAACAGGTAACATTCAGACTGATGAGAAGGGGAAATAAGCAACTCCAACTTGTCTATCTTTGCATTTGAGATTATACTTTTAAGCAAAGTACTAGAAACAATAATAGGCTTATGTCTTCATGCAAGCTTGCTGCAGTTTCACAGTTCCAGCAGCAATGAGAAATGGGAAGGAATGTATTGCACGCCAAAGATGCACATAAAGGGGACATACGTGAGAAAAATTTGGTGATAGGTTGACGCCTATGGGGCCTTACCTGATCTTGAGGGCGTTCCATCTGTAAATTCTTTGGTGCTGGAGCTCCCAGAGTTGCCTGTTGGTTCTGGAGAGCTAGGGGGCGAGCCACTTTCTGAAACAGGAGAATGAACTGAAGACAATCCATCCTTTGAAACAACATATGCTGTGCAATAGCTGGGGAGACTATTGCAAATTTTGCAGGCCGTCCTACTTGCACTGGACCTCCTGTAAGATCCAACGGTCAACAGGAGCACGCACATTAATTACTATTCATCACGAATTAGTATAGTACAGGTATGAGTATGAGTTTGAGGAGCTACCTAGTGAATGGGCTCTTGCTGGAAGGGGTACCGACAACGAGGCTCTTTATCTCGTACTGAGAAACAAGACTGGAAATGGTATCCGCGACATCCTTACCCTCAACAAGCAGTACTTGAGCTTCAACCTGAGGCAAGTAAGTAAAGAAATTAATCCAACCATCAGACAAGGGGTTGATGCATTCATTCAGCCAGTCTAGAATAGGAAATGTAGATATGCTTGTTAAGACAAGTCAACCTGGGTAAGTAAACAGATAAATTCAACCACCAGACAAGGGGTTGATGCATTCATTCAGAAAATCTAGAATAGGAAATGGAGATATGCTTGTTAAGGCAAGTCAGCCTGGGCCAAGTAAGTAAACAGATAAATTCAACCACCAGACAAGGGGTTGATGCATTCATTCAGCCAGTCTAGAATAGGAAATGGAGATATGCTTGTTAAGGAAAGTCAACCTGGGCCTAGCAGTAAGTAACCAGATAAATTCAACCAACAGACAAGGGGTTGATGCATTCATTCAGTGTAGACTATGAAATGGAAATGGAGTACTACTTGTCAAGGCAAGTCAACCTGAGCCGATTAAACAAACAGATATATCCAGCCAACACAGAAGGGGGTCGATCCATTGATCCATTGATTCACTCATTCAGATTCAGTCTAGAACATGAAATGCAAAGGCAGGAGTAGCTGCTAACCCAAACCAACCTTGTTTTCATCACATGTGTCTTTGCAGCGCTGCAGCATTTCCTGCTTCTCGATCCACATCTTCTCGAGCTCGCCTTCGGCGACGCTGGTGCTGACTTCGTCGATCGGGAGGAGGTGCCCCACTGAAGGCACACAGGCACAAACACAAACAGATGGTGAGCATGCATATGGCGAGAGCAAACTCGAATGCGTTCGTGGAAGCGGCGAGGAAGAAGGAGCGGCGGGGGCGTGAAGAGCGTACTTGGCGTGGGCACGGCCAGGACCGGGGTGAGGACGTGGATGAGCTTGAAGGCGGCGGGAGGGGCGCCGTCGTGGGCGAAGTTGCCGAGCGCCCACCGGAGGACGTGCGCGCTGGATTTGGGGCCGCTGAGCGCCAGCCCGACCACCTTGGGCGCCGCGGCCCCCTCTTCGTCCCCTTTGGCGGCCATCGCGTGCCCTGCAAGAGACGGGGAAACGGAATCGGTCAGCAACGGAAGCAGGAAATCACCGACGACGCGCGCGGGAGAAGAGCGAGAGGGAGAAGCGCGAGGGCTCCACCGCCGCGACGCGCGCGGCGCCGACGACGACGACGACCAGGCCAGGGCCTGTCGAGCAGGGCCGAGCAGAGCGCGCGGTGCGCTCTGGTCAGGGAAGGGCGAGCGAGAGAGAGGAGCACAGCACGGGGGTTCCGCCTCCGCGCGAGGCCCCGCCGACTAGGGTGCGGCAGGGCCTCTCGAGCCGAGCCGACGCGCTCTGGGGTAGGGGGCGCGGCGCGAGCGAGCGGGGGAGGGGTTTCGCATGCATTCGGTGGGAGGTGGAGCGGGGCTTGCTTACCCGTGGAGCGCGGGCGGCGCTTCACTCCGGCCGGCGACGGCAACGGCGACGGCGAGGGCGAGGGCCCCCGGAGCGGAGGAGGAGGAGGAGGGGAGGAGGGAAGCTACGCTACGCTACGGTCCGTTGCGCAGCGGGGACGGGGGTGCGGAGTTTTGTAGGACGGAACGGACCGGTCGTATGGGCCGCGCTAGCTTCGTGGGTCGGCAGGAGTGAAAAGCCCACTTTGGTAGGCCAGCTGGTTGCTGGGCCCGTCCTTAGCTTTATTGCTCTAGGGCTCGGCTCGGCCCACCCCCCTCCGCTCTACCACCGCTCGGCACACCCGAGATGCACCGCCACTGGTGGGGAGGAACCGCAGTCGCCGCCGGCCACTGGGAAGAAGATGATCCCGCTCTCTTCCGCCGAAGAGCTCCGACCATATCATCAAATCGCCCCTAAATGTCCATGTCCCGGCACTTTCGGCCATCCAACGGGAGTCGTCGAATGTTCATTGACCTGTTCGGATGTCCACAATCTCACAAACCAGAACCAAACCCGAGGGAGATTTTTCTTAGGGAAAGGTCCTGATATCATTTATTCACACGTAATCGAAGGTTTTAAGTAGCCCGAGGATCCAAAATCCAGCAATGTTAGTCTGGTGCTAAAGCTAAGGAAGGTTGCACGATGTTGTGAGCATCAACGTAATCTTCCCTTCTCTCATATCTAAAAGCAAAATCTCCTACTAAAAGTTTCATACTGCCAATCTCTTTAATAATCATGGTTCATGGCATGCAATCCTTTGTTTTGTTCATGATTTGCTCGCACTACTTCTGCACAGTCTGTTGCGGTTAATCCCTTCTATAGGTTGATATCATGCTAGGCATAGTGCCTCTCGGCATGCCATCGCCTCCATGCATGCTGGCTCTGTGACACCACTACACACCAGAACTGAATCCCCATGAACTCACAAGTTTCAGCCATGAAAATAGTAGCCACTCCTTTTGCTTGTCACAAAGATCGCTCTGTTGACATTTCCTTTAGCTAATCGTTCCGATGGCAGGAACCACCTTGATTTTTTAAGCGAAACACACAATTTGTTGATCAATAATATGAATGTTTATATATAGGTACCGTCATACGGTTAGATGTCAGGCCCAACCAAACATAACGACCAATACCCAACGAAGATGTGTGTTTTTCTAATCTATGAGCTTCAAACTAAAATTTCTAAATTCATACATAAAGTGGCAGCTAGTAAAAGCGCTCTTCCTCTCCTGTATCTCTTGGACAATTGCTGCAATATCACGAAAATTTAAATATTGTAATGTTACCTAATTAAATAATAATTATTGTTTTACTTTGATCTTATTTGAGTTTTAGTTCAATTTCAAACTTTTGAGATATTATTGAATCTTCCAAAGAGAGCGAATTAATTGACATTCCCAAAATGCCCCATTTGAAAATTTATTATTGTACTTGATATTATTTGGAATTTGAATTATTCAAACAGTTTTCATTTAAAAAGAAAACAAAAGAGGGAAGATAATATGACTTCCTCAATATTAAATAATTGGGAAATGTTTTGAATAACTGTTTGGAGTTCTTAGAAACATTTTGAACATTTAATAAACCCTAAAAATAATTTAGGGAATTATTATTACTGCCAAATTGACTTATTGCATAAAACATGTATTTATATAATTGATTTTAGCCGAAAATAAATGTTCACAAATATCTATATGAGTCTAGCTAATGTTGTGAATTTTTTGGATTTTTTATTTGAAAAAATGGTTAAGTTTTGGCCCCCCAAACCCTTGCTATAAATTGAATAAATTAATAAAAACTATTTCCCTGGACCGAAAAACTATACGGCCCAAGCATGCATGAACCGGCCTAGCCAGGCTTTTGGTCCGTGACCTTTCTCTCTCTCTCTAAACAAGGTGGTTCCTTGGTGGAGCCATTGAAGCCACCTAAACCCAACTAAAGTGAGATAACCGATTAGGTATCAATAGGCATGAAAGACCCTCCACTGCTGACAAGAAAAATGCAGGGTGAAATGAGATCTCCCTGTAGAATACCTCTAGATGATTTGAACTCCTCAAGCTTCTTACCATTGAATAAAATTGACTTGACCATCACCATAACCACATTAACCCATTGATGGTTACAACCAAGCTTCAACATTATAGCCTCGAGATACTTCCACTCGACCCTGTCATAAGCTTTCATCATATCTAATATAAGAACATCACAACTGTTGGTCTTGGGTATATTTCTCTCATAAAACGTAGACACTCACATGTAGATATAATAGTCCATGACGAGTCTACCAGGAACAAAAGTTGAATATTCTTGTGAAATAATTTCAGGGAGAATAACCTTGAGATGGTCAACCATAACTTTTGAAGCAATCTTATAGATGACATTGCATTGACTTATCGGTCTAAATTGTGAGAGGGAGGAAGGATTTGTTCCTTTTGGTATGAGAACCAAGACAACGCCATTGATGGATTCAACGTTCTTCCCCCTGACAATTCTCAAAACCACCATCGTGATCTCTTTATCGCACACGTCCCAGTGATGCTGAAAATAGGGTGAAAAACCCATCCAATGCAGGAGCCTTAGTCGGAAACATTTGAAACAAGGCCTTTTTACTTTCTCTTATGTATATGCCTCCACTAAGGATGCATTCATCTCCAAACTCACTTTATATAGCACTTGTTTTAAGACTTGTTTCCATGTCGTGTACCCCTTCTGATGAAAAATGATTTTCATAGAACTCTCTTGCAAGGTTCTTCATCCTGGATTGAAGTATCCCAACTTGATGGTGCTGATATAGCCCACTATTAGTCATAACACATGGTTCTCCATGGATTTGATGCATACGGCTCGATGATCTTTGTTCCTATCACTGTTTGCGGATACGTCTGAACATGTCCGCGGACATTTGATGTGTCGTGACTTTCACTTGCTCACCGCTTTATATTAGCCGTCGACAAGTAATACGAAGCAGAGGGAGTGCCGAAAACAGTAGCAGCAACAAATTCACTGCTAGTCAACGCGGAAGAGCAGTAATAAAGCGGTAAAACTGAAAACAGTGGAGTGAAACCAGCCAGCGAAGGAATCCGTCGAAACGGAACGCCTTTTTCTCCTCCCCCTGCAAAACCACCGCCCGCCGCCCCGCACCGCACCGAGCCCACAGATTTCCTTCCCCCTTTCCCCTCCCCTCCTCCGGCCGGCGAAGAATCTCACCGCCGCCGCCCCCTCCCCGCCGGCCCGCCATGGCGCTGTACCGCCGCGCGGCCTCCGCGATCCGGCGGCGCGGGGCAGGGCCCCTGCCCCTGCTCCCGGCGCGGGCGATGGCGTCGCTCTTCGGCCACGTCGAGCCGGCGCCCAAGGACCCCATCCTCGGCGTCACCGAGGCCTTCCTCGCCGACCCCTCCCCCGACAAAGTCAACGTCGGCGTCGTACGTGCCATATACTCCCTCTTATAGATTTGCTTCTTTCTTTGGAATCTTTGCATCCGAATGCCGCCGGCGGCTGGTGCTGACAAATGGGGGTGCTGGGCGGACTGCAGGGCGCCTACCGGGACGACAACGGCAAGCCCGTCGTGCTCGACTGCGTGCGCGAGGCCGAGCGCCGGATCGCCGGCAACCTCAACATGTGCGTGAGATCCCCTTCCCGGTTCCCTTTGCTCTGCTCCCTCTGCCCAGCTGCTGCTTGCACGGATGGTGTTCGATGAAATTTCCACCAGCCAGGATGACGGCGGGCTTAAGTGGACACGGAGTCGGCTGATGCATGTTGGGAATCTTAGCTGCTTGCTTGATTTGCACCTGCTTGATCCACAAGTTAGTTGCAAGAACCTTGCATTCATTTTTGTGCGGGCTGGTTGGGGAGAAACAGCATGCCAGATGTTTGATCGATAACTGATGCTGTTGGCAGGGGTAGAACCTGCTGTGGTTAAGAAATTACAACCTTCCAAATAGGAACCGCATCGACGCCTTTTTCTTGTAGGGGCGCTGGTTTTTCTTATTTTCTCCTTCAACGAGATTTTGGAATGATAGCATTTGTTGTTGTCAGCTTATTGGCCACGTACCAATTCTGGATTGATCTACATCGTATTTTTTTCAGATGATGCTTTTTGGCAGCTTTATATCATGAAAAAGATGGTTCGGTCATCCTAGACATGCTGTCTTTGGCTTGATACTAGACCATATCAATGTTAAACACAAACACTTAACTACTGGAGAGTGGATGTAGCCAGTTTGCCATGTGTTTTGGCTTCCAGACTTATGATCGCTATCTTGGTTAAATTTGCAAAAACAGGGAGTACCTTCCAATGGGAGGGAGTATCCACATGATTGAAGAGTCGCTAAAGCTGGCGTATGGCGAGGACTCCGAGTTCATCAAAGATAAAAGAATTGCAGCGGTGCAGGCACTTTCAGGAACTGGTGCATGCCGGCTCTTCGCTGATTTCCAGAAGCGTTTCTTGCCGGATTCGCAGATCTACATACCTACACCAACATGGTCCAAGTGAGTTAATGTTCTGCTGTGACACCAATTGTACTTTTGTTCACTTCTCAGATTATTTTAAGGAAAAAATTGAAGATCTTCAGTAAATTCCATTGTGGTTTGTATGAGAAATACTTTATATCTTCCCACTTGCCTTACATTCTTAGTAGCTAACCTCAATGTGGGTTACTTCTCCAGCCATCATAATATTTGGAGGGATGCTCAAGTGCCACAGAGGACATTCTCATATTACCATCCGGAATCGAGAGGGCTTGACTTTGCAGGATTGATGGATGATATCAAGGTGATCCATTTCTCGAGTATCATTTTAGTTATATACTGCTCTTCCTGACATCTTGCATTGTTGCTCATTCCTGTATCTAACTTTGTATGCATTTTTAAAACCAAGTAGCTATAAAACAAGTGAACTTCTTGTCATGTTACTTATTCCGTCTCTCACCTTGAGTCGTTTTACATACATATATAGTTTCAGTCGACACAGAAAGATTCACCATTTCCCAAGTGATTCTGGCATGTTGGCAGTGTGTATTTTTCTATAGTTGCTTGGATTTAATGTTTTCTTCTTCTGATTTTCTGTGTCATGTGCAGAATGCTCCAAATGGTTCGTTCTTTTTGCTTCATGCATGTGCCCATAATCCTACTGGAGTAGATCCTACTGAGGAACAATGGCGAGAAATATCCTATCAGTTCAAGGTAAGGAGAAAGAGAAGATAACAGACAATTGTGTTACTTGTATATTGGCTTCCTGTTTGCTACCGGTTATGGTTTACATATCTCACTCTTGTGTTTCTATAGTTGAAGAACCATTTCCCATTTTTTGACATGGCATACCAAGGATTTGCTAGCGGTGATCCAGAGAGAGATGCCAAGGCAATTCGTATATTCCTTGAAGATGGACACCAAATTGGATGTGCTCAGTCATATGCAAAGAACATGGGTCTTTATGGACAAAGAGCGGGATGTCTAAGGTATCCAATTGACCACTGCTAGTTATCCTTGAAACATATATCATGATGCTCACCTAGCTCCTGGTTTCAGTAATAATATATGATCCTGTCCAACTTCACGCATGCTCTTGTAAAATTAAGTGTGGTTTTCCGGTAAAAATAAAAATAAGTATAGCTTGTCTTCTTTCTGAAGACCCACGTCGTTTCGAAAGAAAACAAAGACCAAAAAATTTCACTTAAGGGAATGATCCCTATGTATTTTCTGTAGCGAAGTCTATGACTCTCAAAGAAAATATGTTGTGTTTTGTTTAAATGGTAGCCATATCATGATCGTTGCTATTGTTTGATTTGCTGCCATTGCAGTATTCTCTGCGAGGATGAGATGCAAGCAGTTGCTGTTAAGAGCCAATTGCAGCAGATTGCGAGACCAATGTACAGCAACCCACCTGTTCATGGTGCGCTGGTTGTTTCTATTATCCTTAGTGATCCAGAATTGAAGAACTTATGGTTGGGAGAGGTCAAGGTAAACTGTTGATTAGCTGTCTAAACCATTTAAAGCTCTTAAATGAAGCCTATGGAGTATGTAAGAAAGTAGTTTATTAACAGTTCTTGTTGTCTATAGGGTATGGCTGATCGTATCATTGGAATGAGGAAGGCACTTCGGGAGAATCTTGAAAATTTAGGTTCGCCTTTATCATGGGAGCATGTCACCAATCAGGTAAAATAGTACTATGATAAATGTCATTATGGAATTTCTGAATATGATACTATTGTCATGCAAATTTTACCGATGCACAATAGTTGCGAGAAAGCAGCAATCCTAAGGTCCCTCCCTTGGGTACCATAATCTTGTAGTTATAGAGAATCTTATTCACCAGGGACTACATTTGATGTAACTTAAAGAAATTATGGCCCCCACACTTTTTGTGCAAACTGAGATGGGGAAAATGATTCTATGATGTGTGTGGGCTATGGTGCCAATACAGTCGTGCAAGTCACAGCCATGTCAGAGAGCCAAACAACCATCTAGAAACATATGTCAGAGGCTGGTGCATCATGGGTTTTATATCTATGTATAAAACTCAAGGTCCTTTGGATCTTGGCTTTTCTTGGGCCTAACAATCTTCCAAATCAACTAGATGTGTGAATCTATATTATATTAGTTGTTTTATGTCTGCGTATAGTTAATCTGAGGAATGAATAACTTCTATCCTTAAGTTCTTTAGGTAATAATAGTATAATACTAGTGCAGACCAATCACCTTCTGTGTGGCGCTGATATCTTTAGCTGGACAAGAATCTCTGCATTCATTTCAACTTTGTTTCTTTTGGTGATTGGCAATTTGGTTATTGGTTATATGTAAGAACTGTTTTGTATATTCGTGCAGATTGGAATGTTTTGCTACAGTGGGATGACACCGGAGCAAGTCGACCGCCTGACAAGTGAATACCATATCTACATGACACGCAACGGGAGAATAAGGTAAGAAACAACGACCAGAACTATTCAGTTTCTTCGTGTTTTTCCTTATTTCGCTGGCGTCTTTGGTCTAATCTCCTCACACTAACTTGTTCTGCATCGCGTCTTTCAGCATGGCCGGCGTAACGACGGGCAACGTCGCCTACTTGGCTAACGCCATTCATGATGTTACCAAGTAAAATTGAGGACCCATCTTCAGCGAATGGAGCGAGAGCGTTTCCCCTTTGTTACTATAGGGCTATTTCACTCTGTACTGTCTTGCTAGAGAAATAAGTTCTAGGAAGTAAACCTGTTGCGGCTGTCCAACAACGGAAAACAATTCCACCTGTGTGTATGGAGAAGCAGAGACGTCCTGACTTACTTTTGCGAGATCATCCTATTTTTGATTCTGGTCGCATTCGAATGTAACGCCGGTGGAAAACGGGTTGTTATGCCTTGATTTTAACAAGATGCCGGAGGAGTTCAGACTCGACGGAATCGAACATTTGGATGTGTGTCTCTTGCAGTTCTAGCATTGCAGTTGTAGATCGGAGCGAAAGCTCGGTTTGTGATACTGAGATGTATGCAAGCAATCTAGCATGCCCTGCTCTTCAGCTCGGTTTGAGGACTTCAGACTCCACTATCTTTCCGCAGGCGCGTATATGCAGTGTAGTAGTAGTACATTCGGGCAAATGAAATGGTGGTCTGCAGGATTCTGAAGTTTCAGGTAATTAAGATATTACTAAAGTTTCGCGTCCTCGCTCCGCCTGGGTCAGCGTTCTAGGATTCGGAAGGTAGCCACTTCCGAATCCTTGCAGGATTCCTCGCGTCCTTGAAGGTGTGTGCCGTGCAAGTGGCTACCTTCCAGGAAAGTCAGGCAACTGTGAGACCCCGACTGTTGCGAGGATGGCAAGAGCTACCCGCAGTACCGCTGCTCGCCGCCGGTCACCAAGGCCGTCTTGACGCTCAACAGCTTCGAGAAGGGCAAGGACGTATGGCGGCGGTCCGTCCTAGTGTGATCGACAACGCCTACCACAGCGACGAGGAGATGGTCGTTGCGCTCTGCGATGAGTGAGGTTTCAAAACAAAGGTGAGCGCAGGTTGTTGGTCCCACTAGTCGGTCAAGTGACATGTGTATAATGTTCGTTGTTAGAGAGAATTCCAGTATATGATGGCGTGATTTTATAAAATAAACAGTGCAGCCTATATATGGTTTAGCACCAGTGAGATGTTCGTGTGTGCTCTTCAAGGCTATAATGGTGAGTAGTGTGGTGTATAGAGAATTGGAAACACATGAGATACCTGAGAAAGCTGTATACTCATTTTCAAGGGTCGCTGAACAAAACTCCATAGAAATATTTAGTCTAATTCTAGGGAGCATTAATTATCTTGCATTGTTGCATCTAATTACAGCATGTGTGCAGCGCAGGAAGAGTGAGAGTGCTCCATGACGCAGATTTAACTCCCATAACAATTCACTCAAGTCGAGAGTTTCAATCAAGCAATCAACAAACGGAGCTGCTTAATCAAGGATCTGAAAAAAGCACGAGGAACTAATAATACATGCTGTTTGATGCTTAATGTTTCAGTAAGTCAACTAAATGTGCAATCAAGATGATACCATGACTCCACAATGTTACAAGCGCTCAACTCAGGCATGTTACCGGAGTGGTGGAACAATATGATTGTGGCCCTTGTTCCGGAAATTGATAACATTGGACGCTAAGTCAGTTTCCCCCAATATCTTTGTAATTTAGTTTACATAGTTATCTTAGAAATTAATGTTGCTTAATCATTCGAAGAGTATGCTGCACGGGATACTCTCGCCAACGTAGAGCACTTCCATTTCTGGGTGCATGATTACGGAAATTATTTTGGTGGCATACGAGTATTACCATACTTCAAAGAACAAAAATAAAAGGGAAGTTTGGTCAATGTGATGGCAAATTGTTGTGACAGACCACCGAATATAACTACATAAACTAAACCACATAGGTGTCGTAATTTCTCAAAGTTCTTCCATGTCTACTTCCTAGAGTGTTGTGAGAGACTAGTGAATATAGTTGCATAAACTAAACTGGATAGATTTCCAAATTGCTGAAAGTTTTGGGCGTTTAAGTGATGTTCGGGACGAACATGTTTGTTTTTCTTCTTCCATGTTTTGTTTTCCCCTGGTTTTCTTTTTGGTTGGTTACGTTGGGGGTTGGAATGGCTTTGTCTTCACTTGGTGAGACGCCTATATGTTAGCATAATCTTGAACTAGCATTGAGTCTCATTAGTTGAAGTTAATTGGATGTGTTTGAACCGGATTAGGAGTAGTAGATGGGCTGCGTCTGCGTGTCCTCGCAAAGTTGGCTTGTACGCCATGCAATCTGCTAGTATAATCTTGTTAGGTTGATTAGTGCGTCGGTCTCCAAAGTAGTAGTTGTAGCCAGGCCCTTGGCTATTCTTTTTATCACACGTTTTCAAAACTCACGTACTAGGCTGTACATATATATATACACACATGTACCAGCCATGACTCAAACCTACTCAACCTTGACGCAGTTCATGCAACCTACAAAGACATGTACATGGACTAGTACTCGAACACCTACCAATACTCCTACACAGACACTACTAGCCTACAAGTTTTTGTGTTCGCGTATTCAATGTGATTTTCTGTTATCAGTTATGACGGCGTAGTTCCAACAATTGATATCTGAGCAAGGTTCGAATTTTGGAGTTGCGCTTGCCCCGGGATGGCGACCTACAATGAAATGTACTCCCTCCGTTCCAAAATATTTGTCTTTCTAGAGATTTCAACAAGTGACTACATACGGAGCAAAGTGAGTGAATCTACACTCTAAAATATGTCTATATGCATCCGTATGTTGTGTCCATTTGAAATGTCTACAAAGACAAATATTTAGGAACGGAGGGAGTAACAGATAATATATGCATGCATAAGTAATAGACAAAGCATGCATGACTCGAATAATAAAATATGTTATGTGTGTGAGTGATTATGGCATAACAAAACAAAACTATGTTGTTACAATAGTTTTAAACATTAGAAGCAGCAAATCATACTGAGAACATAATCGACAATAATAGTTGTGTCAACTATTAGAAGTTTATGCAAATTACATTGGAACGACACGAGAAATGGAAGTCATGATATGCTTGAGTAAACATCATGCTTACATATGCTATTTTTTTTTATCAAGGATTGTGTTCAAATACAAAATGATATATATATATACATACATGTATAATTTATAGCCATGAAAAATGTGCAAGTGACCCTGGTAGCTAGTTTTGGAAAACATGAGATGGTATAAAAACAGATAACACACAAAGCCTAGATGGACATGATATGACTATGAGCTGTAAGCACAATGGGTTATGAAACATATTATTCGGCCAAGGAACCATGATCTTCACAATGTACAATCAACGTATTGACCACAAACCATCAAGTCATAATTTGATAAGAATCCTCACAAATTCAACAATCACATGATGAAGGTCCAGTACATCGCTGCCTTCCATGATCCTAGAAGTATTTTCCGGGACAAGTTCACATGTGCTATAGAATAGCCCATTCGTATAGGCACTTTAATTTTCAGGTCTATTGACGATCTAATCAGAAAAAGGAAAGACCTATGTGCCCCCTTGTGAATTGAAGCTCTTTAGATAGGGTGGGACTCATGATTCCGTTAGCCAACGAGGATGCCGACCAGATCTCACTTGGCACTGGAAGGGCGTTGGGGGGTATAGTGACCGAATCAATGAGACACCGAATACCGTGTTCTTTACTAATTATTGGCAACTCAGTGACTCTCGAGCTGCTTCTTCACCGCGATGTGCAAAGGAAACTTAGTTAGTTTGTATGACCGGAAAAATTGAACTAGTTTTCCTACTTTATGCAAATTAGGAAGAAACATGGTGATACATGATTCACATCTTCAACTACCTAAATTACCTCTTCACTACATTTAGGAGATTGAGATGTACCATGTGGTGTTTTTGATGGATCCTTCAATGCATATTTGTTCACAAAGAAATGGAAAAATAGTAAGTTTTTTTCGACAACTCCTGAAGACCTATAGATGTGCAGATAGATGAGCATTTTGGTGGTGTTTTTGCTCACCGACACTAGTTGGCTGATGTATTATATTATTATGCGGTAACCGACGTGTGATCAGTATGTGCACAAGGACACGCAATTTCATGGCTAGTGCTACGAGATAAGATGAACATAGATCATGTGGTTTTGTGGGGGCATTTTCTTGGCTGTCACTCAGTTAGGATTTAGTTTACTTTCAACATGTGCGTAGGCAATGGGCAAGGCAACTTATCTTCTTTGAAATGCATCATTAGTTTCGAAAGCATCCAAGCATGTAGATCAACAACAATTCCATGTCGAGCTATCCCAAACTACTGCATGCGATATATATAAACAGATGCACCTTTTTTTACAAACCGACACATTCCAAACGGCCGGTATTATGAAAAACAATAACTATCCGCGAAGCATCAAAAGTCATTTTGGCATACATACATAATGTACTCAACACTTTGCAAGGTAATGACACTAAATCGATGTGCGGAAATAGTACATGTCCACCAGCCAAGGTAATGACATTAAATTGATGTGCGGAAATAGTACATGTGCACTAGCCAACTTAGCATCGTGCCCATGGGCATATGCATATATACAATGGTGTATATAAAGGTGGTAGTAGCCCATAGAGATGAGATAAAATGAGGAGGAGGGTGTGAAACTTAAAGCATTCAGGAGTAGGAGACACCGGGAAAGAGGTCATTGATACTCAGTGGAGAACACGGTGGTTCAACTCTACCACGAGTACTGCGAGAGTGTACTATGGCACCGGTGATCAGTGGAGAACACAATGACTCGGTGTAGTTGTTGGTAGCATGAGGACACTTTGCTCGTTGCCATTTAATATAGGTGTGGGTAGGTGGGTAGCATGGGAGCAAACTATAGAAAATCTATGCATGAACCAACATCGTTATTCTCCGGGTCAAAATCTCAAATGTATTGTAATATCCATGAGTAGGAGTGACACAATGTACAAAAGATTACCAAGATGCATATATTTTTAAACGCAAATTCACAATTCAACAATAAAGAATCTGGAAGGCGAACTACAGTGAAGGACCTAGAATCTAAGTATTGGGGGTGCCAAACTAAATACATTTGTAGAAATTTGAATAACAATTACACTAAAATGATACGGTTTGTCCTAAACATCGGTTTAAATCCACAAATGGAGAAAAATAGCATCAAATTATCACGTAATTAATGTTAAGTATACTATATACAATATTTTTGCACTTCTGTAGGGTTGTGCCATGGCACCACCCTAGATCCGCCCTGGCGAACTACAAATGACAGGTGGATCATTCACTACATACTTAGTTTGCATGATGTGCCACCACCCATGGTTGAATTATTTAAATGTATAAACAGAAATTTGAGATCACACTGTAATATTACATTGTGTGGAATGCACTTAAAAAAATGCACCCTGAAATGCACCCTTTTATTTTTGTGAAATATTTTGGTGGCATTATTTAAATGCACCCTGAAAAATGACCAAACTTAAAAAATAACAAAATGCACCCTAAAATTCACCATTTTTAAGTGAATACATTATCAAAAATAAAAGGGAAGTTTGGTCATATTTTGGTGGCATACGAGTATTACCATACTTCAAAGAACAAACAAATGCATACGAGTATTACCATACTTCAAAGAACAAAGATCATGAGATCACACTATATAAAATAGAGCAATGCTATTCCAACCTACAACTTACATTGTGTGGAATACACTTGAAAAAATGTAAGTTGTAAGTGAATACATTATTTAAATGACGGCCGACACAACTTACTTACAACTTACATTTTTTTACATGAGATTTTTTTGGAATATTACATGAGATCACACTGTAATGATATTGTGTTGTTATTACTACATATGAATTAGGCTTTTGGGGGTGTAAATTTGGACTCATGTACTATTTGGTGTATTTTTTTCTCACGGCGATCGCTTATATGCAATTTGGTACTACCTCACTCATAAGATCCTCAAAATCTCGATTACATATTAATAGCATTGCTTTATTGCGCAAACAAAACATCGCTTCATCGATCATATGAAATTTAGTATGTTTATGAAATGTTGGCAATCTAGAGAGTTATAGTTAAGTTCTTTGTGTGCAATGGTAGTATCACTTGAATAGCACTATCAATAGATTTGCATGTGTGGAGGGATGGTGTTTTTCTTTTCTCTTCTTCTTCTTCTTCTTATGATCGGCAAGATCTACAATTGTTTGAAATGGGTTATATTAGTCTTGCACTTTTGATTGAATTGCCTACCCATTTAAAATTTTCAAATGTACTAGAGCCACTTAATTTGGCAGGTCGGTACATTTGTATCATCAAACACGGATTTTTTTGAAAAAGGGAATATATTAATATCGCAAAGATACTAATTACAGCCAACCTCTATACCAACAAGATGTCCAAAGATATCAAGGATACACATATAGCCAAAAACAAGATAATACAAAGAACAGAAGAAAGGAAAAAAAGACCCCGCCTTGATGATCAATCACTAGCAGCGGCAAGACTCTAACTACCACTAAAGATAACACCCATGTTACAAAATAGGTTCTCCAAAAGAAACGCTTCCAAGAAGGAAACAATGCTCAAGCGTTGCCGTTGTCCGATCTAAGATCTTGGGTTTTCACCCTAGAGAAAGTCCGAGCTCACCCAAAAGCAATGACTTCAGCAAGGTGCTACTTGTAAACTGCGATGGGTTTTCCCCCGAAGAGGAGGGGTGAAGCAGTTTAATAGAGATAAGTATTTCCCTCAGTGAGAACCAAGGTTATCAAACCAATATAGAAGAACCAAGCAAGTTCCCGCCTTCAGAACCCGCACACACAAAAGCAAATACTTGCACCCAACTCGGGTAAGAGGGTTGTCAATCCCCTTGAACTCATTACTTCCAAGGATTAAGTCGGACGCGATAGATAGTAAAGTAAATTGCAAAACAAAATAAAAGTAAATGAATTGCAGCAACGCACTACTGGATTTTTTCAATATGATAAAGGTAGACCAAGGGGCCATAATTTTCACTAGAGGCTCCTCTCTTGAACACAAAGCATATGATGGGTAAACAAATTATTGTTGGACAATTGATAGAAAATCACGTAGTTATGATGTATTCACGACAATGATCATGTATATGGGCATCACGTCCGAGCAAAAAGACCGACTCATGCCTGCATCTACTACTATTACTCCACCAATCGACCGCTATCCAGCATGCATCTATGGTATTAAGTTCATGAAAAGCAAAATAACGCCTTCAACAAGATGACATGGTGTTGACTAGGTAAACTCAAGTAGTATGAATAAATCCCATCGTTTTATCCTTAATAGCAACAATACTAATGCGTGTCTTGTCCTCTACTTTGTCACTAGGATATAGAATATAGCAAGATTGAACCCATTGCAAAGCACCTCTCCCACTGAAAATAAATCAGTATAGTTGGCCAAACCAAACGGATAGATCAGAGAGAAATACAAAGCTATAACATTCATGCAAAATAAAGTTCAAAGAAGATTCAATTAATTTCAATGAATATTCTGATCATAAACCCACAATTCATCATATCCCAACAAACACACCGCAAAAGAAGATTACATTGAATAGAACTCCAAGAAGATCGAGGAGAACATTGTATTGAAGATCAAAGAGAGAGAACAAATCATCTAGCTACAAGATATGGACTCGTAGGTTTGTGGCAAACTACTCACGCATCATCGAAACATAGCAAGGATGATGGAGAAGCCCTCCGCAGAAATTCAAGTTGACACAAGGTTAGTGCTAGTCGGCAAAGTGTGTTAGCACCATGGGAAGCCCTTGAAGAATATTTTGTCTCCATCTGACAATCGAGGTCATGTTGCTTAGTGCACAAACAATTTATGCCGGTACAATCGCAAATCCCAATGCTTCTAAGTCCTAGAATTTATATGGGTTTCAATGACACTGGAAAAACAACTCCAACTAAGTGCAAATCTTGTATAAAGCATGTACCTAGTGTATGTTGATTGGAATCTAGCAACAGCTGAGCTCTACTAGTACTCCTTGATCAACTTCAAATACCCACATTATCTTCTGTGTGAATTATGATCCTAATTCGCCACCCTTCTCCCACTTAAATAGAAACACATGTGGCACAACTACCATGTAATGGATGCTTTCATCCCATGCAATACTTACATAAGAAGCACATGTGCAATACCATATTGTTGTGTCCATCCCCACCCTCGATGTACTCGCTCCATCATAATTTTGATTGTATCAATTCAGATACACACAGTAGTAGAATTTCTTTAGATGGCTACATTTGTCCCTCGGCTCCAGCCTGGTGAAGTTGCCTGCTTCAACCATCACCTCCCTCCTTTGTCCATGACAAAATTAATCTATGGCCGTCAGTGACTCTATGTACTGTGGTTTTGGGGAAGGAGACAGACCAAACAAAGCGAGGATTGCATGGGGCGTAGCTGGCTCGATCTCCAAGTATAAGGGTGCTCCTACGAATGGCCTCACCGCGTACCACATTAGCACCTTGGCCGGTTCTCCCCTCTTTGTGCATGCAGCTCAAGAGGGATGTGGCAGCTGGAGGTGAAGGAGGTTGGGGTGGTGCCAGAGAAGAGTGGGTTGGCGTGGGTGACAAGGGAAGGGGAACAAGACCGTGGTGGTGGTGACGGCGTTGGAGGACAAGGTGGTGGGTTGGCGGAGCGGTCGTTCATTGCTGCGGTTGTGCCGTACTCGCCGAGGTTGTGTTTTGGTGAGCCCCGTGCACTATTTTTTAGGGGTGGCCCGCCGTTGCCAAATTCCTTTACATGGGGCCCAAAAATGAATGAGGAACATACGCAGAACTGGCCGATGGACTGCGGGTTGACTATCCAAAAAATCATGGGTTTTCTAGGAAACACAAGTGGCAGAACCAAACCAAGAATATTACCTCCCTTTATGAAATACTACTGCATGCGTTCGATTAATGAGTGACATTCTATGTCTAGTATCTCAATCCAAGTACATATATCAGAATAAATAGAATAATGATCAATGGAAGAAAATAAAAAAATCCTTTAGCTGGGTAAGGGGCGGATGTAGCCAAGTGGGTTAAGGCGGTGGATTTTGAAAAGGCACACCAATTTTTTGTACCAAATGGCTATGAATTTTCCTCCAAATCGTGGTAACGAAGACCAATATACTAAGCCATTTGTGATGTTCTAGAAGTCAAAGATATATGTAGTACTTTGCCAAGTAATGACATCAAATTAGTATGACAAAGACGTGCGATATATAAGCATGCCATCTGCACGCTATCTGCACATGCTCAAGGAGCAATGCTCCCTTCCTTCACGAGTAGATGTAAAGAGCGGAGAAACACAACTCTCCTCTCTTTAGCTGTCACCTTGGGGAAGGCAAGCAATTCAAACCACTCCGGGATGGGTCACACCCCGGGCTCCTATGCAGGAAAGCACGGCGCTTCTCTTTGTCTTGGTCGCCATGACGAAGGCAGGTAGAGGCCCAATGAATCTGAACAACCGGGATAACGCGGGTAATCCTGCGTCTCTTTTTCATATGATGAAAGCTTCGAGTCTATGGAAGACAGCTACATAGCTGCATGATCGAGGATGCCATCTTCTCGGCCACGTGCTCACATGCCAGAGCACCGGTGATGCGTGCCGACTGCCAGTCCACACCATTGTGCGGCTCAAGTGCGGCTGTCGGAGCTGGCATGCCATGATCAAGACTGACCACTTCATCGGGCTACACGTCGAGAACTCTGTTAAAATATGTGTCCAATATGTGTCAAATTAAACATACCACACTTTCCAAAACAATCAAGGTGCCCAGGCACCTAGGTGCCCCATCTATTTTACCTATATATATACATGAGTTATGCTATATTTGGACTTGTAATTAGCAGAGATTAGGTGGTCGAGTCGAACACGTGTCACCAAGGGCTATATTAGGAGTATAAAGGCAACATGGAGTGTGTAGTCACATAGACTAGCCATAAGGGCATGTACAATGGTACTAGCTTAGCAATGCCACGTAGGATAAATGATGAGGTGGAGGAGAGAGAAATGATAAGAGAAGACTTGTCTTCTCTTAATTAAGAGAAGGCAAGAGATGATCTCTTAGCACAATATGTCTCACCATGTTTTTAGGAATAACTAGCTATTGAAGATAAGGCTAAAAGATGACCCGTTGTAGACATATTTTTTTGTCATCTCTAAATTGCATGCAAGATTTAACATAAGACTACCTTATCAACCATTGTACATGCCCTAAGATTGTAGGCTCGACAGATAAAACGAGCCGTATGGTCCGGCGTCCCTGGCGGACAAGACCGGCTGTGGCGCCGTGGTCGGAGTGCTGTCTGATAGCCTCGGCGAGCTTGTCGCCAATTGTATGATGAGTTAGTACATGGGGAGGGGCGTGAGTCACTATATAGCCGATGTTCGTGACCTTGTTAACAAATCTCGATGTATTGGGAAAGCTTCATGAAGCCAGGAAGTTGTTAACCACTTTGAATTCCTATTAGTAATAGGCAAACATTTTGTAATATTTTTGCTCGTCGACACTGGTTAGTTGACGTTTTTTTTTTTGCATGCACAAGGAGGACCAATCCTTGCATGCCCAATATTGATCAGATCATCATCTCCCATGATCAATACGTAGAGTGTGTGGTCTTTTCTAACAAGATGAAATCCATCCATATATTTGATCAGATCATCATCTCCCATACGAAATTTACTCACGCCTTGGCCATCGCTCATTCAGGATTCAATTTACTTTTAAGATGTGCGTAGGTACTGGACCACGTCTCTTTGTTTAGCGCAGACTGGACCACGTCCCTAAGACTAACCAGAATGGGTAGTAACATAGACTAGTAACATGCACATGTTACTAGTCTATGTTACTGCCTCTATAGTGAGGAGTAACTTATGTGTGGTAACATGCAACACTTCATTTATCAGGCTATAGACTCATTTGCCTTGATATGTGTGATGTTACTCATACTACTAGTAACTAGGCATGTTACCACTTTCCTCCATTTCTTCATTATTGCTTGCCACATCATCTATTTTATCTAGATATGTGTGATGTTACTATCTATGTTACTCCCACTGTGGGTAGTCTAAAGGCATGCAAACATTTAGAGCCTCTCACCAAATAGTACCAACTATTAAATCTAATCGATTGTGAAAGAGATGGACCATTTTTTTCTACCGAACGACTTGAAGATTTCACATTCCAATAAACGCAAGACAATATATCAAACCACTTGTGTAGCATCAAATACATGTACCACGTTACCAATAATGACAACAAGTTGATGCGAGAAAAGAGTACCGACCAACCAACCAGAGACCGTGTGGTTGGGTATATCTATATATACCATGCCATCTAGACAAAGGAAAGGAGAAACATGTGAAACTAAAAACAGTAGGGAATAAGAGACGCTGGGAAAGAGGCAACCGACTCTCGGTTGAGAACACAATGAGCCAGTGGCGCTGCAGGTAGCTTGGCTGAAATTGAATGCACTGTCGCAGAACTTCACACTAGCGCACACAGAAAGCATAGTAATTCTATACAGGTGCGAGTAGGATAACGTCAAGAATGCTCAGTGAGAACACAACCTTTCAATTAGGTTGTGTGTAGCATGAGAGCAAACAACATAAAGTCGATGCAATTCTACCAGAATCAACCATCTTTCTTTCGGAAAAAGTCTCTCGTGAAATGTCATATCTGCGAGAATTAGCAGGACAAAGTACTAAAGTAGATTATAAGCTAGTGCTTTGTATTTTGAAGCACAAGTTGAAAGTTCAAATAGGGAGAGTTTATTTAAGTACACATGTGGCACATTGCATAAGTTACTATTAGAAAGAATAATAAGACTGGAAGACAAACTGCAGGCTAACTAGTGGATCTTTCGTTGCATACTTTCTTTGCATGATACTGCTAGCATAGAAAATATATTTTCTACAAATACCATATCATGGTTTTCTTTCTGAAGAAATTAGACATTACTTCGTTTACAACTTCTTTATTCATTGACCAATACCAATGTTGCAAAATGATGTATGTTTTGCCTCAGCGCGTTAACGTTTCAGTTTTCAGGCTTCAATTTTGTCTGACTCAACAATTTGAAGTAGCCCAAAAAAATCCAACCAAATGTACTTAGGCACCTACCTTCTCTTTCTTGCCTTGAGATAACATCTCACGCCATGGGAAATCCTAGTTTTTTTTCTTTGAAAAAAGACCTCCACATCATATTGAAGAATCATATATAGTACAAAGGACCCCAACATTTGATAAGATTACAACTAGATCCTTAGACCACGCAACAAAGAACTGTCTTGGCGGAGCACCATTGTTGTCGATGTCACTCCATCGTCGAAGCAAGCATCCTTTTGAAGATAGCCATGACAATCGGGATGTCTTCCAATCTCGGCCACGAAGGACCAACACACCGGAAAGAACGCCATCGCCGACGACTCTTCACTAATATCCAAAGATACATCCCCAACGGCAAACCAGAACCCGTACTCGGCGCCATCGATGGGGAGCTCACTGGCGTGTCAACGAACAAGAGGGGAGGGATCATACTCACATGGCAAGGTCGCCATCGCCACTAAGTCGGCTAGCCGGAAGAGCCAGGAACTCATGGACCCCAGGGATCCGCAAGGAAAAAAAAACTCCCCTCGAGCCACTGGGTGCTGATGGGGAAGGGAGCCGGGCCACTGTTGGATACAAAGATTAGCATGAAGACAGGACTCCTAGTTTCCGCCTTAAGCGGAAACCGTGGAAGCTACACCTCGTCTTCCCACGGGTGAGCCGAGCCCAATAAGATCAAGGACCCTTTTTTTCTTTCAAGTTTGTTTTTCCTGTTTCTAATTTTCTTTTCCCATTTTTCTTATTTCACTATTATTCTTCTATTTTTTGAGTTCATGTTTTAAATTTAACCTTTTGTTTTACTTTTTGGTTTATTTTTTCGGATTTCTACTTTTTATTGTTAATATCACATTTTTTCTAAATTATAAGAAAATTTACTTTGATACATATGACCATCTTTTTCTATAGAAATTATCACCAAATTCTGCAACATATGTTGTTTGCTAAGAAGGATAGAACGGTGGCATTTGGCCTCTTAAGTGTACCGCGAGTGCTTCTCCGATAAATGGGTTTGTTTCTATAGATGACCCACATACCAAACTTTGGGGTGCAGCTTCAGTGCCGTAAAGGCTCCTGCCTTTGGGTTCCTGACATGCGGGCCAACCACCTGTTGGGTCCACATGTCATAGGCACAAAGGCAGGTGCCTTAAGGCACCGAAGCATAGTCCCAAACTTTGATCCAGATCCCTATGGATCTAAGTGACCAGGATAGCACAATGTACACACATCGGCCTACTCATATATTTCCACGTGGGCCATTTTTTGGTTCCTGAGTTTGACATCTGCAATGATTCCTTCAATATTGCACCATCACTACACAACACTGACGGCAATGGCAGGGTGCTCGTGGTGGAGTTCATGGGGTTTTTTTTTTTGCGTCGTCCACATTTGCCCAAATGGAGAGGTAATGACCAGATGGAACAAGCAGGAGCTAGGTACACTTGACCATGGCCGAGGATGGATTAGAGAGCAGTAGGGTGATAAGTCCCAAGAAAGCATATAATGGAGAGTGTGTTTTCGACTACCAATTACTCCCTCTGTCTGGAAATACTTGTCAGAGAAATGGATGTATCTAGACATATGTTAGTTCTATAGATACATCCATTTTTATCCATTTTTGCGACAAGTATTTCCGGACGGAGGGAGTAGTTAGCAACTCATCAACTACTACCCAGGCTTCTCTTCTGCCGAGTTCTGCGAGAATATCTTAGTCCATCCCTATGATTGGCAGCGCAGGACTACAAATTTAATGAATTTATGCAAACAAGGAATAAAAATGGCGACATGTTTTCCCATCATGATTTGGCACTTCCCACCGCTTTATCACACCCACACATATGAATGCATGCTCATAAAGATCAAGGTTTTGAAAGGGCGATAATGATTAAGATCTAGTTTGAAATATGTATTTTACTCACGTCTAGACCATTGCTCATTCATAAATTGATTTACTTTAACATGTGGGTAGGCAATGGGTTGCAACCAGCTTATCTTGGGAATACATCATTCACCCCTAAAAGCAATCAACTATTCAATTCCATCTTATAAGAATATAGCCATCATGGACTACCGCAAGTGATCGAGTGTAAAAGACATGCACCTAGTTTTACACTTAATTGACGGATGAATTCACATTTGCAACAACCAGTTGTAAGCAATATAATATACAAAATCATCCTTGAAGCACCAAAAGCAACCTTCACACAACATGTACTACTTTACCAAGTAACAAGTAATAACATCACACTGATGCAAAAAAAAAGTACATTCCCCAACCTGACATCATGCATAATGGTGTATGCATATATAAGGTAGTAGATGTAGGAGATGAGATGGAAAGAGGAAAATGTTGGGAAGCTAAAAGAAAAAGGGAATATGAGATTTCGGGAAATAGGGCACTGGTGCTCTATAGAGAACATGATGGTCCAGCAGAGCCGCGAGTAACATTATACTAAAAGAGAGCACTAGTGCTCAATGAAGCAGATGGTGATGCGATACATTTGTGGTCAGCACGAGACCAAGCAACACATAGTATCTTCTGAACAAACTGCTTCAATACATACATGAATCAGAATCATCCATTCATCGGGCATTGTTGTCCTTACCAAGGAAATTGCTCCATTCGTGTGCAATTCGCCTAAAATCTTTTCTTGAGACCTTGAGGACCTAGACTATGTGCACAACCCACAACATGGGGTGACTTTGAGCTTCTCTATGGCGAATTAGTAAATTCATCGGTGTGTTTTCTCTTGAGTGCAGCGCCACATCACTAGTAGAAAACAAGGCTTTGGTTGAGGCCAGGATAAGGGCATTAATCCAGGTTCACTCACAAACCGAGACGAAAGGGTGCATCAGTCCCGGTTCATGAGGCCAGGGCGCCGGCCGGGCCTCGGAGCCCATTGGTCCCGGTTCTTCTGACCCCTTTGGTCCCAGTTCCAGACACGAACCGGGACCAATGGGACACGCTCCTGTCCGCTCCTGGCCCAACACCTTTTGTCCCGGTTGGTGGCATGAACCGGGACCAAAGGTTCTCCTTTAGTCCCGGTTTATGCCAAAAACCGGGACTAAAGGGAAGCCTATATAAACCCCCTGCCCACTCTCACAATGCTCTGTAGAGGTGTGTGTTGCTCTAGCTCACCTCCTATGCACATGAGGTGTTCGATGAAATGCCCGAGCCAAGCTTAGGCTTTCTACTCTCAAAGCTCGACCTTCAAGTTCCATTTTCCTCAAGATTTGTCTAGGTTTGGCGGTCCGTACGGTCATGTCCTCGTCCTCACCACCATCGATCGCCCGCGCCAATATTCTCGCTGGCACCACCGTGGTGAGCCTCTTCTTCTTATCTTCTTTCTAAAAAAAATCTTACTTGTATGATTTAGATAGATACTTGTATAATTTTCTTACTTTTATATAGTGCGATGGTTTTCGTATCCGCCCCGTCGGCCCTCGTCCTGACTATGATTCGGATGTGGTATATTATCTTTTATATCTATTTGTTTCATTTAGTGTTTATGACAATTATGTCGACCTACGTGACAAGATGTTTTTATCTCGGAGGTATGTGAACCAGAAATTCCAATCGACCCTCTTGTGGAGAGGTTAAAATTAGTTGAAAAATAAAACATTTACTTGAAGAAACAATTGAAAAGAACCGAGGAGGAGAAGATGTAATTGGAGTTGCATGTTGCGGATGTCGTCGATGATCACAAGAGATCTAGATGGATGCAATGCGCTTGAAGATTAAAAGATTAGAAAAGATGTCATTCATACTGAGCCTTGATATCATTATGTCGTTGGATCAATTGTTACCTTAGTTGCGATTATGATCGCATTTGTTGTTGCATTGAAATGTTTTACATAGTTTCAATGTATGTTATAATTAAATGCTCTAGAGAGTTGTATGTTGTTCAATAAGAACTATGTATGAACTTTAGTTGTGATGATGAACTTCTATTAATTTGGTCACTTATCTATTCATAATGTTTTGTAATGGTTTTTGACACACTTAATTATATATAATGCACGCAGATGAACCGACAATGCATGTACGGTGACAGACGCACGTCCGAGTACACTAAGAGCCTGCATAATTTTCTCGAAGTGGATGAGGGAAACAATCATAATGGTTTTATGTGTTGTCCATGCCCTATCTGTGGAAATAAGAAGTCTTACTCTGACTCAAAAACCCTGCACATCCACCTGCGTGAGAAGGGTTTCATGCCACACTATAATGTTTGGACCAAGCACGGAGAAAGAGGGGTTATGATGGAAGACATCGAAGAAGAAGAGGATGATGACAACTATCCGCCCCCTGAATACGGTGATGCTGCAATGGGGAAAGCTGAAGATCAAGAGGAACCAGACGATGTGCCCGATGATGATCTTCACTGGATCATTGTTGATGCAAAGAGACAATGCCAAAGTAAAAGGGAGAAGTTGAAGTTTGATCGCATGTTAGAGGATCACCAAAATAGTTGTACCCAAATTGCGAAGATTACAACACAAAGCTCGGTACCTGAAAGGATCGAGTTGGACTTAGAGGGGGGGGGGGTGAATAGGTACAATTACAAATTTTAATTGTTACTTAGCAAATTTAGGCAATAGTGCGGAATAGGAAAGTGAGCCTAACAATTGCAAGTAAGATGCTTAACAAGCTAAGCTAGTAACACGAGTAGGTAAGTAAGGTAACACAATAAGATACAAGTAAGAACTTAGAGACAAGTAACCACAAGTAGAAAGTTAAGGTTAGGAATAACCGAAAGTTCGAGAGACGAGGATGTATGCCGATGTTCACTTCCTTGGAGGTAATCTACGTCACCGTTTAGAGAGGTGGGAGTTACCACGAAGGCACACCAACGCCATGAAGGCTCACCCTATTCTCTCTTTGAGATATCACCACGAAGGCGATTCCCAACCACTAGTGGTAGGCCTTTAGGTGACCTCCAAACCCTCACAAACTTTCCGGGGGTAATCACAATGTTTGATTCCTCTCGGAAAGACTCCTACCGCCTAGGAGTCTCCAACCTCCAAGAGTAACAAGAACGATGGGAAAAGCTCGAGACTTGCTCAAATCACAAATTCCTTTGGTGCAAAGAAGGGGAAGGAGTGGATCTATCACTTGAGTGGTCAACTTCTCACAAATGCCTTCAAATCCTTTTAGGATCTAAGATTTGGTGTATGAGAGTGAGAGAGAGTGTGAATGTGTTCTTGAGTAAGCTCAAAGTGAATGGTCAACCCTATCTTGTGGAAGAAGAAGACTATATATAGTCATAGTAGAGAACAGACCGTTGTGGAGAAAAACGCACTGCTAGTGTCGGACGTCCGGACAGCACAGGACGTCCGGTGGCACAGGTAGCACCGGACGTCCGACGAAGGCCGGTCGTCCGGAGACTGAAGGTTCACCAGACGGGACCACGTAGTACACTGTGTACACAGTTGTCGGACGTCCGGAGTGTGTCGGGCGTCCGGTGACCGGACGTCCAGAGGGTTTTAGACATTCGCTATTTTCGTTCTGTGAAGGTGTACCGGACATCCAGAGTGTGCCGGACGTCCGGTAGGCGCTGAGGGACCGGACGTCCGGAGTGTGCCGGTCGTCCAATGGCTGGTCGTCCGGAGGAGAACGGAAAACCACTATTTAGCTTATGTTGTGGAATACCGAACATCCGGAGACTGCCGGACTTCCGGTAGACTGTGAAGGTTCCAACGTACGTAGAGTGCCGGACGTCCGGTGATAACAAAGCACAAAGGCTTAGTTTCACACAACTCTAGGTGCACAGAATATTAGAATTGTTATGGATAGAGTAGAGATGATGTGAGAGGATACTATGTGTGTTTTGAGAAAGCCTTTCACAATATCCAACGATCCCCTCTTAATAGTGCGGGATCCCTATACTCAGAACCAAACTGAAAGTCAAGCCAAAAGCTATTATCTTGTATATCCGCTCTTGAGTGATATAGATTTGTCTGTATTCATGATCCACACACGCCCTTGAAACATAATCCTGAGATATACTTGATAAACATGATTAGTCCCATATATGCATGTTGTCATCAATCATCAAAATATGATTAAGGGCATGATTGCACTTTCAATCTCCCCCTTTTTGGTAGTTGATGACAACATGCATGCACTTCTCAAAAACTGTAGTAAAGACTTTTAAATATCGAAATGATGTTGTGGAGCTCCCCCCAAATAGGTGCATGAACAATAATAAACATGAAGAGGGGAGCTCCCCCTCAATATGATATCGTAACAATCTCATTCACAAGATATCATAACAAACTTATACACAAGATATACAAGATATCATAACCCAATCTCATACACATGATAACTCAATATTTCCATAGATAGATAGGTGCATTACATAATAGATAAAGGTTCAACTCATAGCACATCATAGGTTTCACATCATAGGTTCGATACAAATCTCACATCATTACATAATAGATAAGTGCCTACTCCCCCTTGGCAGCTACTACCCAAAAGGTGTCAGATCATTATAAAGCATCATCTTCATCATCATAGTGAGTACCACTACCACCAGCCACGTCAAGGAATTCATACCACTCTGGACCCGAGGGAAAACCAAAGTCAGAAGGCGGATCATCAGGAAGACATTCATCATCACTCACATCGAATACTCCGGAGTCTCTCAGACGAGCCTTCAGAGCATTATTGGAAGTGACCATGCGAGTGACCACATCGTGATTCTGGGGGCACCGAAAGGTAATAGCCTTCATCATGGCAGAGTGAGCTTTCCCAAGAAAGCGAGCAATGCGTCCAAGAGATGAAGATCCGGAAGGAGTAGTGGGAGGAACACAAGCAGCAGCTCAGCGAGGATGAGTAGAGGATGTCCGGCATGAGGTTGACAGAAGGGGTTTTACGGACGTCCGGAGCGTACCGGACGTCCGGAAGCGCTCGGAACACCGGACGTCCGGAAAGTACCGGACGACCGGAGGCTCTCAGGATTTTGGGCTTAGGGCATTTTGTAGTGAGATGATGACACTTGCATGAATCTCCGACCATATGAGACAACTTGCTTGGTTACTATTTTTACTCTACGAGCGGTGGCTGATGCCACCATGTTTGAGCATATGTGATATGATACCACAATAATGTTGACTTGGGTGCATAGTCACTACTCCATCATATTAAAGCACCATAGTTGGTATGATATGGTAAGCTTTGAGAGTGTTTGTTCTTTTTATGCATTGTATAGGGTTGAGAGTACTCATGAGTTGAGTGTCTCCCCCTAAATATATGCCTACATCAAGACTAGATATTAAGTTTATGCATGAATGGGTACTAGATTTCACATAATATTGTCAAGCTCCAAGATACCAAGTTCACGCCTAAGTCGACAAAACCTAGCTTCATCCAATGGCTTCGTGAAGATGTCTGGAAGTTGCATATCTGTACCAATGTGGACAACATCAATGTCACCCTTTTCCACATGATCTCTCAAGAAATGATACCTAATGTCAATGTGCTTGGTGCGAAGATGATCTTTGGGATTCTCAACAATGTTAATGGCACTTTCATTATCACATAAAAGAGGCACATGTCGATAGGTGATACCGTAATCCTTCAAAGTTTTCCTCATCCATAGTAATTGAGTTCCACAACTGGCAGCTGCAATGTATTCTGCTTCACAGCTGGAGAGGGCAATACAATTTTGTTTCTTTGAGGACCAACTGACCAAAGAGCGTCCAAGAAATTGGCATGCACCGGAGGTAGACTTGCGGTCCACTTTGTCACCAGCCCAATCCGCATCCATGTACCCAATGAGATCAAACTTGGCATCCTTGGGGTACCATAGACCCAACTTTAGGGTGTGAACAAGGTATCTGAGAATATGCTTAACCGCCTTGTGATGGCTTTCCCTAGGGGAAGCTTGAAATCTAGCACACATGCATACACTAAACATGATGTCTGGTCTAGATGCACAAAGATAAAGCAACGAACCAATCATAGAGCGATAAATAGATGGGTCAAAAGGAGTACCGTTTGTGTCTTCAGTGAGGAAAATTTTGGTTGGCATGGGTATCATACATGGACTAGCATCAGACATGCCAAACTTTTCTAGGATGTCCTTGAGGTATTTTGCTTGAGACAAGAAAATTCCTTCTTGAAATTGTTGAATTTGAAATCCAAGGAAGAATTTCAAATCCGCATTGAGTGACATTTGAAAATTCTTGGTCATTGAAGCCGCAAACTTCTTGCACAAATGAATGTTAGGAGAACCAAAGATTATATAATCTACATATATTTGGCATAAGATCAAGTCACCCTTGTGTCTCTTAGTAAAAAGAGTGGGATCGATCACCCCTCTCACAAAACCGTCATCGAGTAAAGACTTCTTAAGATGATCATACCAAGCACGGGGTGCTTGTTTGAGGCCATACAAAGCCTTATGAAGTTTATACACATAGTTTTGTGATCGGGATCAACGAACCTAGGTGGTTGTGATACATATACTTCTTCTTGTAGAGGACCGTTAAGGAAAGCACTCTTCACATCCATTTGATGTAATGTAAAACTATTCAAAGCAGCATAAGCAAGTAAGATGCGAATGGATTTGAGACGAGCAACGGGAGCAAATGTCTCACCAAAGTCCAAACCTTCAACTTGTGAGTACCCTTGTGCCACTAACCTTGCCTTGTTTCGGATGATTACACCATTCCCATCTTGCTTGTTCTTGAAAATACATTTTGTTCCAATGACATTGTGTTATGTAGCTGGTCTCTCCACCAGAGACCATACTTGGTTGCGTTTAAAACTGTTCAACTCTTCTTACATAGCAACGATCCAATCGTTGTCCATCAATGCATCTTGTACCTTGACTAGCTCAATACTACACACAAACAAGAAGTGAGCACAAAAGTTTGTCAAATGTTTACGAGTGACTCTACCTTCGGATATGCCGATGAGAATTTTGTCAACATCAACACGACCGGTCACTCGAGGCATGATGGAGGTGAGAGTTTCACGAGGTTCAACTTCATGTCCATCATCCACGTCCTCAACATATGGATCATTTATGTGTGGTGGAAGATCTTCTTCTTCATGTTGCATTTGTTGAGGTTCATCATCAATGATTGCACTTTCTTGCTCTTGTTCTTGTTGAAGATCTTGTTCTTGGAGATGATCATGGTGAAGGACTTGATTTTCATCTTGTACTTAAATTGTGGGCATCGGTTGAGCGTTTGGATCTTGTGGTGGTGTGGGTGTTGTAATGGTTGGATATATAGGAAGTCGTGCGTCGTCTTCCATACCATCATGGGGTTCTTGTTCCATCGGAAGAAGAGCACCAACACCCATGTTCAAGATATCTTGAGAAGAATCTTCATCACCTACATCACTTAGATCAACTCGCTCCCCATGAGAGCCATTAAATTCATCAAACACCACGTCACAAGTTTCTACAACACATCCATTGGATTTGTTGTAGACCCTATAGGCGTGGGAGTTTGATCCATAACCAACAAATATACCCTCAATAGGTTAGGATTGAAATTTTCCTAACCGTTCTTTCTTGTTGAGTATGAAGCACTTACACCCAAACACACGGAAGTACTTGACATTTGGTTTGTTTCTGGTTAGAAGCTCATATGGGGTCTTTTCCAAGATTGTGCGGAGGAAGAGACGGTTTGAGGCATGACATGCAGTGTTGACGGCCTCGGCCCAAAAGCTATATGGTGACTTGTACTCATCCAACATGGATCTTGCCATCTCCACAAGAGTATGGTTCTTTCTTTCGCCTACACCACTTTGTTGAGGAGTGTAGGAGGGCGGAGAATTGATGCTCAATCCCCTCGTCACTGAGAAACTCTTCCAAGGTGTAGTTCTTGAACTCGGAACCATTGTCACTTCTTATTGCCAAGATTTCTTTGTCAAACTTGCGTTGAGCTTGCTTGGCAAAATCAATGAAGGTGAACTTCGTCTCATCTTTGGACTTGAGGAAGAACACCCATGTGTATCTTGAGTAATCATCAACAATGACAAGACCATACTTTTTCCCACCAAGACTATCCCATGAAGGAGGCCCAAAGAGATCCACATGAAGGAGCTCCAATGGCCTTGACGTGGATACAATATTCTTGGATGGGTGCTTTGATTGATGTTGCTTCCCGGCCATGCATGCACTACACACACGATCTTTCTCAAAAGAAGTATTCATTAGTCCAAGGATGTGATTCCCCTTTAAGAGATCTTGAAGATTTCTCATGCCGACATGGGCTAGCCGGCGATGCCATAGCCACCGCTTGTCGGCTTTGGCCATTAGAAAAGTTGCATGGAAGGTACTCTCTTTCGAGAAATCAACCGTGTAAAGGTTGCCATCCAACTTTCCAACAAAAGCCACTTCAAGAGTATCTCTCTTAAAGACTTTCACATCGGTTAGTCCAAATAGTGTATCATAACCAACAAAAGCCAATTGACGAACGGAAAGTAAGTGATATTTAAGAGATTGGACAAGCATGACATTTGCAAGTGACATGTCATTTATGATAGGCACCTTACCCAATCCAAGTACCTGTCCTTTTGTTCATCCACCAAACACAATGCTCATAAATGGTTGAATGGCTTCCATGAAATCGTAGAGCAATTTGCGTCATATGGTTTCTGCATCCACTATTGATCACCCATTTGACTCCACCGGAGAAGGCAACCTACACACAATTCACGACTTGGTTAGAGGCACCCATTTTGCAATGGGACCTCTCACATTAGTCACAAGGGTCTTAGGAACCCAAATAGCATATAAATGAAATGCATTATGAGGGCCAACAAATTTAGCATAAACCTCTCCATCCTTTTTCTTACAAAGCACATAGGATGGAGGCATGAAACCCTTAGGTTTGATGGGAGTGGGTAAGCCCCTAGTGGCCTTCCCACTCACAACCTTGTTGACTTGACTCTTCCCTTTCTTCTTCTGCCCTTCACGTACAAATTTTGAGTGGACATTTTTCGTCTTGCTTGTGCTTGGGTCGTACCCAAGTCCTTCCTTTGCGAAAACTTCATTGTGTCGGCTCAATACTTCATTAAGGTTCTTTTGTCCTTGAGCACATGTCATGAGTCCTTTCTCAAGTTGTGCTTTTAGAAATTGATTCTCCTCACGAATGGATGCTAGATCACAACTTGCGTTAGTAGTACAGGCATCAACATTTATAATAGGAGAGGAGTAAACCTTGGCTAGAGTTTCGAGATAAGTAAGTTTGAGTGTCTCAAAGCTCTTTGTAAGAAGGGTGAGCTCATCTTCCTTAGTCTTAAGAGACACGGATAGAAGCTCACAATCCTTAGAGAGAGTAGCATGAGACCTCACAAGTTTACTCTTATCATTCATCAACTCCTTGAAAGAGCTTTCAACCTTTCCCAAGGAAGCAAGTTTCTTGGCTTGTTCATCAAGGCTTGTACCAATTTTTATGCATAGTTCATCATTTTTTGCTTCCTCGTATAGGACTTTCTACTCAAGGATTTCATATTTTTTTCCTTTTCCTCAGTAACGAGGGTTTCGGGTTCCTTAATGGTGACGGTGTGCTTACTCACCATCTCCATAAGCATACGAAACATAGTGAGTTTCTTTCCTTTGAGGGAACACATAAATTTTTCTAGTTTAGCATACATAGGATCATTATCATCATGATTATCCTCCGCATCAAGGTATTCATCATTAGGAGTAGGCGGAGTGAAAAGAGGAGGATCCGAATGAGAGGTTACCTTAACTTTGTCTGAAGAGATTTGTTGCTCATGGTCCTCAACGATGGCGTTGGCCATCAAACACTTGTGAGCGTTGCCCTTGTAGTCTTTCATGTAGTTGTAGGTGACAACCTCACCACTTTTGTTGACTAGTCTCAAGGTGTTTTGAGGATCTTGAGAAATACCGGCAACTCCTCCAACATCATCGGGATCAGAATCTTCTTGGGCAATCATGGCCCTTCCATCTCTCTTCTTAACCTTGGAGTTCACAGGGTTTGGCAATTTCTTCCTTACAAAGTTCTTGGGAAATCCGGGCTTATCTTCTCTCTTCTCATATGGGCACTCATTGGAGAAGTGATTCGTCTCGTCACAGTTGAAGCAACTTCGGACCTTCTTCTTTTGAAATCTTCCTTTGAATTTTCCCGCGCTAAACTTCTTCACAAAGAGAGCAATATCTTCATATGAGGGTCCCTCATCAGAGTCACTTTCATAACCTTCTTCATCATCTTCTTCCTCACTTTCTTCTTCTTCACATACTTGTTTAGCCTTCAAGGCTAAGTTGGTCACGGGAGATGAATTTCCATGCATAGCAAGATGTCTTGTAGCATTTGCCTTGGATTCTTCAAATAGTTGAAAGGTGGATATGATGTCATCTGGAGTCATTTCCTTGAATCCATGCTGTTGCTTTATGTCCCACACCATTTGATGATGATACGGAGCAAGAGCATGTAGCAACTTGTCCACAAGGAACCGCTTCGTCAAGTTGAATCCATCTTGTGTCTTGTCACAGTCACATGACTCAATGTCAGAGGTAAGCGTCATCAGACGCTCATGGAGCTGGTTGGGGGTTTCACCTTTCTCCATACAGAAGTTTTGCAATTGACCTTTGGCAATCTCATATTGCGCAAGCCGGAGGGTGGAGGTGCCGGTTTTGGATCTCACAATGCTATCCCATAAGTCCTTGGCACTGGTGATGTGTATGAAAGGTCTCCTTTGCTTTTCACTCATTCCTTTCCTTAACAACATGATTGCGGTGTCGTTGAGATGCCTGTTATATATTTCTCTTGGAGTGAGGTTCTTTGGATCAACAGGATTGTAGCCATCCTCCAAGATGTCCAACATCTCATCATTTGCGTACCTAAGATGATCATGCATAGCAACTCTCCACATAGAAAAATCAGCCTTTTTATCAAGAACGGGAGGTTCACCCCCATGCCTATAATTTGGTTTTTCATCTTTAGGTTTTGCACAGAGCCATGGAACACTAGAGTGACCACTGTTAGGAGGTTGTTGGTCAAGAGAAGGAATAGGCGCAGTTTGCCTCGAAGCCACATCATCCAGACTAGGGGGTAGCGTGGAATGCGTGGTTAGTGCGGCTAACCTCATTTTGACCAAGGTCTCAAGAGAAGCATCATGCTCCTCCTTTTGCTTAGCAAGGGCCCATTCTAGATACTGAGAGGTGAAGGTCTTGACTTCCGAAGAAGTCGAGACCTGGTCTTTCGGATCTACAACAAGGGGAGTCCCATCAGGGTTCATCTCGCTCTAGGGCGGTTAAGCCACAAGAATAGAGCACGAGGCTCTGATACCAATTGAATAGGTACAATTACAAATTTTAATTGTTACTTAGCAATTTTAGGCAATAGTGCGGAATAGGAAAGTGAGCCTAACAATTGCAAGTAAGATGCTTAACAAGCTAAGCTAGTAACACGAGTAGGTAAGTAAGGTAACACAATAAGATACAAGTAAGAACTTAGAGACAAGTAACCACAAGTAGAAAGTTAAGGTTAGGAATAACCGAAACTTTGAGAGATGAGGATGTATGCCGATGTTCACTTCCTTGGAGGGAAGCTGTCAGGCCCAAGATGCGATTCTATCCCGATCATGTGACACTTACGTGATTGGGGCACAACTGCATTTCAGGCGCTTAGCAAGATGGATATCATTACAACGTACCATTACATACATACATGAGGGATACAACAATACATACAAGTAACATGAATACAACATCATCAATACAAGGCATCCGACTACGGATGCAAACAAGAAAAGCACAACGACATCCATCTGCTATCCCAGGCTGCCGACCCGGAACCTAACCCAAGACTGAAGAAGAAGAAGAAGAAAGAACTCCAAACCACTATCATCGCTCTCACGTCAAGACATCGGAAACCTGCACCTGCAACTGGTGTTGTAGTATCTGTCAGCCACGAGGTCTCAGCAATCCCATAACCATGGGTAACAAGACTATCAAAGCTTAATGGGTAGGAAGAGGTAAAGTGGTGAGGTTGCAGCAGCGGCTAAGCAATATATAGTGGCTAACTTACGAGTACAAGAATAAGATGAGCATCCACGCAAGTGGTCGCAAACTAGTAATGATTGCTAAAGATCATGAACTACCTACGAGTCAAACATAACCCCACCGTGTTCTCTTCTCAAAATGAAAATAGACAGTCACGGTTACTCACACAGCTGTGTGTTTTACTTCGGATCCTTTGTCAAGTTTTCTATAGCCGGTCATTAACAAATTCCAATCTGCCACATAACCACGGGCACGGCTTTCGAAAGATCATAACCCTGCAGGAGTGTCCCAACTTAGCCCATCACAAGCTCTCACGATCAGCTGAAGTAATAATAATTATTACCCCTTATCTTAGGGAAATCCGATTAGGCTCGATATCCCGATGCACAAGACATTTCGACAATGGTAAAACAAGTCTAGCAAGACCTCCCGGTGTGTCGACACCCTGATAGTAGCCGTGCATATCTCGTCTCAGGCCACGACCGGATGGGTGATCCTACAGGTAAAACCAAACCTCGAGTTTTCCCGTGGTGGCCCCGCATAACCCCCGTTTGGGACCAACACCATCAGCACTGGCCCCCCTGCTATGTAGAAAAGAATCTCGAGGGAGCGTGCCCCCTATGCAATTTAATTAATTAATTAAGTTGTTATTATGAGGCAAATTAAAACCAATGTTGGGCCTTGCTGGAGGAGTTTTATTCAAAGACGAAGTGTCAAGGGGTCCCCATATACCCAACCGTGTAAGGAACGCAAAATCAAGGAACATAATGCCGGTTTATCGGCGTCTAAGGTGGCATGAGTGGAACAAAACACCGAGCAAAAGGCCAAGCCTTCCACCCATGCCCAGTATATAGGTGTGTTAATAATAATAATAGATATTGTGATATTCCAACAACAAGTTCCAACATGGAACGATCTTCATCTTCACCTGCAACTAACAACGCTATAAGAGGGGCTGAGCAAGCGGGTAACATAGCCAACAATGGTTTTGCTAGGAAGGTTTCAAAGGTTAGAGGTTTCATGGCAACAAGGAGAGGGGCTGACAAAAAGATGGGTAGCGCGACATATAACGATAGCATCGAGACACTAAGCATGGCAATGATAGTAAAGGTATCCAAGGGTATGGTCATCTTGCCTGAGATCCCGCAAGGAAGAAGAATGAGTCCATGAAGAAGACGAAGAAGAAGCCTTGAAGAAGAACCACGGGTAGACGAACGAATCCTCACGATCGCAACAGAACAAGCACTAACGAGAAGAAGCAAGCAATACGGTAAACACACAACACAAGAACATGACAATATGCTCGAGCAAGTATGATGCAAGACAAGTCTATATATGATGCAATACATGGCAAGGTAGGAAGCACAGAAAAACAACACAAGTCAACAAGTTTAAATGAGGCCGGAAACTACATATAACAAATCCGGTAAGCCCTCATATGCATAATTTGAAATTAGTCCAGATCTGAACAAACCTTAAGTTAAAGTTGTTAAACAGCAATTTAACATGCACCATGATGATCTACATGAAATTCTAGTCAAGTTTCATATAAAGTTTGTTTAATTCGGAGCTACGGCCTAGAAGATATGAGCAAAACAAGTCAAGCAAAGCAACGGTGCAAGATGCACCCAAACAGCAAGCAAACTCACTCCAAACATGTAAACAACATGATATTATGATTCTACATGAAAAATCACACAAGTTTCATATAGGACACACTCAAAACGGAGCAACGGGCTAAAAGATACACATGAAACAAGATATAACAACAAGCTGAAGTTAACAGCCACATAGCAACTTTGGAGCAAGGTAAATATAAGCTAATTCACCCAAACATGGCAACTAGAAGCATGGATCTGAAATAGACATTATACTTAACAAGTAGGAACTTAGAACACACCCAAAAGCTTGCTGGAACACATTCAAACAAGCATGGCAAGTTGCAATAAAATATTCCAAACTTAGCCAAAACCTGGGAAGGCAAAAACATCATCACGATGCTGCCTTCGGAGGCACAAAACAACATATATATCAACTCAACTAAGTATATAAAGAGCATGGACATGTAGTAGACATATCCTACAGCAAACAACTCCATTGGAGCATCTCCATAGGAGGCATGGATCAATAGCAACAAGCTCCACCAAATTGAACAAGCTGATAAAATCCTGACAGGTATAATTTATAGCAAATTGAGAGCAAGAAATAAATAAGCTACATCAGGTCATATGAGCAAGTAAGGGCATGAATGGATAGACAATAACATGCACAACAAGGAATGATCAATGGCCACCCCAAAACTAACATGGATTTACCTAGGGCACCAAGCAAACATAGCATCAGAATATGACAGATTCCAGACTTGGTAGAATGTTTACTAAGTATAAAACAGCAATAACAACATGGCATGTTTACAAGCATGTTTACGTCACCTCAAGTCATAACATGGAAAGTTAAATGCACCACCTCAAAGACCATATAATGGTGCTTCTAAAACATCTAGACATGTGGCATGAAGACAAACACACCAATAGCCAAGAGCAATTGAAATCAGCATCTCATAACAAGTTTCAGCACCTAACAGCCAAATGCACTTTTGCAACAGACATTAACATGGCAATATGGACTCAAACAAACATGCTACATCAACCATCATGTAGTACATTTCATAATGAACATTTTGACATATCATTTGCACCATTTGGATAAACATGCACCAAGTTATCACATCTCAAACATGGCAACAAAATAACAAGTAACAGCAGTTTATAACAAGTAGCACTCTTGCAACAGAGATTAGAGCATCTAGATGATCTCAAACAAGCATGGCACAATGGAACAAAGTGCAGAGCATATCACCACGATCATTTTGACATATCATTCACTCAATTTGGATAAGCACACAAAAAGTTATCACTATGCAAACATGCACATATAATAAGCATTTACAGGGACAGTTTTTAGAAAGGAAAAAAAACGGGCGCCATATAGCTATAAAGCGCGCGAGCGAAGGGTAGCGGGTTGCTCACCACATGGGCTTGGCCCAAGCCGAGGAGGAGGGGTGGGCCGGTGTGGAGGCTGGGCCGGGCCTGGCTGGAGGCGGTTGAGGCAGGCCGGCCGGGCCTGGAGCTTGGCCGACGGAGGGGCAGGGAGCTGGGCCTGCGGCCCAAGAGAGGAGGAGGAGGCCTGGGCCGGAGCATCGCCGCGGCTGGGCCGACGCGGTCGGGAGGAGGCCCACGCGGGCGCTGCGTGGTCGTTGTCCTCGTCCCCCCGCACGAGCAGGAGGAAGCGAGGCCATGGAAGGGCGGCGGCGCCCTTGCAACCGGCGGCAGGGAAGAGCTGGAGCGAGGTGGGGCAGGGGCCGGCCGGATCCGGATGGATCTGGATCGGCCGGATCCATTCCCGGCGGCGGCGGGGTCATTCGGGGCGGCGGCGAGCTCGGACGCCATGGAGGGCCTGCTTCGGCGGCGACTGGTCACCGGCGGCGGGACAGAGGCGGCTCATGGCGGTTGGAGCTGCGGGATCCGGCGCGGAGGCGGGGCCACTGGCGAGCGAGGAGGCGGGACGCCTCGGGCCTCGCAGCGAGCGACGGCGGCGATCTAGTCCGGTCGGGCCAGACACGGGCCAGATCTGGGCTCACGGGCCCGCGAGGTGGAGGTGGGAGGATGGGGCGACGTGGCGCGCTGCCGTTGGCTGGAGGGTGGCGGCGCGGTGAGGTGGCGGCTTGTGATTGGCTGCGGGGACGTGGAGGTGGCTGGACATGTCCGGCGGCGGAGATGGACATGTCCGGCGCGCGGTGGGAAGAGGGTTAGGGTTTTATCTGCGCGAAAAATGGAGAGGGAGGCACCTATTTATAGCTAGAGGGAGCTAGGAGTGTCCAAATGAGGAGCCGTTCGCGGCCACGCGATCGTGATCGAACGGCCAAGAGCATGGAGGGGTTAGAATGGGCTAGGTGGGTTGTGTGAAAGTGGTGCTGGGCCAAAAGAGAAGAGGCTCCGGCGGTTAACACGGTTAACCGTTGGGCTATCAAACGAACTCCGAATGCGACGAAACTTGACAGGCGGTCTACCTATGCTATAATAAGACCACACGCCAAGTTTTAACCCATTCCGAGAACATTTTTCGGCCACTCATAAAATAAATATTCGGAGGCGCCGCGGGCGCGTGTGAGTGTGTCTGGGCTCAGAACGGACAACGGAAAGGATGAGGGGACTCGGACGGATGCAAGTTTTGAAAACATGATGATGCAACACACACGATGACATGGCAAGATGCAACACGCAAGCAGATGACATGGCAACGGCGACGAATAACTGGCTGACACCTGGCGCACCGGTCTCGGGGTGTCACAGAAGCTACGTCACGGTTTAGAGAGGTGGGAGTTACCACGAAGGCACACCAACGCCATGAAGGCTCACCCTATTCTCTCTTTGAGATATCACCACGAAGGTGATTCCCAACCACTAGTGGTAGGCCTTTAGGTGACCTCCAAACCCTCACAAACTTTCCGGGGTAATCAGAATGTTTGATTCCTCTCCGAAAGAATCCTACCGCCTAGGAGTCTCCAACCTCCAAGAGTAATAAGAACGATGGGAAAAGCTCAAGACTTGCTCAAATCACAAATTCCTTTGGTGCAAAGAAGGGGAAGGAGTGGATCTATCACTTGATTGGACAACTTCTAACAAATGCCTTCAAATCCTTTTAGGATCTAAGATTTGGTGTATGAGAGTGAGAGAGAGTGTGAATGTGTTCTTGAGTAAGCTCAAAGTGAATGGTCAACCCTATCTTGTGGAAGAAGAAGACTATATATAGTCATAGTAGAGAACAGACCGTTGTGTAGAAAAACGCACCGCCAGTGTCGGACGTCCGGACAGCACCGGACGTCCGGTGGCACAGGTAGCACCGGACGTCCGACGAAGGCCGGTCGTCCCGAGCCTGAAGGTTCACAAGACGGGGCCACGTAGTACACTGTGTACACAGTTGTCGGACGTCCGGAGTGTGTCGGACGTCCGGTTACCGGACATCCGGAGGGTTTCGGACATCCGCTATTTTCGTTCTGTGAAGGTGTACCGGACATCCAGAGTGTGCCGGACGTCCGGTAGGCGCTGAGGGACCGGACATCCGGAGTGTGCCGGTCGTCTGGAGGAGAACGGAAAACCGCTATTTAGCTTCTGTTGTGAAATACCGGACATCCGGAGACTGCCGGACGTCCGGTAGACTGTGAAGGTTCGGACGTCCGTAGAGTGCCGGACGTCCGGTGATAACAGAGCACAAAGGCTTAGTTTCACACAACTCTAGGTGCACAGAATATTAGAATTGTTATGGATAGAGTAGAGATGATGTGAGAGGATACTTTGTGTGTTTTGAGCAAGCCTTTCACGATATCCACCGATCCCCTCTTAATAGTGCGGGATCCCTATACTCAGAACCAAACTGAAAGTCAAGCCAAAAGCTATTATCTTGTATATCCACTCTTGAGTGATATTGATTTGTCTGTATTCATGATCCACACACGCCCTTGAAACATAATCCTGAGATATACTTGATAAACATGATTAGTCCCATATATGCATGTTGTCATCAATCATCAAAATATGATTAAGGGCATGATTGCACTTTCAGTACCGCACTGAAATTGTTGCAATGAAAGGCATACAATGGTATATCTGACAACTGATTTGGGAAGCTACCGAAAATAAAGAGAAAGAAGCATCCAAAGGATAACAAATTGCCCGACAGTACGTACGAAGCAAAGAAGGTTCTATGCCCTCTAGGATTAGAGGTGCAGAAAATACATGCATGCGCTAATGACTGCATCCTCTACTGCTGTGAGTACGAGGAATTGAACGCATGCCCGATATGCGGTGCATTGCGGTTTAGACGAGATGACCCTGGTGAAGTTGAGGGCGGCCGCCCCAGGAAGAGGGTTCCTGCGAAGGTGATGTGCACTAGTAGAAAACAGGGCATTGGTCCAGCCCATTAGCCCCGGTTCAATATAGAACCGGGACCAATGGGGGTACTGGACCCGGTTCGTTAGCCCAGGGGGCCGGCCGGGCCACGTGGGCCATTGGTCCCGGTTCGTTTGGACCTTTTGGTCCCGGTTGGAGCGACAAACCGGGACCAATGGCTCTTGGTCCTGGCCCACCACCATTGGTCCCGGTTAGTGATATGAACCGGGACCAAAGGCACCCCTTTAGCCCCGGTTCATAGGACCAACCGGGACCAATGAGGTGCCTATATATAACCCCTCACTCAAGAGCAGAGCTCACTGCTCTGTTTTTTTTCTGGCCGAGGAGGAGAGGGGTTAGTGGTGCTCTAGCTCACCTCCTATGCACACAACGTGTTCGGTGGAATGCCCGAGCCACACTAGTTAAGCTTTTCTCCTCTCGAAGCTCTATTTTCTCCGAGATTTGTCTAGGTTTAGCGGTCCGTCACGTCCCGTCCCCGTCTTCGCCGCCGTCGATCGCCCCCGCTGATCTCGTCACCGGCACCACCGTGGTGAGCCTCTTGTTATGTCCATGCTTTTCTTACTTTTATTATTGCTTTAGATAGATATTTGTCTAATTTTCTTACGTTTATTATTGCTTGTTATTATATAGTGCGATGGTTTTGATATCCGCCCACGTGGGCCCTCGTCCGGTCTACGATTCGGATGTGGTATATTATCTTTAATTTATAACTATTTGTTTTAGTGCTTATGATAGTTATGCCGACCAACCTGACATGCATAGATGTTTTATTATGTCTAGGAGGTAGTTGAACCGGAAATTTCAACCGACCCTCTTGTGGAGAGGTTAAATTTAGTTGAAGAGGAAAACATTTCGTTAAAGAAAAAATTGGAAAAAATGGAGGAGGAGAAGATGGAATTGGAGTTGCATGTTGCGGAAGTTATCGATGATCACAAGATCAAGATGGAACCTATTGTCGAGAGGTTAAATTTAGTTGAAGAAGAAAACAAATTCTTGAAGGAAAAAATAAAAAAAATTGTGGACGAGAAGATGATATTGGAGTTGCATGTTGCGGATGTCGTCGATGATCACAAGATCAAGATGGATGCAATGCGGTTGAAGATTAAAAAGATTAGAAAATATGCCATTAATACCGAGGCTTGGTATCATTATGCCGTTGGATCAATTGTTACCTTGGTTGCGATTATGATAGCATTTGTTTTCACGTTGAAATGTTTTACATAGTTTCGATGTGTATGGAGAGCTATATATGTTGTTAGATGAGAACTATATATATGTATGTACTTTGGTTTTAATGTGATGATGAACTTTTATCCATTTGGTCACTTAATTATCTATTTATGATGTTCTGTAATGGTTTTTGACACACTTAATTATATATAAATGCACGCAGATGAACCGCCAATGGATGTACGGTGACAGACACACCTCCGAGTACATTAAGGGCGTGCGTGAGTTTCTAAGTGCGGCAGAGGCAAACAAGCAGAATGGTTTTATGTGTTGTCCATGCACTAAATGTGTGAATACGATGTCTTACTCTAACCGGAAAATCCTTCACTCCCACCTGCTTTACAAGGGTTTCATGCCACACTATAATGTTTGGACGAGGCACGGAGAAATAGGGGTTATGATGGAAGACGGCGAAGAAGAAGAGTACGATGACAACTATGTGCCCCCTGAATACGGTGATGCTGCAATGGGGGGAGCTGGTGAAGATCAAGAGGAACCAGACGATGTGCCCAATGATGCTGCAACGGGTGAAGCTGCCGAAGATCAAGAGGAACCAAATGATGATCTTCGCCGGGTCATTGTCGATGCAAGGACACAATGCGAAAGTCAAAAGGAGAAGCTGAAGTTCGATCGCATGTTAGAGGATCACAAAAAAGGGTTGTACCCCAATTGAGAAGATGGCAACACAAAGCTCGGTACCGTACTGGAATTGCTGTAGTGGAAGGCAGAGAATGCTGTGGCTGACAAAGGATTTGAGAAGCTACTGAAAATATTGAAGAAGAAGCTTCCGAAGGATAACGAATTGCCCGACAGTACATACGTAGCAAAGAAGGTCGTATGCCCTCTAGGATTGGAGGTGCAGAAGATACATGCATGCCCTAATGACTGCATCCTCTACCGCGGTGCATACAACGATCTGAACGCATGTCCGGTATGCGGTGCATTGCGGTATAAGATCAGACGAGATGACCCTGGTGATGTTGATGGCGAGCCCGCCAGGAAGATGTGGTATGCTCCTATAATACCACGGTTGAAACGTTTGTTTAGAAACAGAGAGCATGCCAAGTTGATGCGATGGCACAGTGAGGACCGTAAGAAAGACGGGAAGTTGAGAGCACCCGCTGACGGGTCGCAATGGAGAAAAATCGAGAGAAAGTACTGGGAGGAGTTTGCAAAGGACGCAAGGAACGTATGGTTTGCTTTAAGCGCGGATGGCATTAATCCTTTCGGGGAGCAGAGCAGCAATCACAGCACCTGGCCCGTGACTCTATGTATGTATAACCTTCCTCCTTGGATGTGCATGAAGCGGAAGTTCATTATGATGCCAGTTCTCATCCAAGGCCCTAAGCAACCCGGCAACGACATTGATGTGTACCTAAGGCCATTAGTTGAAGAACTTTTACAGCTGTGGAATGGAAACGGTGTACGTGCATGGGATGAGCACAAACAGGAGGAATTTGACCTAAAGGCGTTGCTATTCGTGACCATCAACGATTGGCCCGCTCTCAGTAACCTTTCAGGACAGACAAACAAAGGATACCACGCATGCACGCACTGTTTAGATGACACTGAAAGTATATACCTGGACAAGTGCAGGAAGAATGTGTACCTGGGCCATCGTCGATTTCTTCCGACCAACCATCAATGTCGAAAGAAAGGCAAGCATTTCAAAGGCGAGGCAGATCACCGGAAGAAGCCCGCCATGCGTACCGATGATCACGTACTTGCTATGGTCAATGATTTACACGTAATCTTTGGAAAGGGCCTCGGCGCACTAGCTGTTCCGAATGACGATGAGGGACACGCACCCATGTGGAAGAAGAAATCTATATTTTGGGACCTACCCTACTGGAAAGACCTAGAGGTCCGCTCTTCAATCGACGTGATGCACGTGACGAAGAACCTTTGCGTGAACCTGCTAGGCTTCTTGGGCGTGTATGGAAAGACAAAAGATACAGCTGAGGCATGGGAGGACCTGCAACGTTTGCACGAAAAAGACGGCATCCCTCCGAAGCAGTATGAAGGTCCTGCCAGCTATGCTCTTACGAAAGAAGAGAAAGAAATCTTCTTTGAATGCCTTCTCAGTATGAAGGTCCCGACTGGCTTCTCGTCGAATATAAAGGGAATAATAAATATGACAGAGAAAAAGTTCCAGAACCTAAAGTCTCATGACTGCCATGTGATTATGACGCAACTGCTTCCGGTTGCATTGAGGGGGCTTCTACCGGAAAACGTCCGATTAGTCATTTTGAAGCTATGTGCATTCCTCAATGCAATCTCTCAGAAGGTGATCGATCCAGAAATCGTACCAAGGCTAAGGAGTGATGTGGCGCAATGTCTTGTCAGTTTCGAGCTTGTGTTCCCACCATCCTTCTTCAATATCATGACACACGTCCTAGTTCATCTAGTCGACGAGATTGTCATTCTGGGGCCCGTATTTCTACACAATATGTTCCCCTTTGAGAGGTTCATGGGAGTCCTAAAGAAATATGTCCGTAACCGCGCAAGGCCAGAAGGAAGCATCTCCATGGGCCATCAAACAGAGGATGTCATCGGGTTTTGTGTTGACTTCATTCCTGGCCTTAATAAGATAGGTCTCCCTAAATCGCGGTACGAGGGGAGACTGACTGGAAAAGGCACGCTTGGAAGGGACTCAATAATATGCAGGGACGGATATTCTTGGTCTCAAGCACACTACACAGTTCTACAGAACTCTACATTGGTGACCCCGTAT
>LR738712.1:885849017-885881619 GCA_902687465.1 Secale cereale | reverse complement strand
CGCCGTCGCCCCGCCCCGCGCCGTCGCCGCGCCCCGGCCGGCCCGTCGCCCCGCGCCGCCGCGCGCCCCGCCCCGCCCCCGTCGCGCCGCCGCGCCCCGACGCCGCCTCATCGCCGCCCCGCCCCGCCGCCGTCGCGCCGCCCAGCCCCGCCGATGTGAGGGGCTCCCTTTTTTTTATGTTTAATATTGTTGTATATATATATAGTTGCTGTGTATATATGTATATATGTGTATATTTTTTTTTATGTTTATATAAATTGCAGTATATATAGTTGCTGTATATATAGTTGCTGTATTTATATGTATGTGTATATCTTTTTTTTTCTTAGGAATTGCTAAATATATATGTTAAATATATATGTATGTGTATATAAATATATTTTTTCTTAGGAAGTTGCTGTATATATGTGATGTGTGTATATGTGATGTATATATATGTGTATGTGGCTATATAGTTTTTTGTTTATATATGCTAAATATATATAGAAAGTTTTATATATGCAAAAGTTACAAATTTAGAAAAAGAAGGATAGGAAAGAAGAAAATAAGAAAGAGGAAAGAAAGAAGAAGAGGAGAGGAAGAAGAGGAGAAATAAATAAGAAGAAGAAAAAAAAGAAAAAAAGAGGAGAAGAAGAAAGGAATAGAGGAGAAGAAGAGAAAATTTCTCTTCTTCTCCTCTATTCCTTTCTTCTTCTCCTTTTTTTTCTTTTTTTTTTCTTCGATCTTCTCCTCTAGCGGTTCCTTTTTTCTTCTTCTTCCTCTTTTTTTATCGGATATGTCTATGTCGATATACACCCTCCCCAATAACTTCGACATTAGGGGGGGCCGGGGTCGAGGGTCGTCGAGGGACCGAGAGGCCGAAGGTCGAGGGGTCGAGGGTCGTCGAGGGACCGAGAGGCCGAAGGTCGAGGGGTCGAGGGTCGTCGAGGGACCGAGAGGCCGAAGGTCGAGGGGTCGAGAGGTTGCCTAGCAGTCGGGGGTCTAGGGTTGTGGATCGCCGAGCAGTCGGGGGTCAAAGTATTGAAGAATTCCATGACTTCATCATTTGCCAGAAGTAACCGGGGCATTTTGGTACAAAGTTATGCAAAGATATTCTGGAACGGAGTTCCTGATAGAATAATCCGTCTTTTGTTACGAATTATCCTATCTGGGACTCCGTTCCAAAATAACTTTGGAGAGCTTCGTACCATCATGCTACTGTTACTTTCACCTAATGATGAAGTATTGGTTTTGTTGAATCCTTTGACACTCGACAAAATGTGACATGAGGGGGTCTAGGGTTGTGGATCGCCGAGCAGTCGGGGGTCGAGGGGTCGAGAGAGGTTGCCTAGCTAGTGTCAAAGTATTGAAGAATTCCATGACTTCATCATTTGCCAGAAGTAACCGGGGCATGTTGGTACGAAGTTATGCAAAGATGTTCTGGAACGGAGTTCCTGATAGGATAATCCGTCTTTTGTTACGGATTATCTTATCTGGGACTTCGTTCCAAAACAACTTTGGAGAGCTTCGTACCATCATGCTACTGTTACTTTCACCTAATGATGAAGTATTGGTTTGTTGAATCCTTTGACACTAGACAAAATGTGACATGAGGGGGTCTAGGGTTTGTGGATCGCCGAAAAGTTTGAGATCTCAGAAATCTCGCGCTCCGGCGAGCCGATTGCACCCATCCGGACAAAGAACGCATTTGTTAATCAGTGCGGGGTTCTGGTTAGGGACAAGATCCCGATCAGCATCCATCAATGGTTAAAGCCGGCTGCAAACGACGCTCAGGTGACTTATGTCACTGATATGCAGAAAGAAGATCTTTGGACTGAGCTGAAGTCAAATTTCGTCCTACCGCGAGAGGTTGATCCGGCGAAACCAGTTAAAGAGGAGTTAATCAAGTCTGCTGCACTTTCGAAGATGGCAGACCAATTCAGGGCATGGAAGAAAAAACTGAATAAGTTTGTCAAAGATAAAAAGACTCCAGAATTCGTGGGCATATATGAGAAGATCAAAGATGACTGGCCCGCATTTGTGGCCCATAAGAAGTCGGAAAAGAGTCAGAAGATGTCGGAGACAAACCGGATAAATGTTGCGAAGAAGATGCATCACCATCGCACGGGGTCGGGCGGCTACCTCGTAGCCCGGCCTAAGTGGGCCAAGGCTGAGAATGATCTGCTTCAGAAAGGGATCAAACCAGAGACAATGCACTGGCCAGAACGTTGCCGGACTTGGTTCTTCGGGGCTGGCGGAACCTTGGACCCTGTAACAGGGTGGTGCATTTGGACGGACAAGCAATTGGAAACACCACTCAGGAAGATGCGACAGTATATCAAAGCAGCGCATGAAGGGACGTTCATCCCCGACAGAGAGAACGACGAGCTGACAATGGCCCTCGGGAATCCTGAGCACCCTGGACGGACACGAGGCACGCCAGGCTCCCTTCCGTGGCGTGCTGGGTTTCCGGACGCAGGAGGCTACAAATGCCACGACAGGAGGAAGAAAATGGAGCAAACCGAAATCCAGGCGCTGCGGGCCAGAATACAAGCGATAGAGGAACGGGAAGCAAATCGGGAGAAAAGAATTGCCGAAGCTTCCCCCGAAGCTACCCCGCCATCTCAGCGGAGAAGCAGCGTGGCTTCCACCGAGCTGCTTCAGCCAGAGCCTGCCTTGACGGCTACTGCCAGGAATCCTGTGGATGCTATCACGCAGGCACAAAATTGCCACCTTATGGCGCAGTGGATGAATCTGAAGGTCAAGGCGGCTGCTGGCTCTGTTTATCCTTCTGGACCCGACGACACTTTTCACTGCCGGCCGATTCCAGAAGGATATGCTAGGGTGATGGTCGACGAAATAACTGAGGGATTTGAGGAGCTCCAGCTTGACCACCCTACCGGTGAAGGGGAGACTCGGCTGGGTTCTTCACTGAAGACTCCATGCCTATGGCGGAAGGACCTAATCAACATTCTCAACTGGACGCCTCCGCCTCCTCCTCCTCCTCCGGTGAGTCAGGGCACTCCGCCTCCTCCACCGCCTCCTCCTCCGGCGAGTGACCATCAGGGCACTTCGGCTCCTTCTCCGGCGCGTGGCGGCACTCCGCCTCCTTCGCCGCCGGCGCGTGGCGGCACTCCGCCTCCTTCTCCGCCTAATTAGCAAGGGCGGAAGAGACCTGCCGCCGCTCCGGCTGCTCCTGGTCCGGCGCGTAAGCAAGTAAAAAAGACAGCCACTTCGTCTGGTCCGGCGACGTCTACCAGTACAGCCAGAGGCGGGAGGCGATGCAGATTCGGTCCTTCTCTCACGCCTCTAGAGAAGTTACCGTACGAGAGGTCCGACGAGGAAAACACGAAGATCGCTCAAGGCCAAGTGAAGGACTTTTTTGAAGGGTTGAAAGCACAGAGACATCCACCTCCGGAGGAGAAGATAGATGCGGTGAAAGCAAAGCGCACTCTTGCTGCCCTGAAGCAACCAACGCAAAGTAAGCCGCAGGACAACTATGACCGCATGATCCAAAAGACATATCAAGCAGCGAAGCGGTCGGGAAGTACTAAAAGTGATCAGAGGTTAGCAGAAGGGCGAGCTAGGAAACAAATTGCCCAGCTCGGCGAACAAGCTGACCAATCATGCCCCCCGCTCAAGGTGTCTAGCGACATGGTCGCTAATGATCCGAGGATGGTGCCCGGTTATACCAATCTTGCAGATTACGCGTCCGACGATGTACACTATGATTTCTTGGAAGTGCAGATAGAAAGATACGAGTACAAAAAGCCTCTCGTCAAAAATGAAAGATCTCTATCAACGAATACGCGAAGATTGCATGATTGGTACTTGAAAATCTGCAGAGAGTCTGGGGGGAGGGATAACTTGTATTTGAGAGTTAAACCGGAGCATGACCTCGTTGGAATTGACCTGTTGCATGTTCCATTTGAGGAGTTCTATCAGTTTTTCAATCAATTGGCCCTCGATAAAGCAACGGTCACCTGCTACTGTCTGTAAGTAGTACTACTTCTGTCATTAAGTCTCTCTATATAGCTGATCTTCATTGCATGTATTTATAATTATCCTCACTATATTATGCAGATTGAAGATCGTCGAATTAAAGAAAAGACAAGTAGGTGATATTGGGTTTATTAACACATACCTCATAGATGCAACCGAGGTTACATTGCGTCCCGACGATACCGAGACCAACTTGCTACGATCGTTGGTGGTAAATGAAAACAAAGATATAATACTCTTTCCTTACAACTTCAAGTGAGTGTTACTGTCTTGTGCATATTTGGTTTCCCTTATATATTAGTCAAGGTTATAGTGATGTAATTGATGATCTCATGCATTCGTGCGCAGCTTCCACTATATTCTCTTAGAGATTAAGCTTGAGAAGGGAGTAGTAACTGTCTTGGACTCTAAACGTAAAGATCCCGAGGAGTATGCGAACATGACTCAAATGCTAGCCAGGTAAGTTAAATCGATCAATATTATCCACCATGCATATATATCAGCAACTTCATTTCTGATATCAACTAATTGTTTTCTTTGTCTGGCAGGGCTTGGAAAAAATTCACCAAAAAAGCTCCGGGACTGCCGAAGAAGCTACAATTTAGATACCCGAAAGTAAGTACTATACAGTAGCATGTTCCGCGCGCGCATCTCCTATATCTTGATTCAAGCGCTAGTTTCATCAATACCAATTTGGCATTCTTGCTTATCAGTTTGATTGACCTCTAATTCTTGTAAAGTAGTTGTGGCAGGAACCCGGGAATGATTATTGTGGATACTACATTTGCGAGTCCATCCGCCACACGACCTGTGAGCGGGGCTACACTGATGAACAATTTGAAGTGCGTAAGCAATCAATAATATTCACAAATTTATAGCATCATTTCATGTATTGACCCCCTACTTCAAATTAGATGTTTCGGATGCGGGATGAACTCCTAACACCAGATCGTCTGCGAGCAATTCAAGAGGAATTGGCGGCATTCTTCCTTGAACACGTGATCGCTGAAGACGGAGAATACTATGTGGACCATGCATCCATATGATAGGAGATTATTTTTGTAAGAGATAATTATTGTATATATGTGCCCGGTAGTGTCGGATAGATATACGAGAACTTGTTGTTCGACCAATCTCTCGGAGAAGGAGAGGTGGTCGATATTACTTCTCTCTGTATGCATATATATATATGTTGATTATACGATCTTCTGTTTCCTTCGTTTGCTTAGTAGCTAGTAGCTAGCTAGCTAGCTAGCGTGACTCTAGTCCTCTCTATATACGTATGTGTAGTATGTAGCGTCGACCAAGCACGGACATAAGAGAGAACACTTCTCTCTATTAATTAGCTAGCTAACACAATATATGAAACACCTAAATTAACCCCCAAAACCTAAAACCACCCCTCCCCTTTCAAAAAAAAAAACAAAAACCACAGCCACAGAAATGCTGACGCGTGGATGCCTTTTGGTCCCGGTTGGTACCACTAACCGGGACTAAAGCCCCTCCTGCCTGGGCTCGGTGCACATGCCACGTGGACACCCTTCTGCCCCGGTTCTGGATTGAACCGGGACTAAAGGGTCAGAGCATTAGTACCGACCCTCTTGTCCCGGTTCTGGAACCGGGGCTAAAAGGCCCAAATGAACCGGGTCTGATGACCCTTTATCTACTAGTGGAGGGATATCGTGAATCCGGCTTCCAGGGTAACTTGCTCGCACCCACGAGCCATTTTGCGCCACTCGAAATGGCCTATTATTTTCGAACTGTACGAATGTAATGTAGAAGAGCTGGTATGCACAGTTTTGTCCAAGAACAACACATGTGCATGGAGAAAAATATGGGTGGTAGCGGTATGGGTGATAAACCATGCAAAACGGCAAGTTTTTGGGTGTTCGGTGCAGCGAAAAGGCTTCTCCTTCCATCCAGACTAGCATGTAGGGCTTTTTGGTGCAGAAATAGAGTCATGTAACATTGTTCTGCACGTCATTGTCGCGGTATCTGTCCGTGGGTGAGCTCACGATAGGGTGGTAGACGCTAGAAGAGTGCACGCCAACCACTAAATCATCCGAAACTCAATTCTGCAAGCCGTTTTCGGCCTCCGAAATTATTCCAAAACAGACAAAGTTTTTGACATAAGGATACGAATTTTCGCTACGGTCGTTTTGGCAGGTCATGGAGCCCAAACGGAGTTCGTATGGCCAGGGTACGGTCGTTCTACGGATACACCTCAAATTGATTTCAGCTACGAGGGATATCGTGAATCCGGCTTCCAGGGTAACTTGCTCGCGCCCACGAGCCATTTTGCGCCACTCGAAATGGCCTATTATTTTCGAACTGGACGAATGTAATGTAGAAGTGCTGGTATGCACAGTTTTGTCCAAGAACAACACATGTGCATGGACAAAAATATGGGTGGTAGCGGTATGGGTGATAAACCATGCAAAACGGCAAGTTTTTGGGTGATCGGTGCACCGAAAAGGCTTCTCCTTCCATCCAGACTAGCATGTAGGGCTTGTTGGTGCAGAAATAGAGTCATGTAACATTGTTCTGCACGTCATTGTCGCGGTATCTGTCCGTGGGTGAGCTCACGATAGGGTGGTAGACGCTAGAAGAGTGCACGCCAACCACTAAATCATCTGAATCTCAATTCTGCAAGCCGTTTTCGGCCTCCGAAATTATTCCAAAACAAACAAAGTTTGTGACAGAAGGATACGAATTTTCGCTGCGGTCGTTTTGGCAGGTCATGGAGCACAAACGGAGTTCGTATGGCCAGGGTACGGTCGTTCTACGGATACACCTCAAATGGATTTCAGCAACGAGGGATAACGTGAATCCGGCTTCCAGGGTAACTTGCTCGCGCCCACGAGCCATTTTGCGCCACTCGAAATGGCCTATTATTTTCGAACAGTACGAATGCAATGTAGAAGAGCTGGTATGCACAGTTTTGTCCAAGAACAACACATGTGCATGGACAAAAATGTGGGTGGTAGCGGTATGGGTGATAAGCCATGCAAAACGGCAAGTTTTTGGGTGTTCGGTGCAACGAAGAGGCTTCTCCTTCCATCCAGACTAGCATGTAGGGCTTGTTGGTGCAGAAATAGAGTCATGTAACATTGTTCTGCACGTCATTGTCGCAGTATCTGTCCGTGGGTGAGCTCACGGTAGGGTGGTAGACGCTAGAAGAGTGCACGCCAACCACTAAATCATCCGAAACTCAATTCTGCACGCCATTTTCGGCCTCCGAAATTATTCCGAAACAGACGAAGTTTGTGACAGAAGGATACGAATTTTCGCAGCGGTCGTTTTGGCAGGTCATGGAGCCCAAACGGAGTTCGTATGGCCAGGGTACGGTCGTTCTACGGATACACCTCAAATTGATTTCAGCTACGAGGCATATCGTGAATCCGGCTTCTAGGGTAACTTGCTCGCGCCCACGAGCCATTTTGCGCCACTCGAAATGGCCTATTATTTTCGAACTATACGAATGTAATGTAGAAGAGCTGGTATGCACAGTTTTGTCCAAGAACAACACATGTGCATGGACAAAAATATGGGTGGTAGCGGTATGGGTGATAAACCATGCAAAACGGCAAGTTTTTGGGTGTTCGGTGCACCGAAAAGGCTTCTCCTTCCATCCAGACTAGCATGTATGGATTTTTGGTGCAGAAATAGAGTCATGTAACATTGTTCTGCACGTCATTGTCGCGGTATCTGTCCGTGGGTGAGCTCACGATAGGGTGGTAGACGCTAGAAGAGTGCACGCCAACCACTAAATCAACCGAAACTCAATTCTGCAAGCCGTTTTCGGCCTCCGAAATTATTCCGAAACAGACAAAGTTTGTGACAGAAGGATACGAATTTTCGCTGCGGTCGTTTTGGCAGGTCATGGAGCCCAAACGGAGTTCGTATGGCCAGGGTACGGTCGTTCTACGGATACACCTCAAATGGATTTCAGCAACGAGGGATATCGTGAATCCGGCTTCCAGGGTAACTTGCTCGCGCCCACGAGCCATTTTGCGCCTCTCGAAATGGCCTATTATTTTCGAACAGTACGAATGTAATGTAGAAGAGCTGGTATGCACAGTTTTGTCCATGAACAACACATGTGCATGGACAAAAATGTGGGTGGTAGCGGTATGGGTGATAAACCATGCAAAACGGCAAGTTTTTGGGTGTTCGGTGCACCGAAGAGGCTTCTCCTTCGATCCAGACTAGCATGTAGGGCTTGCTGGTGCAGAAATAGAGTCATGTAACATTGTTCTGCACGTCATTGTCGCAGTATCTGTCCGTGGGTGAGCTCACGGTAGGGTGGTAGACGCTAGAAGAGTGCACGCCAACCACTAAATCATCCGAAACTCAATTCTGCAAGCCGTTTTCGGCCTCCGAAATTATTCCAAAACAGACGAAGTTTGTGACAGAAGGATACGAATTTTCGCTGCGGTCGTTTTGGCAGGTCATGGAGCCCAAACGGAGTTCGTATGGCCAGGGTACGGTCGTTCTACGGATACACCTCAAATGGATTTCAGCAACGAGGGATATCGTGAATCTGGCTTGTAGGGTAACTTGCTCGCGCCCACGAGCCATTTTGCGCCTCTCGAAATGGCCTATTATTTTCGAACAATACGAATGTAATGTAGAAGAGCTGGTATGCACAGTTTTGTCCAAGAACAACACATGTGCATGGACAAAAATGTGGGTGGTAGCGGTATGGGTGATAAACCATGCAAAACGACAAGTTTTTGGGTGTTCGGTGCACCGAAGAGGCTTCTCCTTCCATCCAGACTAGCATGTAGGGCTTGCTGGTGCAGAAATAGAGTCATGTAACATTGTTCTGCGCGTCATTGTCGTAGTATCTGTCCGTGGGTGAGCTCACGGTAGGGTGGTAGACGCTAGAAGAGTGCACGCCAACCACTAAATCATCCGAAACTCAATTCTGCAAGCCATTTTCGGCCTCCGAAATTATTCCGAAACAGACGAAGTTTGTGACAGAAGGATACGAATTTTCGCTGCGGTCGTTTTGGCAGGTCATGGAGCCCAAACGGAGTTCGTATGGCCAGGGTACGGTCGTTCTACGGATACACCTCAAATGGATTTCAACAACGAGGGATATCGTGAATCCGGCTTCCAGGGTAACTTGCTCGCGCCCACGAGCCATTTTGCGCCACTCGAAATGGCCTATTATTTTCGAACAGTACGAATGTAATGTAGAAGAGCTGGTATGCACAGTTTTGTCCAAGAACAACACATGTGCATGGACAAAAATGTGGGTGGTAGCGGTATGGGTGATAAACCATGCAAAACGGCATGTTTTTGGGTGTTCGGTGCACCGAAGAGGCTTCTCCTTCCATCCAGACTAGCATGTAGGGTTTGCTGGTGCAGAAATAGAGTCATGTAACATTGTTCTGCACGTCATTGTCGCAGTATCTGTCCGTGGGTGACCTCACGGTAGGGTGGTAGACGCTAGAAGAGTGCACGCCAACCACTAAATCATCCGAAACTCAATTCTGCAAGCCGTTTTCGGCCTCAAAAATTATTCCGAAACAGACGAAGTGTGTGACAGAAGGATACGAATTTTCGCTGCGGTCGTTTTGGCAGGTCATGGAGCCCAAACGGAGTTCGTATGGCCAGGGTACGGTCGTTCTACGGATACACCTCAAATGGATTTCAACAACGAGGGATATCGTGAATCCGGCTTCCAGGGTAACTTGCTCGCGCCCACGAGCCATTTTGCGCCACTCGAAATGGCCTATTATTTTCGAACAGTACGAATGTAATGTAGAAGAGCTGGTATGCACAGTTTTGTCCAAGAACAACACATGTGCATGGACAAAAATGTGGGTGGTAGCGGTATGGGTGATAAACCATGCAAAACGGCATGTTTTTGGGTGTTCGGTGCACCGAAGAGGCTTCTCCTTCCATCCAGACTAGCATGTAGGGCTTGCTGGTGCAGAAATAGAGTCATGTAACATTGTTCTGCACGTCATTGTCGCAGTATCTGTCCGTGGGTGACCTCACGGTAGGGTGGTAGACGCTAGAAGAGTGCACTCCAACCACTAAATCATCCGAAACTCAATTCTGCAAGCCATTTTCGGCCTCCGAAATTATTTCGAAACAGACGAAGTTTGTGACAGAAGGATACGAATTTTCGCTGCGGTCGTTTTGGCAGGTCATGGAGCCCAAACGGAGTTCGTATGGCCAGGGTACGGTCGTTCTACGGATACACCTCAAATGGATTTCAACAACGAGGGATATCGTGAATCCGGCTTCCAGGGTAACTTGCTCGCGCCCACGAGCCATTTTGCGCCACTCGAAATGGCCTATTATTTTCGAACAGTACGAATGTAATGTAGAAGAGCTGGTATGCACAGTTTTGTCCAAGAACAACACATGTGCATGGACAAAAATGTGGGTGGTAGCGGTATGGGTGATAAACCATGCAAAACGGCATGTTTTTGGGTGTTCGGTGCACCGAAGAGGCTTCTCCTTCCATCCAGACTAGCATGTAGGGCTTGGTGGTGCAGAAATAGAGTCATGTAACATTGTTCTGCACGTCATTGTCGCAGTATCTGTCCGTGGGTGACCTCACGGTAGGGTGGTAGACGCTAGAAGAGTGCACGCCAACCACTAAATCATCCGAAACTCAATTCTGCAAGACGTTTTCGGCCTCCGAAATTATTCCGAAATAGACGAAGTTTGTGTCAGAAGGATACGAATTTTCGCTGCGGTCGTTTTGGCAGGTCATGGAGCCAAAACGGAGTTCGTATGGCCAGGGTACGGTCGTTCTACGGATACACCTCAAATGGATTTCAGCAACGAGGGATATCGTGAATACGGCTTCCAGGGTAACTTGCTCGCGCCCAAGAGCCATTTTGCGCCACTCGAAATGGCCTATTATTTTCGAACAGTACGAATGTAATGTAGAAGAGCTGGTATGCACAGTTTTGTCCAAGAACAACACATGTGCATGAACAAAAATGTGGGTGGTAGCGGTATGGGTGATAAACCATGCAAAACGGCATGTTTTTGGGTGTTCGGTGCACCGAAGAGGCTTCTCCTTCCATCCAGACTAGCATGTAGGGCTTGCTGGTGCAGAAATAGAGTCATGTAACATTGTTCTGCACGTCATTGTCGCAGTATCTGTCCGTGGGTGACCTCACGGTAGGGTGGTAGACGCTAGAAGAGTGCACTCCAACCACTAAATCATCCGAAACTCAATTCTGCAAGCCATTTTCGGCCTCCGAAATTATTTCGAAACAGACGAAGTTTGTGACAGAAGGATACGAATTTTCGCTGCGGTCGTTTTGGCAGGTCATGGAGACCAAACGGAGTTCGTATGGCCAGGGTACGGTCGTTCTACGGATACACCTCAAATGGATTTCAACAACGAGGGATATCGTGAATCCGGCTTCCAGGGTAACTTGCTCGCGCCCACGAGCCATTTTGCGCCACTCGAAATGGCCTATTATTTTCGAACAGTACGAATGTAATGTAGAAGAGCTGGTATGCACAGTTTTGTCCAAGAACAACACATGTGCATGGACAAAAATGTGGGTGGTAGCGGTATGGGTGATAAACCATGCAAAACGGCATGTTTTTGGGTGTTCGGTGCACCGAAGAGGCTTCTCCTTCCATCCAGACTAGCATGTAGGGCTTGCTGGTGCAGAAATAGAGTCATGTAACATTGTTCTGCACGTCATTGTCGCAGTATCTGTCCGTGGGTGACCTCACGGTAGGGTGGTAGACGCTAGAAGAGTGCACGCCAACCACTAAATCATCCGAAACTCAATTCTGCAAGACGTTTTCGGCCTCCGAAATTATTCCGAAATAGACGAAGTTTGTGTCAGAAGGATACGAATTTTCGCTGCGGTCGTTTTGGCAGGTCATGGAGCCAAAACGGAGTTCGTATGGCCAGGGTACGGTCGTTCTACGGATACACCTCAAATGGATTTCAGCAACGAGGGATATCGTGAATACGGCTTCCAGGGTAACTTGCTCGCGCCCAAGAGCCATTTTGCGCCACTCGAAATGGCCTATTATTTTCGAACAGTACGAATGTAATGTAGAAGAGCTGGTATGCACAGTTTTGTCCAAGAACAACACATGTGCATGGACAAAAATGTGGGTGGTAGCGGTATGGGTGATAAACCATGCAAAACGACAAGTTTTTGGGTGTTCGGTGCACCGAAGAGGCTTCTCCTTCCATCCAGACTAGCATGTAGGGCTTGCTGGTGCAGAAATAGAGTCATGTAACATTGTTCTGCACGTCATTGTCGCAGTATCTGTCCGTGGGTGAGCTCACGGTAGGGTGGTAGACGCTAGAAGAGTGCACGCCAACCACTAAATCATCCGAAACTCAATTCTGCAAGCCGTTTTCGGCCCCCGAAATTATTCCGAAACAGACGAAGTTTGTGACATAAGGATACGAATTTTCGCTGCGGTCATTTTGGCAGGTCATGGAGCCCAAACGGAGTTCGTATGGCCAGGGTACGGTCGTTCTACGGATACACCTCAAATGGATTTCAGCAACGAGGGATATCGTGAATCCGGCTTCCAGGGTAACTTGCTCGCGCCCACGAGCCATTTTGCGCCTCTCGAAATGGCCTATTATTTTCGAACAGTACGAATGTAATGTAGAAGAGCTGGTATGCACAGTTTTGTCCAAGAACAACACATGTGCATGGACAAAAATGTGGGTGGTAGCAGTATGGGTGATAAACCATGCAAAACGGCATGTTTTTGGGTGTTCGGTGCACCGAAGAGGCTTCTCCTTCCATCCAGACTAGCATGTAGGGCTTGCTGGTGCAGAAATAGAGTCATGTAACATTGTTCTGCACGTCATTGTCGCAGTATCTGTCCGTGGGTGACCTCACGGTAGGTTGGTAGACGCTAGAAGAGTGCACGCCAACCACTAAATCATCCGAAACTCAATTCTGCAAGCCGTTTTCGGCCTCCAAAATTATTCCGAAACAGACAAAGTTTGTGACAGAAGGATACGAATTTTCGCTCCGGTCGTTTTGGCAGGTCATGGAGCCCAAACGGAGTTCGTATGGCCAGGGTACGGTCGTTCTACGGATACACCTCAAATGGATTTCAACAACGAGGGATATCGTGAATCCGGCTTCCAGGGTAACTTGCTCGCGCCCACGAGCCATTTTGCGCCACTCGAAATGGCCTATTATTTTCGAACAGTATGAATGTAATGTAGAAGAGCTGGTATGCACAGTTTTGTCCATGAACAACACATGTGCATGGACAAAAATGTGGGTGGTAGCGGTATGGGTGATAAACCATGCAAAACGGCAAGTTTTTGGGTGTTCGGTGCACCGAAGAGGCTTCTCCTTCGATCCAGACTAGCATGTAGGGCTTGCTGGTGCAGAAATAGAGTCATGTAACATTGTTCTGCACATCATTGTCGCAGTATCTGTCCGTGGGTGAGCTCACGGTAGGGTGGTAGACGCTAGAAGAGTGCACGCCAACCACTAAATCATCCGAAACTCAATTCCGCAAGCCGTTTTCGGCCTCCGAAATTATTCCGAAACAGACAAAGTTTGTGACAGAAGGATACGAATTTTCGCTGCGGTCGTTTTGGCAAGTCATGGAGCCCAAACGGAGTTCGTATGGCCAGGGTACGGTCGTTCTACGGATACACCTCAAATGGATTTCAGCAACGAGGGATCACTACAAGGATACGCCATGTTAAGCAACACGTATTCTACAACGTTTTGACTATGTGATGCAAAATTCGCAATAGATACACATATTATGCATTGTACAATATGCGTTGCAGATATGTTACATGCGGCCACAAATCCAAGTAAAGCCCAACACACAGCCCAACGTCTTGTCTAGCCCATTCGTGCTTCTGTTTATGACCTAGCCTTATATTGCATTGGCAGCCAAGCAGTAGGTCACGATTCGCTCAAAAAAAGAACCAGGTCACGAATCAAGTCTGCTCGCCGCCGCCGCCGCCGCCTCCTACCCTCTATTCTCCTACGGCGCTGTCGGCTCCTACCACGCACCAGGTCTCCTCGCCGCCGCCGCCTCCTCCCACGCGCCAGGTCTCCTCGCCGCCGCCTCCTCCTCCCACGCGCCAGGTCTCCTCGCCGCCGCCGCCGCCTCCTCCCACTCGTCAGGTCTCCTCGCCGCCGCCACCGACTCCTCCCACACGCCAGGTCTCCTTGCCGCCGACGCCCCTGCTCTATTCTCCTTCGCCGCCGTCGGCTCCTCGCACGCATCAGGTCTCGTCGTCGTCGCCGCCTCCCCTATCCTCCTTCGCCGCCATTTGCTCCGTCCCCGTCCCTATCAGGTCCCTGAGCACGCACGCAAGGTATGGAGTCAACGCACAGCCCCTCGCCGACGCGGCCATCAGACCATGACAAACCATCGTGTCCACGAGCACCATCACCGTGAGATCTCCTTCCCCATCGTAGAATTCTATCAGGTTTGTCCCAAATTCATGGGCACGGTCTCATGGAGGTCAACTTTTGGTAAGCGAGCCAGGAAGTTAGATAAGCTTATGATTTGTGCCTTTTATTCTTCATCTATTACGTATGTGGCTTAAAGACCAGAGACTCGTACATGATTGTCATAGTATGCAGTGTCTACACATTGGTTAGTTGTAATATCATGTATAAGATGGACACGTTATCTTAGTGATCAATGTTGTCATTGTCTGAAAATATGTGGTGGCCAATGAGGTTTCAAATAGATAATTCGCAAATTCAACACATAAGTTTCATTGCACTGGATGGTCACTCGAATTAGCATACCATATAATCATAAGTTTTTAATCTCGGCACCAAGTGTGTTGTTCAGTGCAATCTTCTCCTGGCCAGATTTAATATTAAGAAATGTTATTTCCTATGCAGTCCAATGATAAAAATGTTAAAAGCCCATGGTGTCCATCAAACTTTGTTCACCTGCTAGTAGTTGGATTCCAAGCATTGCAGGTACTCCCGTGTGAAGTTCATCATTCTTTGGGTATAATCTCACTGAACCGTTGCACTCGGAGTGCACATTCCGAGCTACTGTTGCTTAAAAAAGTTAATGGTTCACACCGTCTTCTTAGTGTTCTTGTGATAGATGATTCATGTATGCTGCTAGTTTACTCTACAACTCAATGAAAGGACCAGCATTTATAGTCCTCTAAAAAAGACAATATTTGTATATGGTTTCTTTGATCAATATTCATACCATAAACAACTTGTGTTGAAGGAACAATTTCCATTTGATGTCGAAGAATAAATCGTACTCCCTCCATTAAGTGTCGTGCCACAACACTTACTTTCGAATGGAGGGGGCACATAACTTATTAATTTACCCCGTAATAAGAAGTGTTGGTCTAACTCTCCTCTCACCTGATTATATATTATTACAAAGCTTGCTTATGGCTGCAAAACACAGTTCACTGGAAGGCTGCATCTCCCCCCTATATTTTTTCCATGCTACTGTATGTTTTAGGTATATTGGTGCGGACACGTGATTAAGAAATGACATGTATTATATATGATCAGGTATAGTGCAACTTCAGACCACAACTTTTGCTTCTCTACATCTGTTTGGTGATTGCGTTTTCTTGAATTGAATTATGCATTCAAGGCTATGGCACAAAAAAATTGTGTCCTTATGTTTAAATGTAATTTGATAAGTTCATATAGCTATAACTGAACGAACTGTGCAAAGTTAGTGCCTTCTCATATGTATTTCGGATCAATATTTTGCAGCTTGCATTAATTGTTTTTTAGCTGGCTACTTGCTACCTCTGCACATATATATTCTAATATAAATATTATGACATGTTGTACTTCAACAAAAGGGGTGAGAAATAGTCAAAAAAAACAAAAGGGGTGAGAACAAAATATAAGTAAGATTGTGAATTCCATACATATTAACGTACTTCCAGATTTGCATCTATGGTAATGGCCTATTTAACACTACAATGCTACAGTAAATGGAGATTTGGTTGCAAGTACATCATATTGAATCTCTTTGACCAGATCCCATGACTTTGAAATCTTGTTAGTGATATACTGATATACAAACCAAATGAAAATTCTTGTGGAAGTAAGTTCACAATTTTCTGTTAGGAGTAAACTCGATAAATGACAGATGCATATATTGGTAAGTCTTCAAGGGTTTGATCAGGCTAATTCAACACAAACATTGTTTATTTGCTTTACAATGATGTGAACTTCAGTATGCATAGTACAATGATCTTACTATATTTTTTATGATGTTTGAAGAAAATTATGTCTACTATGTTGCGAAGGCTGAGAGGATGATCCTTACATTGTCGAAAAGCGATATACTTGTGGATTTCATTTGTACGAGGGTAGGAACTTAAGTTGCAAATTAGGTATTTACAAGCAAAGCTTTGCAAATGGTTACAACTGCAGTAATATTTGTACGCGACTAATATCCTGCCTCTGTCACTACTTGCATCATTTCAATGCATTGTGTGTTAACAGTTCGTATTTGCTTTTTGTTTGTAGATTGAAAAAATAAATGGATCATTATATGGGTGTGTGGCAAGTATACTGCAATTATGACGATGAAGTTCTTGATGATGATGATGGACGCTTCCAGTTTTAATTAAGTTGTAGGGATGATGTTCCCCGGTTATGTTTTAGTTAAGTTTTAGGGATGTTGAGGGATGCTTTCAATTTCAGTTTCAATGTCAGGAAACTATTTAGATTATGCATCACATTTGGATGATGTTTCTCTTGTAATATCCACTGTTGTAATCCAACAATTTTATCTCATATATGATTTCTCCCTACCATGAGTATATTCTCTTGTTTTTCTTCACTTGAAATACATAATTATCTATTTGTTCTGCACAATACATAGTGGGGCATTAATTTAATTTTTGACAATATATATATATATATATATATATATATATAATATTATTTCATATTTTGTGAGTACCAACAATTGAAGCGTTGCAAATTCTTCGTTGCTAGACAATGGGATTTTGATTCATGTACATTAATCACCAACATATAAAAGTGTTGCACCAGTCTGGCTTATGTGTTGCATCCTTGCAACGGTCCCTTTTACCAACGGAGGTATAAGCGTTGCATTACGTGCTAGCAACGCTGGATAAGGCTACGCATCCAGAACCGTTGGTAAAGACACTAACAACGCATATATGGACATTTAGATACGGAAAAATGCGTTGCTATATGGGGGGTCACGTTGTAGTGGATATCGTGAATCCGGCTTCCAGGGTAACTTGCTCGCGCCCACGAGCCATTTTGCGCCACTCGAAATGGCCTATTATTTTCGAACAGTACGAATGTAATGTAGAAGAGCTGGTATGCACAGTTTTGTCCAAGAACAACACATGTGCATGGACAAAAATGTGGGTGGTAGCGGTATGGGTGATAAACCATGCAAAACGGCAAGTTTTTGGGTGTTCGGTGCACCGAAGAGGCTTCTCCTTCCATCCAGACTAGCATGTAGTGCTTGCTGGTGCAGAAATAGAGTCATGTAACATCGTTCTGCATGTCATTGTCGCAGTATCTATCCGTGGGTGAGCTCACGGTAGGGTGGTAGACGCTAGAAGAGTGCACGCCAACCACTAAATCTTCCGAAACTCAATTCTGCAAGCCGTTTTTGGCCTCCGAAATTATTACGAAACAGACGATGTTTGTGACAGAAGGATACGAATTTTCACTGCGGTCGTTTTGGCAGGTCATGGAGCCCAAACGGAGTTCGTATGGCCAGGGTACGGTCGTTCTACGGATACACCTCAAATGGATTTCAGCAACGAGGGATATCGTGAATCCGGCTTCCAGGGTAACTTGCTCGCGCCCACGAGCCATTTTGCGCCACTAGAAATGGCCTATTATTTTCGAACAGTACGAGTGTAATGTAGAAGAGCTGGTATGCACAGTTTTGTCCAAGAACAACACATGTGCATGGACAAAAATGTGGGTGGTAGCGGTATGGGTGATAAACCATGCAAAACGGCATGTTTTTGGGTGTTCGGTGCACCGAAGAGGCTTCTCCTTCCATCCAGACTAGCATGTAGGGCTTGCTGGTGCAGAAATAGAGTCATGTAACATTGTTCTGCACGTCATTGTCGCAGTATCTATCCGTGGGTGAGCTCACGGTAGGGTGGTAGACGCTAGAAGAGTGCACGCCAACCACTAAATCATCCGAAACTCAATTCTGCAAGCCATTTTTGGCCTTCGAAATTATTCTGAAACAGACGAAGTTTGTGACAGAAGGATACGAATTTTCGCTGCGGTCGTTTTGGCAGGTCATGGAGCCCAAACGGAGTTCGTATGGCCAGGGTACGGTCGTTCTACGGATACACCTCAAATGGATTTCAGCAACGAGGGATATCATGAATCCGGCTTCCAGGGTAACTTGCTCGCGCCCACGAGCCATTTTGCGCCACTCGAAATGGCCTATTATTTTCGAACAGTACGAATGTAATGTAGAAGAGCTGGTATGCACAGTTTTGTCCAAGAACAACACATGTGCATGGACAAAACTATGGGTGGTAGCGGTATGGGTGATAAACCATGCAAAACGGCAAGTTTTTGGGTGTTCGGTGCACCGAAGAGGCTTCTCCTTCCATCCAGACTAGCATGTAGGGCTTGCTGGTGCAGAAATAGAGTCATGTAACATTGTTCTGCACGTCATTGTCGCAGTATCTGTCCGTGGGTGAGCTCACGGTAGGGTGGTAGACGCTGGAAGAGTGCACGCCAACCACTAAATCTTCCGAAACTCAATTCTGCAAGCCGTTTTCGGCCTCCGAAATTATTCCGAAATAGACGAAGTTTGTGACAGATGGATACGAATTTTCGCTGCGGTCGTTTTGGCAGGTCATGGAGCCCAAACGGAGTTCGTATGGCCAGGGTACGGTCGTTCTACGGATACACCTCAAATGGATTTCAGCAACGAGGGATATCGTGAATCCGGCTTCCAGGGTAACTTGCTCGCGCCCACGAGCCATTTTGCGCCACTCGAAATGGCCTATTATTTTCGAACAGTACGAATGTAATGTACAAGAGCTGGTCTGCATAGTTTTGTCCAAGAACAACACATGTGCATGGACAAAAATGTGGGTGGTAGCGGTATGGGTGATAAACCATGCAAAACGGCAAGTTTTTGGGTGTTCGGTGCACCGAAGAGGCTTCTCCTTCCATCCAGACTAGCATGTAGGGCTTGCTGGTGCAGAAATAGAGTCATGTAACATTGTTCTGCACGTCATTGTCATAGTATCTGTCCGTGGGTGAGCTCACGGTAGGGTGGTAGACGCTAGAAGAGTGCACGCCAACCACTAAATCATCCGAAACTCAATTCTGCAAGCCATTTTCGGCCTCCGAAATTATTCCGAAACAGACGAAGTTTGTGACAGAAGGATACGAATTTTCGCTGCGGTCGTTTTGGCAGGTCATGGAGCCCAAACGGAGTTCGTATGGCCAGGGTACGGTCGTTCTACGGATACACCTCAAATGGATTTCAGCAACGAGGGATATCGTGAATCCGGCTTCCAGGGTAACTTGCTCGCGCCCATGAGCCATTTTGCGCCACTCGAAATGGCCTATTATTTTCGAACAGTACGAATGTAATGTAGAAGAGCTGGTATGCACAGTTTTGTACAAGAACAACACATGTGCATGGACAAAACTGTGGGTGGTAGCGGTATGGGTGATAAACCATGCAAAACGGCAAGTTTTTGGGTGGTCGGTGCACCGAAGAGGCTTCTCCTTCCATCCAGACTAGCATGTAGGGCTTGCTGGTGCAGAAATAGAGTCATGTAACATTGTTCTACACGTCATTGTCGCAGTATCTGTCCGTGGGTGAGCTCACGGTAGGGTGGTAGATGCTAGAAGAGTGCACGCCAACCACTAAATCTTCCGAAACTCAATTCTGCAAGCCGTTTTCGGCCTCCGAAATTATTCCGAAACAGACGATGTTTGTGATAGAAGGATACGAATTTTCACTGCGGTCGTTTTGGCAGGTCATGGAGCCCAAACGGAGTTCGTATGGCCAGGGTACGGTCGTTCTACGGATACACCTCAAATGGATTTCAGCAACGAGGGATATCGTGAATCCGGCTTCCAGGGTAACTTGCTCGCGCCCACGAGCCATTTTGCGCCACTAGAAATGGCCTATTATTTTCGAACAGTACGAGTGTAATGTAGAAGAGCTGGTATGCACAGTTTTGTCCAAGAACAACACATGTGCATGGACAAAAATGTGGGTGGTAGCGGTATGGGTGATAAACCATGCAAAACGGCATGTTTTTGGGTGTTCGGTGCACCGAAGAGGCTTCTCCTTCCATCCAGACTAGCATGTAGGGCTTGCTGGTGCAGCAATAGAGTCATGTAACATTGTTCTGCACGTCATTGTCGCAGTATCTATCCGTGGGTGAGCTCACGGTAGGGTGGTAGACGCTAGAAGAGTGCACGCCAACCACTAAATCATCCGAAACTCAATTCTGCAAGCCATTTTCGGCCTTCGAAATTATTCTGAAACAGACGAAGTTTGTGACAGAAGGATACGAATTTTCGCTGCGGTCGTTTTGGCAGGTCATGGAGCCCAAACGGAGTTCGTATGGCCAGGGTACGGTCGTTCTACGGATACACCTCAAATGGATTTCAGCAACGAGGGATATCATGAATCCGGCTTCCAGGGTAACTTGCTCGCGCCCACGAGCCATTTTGCGCCACTCGAAATGGCCTATTATTTTCGAACAGTACGAATGTAATGTAGAAGAGCTGGTATGCATAGTTTTGTCCAAGAACAACACATGTGCATGGACAAAACTATGGGTGGTAGCGGTATGGGTGATAAACCATGCAAAACGGCAAGTTTTTGGGTGTTCGGTGCACCGAAGAGGCTTCTCCTTCCATCCAGACTAGCATGTAGGGCTTGCTGGTGCAGAAATAGAGTCATGTAACATTGTTCTGCACGTCATTGTCGCAGTATCTGTCCGTGGGTGAGCTCACGGTAGGGTGGTAGACGCTAGAAGAGTGCACGCCAACCACTAAATCATCCGAAACTCAATTCTGCAAGCCATTTTCGGCCTCCGAAATTATTCTGAAACAGACGAAGTTTGTGACAGAAGGATATGAATTTTCGCTGCGGTCGTTTTGGCAGGTCATGGAGCCCAAACGGAGTTCGTATGGCCAGGGTACGGTCGTTCTACGGATACACCTCAAATGGATTTCAGCAACGAGGGATATCGTGAATCCGGCTTCCAGGGTAACTTGCTCGCGCCCACGAGCCATTTTGCGCCACTAGAAATGGCCTATTATTTTCGAACAGTACGAGTGTAATGTAGAAGAGCTGGTATGCACAGTTTTGTCCAAGAACAACACATGTGCATGGACAAAAATGTGGGTGGTAGCGGTATGGGTGATAAACCATGCAAAACGGCAAGTTTTTGGGTGTTCGGTGCACCGAAGAGGCTTCTCCTTCCATCCAGACTAGCATGTAGGGCTTGCTGGTGCGGAAATAGAGTCATGTAACATTGTTCTGCACGTCATTGTCGCAGTATCTGTCCGTGGGTGAGCTCACGGTAGGGTGGTAGACGCTAGAAGAGTGCACGCCAACCACTAAATCATCCGAAACTCAATTCTGCAAGCCGTTTTCGGCCTCCGAAATTATTCCGAAACAGTCGAAGTTTGTGACAGAAGGATACGAATTTTTGCTGCGGTCGTTTTGGCAGGTCATGGAGCCCAAACGGAGTTCGTATGGCCAGGGTACGGTCGTTCTACGGATACACCTCAGATGGATTTCAGCAACGAGGGATATCGTGAATCCGGCTTCCAGGGTAACTTGCTCGCGCCCACGAGCCATTTTGCGCCACTCGAAATGGCCTATTATTTTCGAACAGTACGAATGTAATGTAGAAGAGCTGGTATGCACAGTTTTGTCCAAGAAAAACACATGTGCATGGACAAAACTGTGGGTGGTAGCGGTATGGGTGATAAACCATGCAAAACGGCAAGTTTTTGGGTGTTCGGTGCACCGAAGAGGCTTCTCCTTCCATCCAGACTAGCATGTAGGGCTTGCTGGTGCAGAAATAGAGTCATGTAACATTGTTCTGCACGTCATTGTCGCAGTATCTGTCCGTGGGTGAGCTCGCAGTAGGGTGGTAGACGCTAGAAGAGTGCACGCCAACCACTAAATCTTCCAAAACTCAATTCTGCAAGCCGTTTTCGGCCTCCGAAATTATTCCGAAATAGACGATGTTTGTGACAGAAGGATACGAATTTTCACTGCGGTCGTTTTGGCAGGTCATGGAGCTCAAACGGAGTTCGTATGGCCAGGGTACGGTCGTTCTACGGATACACCTCAAATGGATTTCAGCAACGAGGGATATCGTGAATCCGGCTTCCAGGGTAACTTGCTCGCGCCCACGAGCCATTTTGCGGCACTCGAAATGGCCTATTATTTTCGAATAGTACGAATGTAATGTAGAAGAGCTGGTATGCACAGTTTTGTCCAAGAACAACACATGTGCATGGACAAAAATGTGGGTGGTAGCGGTATGGGTGATAAACCATGCAAAACGGCAAGTTTTTGGGTGTTCGGTGCACCGAAGAGGCTTCTCCTTCCATCCAGACTAGCATGTAGGGCTTGCTGGTGCAGAAATAGAGTCATGTAACATTGTTCTGCACGTCATTGTCGCAGTATCTATCCGTGGGTGAGCTCACGGTAGGGTGGTAGACGCTAGAAGAGTGCACGCCAACCACTAAATCATCCGAAACTCAATTCTGCAAGCCATTTTCGGCCTTCGAAATTATTCTGAAACAGACGAAGTTTGTGACAGAAGGATACGAATTTTCGCTGCGGTCGTTTTGGCAGGTCATGGAGCCCAAACGGAGTTCGTATGGCCAGGGTACGGTCGTTCTACGTATACACCTCAAATGGATTTCAGCAACGAGGGATATCGTGAATCCGGCTTCCAGGGTAACTTGCTCGCGCCCACGAGCCATTTTGCGCCACTAGAAATGGCCTATTACTTTCGAACAGTACGAGTGTAATGTAGAAGAGCTGGTATGCACAGTTTTGTCCAAGAACAACACATGTGCATGGACAAAAATGTGGGTGGTAGCGGTATGGGTGATAAACCATGCAAAACGGCAAGTTTTTGGGTGTTCGGTGCACCGAAGAGGCTTCTCCTTCCATCCAGACTAGCATGTAGGGCTTGCTGGTGCAGAAATAGAGTCATGTAACATTGTTCTGCACGTCATTGTCGCAGTATCTGTCCGTGGGTGAGCTCACGATAGGGTGGTAGACGCTAGAAGAGTGCACGCCAACCACTAAATCATCCGAAACTCAATTCTGCAAGCCGTTTTCGGCCTCCGAAATTATTCCGAAACAGACGAAGTTTGTGACAGAAGGATACGAATTTTCGCTGCGGTCGTTTTGGCAGGTCATGGAGCCCAAACGGAGTTCGTATGGCCAGGGTACGGTCGTTCTATGGATACACCTCAAATGGATTTCAGCAACGAGGGATATCGTGAATCCGGCTTCCAGGGTAACTTGCTCGCGCCCACGAGCCATTTTGCGCCACTAGAAATGGCCTATTATTTTCGAACAGTACGAGTGTAATGTAGAAGAGCTGGTATGCACAGTTTTGTCCAAGAACAACACATGTGCATGGACAAAAATGTGGGTGGTAGCGGTATGGGTGATAAACCATGCAAAACGGCAAGTTTTTGGGTGTTCGGTGCACCGAAGAGGCTTCTCCTTCCATCCAGACTAGCATGTAGGGCTTGCTGGTGCAGAAATAGAGTCATGTAACATTGTTCTGCACGTCATTGTCGCAGTATCTGTCCGTGGGTGAGCTCACGGTAGGGTGATAGACGCTAGAAGAGTGCACGCCAACCACTAAATCATCCGAAACTCAATTCTGCAAGCTGTTTTCGGCCTCCGAAATTATTCCGAAATAGACGAAGTTTGTGACAGAAGGATACGAATTTTCGCTGCGGTCGTTTTGGCAGGTCATGGAGCCCAAACGGAGTTCGTATGGCCAGGGTACGGTCGTTCTACGGATACACCTCAAATGGATTTCAGCAACGAGGGATATCGTGAATCCGGCTTCCAGGGTAACTTGCTCGCGCCCACGAGCCATTTTGCGCCACTTGAAATGGCCTATTATTTTCGAACAGTACGAATGTAATGTAGAAGAGCTGGTATGCACAGTTTTGTCCAAGAACAACACATGTGCATGGACAAAAATGTGGCTGGTAGCGGTATGGGTGATAAACTATGCAAAACGGCAAGTTTTTGGGTGTTCGGTGCACCGAAGAGGCTTCTCCTTCCATCCAGACTAGCATGTAGGGCTTGCTGGTGCAGAAATAGAGTCATGTAACATTGTTCTGCACGTCATTGTCGCAGTATCTGTCCGTGGGTGAGCTCACGGTAGGGTGGTAGACGCTAGAAGAGTGCACGCCAACCACTAAATCTTCCGAAACTCAATTCTGCAAGCCGTTTTCGGCCTCCGAAATTATTCTGAAACAGACGATGTTTGTGACAGAAGGATACGAATTTTCACTGCGGTCGTTTTGGCAGGTCATGGAGCCCAAACGGAGTTCGTATGGCCAGGGTACGGTCGTTCTACGGATACACCTCAAATGGATTTCAGCAACGAGGTATATCGTGAATCCGGCTTCCAGGGTAACTTGCTCGCGCCCACGAGCCATTTTGCGCCACTCGAAATGGCCTATTATTTTCGAACAGTACGAATGTAATGTAGAAGAGCTGGTATGCACAGTTTTGTCCAAGAACAACACATGTGCATGGACAAAAATGTGGGTGGTAGCGGTATGGGTGATAAACCATGCAAAACGGCAAGTTTTTGGGTGTTCGGTGCACCGAAGAGGCTTCTCCTTCCATCCAGACTAGCATGTAGGGCTTGCTGGTGCAGAAATAGAGTCATGTAACATTGTTCTGCACGTCATTGTCGCAGTATCTGTCCGTCTCACGGTAGGGTGGTAGACGCTAGAAGAGTGCACGCCAACCACTAAATCATCCAAAACTCAATTCTGCAAGCCGTTTTCGGCCTCCGAAATTATTCCGAATCAGACGAAGTATGTGACAGAAGGATACGAATTTTCGCTGCGGTCGTTTTGGCAGGTCATGGAGCCCAAACGGAGTTCGTATGGCCAGGGTACGGTCGTTCTACGGATACACCTCAAATGGATTTCAGCAACGAGGGATATCGTGAATCCGGCTTCCAGGGTAACTTGCTCGCGCCCACGAGCCATTTTGCGCCACTCGAAATGGCCTATTATTTTCGAACAGTACGAATGTAATGTAGAAGAGCTGGTATGCACAGTTTTGTCCAAGAACAACACATGTGCATGGACAAAAATGTGGGTGGTAGCGGTATGGGTGATAAACCATGCAAAACGGCAAGTTTTTGGGTGTTCAGTGCACCGAAGAGGCTTCTCCTTCCATCCAGACTAGCATGTAGGGCTTGCTGGTGCAGAAATAGAGTCATGTAACATTGTTCTGCACGTCATTGTCGCAGTATCTGTCCGTGGGTGAGCTCACGGTAGGGTGGTAGACGCTAGAAGAGTGCACGCCAACCACTAAATCTTCCGAAACTCAATTCTGCAAGCCGTTTTCGGCCTCCGAAATTATTCTGAAACAGACGATGTTTGGGACAGAAGGATACGAATTTTCACTGCGGTCATTTTGGCAGGTCATGGAGCACAAACGGAGTTCGTATGGCCAGGGTACGGTCGTTCTACGGATACACCTCAAATGGATTTCAGCAACGAGGTATATCGTGAATCCGGCTTCCAGGGTAACTTGCTCGCGCCCACGAGCCATTTTGCGCCACTCGAAATGGCCTATTATTTTCGAACAGTACGAATGTAATGTAGAAGAGCTGGTATGCACAGTTTTGTCCAAGAACAACACATGTGCATGGACAAAAATGTGGGTGGTAGCGGTATGGGTGATAAACCATGCAAAACGGCAAGTTTTTGGGTGTTCGGTGCACCGAAGAGGCTTCTCCTTCCATCCAGACTAGCATGTAGGGCTTGCTGGTGCAGAAATAGAGTCATGTAACATTGTTCTGCACGTCATTGTCGCAGTATCTGTCCGTGGGTGAGCTCACGGTAGGGTGGTAGATGCTAGAAGAGTGCACGCCAACCACTAAATCATCCGAAACTCAATTCTGCAAGCCATTTTCGGCCTCCGAAATTATTCCGAAACAGACGAAGTTTGTGACAGAAGGATACGAATTTTCGCTGCGGTCGTTTTGGCAGGTCATGGAGCCCAAACGGAGTTCGTATGGCCAGGGTACGGTCGTTCTACGGATACACCTCAAATGGATTTCAGCAACAAGGGATATCGTGAATCCGGCTTCCAGGGTAACTTGCTCGCGCCCACGAGCCATTTTGCGCCACTCGAAATGGCCTATTATTTTCGAACAGTACGAATGTAATGTAGAAGAGCTGGTATGCACAGTTTTGTCCAAGAACAACACATGTGCATGGACAAAAATGTGGGTGGTAGCGGTATGGGTGATAAACCATGCAAAACGGCAAGTTTTTGGGTGTTCGGTGCATCGAAGAGGCTTCTCCTTCCATCCAGACTAGCATGTAGGGCTTGCTGGTGCAGAAATAGAGTCATGTAACATTGTTCTGCACATCATTGTCGCAGTATCTGTCCGTGGGTGAGCTCACGCTAGGGTGGTAGACGCTAGAAGAGTGCACGCCAACCACTAAATCATCCGAAACTCAATTCTGCAAGCCGTTTTCGGCCTCCGAAATTATTCCGAAACAGACGAAGTTTATGACAGAAGGATACGAATTTTCACTACGGTCGTTTTGGCAGGTCATGGAGCCCAAACGGAGTTCGTATGGCCAGGGTACGGTCGTTCTACGGATACACCTCAAATGGATTTCAGCTACGAGGGATATCGTGTATCCGGCTTCCAGGGTAACTTGCTCGCGCCCACGAGCCATTTTGCGCCACTCGAAATGGCCTATTATTTTCGAACAGTATGAATGTAATGTAGAAGAGCTGGTATGCACAGTTTTGTCCAAGAACAACACATGTGCATGGACAAAAATGTTGGGGATCGTAGCAGAAAATCAAAATTTTTCCTACGCGTCACCAAGATCTATCTATGGAGTAATCTAGCAACGAGCTTAAAGGAGAGTGCATCTACATACCCTTGTAGATCGCGAGCGGAAGCGTTCAAGAGAACGGGGATGATGGAGTCGTACTCGTCGTGATCCAAATCACCGATGATCCTAGCGCCGAACGGACGGCACCTCCGTGTTCAACACACGTACGGAGCGGGGACGTCTCCTCCTTCTTGATCCACCAAGGGGGGAGGAGAGGTTGATGGAGATCCAGCACGACGGCGTGGTGGTGGAAGTAGCGGGATTCCAGCAGGGCTTCGCCAAGCGCTGCGGGAGGAGGGAGATGTGTCACGGGAGGGAGAGGGAGGCGCCAGGGCTTGGGGTGCGGCTCCCATGCGCCTCCCCACTATATATAGGGGTGGAGGGGGCTGGTTTCTTGCCCTCCAAGTCCATTGGGGCGTTGGCAAAGGTGGGGGAAAGAAATCCCATCATTTCCTTTCCCCACCGATTGTTATCCCCCCTTTTTAGGGATCTTGATCTTATCCCTTCGGGATATGATCTTATTCCTTCTAAGGGGGGATCTTGGTGCGCCTTGACCAGGGGTGTGGGGCCTTGCCCCCACTACCCACGTTCATGTGGGTCCCCCCATGCAGGTGGGCCCCACTTCGGAACCTTCTAGAACCTTCCCGGTACAATACCGAAAAATCCCGAACATTTTCCGGTGGCCAAAATAGGACTTCCTATATATAAATCTTTACCTCCGGACCATTCCGGAACTCCTCGTGACGCCCGGGATCTCATCCGGGACTCCGAACAACTTTCGGGTTTCCGCATACTTATATCTCTACAACCCTAGCGTCACCGAACCTTAAGTGTGTAGACCCTACGGGTTCGGGAGACACGCAGACATGACCGAGACGACTCTCCGGTCAATAACCAACAGCGGGATCTGGATACCCATGTTGGCTCCCACATGCTCCACGATGATCTCATCGGATGAACCACGATGTCAAGGATTCAATCAACCCCGTATACAATTCCCTTTGTCTATCGGTACAGTACTTGCCCGAGATTCGATCGTCGGTATCCCGATACCTTGTTCAGTCTCGTCACCGGCAAGTCTCTTTACTCGTTCCGTAACACATCATCCCGTGATCAACTCCTTGATCACATTGTGCACATTATGATGATGTCCTACCGAGTGGGCCCAGAGATACCTCTCCGTCACACGGAGTGACAAATCCCAGTCTCGATTCATGCCAACCCAACAGACACTTTCGGAGATACCTGTAGTGCACCTTTATAGCCACCCAGTTACGTTGTGACGTTTGGTACACCCAAAGCATTCCTACGGTATCCGGGAGTTGCACAATCTCATGGTCTAAGGAAAAGATACTTGACATTTAGAAAAGCTTTAGCATACGAACTACACGATCTGTGCTAGGCTTAGGATTGGGTCTTGTCCATCACATCATTCTCCTAATGATGTGATCCCGTTATCAACGACATCCAATGTCCATGGTCAGGAAACTGTGACCATCTGTTGATCAACGAGCTAGTCAACTAGAGGCTTACTAGGGACATGGTGTTTGTCTATGTATCCACACATGTATCTGAGTTTCCTATCAATACAATTCTAGCATGGATAATAAACAATTATCATGAACAAGGAAATATAATAATAACCAATTTATTATTGCCTCTAGGGCATATTTCCAACACATGCTACTGTTACTTTCGCCTAATGATGAAGTATTGGTTTTGTTGAATCCTTTGACACTATAGCTAGACAAAATGTGACATGAGGGGGTATAGGGTTTGTGGATCGCCGAGCAGTCGGGGGTCGAGGGGTCGAGAGAGGTTGCCTAGCTAGTGTCAAAGTATTGAAAAATTCCATGACTTCATCATTTGCCAGAAGTAACCGGGGCATGTTGGTACGAAGTTATGCAAAGATGTTCTGGAACGGAGTCCCTGATAGGATAATCCGTCTTTTGTTACGGATTATCTTATCTGGGACTTCGTTCCAAAACAACTTTGGAGAGCTTCGTACCATCATGCTACTGTTACTTTCGCCTAATGATGAAGTATTGGTTTTGTTGAATCATTTGACACTCGACAAAATGTGACATGAGGGGGTCTAGGGTTGTGGATCGCCGAGCAGTCGGGGGTCGAGGGGTCGAGAGAGGTTGCCTAGCTAGTGTCAAAGTATTGAAGAATTCCATGACTTCATCATTTGCCAGAAGTAACCGGGGCATTTTGGTACGAAGTTATGCAAAGATGTTTTGGAACGGAGTTCCTGATAGGATAATCCGTCTTTTGTTACGGATTATCTTATCTGGGACTTCGTTCCAAAACAACTTTGGAGAGCTTCGTACCATCATGCTACTGTTACTTTCGCCTAATGATGAAGTATTGGTTTTGTTGAATCATTTGACACTAGACAAAAGGTGACATGAGGGGGACTAGGGTTGTGGATCGCCGAGAAGTCGGGGGTCGAGGGGTCGAGAGAGGTTGCTTAGCTAGTGTCAAAGTATTGAAGAATTCCATGACTTCATCATTTGCCAGAAGTAACCGGGGCATGTTTGTACGAAGTTATGCAAAGTTATTTTGGAACGGAGTTCCTGATAGGATAATCCGTCTTTTGTTACGAATTATCTTATCTGGGACTCCGTTCCAAAACAACTTTGGAGAGCTTCGTACCATCATGCTACTGTTACTTTCGCCTAATGATGAAGTATTGGTTTTGTTGAATCCTTTGACACTAGCTAGACAAAATGTGACATGAGGGGGTCTAGGGTTTGTGGATCGCCGAGCAGTCGAGGGTTGAAGCTAGTTCTACGTTTGCCATTAATATATCCATCTGTCATGTTTGAATAATAATTGGCATGTTGTAAATATTTGTAGAAACAATGGACGACAACACCCGAGACCTAGCACAAGAAGCGATGTTGATGGACATAATCGCACACGGACAAAATGCCGTCTTGTCGTATCTCAACGACACCGATGAGCAGGTCGAACAAGAGCTGCAGCTAGAAGATCTAGGCTATGATATTGATGAATTCGGTGACCCAATGCACATGGAAGAAGTAGACCGTGAGGACGGCTCCGGTGACCCAATGCCGGTGCAAGAAGGAGACCGTGATGCTGGCTCCGGTGACCGAACCGAGTCCGGCCAGGAGGTATATATGTTAGTTAAGCATGTGCTGACTAGTTAATTGATTCATTCATTAAATCTCGTCTTTGTTCCTTTTTCTAGCCCTCCGGATCGAGCAAATCTTCGGTAAAGAGACGAGGAGCGAAGAAAAAGTTGAGGCCGGATGAAAAGTTTGAGATCTCAGAAATCTCGCGCTCCGGCGAGCCGATTGCACCCATCCGGACAAAGAACGCATTTGTTAATCAGTGCGGGGTTCTGGTTAGGGACAAGATCCCGATCAGCATCCATCAATGGTTAAAGCCGGCTGCAAACGACGCTCAGGTGACTTATGTCACTGATATGCAGAAAGAAGATCTTTGGACTGAGCTAAAGTCAAATTTCGTCCTACCGCGAGAGGTTGATCCGGCGAACCCAGTTAAAGAGGAGTTAATCAAGTCTGCTGCACTTTCGAAGATGGCAGACCAATTCAGGGCATGGAAGAAAAAACTGAATACGTTTGTCAAAGATAAAAAGACTCCAGAATTCGTGGGCATATATGAGAAGATCAAAGATGACTGGCCCGCATTTGTGGCCCATAAGAAGTCGGAAAAGAGTCAGAAGATGTCGGAGACAAACCGGATAAATGATGCGAAGAAGAAGCATCACCATCGCACGGGGTCGGGCGGCTACCTCGTAGCCCGGCCTAAGTGGGCCAAGGCTGAGAATGATCTGCTTCAGAAAGGGATCGAACCAGAGACAATGCACTGGCCAGAACGTTGCCGGACTTGGTTCTTCGGGGCTGGCGGAACCTTGGACCCTGTAACAGGGTGGTGCATTTGGACGGACAAGCAATTGGAAACACCACTCAGGAAGATGCGGCAGTATATCAAAGCAGCGCATGAAGGGACGTTCTTCCCCGACAGAGAGAACGACGAGCTGACAATGGCCCTCGGGAATCCTGAGCACCCTGGACGGACACGAGGCACGCCAGGCTCCCTTCCGTGGCGTGCTGGGTTTCCGGACGCAGGAGGCTACAAATGCCACGACGGGAGGAAGAAAATGGAGCTGACCGAAATCCAGGCGCTGCGGGCCAGAATACAAGCGATAGAGGAACGGGAAGCAAATCGGGAGAAAAGAATTGCCGAAGCTTCCCCCGAAGCTACCCCGCCATCTCAGCGGAGAAGCAGCGTGGCTTCCACCGAGCTGCCAGAGCCTGCCTTGACGGCTACTGCCAGGAATCCTGTGGATGCTATCACGCATGCACAAAATTGCCACCTTATGGCACAGTGGATGAATCTGAAGGTCAAGGCGGCTGCTGGCTCTGTTTATCCTTCTGGACCCGACGACACTTTTCACTGCCGGCCGATTCCAGAAGGATATGCTAGGGTGATGGTCGACGAAATAACGGAGGGATTTGAGGAGCTCCAGCTTGACCACCCTACCGGTGAAGGGGAGACTCGGCTGGGTTCTTCACTGAAGACTCCATGCCTATGGCGGAAGGACCTAATCAACATTCTCAACTGGACGCCTCCGCCTCCTCCTCCTCCTCCGGCGAGTCAGGGCACTACGCCTCCTCCACCGCCTCCTCCTCCGGCGAGTGACCATCAGGGCACTCCGGCTCCTTCTCCGGCGCGTGGCGGCACTCCGCCTCCTTCGCCGCCGGCGCGTGGCGGCACTCCGCCTCCTTCGCCGCCGGCGCGCCCGAGCAGCCAGCCTGCTCCTCCTTCTCCGCCTAATCAGCAAGGGCGGAAGAGACCTGCCGTCGCTCCGGCTGCTCCTGCTCCGGCGCGTAAGCAAGTAAAAAAGACAGCCGCTTCGTCTAGTCCGGCGACGTCTACCAGTACAGCCAGAGGCGGGAGGCGATGCAGATTCGGTCCTTCTCTCACGCCTCTAGAGAAGTTATCGTACGAGAGGTCCGACGAGGAAAACACGAAGATCGCTCAAGGCGAAGTGAAGGACTTTTTTGAAGGGTTGAAAGCACAGAGACATCCACCTCCGGAGGAGAAGATAGATGCGGTGAAAGCAAAGCGCACTCTTGCTGCCCTGAAGCAACCAGCGAAAAGTAAGCCGAAGGGCAACTATGACCGCATGATTCAAAAGACATTTCAAGATGCCAAGCGGTCGGGAAGTACAAAAAGTGATCAGAGGTTAGCAGAAGGACGAGCTGGGAAACAAATTGCCCAGCTCGGCGAACAAGCGAACCAATCGTGCCCCCCGCTCAAGGTGTCTAGCGACATGGTCGCTAATGATCCGAGGATGGTGCCCGGTTATACCAATCTTGCAGATTACGCGTCCGACGATGTACACTATGATTTCTTGGAAGTGCAGATACAAAGATACGAGTACGGGAAGCCTCTCGTCAAAAATGAAAGATCTCTATCAACGAATATGCGAAGATTGCATGATT
>LR738712.1:885824789-885845957 GCA_902687465.1 Secale cereale | reverse complement strand
TTCATGGGGGGGGGGGGGTGGAGAGTTGCAGAGGCATGCAATGCATGCATGTTGCGTTCTTTACTCAGCCACAAAATAGGTGATGTACTCAGATATTGGCACCAATGGATGGAGTATGCTTGCCTGGTACATACAGCTTCCGCTACAAAATACTTTACTCAAATTCATCCGACCGGCTAGCCAACACATGCTCGTGACCGGGGCCTTGCCAAGGCATCTCTGGGTGGATGCCATTTACAGCACGCCGTCTGTCCCCGCCATTGCTGAACTCCTACACATCTTGGATGAGCTACAGATCACCCTCACATCCACGCCGGACACTTTTACCTGGAGGCTTGGAGCTGCGGGCAAATACTCATCGTGTGAGACCTATACCGTGTTCTTCTTTGGAAAGAGTTTGCTCCTTGTGCTGACAAAATTTGGCGATCATGGGCACCCCCAGAGATCAAAATCTTCACTTGGCTGGCGTCGCGCGGGAGGCTTTGGACGACGGATAGATTGGCACGCCGAAACCTACTACACACTCGGCAATGCCAACTTTGTTGGCAGTTAGATGAGGATGTTCTTGGGCATGCTATGATTCTTTTTAGAAGCCTCGACTGTAAATTCTGAAATTTACCTCTTGACATACGGCCATCAGGTGTTGGGAGGCCCAAATACTTCTGCACAAAAGTGACGGGTGATGAATCGTAGCTAGGGTATCATAGTATGTAGGTTTATTTTGCATGGTTTGTATGGATCTAGGGGATGAACTATGAGAGACTCGGATGCAGAGTAGCAAATTTGAAAAGTGGCCGGTGACTGTCAAAAGACATTTGAGAGGGCCGGATTTGCCATGTTTGGTTGTAGAAGCTCTTACGCGAGACTATATCAAACCACATCCGGGAATGGTCAAAACTCACTTTGACATCGAAACATGTACTAATTTACCAATTAATGCCGTCAATTCGATGCAAAAAACAGTACAGACTCACCAACCAACCTGACACCGAATGGGTGAGCATATGCATATATACCACATTACATGGACAAATGAGGTAGTAGCATAGAGAGAAGAGACGAGGAATAGCAGAAGCATGTGGAGCTAAAAGCATTAGGGAATAGGAGACGCTGGGAAAGAGGGCACCTGTGCTCAATGTGAAACACGATGATCTAGCAGTACAACAAGTAGACCGCCAAAGGAAAAAAGCACCCAAGCTCGTAGAACATGTTGATACGGTATAACTGTGAGTAGCACGAGAGCAAACAACACATAGTTGCATGACAACACAATGAGTCAATAGAAACACACATCGGAGCCACCCATTTCTCAGTCGGCGTTGTCCTTGTCGAGGGCATCACTCCATTCTTGTTCAATCAGCCTAGCGCCGCTTCACGGGGCCTCGAGGGATTGGTCTAGCTCACCGCCGTAGTTAACCTCTTGGCATCCCCTGACACTCGGCACACCCTGGGGATGCTCGAGTGCGTATGTGGGAGGTGGAACTCCATGACTATGGTCCGTTGTGTTCTGGAGCTTGGCTCGGAGTGCTGGCTACTGCTGAACGAACTCCGGCTTTAACAATGTGTGCGAGTACTAGAGATACAGAGGGATCGCTACGTTGGTAGTTCGACTTGCCGGATTCTTGTCTGGACGATGTGAAGCAAGCGTGGTAGCTAATGAGCTCAAAGCCTGCCTAGCTTGCCATGAAAAAAAAAACTATCGGGTACCGTGAAGAACTTTGATTGTCCTCCTATCAATATTTAATAATTTCCTTTTTCACCCAAAAGAATATTCAATTTTTTTGAACAATCAGGGGGAGGGTCGCCACCTGAATATATCACTCAAAAGCCCAAGAGGTGTGTTACATTATACTCCCTCCGTCCCAAAATTCTTGTCTTACATTTGTCCAAATACGGATGTATCTAGTTACACTTTAGTGTTATATACATCCGTATCTAGAAAAATTTAAGACAAGAATTTTGGGACGGAGGGAGTAGATTATAGCGAGAGGAATGGTATAGGCGCCAAGAAACGGCCGCCTCTCTACTGACGGGGTCCTTAAACCTAAGAACCCAAAGAATAATGTTTGAAACGATGTTTCGAAGAGTATCACGGGGCGAGTGCAGCTCATTATAAAAAGACACGAGCATCCCTAAATTCCGACACCTTGCAGAGGATGGCGAGGGCGTCGGTAGGCCAAATGTTGATGTCGAGGCCGACAGGCGTGGGAATGTCTCAGATGTGGTCGATGAAGCGAGGAGTCGGTAGTCCCAAAAGGGACCAAACCTGCGTCGCACAAGGGCAAAGGATGGCGAGGTGTGTAGCGTCCTCCCTGGTTTGCGCACACCGGGGGAAAGATGAGTCTGGGGAGATGGTTTTGTGTAGCAAGTTGGCCTCCATGTTCAGCCTGTCGTGCCAGAGAAGGCAGTTGAAGATCTTGACCTTGTGGGGGGCCTTGGAGCTCTATATGTGCCCGGCGTTGAGATCCATCTCGTGGTTGGAGGAGAGCAGCAAGAATATTCAATTATATGGTACCACAAACTTCTGCATCGGTTGTAAAAAAATGATGCAACATGTGTTCTTTCACTGATTCACGGATGAATTCGCATGTTTTTTTTTCAAACAACCGATGTTACGCCCGGAATCGCCAAAGGTCGCTTTGGCATAAGAACATGTACTACTTTACGAATTAAGTGACATCAAATCGCAAAAAAATAGTACAGACTCACCAACCAACCTGGCACCGCGTGGATGGGCATATGCATACATACCACACCATATAAAAAGTGAGGTAGTAGCCTAGAGAGATGAAACGGGAAAGAGGTGAAGGATGTGAAGCTAAAAGCATTAGGGAATATGAGACGTTGGGAAAGAGGGTACATGCGCTCGAGGAAGACTTAGATGATGTTGCAGGACAACTAGTACTCCATTGGAAGTTGGAACAACTCACCAGTGCTTGTATTGTATACTGATGAGACAGATTAGTTGCAAACCGCAGGAGATCAAACAACACATAGTAGCATGGAAACACAATGATTCCATACATACACATCTGAGTCATCCATTTAGTAGCCAAGGTTTTCCTTGCCAAAGGCATCGCTCCATTCTTGCACAATCGGTCCAGCGCTGCTTCACAAGAAATTATTGAGCTGGCTAAGATCATCGACATAGTTGAGCACTCATCCTCCCCTGACACTCACCCTTGGGTTGCTCCAGCGCATTCTTCGGAGGTGGAACACCATGATTGAGACTGGACACTTCCTTAGGCTACACTACGAGCTAGCAACAAGGAGCTCCCTTCCTCCATCGTAATCCTCTCGGCCATGCCTTATACTCCCTCCGTTCCTTAATATAAGTCTTTCTAGACATTTCAAACAGACTAGAACATACGGATGTATGTAGACATATTTTAAAGTGTAGATTCACTCATTTTGCTTCGTATGTAGTCACTTGTTGGAATCTCTAGAAAGACATATATTTGGGAACAGAGGGAGTAACTGGCAGTGCACTATCTTGCGTTTCTCCTCTCTAATTCATTTAGTTGAATCCATGTAGCATCAGATCTGTCGTGTTTTATCGAGTACCATTTGCTTCGATGCAACTTACTTACAACTCACATTTTTTGCATGAGAGACTTCTTTGGAATATTACATGAGATCACACTGGAATATTATTGTGTTGTCATTACTACATATGAATTAGGCTTTTGTGGGGTGTAAATTTCGGACTCATGTTCTATTTTGGTGTATGTAGTTTTTCCTCATGGCCATCACTTATATGCAGTTTGGTACTACCTCGCTCATAAGAGCCTCAAAAATCTCAATTACATATTAATAACATTGCTTTGTTGTCGAAACAAACCACGCTGCATCGGTCATATGTAATTTGATACGTTTATCAAATTTTAGCAATCTAGAGAGTTATAATTAAGTTCTTTGTGTGCAATTTGAAGGTAGTGTCACTTGAATACTATCAATATATTTGCATGTGTGGAGGGATGGTGCTTTTCTTTTTCTTCTTCTTCTTATGATCGGAAAGATCCACTGTTGTTTGAAATGAAAGTTTCAAATGTACCAGAGTCGTTTACTTTGGCAGGTCAGTACATTTGTATCACTAAACTCCCATAGGGTTAAATCAACACTCTTAAATTGGCATTTGCATTCACTCTAGTCCTAATCTAATGGTTTATTTTTGAATTTTTAATCCAATGGTTTATCACAGTGTGATATTGCAAAATTTGGCAAGTTGAGCTTCTTGGGGCAGCCTCAAAATAGTTTGACAACCTAATTTCGATGTTGGGGTAATTTTCAACGATGTGTTTTCTCTTGTGCTCGTATCCATACATGTTTAATGTATAGCTTGGCATTCATCTCTGTATTATCTCAGCATGCCAATATGCTCATATCGTTGTTGGCTAGCTTTTGGGTGAAAATATTTAAGCCTCTAGCTTAACGTGACAAGTTGTGGGGAAATTCTCTACCTTATATTTCTCTCACACTTATGCTACACTTTCGACACAAATATCGATCTGAACAACATAGAATTTTGATTTTGTTTTCATTGGCTACATGCAAATATGTCTTACCAAAATCAAGATAGGAGTGTTGCAGAAATTCAAAGTTGACATAAAGTGAAGATATCCAGTGCTAGTCGATTGGAGAGGCCGATGCTTGTATGGACGCTACAGAGAAGAAAATAAAAGCATACATCCCTCATCGTGTTGGAGTAGACAAGATGCTGCAGCATGTAACTGTGACAAGCGACCAACTAGAGAGGATGCATGGGTGGCTAACAAGATCTGGGAGAGAAAATTCAGCCCAGAATCCGTGCTGTGCTGTGCTGTGCTGCTGGCTAACAAGATGTTGCTGCTGTAGTTGACGGCGGGGGAGAGCAGCGAGCACGGAGCACCTAGTGGTTCTATATATAATACAGGAAGCAGGGAAATTGTGACGACGTCGAAGACGAAACACCTGGGATTAGAAGAGTGAGGCACCGGAGAAGAAGGAAAGCAGATTTGAGATTAATTGCTTTGACATACGGGCTATCTCCCGTACCACCTCTGGTGCAGCCGGCCGTCCACAGCCCACAGGTTGCGGCCAGCCGCGGACAGTCTGGAGTGCACACCGCCAATAGCACGATTTCACAACAACGACATAGCAAGTGCTGGGGTTTCTCTGCCTTCTGCCGGCAGCCGGCAGCCGGTCCGCCCTGTCTCCCGTGGGCCGTGGGCTTAGGGCCATGGGGTGAACTGGATCCCGACCCTTGTCGGTGGGAGGGCTCCGTTTTTAGATATTTTTTCAAGGTTTGTCAGCGTTTGTGTTCTACTAAGGAAGACGAGGCGGCGGCGGCTCTCTGAAGATGGAATAAATTTATCCCCGCCTAGCCCCCGTTCCGTGATGCGTCTAGCATCGTCGATAGGCGTGTGGAGGTGTGTCTCCGGTGGATATGTCTTTGGTGGATTTCCTCTGATCTGTTAGTTTTACGTCTTTGTTCATGCTTCTTCACGTTGGATCCTTCTTATCTACACTTTTCATCAGCGGTGGTTGCTGTTCTGGTGCGTTGGTTCTATGCGGTTTTAGTACGACGACTTCCCGACTGTCCACTACAACAAGGTTTGCCCGGCTTCCTTCGTGGATGGGCTAAACATACCGCTGGCATATATACAGAAAAGAGAAGTTGCGACTATCTACCTTAATCGATGCACTTGATAACATTGCGGAGGTGAGGCCCCTTTCTGTTGTTGAGATTGAGCAAAAAAGCCATCTAAATGAGCAGATTGCCCGCCTATTACGCGAGGAAGAGATTAAATGGTACCAACGGTGCAGGCCGACTCGCTTGTTCAAGGTGATGATAATATGAAATACTTTCAAATGATGGCCAATGGAAGGCATAGAAAGAAACGTATTTTTGCTCTTGACCAGAACGACGGCGGTATTGAGGGGGATGTGCCGCTCAGAAACTTTATTAGTAAGTATTACAAAGAGCTTTTTGGACCTTCAGTTAAAAGTTCCATTATGCTGGCCTCCAGCCTGCTGGCTTCTCGCGTCTTCGCGTTGATTTCCTCACAAGCTCGCGCTAATCTCGCCAAGTTTGGTTGTAATTTAGGTGTAGGTCGTCATGTTTGGTTGGGGTCTCCTCATGACCAAAACATTGTACCTTTAATGATTGAGCAGTAAAAAAGGCGAGATTTCTCAAAAAAAAAAACTCGCGCTAGCCCTATCGCCGCCCGCCTCTATGCTCGCCATCGAAATATCGCGGCGCGCCAGTGTCGCCTCGCCCGACTCGCCTAGACTACCGGAAAGAAAAAGGTACGGTAAGAGAACCCCTCGATCTATTTTATGTGTGTGCTCTATTTCTCACAATTTTTGTTTCTCAAACACCGAACTAGGGTTTCAAATCTTAAGGATGTTACAATTACATATCGGATTACTGTGTTTTTTTTAGACATATCCACGTGTATTTGAGAATCAGATTACCAAGATTTTTCAATTTTTATGCTGGTGATACAAATTTGTTTGAGAACTTAATTATTGTGAATTTCCAAATTTTGGGAGTGCTTATCATTTTTGCCGATCATCCTTGTTTCCATTGTTTGGAGTTTTTATTCTTTACTATTTTTTAACTTTATATAATCGACTAGTAATTGCTAAGGCTCTGCTTGGGAGTAATTTGTTTGAGACTACAGTATTTAATCCCATGATGACAATGAATATTTTAGTTTATGAAACCATCAGTTTCTAAAACTACTGCGAAAATGGTGATGTGTTTGGCAAGCAAAGTACTATGTAGTAGTGTATTTGACCACCACTAGAGTCCTTTGTTGTTTTTCTCAGTTTTTAAAACAGAGGTCCCGTTCTTTTTTTCATACAACAAAAATACCATACTTTTGTGGATACTATGGTTATAATACTAAAAAAATCAGTACAGGGAAACACTGCAATCTTAACTAGAGGCAAACATCTGAAACCATAGTTTGTCAAAACAGTATTCTTGAAATACATTGTAACCAAACACATTCTAAGTTTGTTATTTTGATGTATATATAGCATTGTATGTTCCTATGCATATGTGATGTACATGTGGACACCGGGTCATTTTTGTCCTGGGTCCTCCCCTAGGGTCGGGTGGCCTCCTATAACGCTTTTAGGAGATCTGTTTGGTGCACATTAGATGAGATTTTTTTTTGGAAAATTTACTCCTCTAACTGATTCTAAAGGATCGGTTCGAGATGCTCTTTGTTCGCCCATATGATCGACATCATAGCGCTACATATTTAATTAATTTATGTGAATGAGGAAGAAACATTGTGCAATAATAGAATAGCACACTGTTTTGCGGTCTCTTCCATCATTCAAATCAAGATTCGGAAGTAGTTGTAGCAATGATTAAAGCTAGAAGTTTTGTGATAGATGTAATTAATTTCCTCACATGTGCGTATACTTTTTATATGTAATTTACTCGCATCTTAACCATTGCAAATTCAGGAACTAATTTACTTTCAAAATGTGTGTGGGCTGTAGGCCAAGATCAACCTAGTTATCTTAGAAATGCAGCATCTGTCTTTTAAAAGCATAAAACAAAATCTAGATCAACTACTCAATTCCATGTTATCACAATGGATGGCCGTGTGCATTGTTAGATGCCGAGGCTGGGGTAATCCTCCTTTTCGACAAAAATGTTATCAGAATGGAGCTACCACGACATGCGGTTGATAGTAAAACAGATGCACCAAACTTATTCTGTTGATTTGATTGATGTATGGATTTGCATTTGAACTACCTGTGGCACGCAAGACAATATATGAAACCATTCGTGAAGCATAGAAAAAACACTTTAATGTTGGGTACATGCACTCTTTGCCAAGCGATGGCATCAAATCGATGCGAAAAAGGACTACATACCTACCAACCAACCAATTTGGCACCGTGCAGATGAGCATATGCATATATACCATGCCATCTAGACAAAGGTGGTAGCAGCCTCGAGAGGTGAGACGGGGAGATGAGGAGGATGTGAAACTAAAAACATTTGGGAATAGGAGATGCCAGGAAAGATGGCAAGCGTGCTCGATGAAGAACACAATGATCCAGAGCAAGTATAAGTAGCATGACTTTGATGCAATCTTGAGCTAGCACCACTTGACTGGTAATGAAAGATTAATTCAGTCTGCTATGCCCTGAACATCTAGAAGCACAAGGTGGTGTTTGGTGTGCTTCTACTGCCAGCCGAGCTCCCTCTGTTGTGCAACGTGTATGAGCTAGGCACCGTGGGGCACTAACGGCCACCGACCAGTACCGATAGGTCATTGCCGCCAGCACAGGCAAACAATCACTCCATTGGCTATGCCTCTTTCATTGTCACTGGAGCATTAGAAGTACTCCACCGCATGCAGTTTGCCACTTCTGCAATGCGTTGTGAAATAAACCTGTCACATGAACCATTTTGCCAAAATTAAGCAAGTGAGGAAGAAAATGGTGATGTTATATGATTTGCATGTTCTGGCAGAATGGCACACTGCTCTGATCAGTATCTTGCAGTGTCTTTCTTCCATCAGTAACAAAACCAAGATTCCGGAGTGTTTGTTCCAGGCTTCCAGCAAATCTAGGTCAAGTGTGATGCCCAAGGCAGATTTTTCCGAAGCAATCTCCACTATTTTTACCCAATGGTTTGAAGAACTACGGTGCCTACTGCATGCTGAAAGTAAGTTATGTGGCCGTACTTTGCATTGCCCTTTGTTTTCCTCTTTATTCTTGTTTTCTGAGTGAAATTGATAGCATACAAGACATTACGTGTTCAATCCAGTTTCTTTAGTTACAATATAATTTACAACTCATGTTTATTTACCTAAGATCAACATATATAAGTGCCTCAATTTCTCGACTACAAAATAATAGCATCGCTTTGTTTTGAAGCTTTAAAAGATGATGGTTGGATCTCCAAAATCAAAATCTCAACCAACTTCTCTATGGTTCACATTTGAGAATTCATAAACCTATGGACCATTCTTCCTGGCTTCCACCTTGATGGGAACGCTAAGCAAGACACTGTGTGCAAGCACATTGCTAGCGCTCACCACTTGGCAGAGTCCGGTTACAAGTCTTTCTTTGCTGCAACCTGATCTCCCATGGAGCGTGGTTGGAAGGCTTGGGCACCAAAATAATTCAAGTTCTTTTCTTGGTTGGCTATACAAAATATGATATGGACCATACATATATTGGCTAAGAGAGGGTGGACAAATTATGACATTTGCCCCTTATGCAAACGAGAACAAGATTCCTTGGACCACCTCTTCTTCAAGTGTCGGTTCACGCTTTGGCTACGAAATATGATCAAGGATTGGCTCCAACTTGAGAGCATTGCCACTTCCTCTTGGCACTTGGAGCACTCCATCAAAGACTGGTGGGCTAGCTTATCTGATACAAGCAAACTCTACTTCTATTTTCTCCTTAATGGCCTTTTTGTAATATGGGACTTTGTAAAACAAACTCTAATTCTAGTATGTCCTTAATTAATGGATAATGCAAATATTTGGTCTCCATTTCAAAAGAACACTTGGCTAGTGAAATTGGGTATGTTTCATCAAACATGGGCAATCTCTGGAAGAGAGTTGATTATAATGAAGTCTTTCCGTGCAATTTTAAGCTAATAACAACTTACTAGTATTGGTGTTGATTAAGTTTAGTATTTTCACCCTTTTCAAACTACGATAGATGATGCTTTGCCTTTCTTCCGGTTAGCTAGAATTGGTGTTTGTTTTAAAGAGGTTATATTAGCTTTTGCACTTTTCTGGACTCCATAAAAAATTAAAATGCCCAAGTTAATTTTCAAGGGGTGGGAGATGTTGGAAATTCACCCTCAGGATCGATCACATAAAATTGCACGAACGCACGCGCACAAAAGTTTTGGTCAAGGGCACGTGTCGTGCCCGTTTGTTTCTTTTATTTCTACCAATATCTCTCGGTGTTACAATCTTGAGACCTAGCTGCCCTTATATATACGAGCAGCAGACCTGACCTGGGACTCCAAGACCTACACGCATACATAAGTTGCTTTCTTAATCTAACTCAAACACCAGTCGGACACAAACTCCTACCGCTACCCGTCTAGATGGACAGCACACGAACGTGCATGAAAACCTACACGTACTACCACTCCGACATGTCATGCAAAGTCCAACTGGACAACGTTCTAATCAAACTTACCTAATAATAACTATCATATGTTTGGATTATTCCAACATTCACCCCCTAATCCAAACATCTTACTCTTCACACGACGAGACACGCTGACGACCACCTCTTCATCTTGTCACGCCGGTTGCCTCCGGTGACACGATCTACCGGACCGCAACTTCCATCTTCATGGAACGATGACCACCACTTCGTCATCATCTTTTTTTTCATGCCGACTTGATGCTGAAGCCAACAATTTATCTGGACTACCAGCCACGCTGCCACATCTTAGCGTGCCACATGCAGACTAAACGCATAGCCTCATGCAGGAACTCAACTTAACTGGTGCGCGTCCATCTTCACGTTGATCTTCATCTTCTTGTCGACTACTTGCACACGGGGAGACACATCTTTTCACCCGTCACACCTTCTCACCTTGTCATTGTCGCCGATGCCACATCTTATCGAACGACACCTCCTGTCCAGCGACAACACAACTCTCCATATACGTGCAACTCATCTCCACCGTATATGAACTAGCCGGAACTCCACAACCACGAACGGAAACGCAAGGCACGAATTCCTTTTTCCGCCCGCTCTCGCTCGCTATTCTCCTCCGCCAGTGACGCATCTCAACTGCAGCAGAAGATTCACACACCTGAGATCTTGGACGCACCTTACAAGAACTCGTGTGCACACCTTGATGACGTCTCACAACTTCGCCATCTCCACCTTGGACCCTCCAACAATGATCTCGATGATTTCCTTGGTATCGCAACTTCGGCACCTCCATAACCATCAACGATCACCAACGCCTTGCCGACGACAGCCCTGTCGCCCTCACTTGCAACAGCACCCTCACCGTCTTCACGACGTCGCTCCGCCGAACGACTATCTCTTATCCTCCACGTCGCTGCACCACCCAGCGACAATATCGCCTGCTCCTCCTCGTCGCTGCACCAACGATTGTACTGCCCGCTCCTCTTCGTCGCTACACCGACGACTATATTGCCCGCCCCGAGGCGCTAGCAGGGTCGCTACCCCGGGGCAAGCGCAGCTTCAAATCGACCTTGCTCTAGATACCAATTGTTGGAAATTCACCCTCAGGATCGATCACATAAAATTGCACGAACGCACGCGCACAAAAGTTTTGGCCAAGGGCACGTGTCGTGCCCGTTTGTTTCTTTTATTTCTATCAATATCTCTCGGTGTTACAATCTTGAGACCTAGCTGCCCTTATATATACGAGCAGCAGACCTGACCTGGGACTCCAAGACCTACACGCATACATAAGTTGCTTTCTTAATCTAACTCAAACACCAGTCGGACACAAACTCCTACCGCTACCCGTCTAGATGGACAGCACACGAACGTGCATGAAAACCTACACGTACTACCACTCCGACATGTCATGCAAAGTCCAACTGGACAACGTTCTAATCAAACTTACCTAATAATAACTATCATATGTTTGGATTATTCCAACAGGAGATTATGTTGGCACATGGGTTCAATTTGGACCACAACTACGATCACCTACTGCGAGGTCAGCGGCTGGCGAGGGTAGCCCGGGAGGGGACTCAATCTCGTGGTATTGGAGATGAATACGACATGTGCATGAGCTAGTTGGCTAATCGGGCGATTAGGGGCGTGCGAATCAGGCGGCGGCCAGCCGAAATTTGGGCCGGTCAACGAGCGCCTAACGCGCGCCCAAAGAAACCTATCGCTACAAAGATGAACTTTAATTCTACCCCTTATTCGTATTTAACAAATTCTCTTTTCCCCGGAAATGAATCAATTATGTGTTATCGCAAACTTCTGCGATCGATTGTAAAAGAAAAAGATGCACCATGTTTTTTTTACTGATTCTTGGGTGAATTCGCTTTTTCTCGAACATCCAGTGTTACGCGAGACTATATATCAAACCACATCCGGGAATTGTCAAAAGTCAATTTTTTTTTACTAATTTACCGAGTAATGCCATCAAATCGATGTGAAAAACAGCACAGACTCACCAACCAACCTGACACAGAATGGGTGGGCATATGCATATATACCACACGACATGGACAAATGAGGTAGTAGCCTAGAGAGATGAGACGAGGGATACCAGAAGCATGTGGAGCTAAAAGCATTAGGGAATAGGAGGCGCTGGGAAAGAGGGCACCTGTGCTCGATGTGAAACACGATGACCTAGCAGGAATCGAAGTAGAATGCCAAAGAAAAAATGCACACATGCTCATAGAACACGTTGATACGGTACGGCTGTGAGTAGCACGAGAGCAAACAACACATAGTAGCATGACAACACAATGAGTCAATAGATACACACATCAGAGCCGCCCATTTCTCAGTCGACGTTGTCCTTGTCGAGGGCATCGCTCCATTCTTGTTCAACCAGCCTAGCGCCGCTTCACGGGGCCTCGAGGGATTGGTCTAGCTCACCGCCGTAGTTAACCTCTTGGCCTCCCCTGACACTCGGCACACCCTGGGGCTGCTCGAGTGCGTATGTCGGAGGTGAAACTCCATGACTAAGGTCCGTTGTGTTCTGGAGCTTGGCTGGGAGTGCTGGCTACTGCTGAACGAACTCCAGTTTTAACAATGTGTGCGAGTACTAGAGATACAGAGGGATGGCTACGCTGGTAGTTCGACTTGTCGGATTCTTGCCTGAACGATGTGAAGCCAGCGTGGTGAATGCAGCTGCTATAACGTAGCGGTAGTGAGCTCGAAGCCTGCCTAGTTTGCCATGAAAAAACTATCGATACATCGATGAACTTTGATTGTACTGCTGCCAATATTTAATAAATTCGTTTTCCCTGGAAAGAAAATTCAATTATATGGTATCACAAACTTCTGCGATCGATTGTAAAAAAATGCACCATGTGTCTTTTACTGATTCACGGATTGAATTCGCATGTTTTTTCAAACAACAGGTGTTACGCGGGAGTCGCCAAAGGTCACTTTGACATAGAAGCATGTACTGCTTTACCAAGTAAATGACATCAAATTGCAAAAAATAGTACAGACTCACCAACCAACCTGGCACCGTGTGGGCATATGCATACATACCACACCATATAAAGGAGAGAGGTAGTAGCCTAGAGAAATGAAACGGGGAAGAGGTGAAGGATGTGAAGCTAAAAGTATTAGGGAATAGGAGGCGTTGGGAAAGAGTGTAGATGCGCTCGAGAAAGAACTAGATGATGTTGCAGGAAAACATGTACTTTTCTCAAACTTGGAACAACTCGGTGCTTGTATTATAGACTGATGATACAGATTAATTGCAAGCTGCAGGAAAGCAAACAACACATAGTTGCATGTGAACACAAGGATTCTATACATACACATATGAGTAATCCACTTAGGGGCTACGGTTGTCCTTGCCAAAGGCATCACTCCATTCTTGCACAATCAGTCTAGCGCCGCTTCGCGGGACCTTGATGCGCTGGCTAAGCTCACCGTCCTAGGTGAGCTTTCATCCTCCCCTGACACCCACCCTTGGATAGCTCTAGCGTGTCTGTAAGAGGTGGAGCATCATGAGACTGCCCGTAGCAACGAGGAGCTCCCTTCTCACGTCGTACTCCTCTCAGCCATGCCTTATAACTAGCAGTGCACTACCTTGTGTTTCTCCTCTCTAATTCATTCAGTTGAATCCCTATAGCACCCAATTTGTCGTGTTTTATCGAGTATCATTTGCTTCGATGCAACTTACTTACAACTCACAATTTTTTAGATGAGAATCTTCTTTGGAATATTATATGGGAGTTGTATGCATCGATTGATGCAGAGGGGAGGTTTCAACCTCCTTTTCTAAAAAAACATGGGTTCACACTAGAATGTTACTGTTGTCATTACTACATATGATTCAGGCTTTTGTGGGGTGTGAATTTTGGACTCATGTACTAATTGGGGTTCTGTGGTTTTTCCCCATGGCCATCGCGTATATGCAATTTGGTACTACCTCACTCATAAGAGCCCTAAAATCTCGATTACATATTAATAGCATTGCTTCGTTGTGGAAACAAAACATCGCTACATCGATCATATGGTGGTATGTTTATCAAATGTTGGCAATCTAGAGAGTTATAGTTAAGTTCTTTGTGTGCAATTTTGAGGTAGCATCACTTGAATAGTAGTATAAATAGATTTGAATGTGTGGAGGGATGGTGCTTTTCTTTTTCTTCTTCTTCTTGTGATCAACAAAAGTGTTATGTTGGTTTTGAAAGTTTTTGCACTTTTTGTTGTATTGCCTAGCCATTCAAAAGTTTCAAATGTACCACAGTCACTTAATTTGGCAGGTTGGCCTGTGTATCACTAAACTCACATAGGGTTAAATGAGTCAATACATACACACATCGGAGCCCCATTTATCAGTCGACGTTGTCCTTGCCAAAGGCATCGCCCCATTCTTGTTCAATAGGCCTAGGGCCACTTCACGGGGCCTTGAGGAATTGGCCTAGCTCACCACTGTGGTTGACCTCTGGGCCTCCTCTGACACTCAGTACACTCTTGGGCTGCTCAAGAGCGTATGTCGGAGGCGGAACTCCATGACTAAGGTCCATTGTGTTCTGGGGAGTGATACGCGCCAGCGCGCCGGCCTAAATTTGGGCCGGTCGCACGGGCAGCGTATGATATGATGCGTCGATCCACGACTGCGGGTCTCCACGGGCTGTCACCACTCGGCAGCGACGACGTGGTGAAAGCGAAAAGAGTGAGAGCTCGTTGTTTTGTTCAAGTACGCATTAGCATGGTAAATTAGTACAAAGTTGAGTCATCTATTTTCAAACGGAGGGAGTAGAGACCCCCCCCCCTCCTTCTCCCCTGCGACCGCGTCGCCCCCGCGGGCGGCCGGCCGCGTCCAACTTCCTCCCCCGCGCGCCTCCCCCTCTCCCTTCCTCCCTGCCGCCGTTGTCGGCGTCCGCTGCGGGCCTGGCCCGGGCGACGCTGGTGGCGGCGGCCCCCTGGCCTTTCCCCTCTCGAGTGTTCGTCGGCGCGGGACGGGGAGACCCTGGGCGGTGTTCCTAGGCGGCGGCGGTCCAACGCGGCGGCGGGGGTTCCTAGCACGAGCGGGGGCGGGCTTCTGGACGGCGGTGCCGCCGTTGGCGGCTGGGCAACGCGGCGGCGCGTTCTGGCGGCGCCCGCTCAGCCCAGATCTGGGCCCTTCGAGCCCCATCTGGGCCTGGGCGGGCTGGCGGCGGGGTGGGTCTGCTTCGTGGCTTCTGGGAGGCGGGGGAGAGACGATGAGCGGCAGGGGGCTAGCGGCGCCATCGCTGGCTTGCTGCAGCGTGGCGGCGGGGCTTAGCGGGCCCGTCTCGGGCCTAGCTAGGCCAGGGGTGGCCTGGCATGCCCTGCTACCGCGTCCGGACGGCTACCGCGACGGTGCCGGAGGTTCTGGCCTCACGCACGATGGCGGTGGAGGTGGTTCCCTCCCGTTCGGCTTAGGTGCTGCTTCTTCCTCCGCGGGGCACTTCTCTCCGGTCCTCTTGGCCTCGTGTTGGTGTTCGCAGTGAGGCAGCGTGGGTGGCGGCGCAACCGCGATGACGCATGATGGTGGGCGGTGGTCTGGCTGGTCGGCTCCGGTCCGTTGGGCGGTGGGGTTGGAGTGCGGGAGAAATCCTTGCCGATTCTTCGGCCCTGATGCGGTGACACCTGCAGGTGCCACCATTCCTTCCTGGAGGGTGTCGGTGAATCCATCCCCGACCTCCCTCCGCGTGCTGGGGGAAACCCTAGGACATGTTCCGGCAGCAGTGTTGTTGGCATCGCATTCCTTCTTGGAGGTGCTGCTTGGTACGCGGCGATTCGGAGCCTCGGGTTGTGGTGGGTTGTTTCTGGTGGGCGTAGCGGTGGCGGGTCATCCGCGCTTTGTCGAGCTGCCGTTGTTGGCATTTGTTTCTTCTTATTTTTCCTTTGGGCTTGACGTGTTGTTCACCCCAGTGATCCTTGTATCGGTGTTCGTTGCTTTGGAATACAAAGCGGGGGGAACCCTTTTTCGGTAACGGAGGGAGTAATAAAGGCCTACGCTAATCTTCCCTGTGTACCTTCTTCGCTGAGAAACCAAGCCCCATGGCGCCGCCATGGACGAGCACGCGGCCCAGCCTCAAAGCACCGCCCTCGCCTCTGGTCGCTGCCGGTACCGCCGTTCGGCGTCGCCGGTCGCCGCCATCGCCGCCAATCTCCTGTATTCCTCACCGGTACACGCATGTAACAGCGTCTTCCGTGGTTGCAGCTCCCACCGTGACGATGGTCGCAAACTCCGGTGGTGACGGGTGCGGCTCCGGTGATGATGGTCGTAGCTCCGGCGGAGATGGCCCCATGCTAGCAACTCCGGTGGCGCCGTGTGGCCGTCCGTCACTCGTGTTGGTTCCAGAAAAAAACTTGCTGATTGTAACATTTGTTTCCATGGATGCAACTCTGTCACGCAGACGCTCGACTGGTTCCAGCAAAAAAGAATGCCCACTGTAGCAAATTGGTAAAATGGTTGTAGCATTTTTTCGTCGTGGTTGCAGCTCTGCCATGCCAACACTTGTTGATGACGCTCTTCTAGCTAGTTCCAACATAAATTGAGGCCATATGTAGCAATTTATGCTGCTGCATGCAGCTCCGGCGGCCGGTTCATAGCAAAACACCCGACATCTCTGTCGCTACAGCACCTAGCCGCCGCCGTCGTATCACGACCATCGCCGCACCACCGTGCCTCCGGTTGCAGCACTCAGTGTCGCCGCCCGCGCCTAGTTAAAGCTTTTTCTCCATGCTCGTTGAAGCTTTTTCTAGCCGGTTGATGCTTTTTTCCACCCTCGCTGCCAATGAACTCCGGTTGTAGCAAAAATTCTCACCGGTTATAGCAAAAAACAGCGATTGCCCCAACAAAAACATCGTCGCCGCCATCCCGGGTCGCATCTCTGCCATTAATCCATGTAGCAAATTCCTTCTAGGTCGTAGCAAAAGCCAATGATGGTTGTAGCAAAATAACCGTCTCCGTTGTCGCGGGTCGTAGCTATGCTGTTAGTGGATGTAGCAAAAAATATCGCTAGTTCCAGCATGCCACGACTCTGGTTCCAGCACGCAACGACCACATTCGCAGCATGTAGCACCCGCTCGAGCTTGCAGTTCCATGATGATGTGGGCATGGCCATGGTTGCCACGGGCACATCACCGATAAAAATGGATGCAGCTTCCTGGGGCTGCGGTTGCAGCTTCTTTCCCCACCCTCATCAGAGTTTCAGCCAACAATGATGAACATGGATCTTGAAGACAACCTGAGGAAGAAGATAAAGAGGAAGGCTAAAAGAAAAAAAGCAGTCGTAATGGGCCAAAGGAGAAAAAACAATAACGCAAAATTGGATCGGGGACGTCTGTGCACTGGACCCTGCACGGTCGAGTGGCATGCGTGCGACCGGCCGAGCGTTCGGCCAGCGCACCGCAGCCAAACGTTTACCTTGTGTTCTGCAGCTTGGCCAGGGGTGTTGCCGACGAGGTTGGCATGGACGTGGCTACTGCTGAACGAACTCCAGTTTTAACGATGTGTGCGAGTAGTACAGAGGGATGGCTACGCCTACGCTGGTAGTTTGACTTGCCAGATTCTTGCCTGAACGATGTGAGGCCGGCGTGGTGACTGTAGTTGCGTATAACGTAGCGGTAGTGAGCTTGAAGCCTGCCTACCTTTACATGGTAAAAAAACTATCGGTACATCAATGAACTCTATTGTATATATTCCTAGCCATGTTTAATAAATTTTCTTTTCCCTGAAAAAATCAATTATATGTTATCATAAACTTTTGTGACCATGTATCTTTTACTGATTCAAGGATGAATTCGCATGTTTTATCAAAAACAGGTGTTACGCCGGGAATCGCCAAAGGTCACTTTGACATTGGAACATGTAATACTTTACCAAGTAAATGACATCAAATCAAAATAAATAGTACAGACTCATCAACCAACTTGGCATACATACCACACCATATAAAAAATGAGGTAGTGCCCTAGAGAGATGAAACCGGGAAGATGTGAAGCTAAAAGTATTAGGGAATAGGAGACGTTGGGAAAGAGGGTACATGCGCTCGAGGGAGAACTAGATGATCTTGCAGGAAAGCAAGTACTCTGCTCAAACTTGGGACAACTCACCGGTGCTTGTATTCATAGTAGATTGATGATATGGATTAGTTGCAAGCAGCAGGGAGAGCAAACAACACATAATAGATGTGAACACAATAATTCCATACATACACATCATCCATTTAGGGGCCAAGGTTGTCCTTGCCAAAGGCACCGCTCCATTCTTGCACAATCCGCCACTTCACCGGACCTTGATGCGCTGGTTAAGCTCACCGTTGTACTAGAGCTATCATCCTCCCATGACACTCACCCTTTGGTTGCTCCAGTGCATCCATCAACGTGGAACTCCGTGATTGAGGTTGACCACTTAATGAGGCTACACTACGAGGTAGCAACCAGGAGCTCCCTTCCCGCATCGTACTCCTCCCGGTCGTGCCTTAGAGCATCTCCAGCCGCGCCCCCAACAGGCCCCCCCAAGGCCGTTTTTTAGCGCCGGCGCCGAAAAATCGGCCCAGTCGCGCCCCCAAGATCCTGTTTTTTGCCGGATTGGGCCGAAATTGGCGCCGGCGCACCCAACCCGAACCCGTCGCGCCCGGGGGCGCCGGCGCGAACGTTTTGGCGCGAAAGAGTGGCGTGACCGGTTGATGACTTCTCGCCCCTCGTTGGTTACCCCAAGTGGAAGGTTGAGATGTAGCGTAGCGGAAAATTTCCCTTGGCAAAGATACCAAGGATCGAATCCCGTGAGACTCCGAGGGTCGACAAGTAGGTGTCAACGACGCCAGAAACTTAGCGGTTGACGGGACCTGCACACAGATACAGATAACTTTGCTCCCAACGAGTACAGAGAGGTTGTCAATCCCTCCGGCCTTGTTGTTTACAAAGGATCAAACACAAGAGATAATAATGATAGCTATGACTGCAACTAGGAAATAAAAACAGAAAGTAAATAGAAGGTGTGATCAGCGGTGGTAATATGGACCGGGGTCCCATGATGTTCACTAGTGATGTCTCTCTCCCAAAAGACGATAAAACAGCAAAGCGAGGTAAACAAATTACAGCTGGGCAATTGACAGGATTATGTGCGCAAACCAATGCTAACTATGCTGCAAAGAAAGGTAGAGGCTCAAAAGCATGGGCGGTACGCCAAGGCAAGTAGACCAAAATCCATCTGCATCTAGTACTAATCATCCACCTTGAGATATCTATCTAGAACATCTCGCTGGTATTAAGTTGTGAATCCCACCCAAATTGTAAACTCAAAGCAACAGACAACTGCATTAAAAGAACTTTGCGTAAAGTAAACAATCCTTGCACCCGCAAGTACAAGCACCGTTGTTTTCTCCCTTGTGGCAACAGCACATCCCCTAGACTCATGTTTCTGTCACTCAAGCTAGTCATTAGGGGGCATGAACCCACAATCAAGCATAACGCTCCCTCTTGGAGTTACTACCTACTACTTGGCCAAAGCAATAAACAGCAACGGAGAACATGCAAGAATTACTCAAGAACAAAGATATAAAAGAGGTGAATCAAATATATTACTCAAACACAATCTGAACATAGTCTCATAATCCATCAGATCCCAGCAAACTCAGCAAAGCAACAGCAGAAAGATTACATATGTGCCTCGATCATGTAGGGCAGCTCACGAGGTCTAAACCATGAAGAGCAAAGAGGGGAGGAGAACATCACATAGCTACTGATCATGGACCCATGGTCCAAGGTGGACTACTCACGACTCATCCGGGAAGCGTCCATGGTGGTGGAGAAGCTCCCGGTGGTGGTTCTCCCCTCCGGCAGGGTGCCGGGAAGAGTTCTCCTGATGCTCCCGATCTTGGAAGCGCTGCGGCGGCGGAACAGAGGCGAGATCGCGAAAAAGGGTTCTGTCCTCGAGGGTTTCGGGACGAGAGGGATATATAGGCGAAGGGGGGCAGCCAGAGGCGGAGCAGGGGCCCCAGGCGCCCCCCTGGCGTGGCCAGGGGTGAGGCCGCGCCAGGTGGCTGCCTGGGCCTCCCCTGGCTCCCCTCTGGCCCATCTTTGGTTCTTCGCGAAGCTTCCTGTACGCTGATTTTTCCTATATTTTTCCTGGAATTTTTGGAGCACTTTTAATATGGGGGAAACCTGAAATAGAAAAACAGCAGAAAACAAGAACTGGCACTGTGGTGCACTGAGTTAATAGGTTAGTCCAACTATGATCAAAAGTGTATGGAAGTGCATCAATATCATAGCAATATCACACAAAAAAAGCATGGAGCAAGCAGAAATTATAGATACGTTTTGGACGTATCAACATCCCCAAGCTTAATTCCTGCTCGTCCTCGAGTAGGTAAATGATAACAAGCATAATTTCTGTGGTGACATGCTATCAACCATATAAGAACTTTTTAAGTAAAGCAATCAAGGCATGTAATTCAATTCAAGTCATAACAAGCAAGAGTCTATATTAGCATTGTAACAAGCAACATAAGAACATAAAGGTGCAAGAGCTCTCGCTGTCCGTGACTCAAATGTCTTCAAATGGTGTTTGCGTGCAAGAAAGGGGATAGGGATATACGAGAGAGTAAAACATAGTTTTTGTATTGTTGAGAACTTAATCTACTAAAGTTTCACACTTGGTCTTCTTTGGAATCTTATCTTGACTCATCCCCAGACCACTAGCCAGGTACAAGTCAAAATGATCCACTCCCTTTCGATATTTTGAGCACTCATGCAATGGATGAGCGTAAGCAAGAAAGTTGACACTTAGGATGGCAAAGAGAGAAAAATGATGAAGGGGGAAGACAAAAAAGGTGTGAAAGGCTCACATCAATGAGGACAATCATAGGCGAGAGAAAGCCAAATGATAGATATGATGTGAGGAGTAGGGATTGCCATGCAACGGATGCACATATGAGCTAAGGTAAGCTCTCCAATGGAACTAGTGGGGGTGCATCCAACTTGTTCGCTCAAGAAGACCTAGAG
>LR738712.1:885792282-885824779 GCA_902687465.1 Secale cereale | reverse complement strand
GGTAGGTATGGTGGCTGTTTTGAGGAAGGATATAATGAGGCTTATGATGACAGAGCGTATCGTGCCAAGGATTTGGATGCACCGGCGAAGTATGCGCCAACTCTCGAGGTGAGAAAGGGCAATGCACGGTACCGAAGAGGCTAGAAAAATATGGCTAGGTGGAAGTGTCAACTTTCGAATACTCACATTAGTCCGAAGAACTCATGCACTTATTATCGGTAACTCTCAATCTAATTAGGAGGTTCACAAAGAGACAAGTACCCCGAGGAGGAGTGTATGGGGGTTTGGTTATCCTTGCGCATCCTCGACTCATGGTACGTGAGTGTACTCTAATATTCGATCCCTCCAAAGATTAGTGATCCATCTAGTAGCTAAAGTTCTCAACTATTTTGTAGATTTTCGAAAATAAACATGGATTGCCCAAAATACGACATCTATCACTAATAGGCTAAAGCTCTTGACACCAAAATCAGACATTACTCATGGCAATACCTCAAAACTATTGCAAGTTACTACTAAAATTAAATAGCAACCTCAATTACCTACTTTAAGTTAAGACACACAACTCAGTGCAACAGGCAAACTCTCTTAACAAGATAAACATGAAAACTCAAGAGAGTTCAGCAACTAACTAAACAAAAGCTCTTTAAAAAGAAAAGCATGAAAACTAAGAGCTAAACATGACAGCAGCTATGGAAAGACAAAGAACACACACAGCAAAGATAAGCATGAAAATCCTATGTAGTGTTCTAGGTTGAAGCGGAGCGTGTTTCTCTCCCACACAAAAAAAGCTGGGTTCTAACTTGTTATGAACAGCAAGCAAAGCTAAAGAAAACTAAAAAAAAGAAACTAAGAGCAAGACGCTCCAAGCATAGCACATAACGCATGAAGTGATATATAGTGGAACGAAAGACGAACTGATAATTGTTGATGGAGAAGGGGATGCATGGGGGCATCCCCAAGCTTAGACGCTTGAGTCTTCTTGAATATTTCTTGGGGGTGCACGGGGGCATCCCCAAGCTTGAGCGTTTGACCCTCCTGAATCTTCTTTTATCATCTTCCCTCGCACACTTGAAAACTCCCTTCATACATAACTCATCATAATCTGATTAGCGAGGTTAGTACCCACAATAAAATAATTTTTCTCTACTGGAAATAAAGATAATCTTGAAGAGCTATTGTTTCTCAAGATTGCCAAAAGGTTTTTGCAAAGAAAAAGCAAGCTCAAGGTTTGCAAAACGAAGAAAAGGCAAAACAGGACAGAATCTGTGAAAAACAGACCAGCAGGTAGTAAATAATTTTTTCGGGGCACTTCTGCAACTCAAATCAAAAAACTCAGAACAGATGCTCGAAAGCCAATTGTATAGAGCACGCTGTCAAAAAAATTCAGATCAAAAAGATGATCTGGTGATTTTATTCGAATTTTTCTGTCCAAGGACAGAATCTGTTTTCTGGACAGCACGTCACAACTTTTGAACTTTCTTGCAATCGGAGGCTAAACTTGGCACAAAGCTGAAAAGAAAAGATACAATGATGATGCTACTGTAGTAACAAACATCAAGACACAACAAAAGCAAAATAAAACCTAATTCGTTGTGGGTTGCCTCCCAAAAGCGCTTTCTTTTATGCCTTTAAGCTAGGCATGATGCAAAAAGAGAAGATCAAGTTTTATCAAGAGTAAGAGAATAGCTAGCCCGTGTAACGGACTCAAAAGGCAACTTAATCTTCTTTCTAGGGAAGTGTTCCATCCCTTTCTTGAGAGGGAATTGGAATTTTATATTCCCCTCTTTCATGTCAATGATAGCACCAACGGTGCGAAGAAAAGGACGTCCCAAAATAATTGGACATGAAGGTTCACATTCAATATCCATAATAGTAAAATCAACGGGAACATAATTGTCATTGACAATGATAAGAACATCGTCGATCTTCCCCAAAGGTTTCTTTACGGAAGAATCAACAAGATGAACACCAAAAGAACAAGGATCAAAAGGTTTCAATTCAAACATATCATACATTCTTTTGGGCATAACGGAGGTACTAGCTCCAACATCACATAAAGCATAGTAAGAGAAGTTATTCAACTTAATTTTAATCATAGGATTCCAACTATCTTCTAGCTTTCTAGGTATGGAGGCTTCTACCCTAAGCTTCTCCTCCCTAGCTTTAATAAGAGCATTAGTGATATGCTCCGTGAAGGCAAGATTAAGTGTGCTAGTGTGGGGATCTCTAGACATCTTGTGAAGAAAACCAATAACTTCAGAAAGGGTGCAATTATCAAAATCAAGGTCACTACTATCAAGTAAAGTGGTAGTGGTGTCCTTTAGGCTCACTTGTTTGGTAGCTTCTATGGTCATAGGAGTTTCTTCTTCTACGGTTGAGGTCATAGCATCACCATTAATAGGTCCAATGGGACTAGGAGTGCATTGGGTGCTAAGAGTTTGGATATCCTCAACAACTTGAATAGTAGCAACAGTGTGGTGGGTAGGAAGGCTCTTAATTCTATCTTCTTCCTCCTTTTCTCTAGCCCATCTCTTTTTAAGTTTAGCCATCATCCTAATGTTTTCATTAATTTGCACTTGAATAGCATTCATAGGAGTGGTCTTCCTCTCCTCAAGAGGAGAAGTTCTAATTTTAAGCAACTCTACCTCATGGGCTAAATTGTCTACCTTCGAAGAGAGATTATCTAGTTTGTCTAGTTTTTCTTCTACACTTTTATTGAAGGCCTTTTGGATAGTGATGAAGTCTTTAAGCATAATCTCTAGTTCAGAAGTGGAGTTCTTGGTGCTAGGATAAGCATTGTTGTTCCCATAGGAATTAGAGGGGAACGGTCTAGGGTTGCTACCAAAATTACTCCTATAAGCATTGTTACTGAAATTGTTTCTAGAGATAAAGTTCACATCTACTTGATCTTGAGCAATCAAAGAATTTAAAGGAACATCATGAGGATCAATAGAAGATTGCTTGGAAAGTAGAGACATGATCAAGTCAACTTTTTCATTTAGGGAGGAAATCTCCTCGACGGAGTTTACCTTCCTACCTGTTGGAGCGCGTTCGGTGTGCCATTGGGAATAATTGGTCATCATCTCGTCGAGAAGCTTCGTGGCAGCACCAAGTGTAGTTGACATAAAGGTTCCTCCCGCGGCCGAATCTAACAAGTTCCGCGAGGTAAAGTTCAAGCCTGCATAAAAAGTTTGGATAACCATCCAAGTAGTCAAACCATGAGTAGGGCAGTTCTTGACAAGAGATTTCATGCGTTCCCAAGCTTGGGCAATGTGTTCATTATCCAATTGTTTAAAATTCATTATGTTACTCCTTAATTGGATAATTTTAGCAGGGGGATAGTACTTCCCAATAAAGGCATCCTTGCACTTGTCCCAAGAATCTATACTATTCCTAGGCAAGGATTGAAACCAGATTTTAGCTCCTCCTCTCAAGGAGAAAGGAAAAAGCTTAAGCTTAACAATATCACCATCTACTTCTTTGTACTTTTGCATATCACAGAGCTCAACAAAATTATTTAAGTGCAAAGCAGCATCATCTCCAGCACCGGAGAATTGATCTTTCATAACTAGGTTCAGTAAAGCAGGTTTAATCTCATAAGAAGGTGCTGAAGTGGCAGGTGTAGCAATAGGCGTGCAGATAAAGTCGTTGTTGTTATGACTAGTGAAGTCACACAACTTGGTGTTCTCGGTGGAACCCATAGCAGCAGCAAGCAAGATAACTATTTTTGTAATTTTTGGTAAGGGACACTAAAGCAAAAACTGAAAGGTAAACTAACAAGACTAAAAAGCAAAGATAAAAGATAGCGTGCAACTCCCCTATCTTGAAGAGTGGAGTCCCCGGCAACGGCGCCAGAAACTTGCTTGATGGCTTCTCGCCCCTCATTGGTTACCCCAAGTGGAAGGTTGAGATGTAGCGTAGCGGCAAATTTCCCTTGGCAAAGATACCAAGGATCGAATCCCGTGAGACTCCGAGGGTCGACAAGTAGGTGTCAACGGCGTCAGAAACTTAGCGGTTGACGGGACCTGCACACAGATACAGATAACTTTGCTCCCAACGAGTACAGAGAGGTTGTCAATCCCTCCGGCCTTGTTGTTTACAAAGGATCAAACACAAGAGATAATAATGATAGCTATGACTGCAACTAGGAAATAAAAACAGGAAGTAAATAGAAGGTGTGATCAGCGGTGGTAATATGGACCGGGGTCCCATGATGTTCACTAGTGATGTCTCTCTCCCAAAAGACGATAAAACAACAAAGCGAGGTAAAAAAATTACAGTTGGGCAATTGACAGGAGTATGTGCGCAAACCAATGCTAACTATGCTGCAAAGAAAGGTAGAGGCTCAAAAGCATGGGCGGTACGCCAAGGCAAGTAGACTGAAATCCATCTGCATCTACTACTAATCATCCACCTTGAGATATCTATCCAGAACATCTCGCTGGTATTAAGTTGCGAATCCCACCCAAAGTGTAAACTCAAAGCAACAGACAACTGCATTAAAAGAACTTTGCGTAAAGTAAACAATCCTTGCACCCGCAAGTACAAGCACCGTTGTTTTCTCCCTTGTGGCAACAGCACATCCCCTAGACTTATGTTTCTGTCACTCAAGCTAGTCATCAGGGGGCATGAACCCACAATCAAGCATAACGCTCCCTCTTGGAGTTACTACCTACTACTTGGCCAAAGCAATAAACAGCAACGGAGAACATGCAAGAATTACTCAAGAACAAAGATATAAAAGAGGTGAATCAAATATATTACTCAAACACAATCTGAACATAGTCTCATAATCCATCAGATCCCGGCAAACTCAGCAAAGCAACAGCAGAACGATTACATATGTGCTTCGATCATGTAGGGCAGCTCACGAGGTCTAAACCATGAAGAGCAAAGAGGGAAGGAGAACATCACATAGCTACTGATCATGGACCCATGGTCCAAGGTGGACTACTCACGACTCATCCGGAAAGCGTCCATGGTGGTGGAGAAGCTCCCGGTGGTGGTTCTCCCCTCCGGCATGGTGCCGGGAAGAGTTCTCCTGATGCTCCCGATCTTGGAAGCGCTGCGGCGGCGGAACAGAGGCGAGATCGCGAAAAAGGGTTCTGTCCTCGAGGGTTTCGGGACGAGAGGGATATATAGGCGAAGGGGGGCAGCCAGAGGCGGAGCAGGGGCCCCAGGCGCCCCCCTGGCGCGGCCAGGGGTGGGGCCGCGCCAGGTGGCCGCCTGGGCCTCCCCTGGCTCCCCTCTGGCCCATCTTTGGTTCTTCGCGAAGCTTCCTGTACGCTGATTTTTCCTATATTTTTCCTGGAATTTTTGGAGCACTTTTAATATGGGGGAAACCTGGAATAGAAAAACAGCAGAAAACAGGAACTGGCACTGTGGTGCACCGAGTTAATAGGTTAGTCCAAATATGATCAAAAGTGTATGGAAGTGCATCAATATCATAGCAATATCACACAAAAGAAGCATGGAGCAAGCAGAAATTATAGATACGACGTATCACCGGTGCGTCAGCGAGACGAAGACTGGTCGTCCTCACCGTCTCGGTTTTCCCGCGGGGAATCAATGCCAAGGCTGTCGCCGGTCAGCCTGTCATTGATTCACGGGCGGCGCATTGCGGCGACACCGCCCCGCCTTCCGCCACGCGTTCGCACGTGGCCGCCCCACGAGCCGCTATAAAAGGCGCCCCTGGTCGCGCCGGTGAGGAACACGCAGTCCTCCCCCTCCTCGCCGTCGAACTTCCCCCCATCTTCCCTCCTAGCCGCCGCACTTCCCACCCGGCTACCATGAGCGCAAGGTACCCCGGCGATGCGGCGGCGGCCAACGGTTTCAGCCGCCGCTCGCTGCACGAGTGGGGCGTCCCGGGCCGCATGCTCAGCCGCGTGCTCGCGCACCTCGAGGGCGGCAGCGACCTGCCGTTTGAGTACCCGAGCGGCGGCGCGTGGCTGCCGAGGAGGATGATGGGCTAGTCATCCTCCTCTTCCTCCTCCTGATCCTCCTCTCACTCCTCCGCCGCGTCGGCCTTGGTCGGCGTCAAGCCAGAGCCGGCCGAGTTGCCGCTCGGTAGACGCACCCGCGGCGCCGGCCTCCTCATCAACAACGGCGGCCATGGTTCCTCCTCCTCGGCCCCTCCTCGCCTCGTCAAGCCGAAGAGGGAGCCAGGGCTGGCGACGGTGAAGCCGGAGCCGGGGCTCGCCACCGTGAAGACGGAGCCTGTTCTCGCCGACGAGGTCGACGAAGAAGAGGCCGCTTTGAAGTGGGCGCGCGAGGACTACGCGCGCATTGAGCTGGACCGCCAGTGCCGCGCCCTGGAGGAGATCGCCGAACGTCGCCGCCGTGAAGCAGCTCGCCGGGGTGAGGGGTCGAGCAGCGGCGCCGGCCGTGTCAAGGAGGAGAAGCAGGAGGACGACACCAGCGACGACTACGCCCTGCTCAGCGCCTACTTCGGCCCGTAGTTTAGGAAAAAAAAATCGCCCCTTTTTCGTGTAAAAACGCCTAAATTTATCAGAAATATGTCGTGTTTGTTCAAATTTGGTCGCGTTTGCTGAATTCTGGCTGTGTTTGCTGCATTATGGCCGAACTGTGGGGGCGGCCTGGGGGCGGCGGCTGCGAACGTGCGCGCCCCCACGTCTAAAATAGCGCCGGCTCGCCCCCAAGCGACGGTTTTCGGCGCATCTTGGGGGCGCAACGGCTAGAGATGCTCTTATAATTGGCAGGGCACTATCTTGTGTTTCTCTTCTCTAATTCATTCAACTAAATCCCTGTAGCACCAGATCTGTCATGTTTTATCGAGTTCACTAGAACATGAAAGCGCGCTTTGCCGCGCCCGATCATATTTAACACCAGTGAGTTTTTCAATAGAATATTTAAACAGTTTACATGAATTCAAATATAAGCGAGACATATTTTCCGAGATAGTAGTAGATTTAAGCTTTTAGAAATAAACGACAAAACAATCACAAGTAGTGGTTTCTATCGGTGCATCATAGTGGTGCGCCAAGACAAATGACAAACTCAACCTCGACACAGATGGACGATTGAGCCAAATTATATAACATAGAACACAAACTCAACCTCGACACAGATGGACGATTGAGCCAAATTATATAACATAGAACTTTGGAACTGACTCCCCCGGCTAGTAAACAAAATAGAGTGACCTAAACAAAAAAATTAGTGCAGATTTAATCCTCATGGTGCATCAGGCACACAGGAAAAGTCAGATCCAAAAGCCATGCTATGGATTTAAGCTGCCGAGGTGACAGTAATTTTGGGCAGTGAGAGGATGTTGTAACCGGTGGGCTCTTGTCTCACAGCCGATGGTGCCGTAGATCATCAGCATGAGCCTGGTTAAATCCTTCTAGCCAAAAAGGAATCCCTCTGGTAATAGATAATTTATCAATTTCATGCCATTTGGGGAAGCAGAAGTAAGATTAAGCTCAGACTTGCAGCTAGACACTATGACCTCTCATAAAATCACATATACTCATCTAGCATATCATCAAATAACTATGCAGACCAAAGTGGAGTATATCAACAACAAAGCCAAGCACGCCATGCTGATAATGGTCGTTGCCAACAAGAAGTTTCATGGCTACCATTTTCCCCCTCTTCTTCAATCCAGTGCCAGCCTCAATATCTGCCATGTTGTAGCAGTAGCACTCAAAGATTAAGAAAAGTTGCTGCTATCACAACATTGGTACAGGAAAACTGAAGCAAATTATCACTGTAATTTTGGAACTATAAAAGACTACTTGAAGCACTTTTATGACATTACTGGTTGCCTGCAATACCTGTAAGAAACAAGATTCAGGTCCCTAAAGCTGAGAATAAAATAGATCAAGCAGTATAGATACATTCCAGTAACATTGGGCTGAACTTCACTGACATACACTTTTGGGTATTGATTTTGCATATAAACACTTGAGAAAGGGAAAAATACTTCTCGGAATAAATTGTGCATGTCAAACATTTCAATAGTATAATCCGCCAAAACTTGAGACAAAATAGGGAAGTGAGCAGATCTTGTTTTAATTAGAAGTGTAAACATATTGCAGCCTGCGAGTGGACTTTTCCAGAGTCAACCAAGCATAAAAGATGTTAGTCCTAACCGGAGGAACAAATCTATCATAAGTGTGGTTATGAAAAAAATGAAATCTTCAATTCGACAGATCACCGCTTCATCGGCATTTGATCAACGCAAAACTCATGCCAGGATGGTGTGACTCAGGCATAAATCACACTCACTTGGACAATTTTCATGCCGGTTAGCATCCCCTCGGAGTAGCGGCCCCTTGATGCGGGAAGGGACGCAGACGCTCAAGTCGTGGAACCTGTAGGATCTGGAGCGTTAAATAGCACGATCCGACGGCTAACAAGATGAAATCGCTGTGGTGAGCCGTAGCTAGGTGCGTTATACTGTTTTGTAATATGCTTCGATGCAACTTACTTACAACTCAAAAAAAAAACATGATAATCTTTTTTATAATATCACATGAGATCACACTGGAATGCTATTGTGTTGTTATTACTACATATGGCTTTCGGGGGTGTAAATTTTAGAATCATGTACTATTTGGTGTATATCGTTTTCCTCACGGCCATCGCTTATATGCAATTTGGTACTACCTAACTTATAAGAGACTCATAATCTCGATTACATATTAATAGCATTGCTTTGTTGTGGAAACAAACATCTATCATATGGAGTTTGGTATGTTTATCAAATGTTGGCAATCTAGAGAGTTATAGTTAAGTTCTTTGTGTGAAATTTTGAGCTAGTATCACTTGAATAATACTATCGAAAGATTTGCATGCGTGGAGGTATGCGGATATTCAATTCGGTGCCCAGGCTCATCTGCACCAGGTGAACAGTAAATTCAAAAAAAAACATTCTATTTTTTTTAGGTGGAAGAAGTTCCATTGCGTGATGTTCATGCCAAATTTCAGCTTGTTCGGTTATCCGATGAGCTCATGGAAAAAAAATCGGTCAAAACAGTACGTGAATAGTAAACTTTTTTACCGCCCCAAAAGTTATCTTTTTTGCTTAGTGCTACTGAAATTTCCAAACTCCACGAAATTTGGCATGGACATCACGCACATTAGCATCTAGCATCACAAAAAAAACCGTAATTTTTTTTTTTTTACTATTTTAAATGAATTTACTGTTCACCTGAGGTGCAGACACACCCGAGAGCCAAAACGCCGTTTCCAGAGGGATGATGCTTTTCTTTTTCTTCTTCTACTTATGATTGACAAGATCTACTATTGTTTGAAATGGGTCATATTAGTTTTGCACAATTTGTTGAATTGCCTACCCATTCGAAGTTTCAAAAGTACCAGTCATTTAATTGGGTAGGTCGGTATATTTGTATCACCAAACTCGCGTAGTGTTAAATCAACACTCTTTAATTTGCATTTGCATTCACCCTAGTCCTAATCCAATGGTTTATCATTGTAAGATATTGCAAAATTTGGCAATCTCGGCCTCTTGGGGCGGTCTCAAAATATTTCAATGTTGCACTAACTTTCAACGATGGGTTTTCTCTTTTGCTCATGTGCATACATATTTAATGGATAATTGGTGTTCATCTCTTTATTATCTTAGCATACCAATATGCTCGTATCGTTGTTGGCTTTTGGGTGAAAAGCTCTAAGCCTCAAACTTAATGTGACAAGTTGTTGGGAAATTTTGCACCTTCTACACTTCCAACACAAATACTGACCTGAACAACATAGAATTTTGAATTTTTCATTGGCTACATGCAAACATGTCTTACCAAAATCAAGATACGATGTTGCATAAATTCAAAGTTGACACAAGGTGAAGATAGTTAGTGCTAGTCGATCAAGTGCGTTAGCACCATTGGCGACCATTGGAGAATATTTTGTCTCCATCTGACAATCAAGGTCATGTTGCTTAGTGCGCAAACAATTTAGGCTGGTACAATCACAAATCCTGATGCTTCCAAGTCCTAGAATGTATATGGGTTTCAACAACACCGAAAAACAACTCCAACTAAGTGCAAAGCTTGTATAAAAGCATGTACCTAGTGTATGTTGATTGGAATCTAGCAACATCTGAGCTCTACTCCTTGCTCAACTTTATATACACACATAGGCTTCTTTGTGAATTATGATCCTAATCCATCACCTTTCTCCCACTTAAATAGAAACACATGTGACACAACTACCATGTAATGGATGCTTTGATCCCATGCAATACTTCCATAAGAAGAAGCACATGTGTAGTACCATATTGTTGTGTCCATCCCCATCCTCAATGTACTATGATAGTATCAATTCAAATCCACACTATAGTAGAGTTTCTATAGATGACCATATTTTTTTGAAACTTTTTGCATTTTTGCCACAGTCATGTTGGCACTAAAGAGTAAATGGGCTAAGTAACTGTAATATTCACAATATACGATCACATATCAACCAAAATTCATCAGATGATAATTTCGTAAATAAGCCGTACATAATTCTCACCGCTAGATGCTGAAACGGGTAGCAACTGTATGGGAAGGGATGTGTAGTTCCATTGCTAATATCCAGTAGATCATTGCCTTACAGTACATCGATGACACAATCGTGTGTGATCCTGGCCTCTCTTCTTACAAACCCGTGTGGGTGGGTCCTAGATCGCAAATGGATCTTCAAAGAGATTTGAAAAAAAAAACAGTCAAAGGGCTTTCCACAAAAAGGTCGGATGTAGTTGGCCCATAGAACCTTCACATATCATGGCCCCTAGGGCAAGACGATGATGTGGTCCTTTTTGCGTGAAAGTAACTTATATTTCTTTCTTTTAATAGCTACAGTAATATTCAGTCAAAGTATATGATGGAACACAAAACACCTATTAGATAATTATGCACATGATTTGACCTCAATGTTTGTTGGCTGATTGTATCTCAAGACAAAAATCATGATAAGAAATCCAAATAATTATGGTAGAGCATTCATAGTGTTCACAAATTTGTTGGAGAAGGAGACGTTACAAATTTAAATCGGTTGGAGAAACAATGAATGGTGCTTGGGGACACTTCCGCTATGAGAATAAGTGATAATACTTCTCTAAAAGTTTCTATTCAATCACATGTGTACAATGCATTTTTGAAACATTTTAAAATGAGAAAAGGTCATTCAGTTGTTGGTGTGCTCGAGTACTTTACATGCTAGTAATGCTAATGTTGTGTCTATTTGTGATCTTTCACGCTTTTTGAAACAAGTCAAAAAGGGGAGATAGAGAGAGTTCTAAATACCGACTTACTAGTCTTGCTTGTCGTATTTGATAGTTAAAAAATGCATGTTACTAACATCTCTAACACATTGTTTTGATGGAAGACAATGTAACATATCTAACATATCTATAATACCTAAATAGTTCATCCCCACTAAACTATTTCTCTTGACATGCAGCATGTCCACCTCAGCAAGGTAGCCACGTCACCCCCATTGTCTAATTCTCATGTCACATCAACACATCGATTGCCTAATTCTCCTAGCTAGCATGCAGCCATGCATGGCACATCAGCACAATGAAGCGTCGGACGTTTCCCTTTCACTGGATTGTCTATTCCTTTTCATTTCCAGAAGTAACGGCGCACCACACCGCACCACACTATCATCTCCATAAAGAAAAGAAACTTTTCACCTACATAAACGGAGCCGGGGAAGATCAGTCCTCAGCGCTACCCATCCGTCGTCATGCCTCATCCCCATGACCTGCAGAGCCAGGCGACAGGAAACCTCCCAGTCGGTGCCCGCCGCGCCACCGTGGAATCCTTGCTAGGGCAAGATGTTGACTGCAGAACAGTCAAGCAAAGTCGCGGCGGGGCAGTACAAGTTTGCCGACCACAACGACATGTGCGTGGCCGCGCTGGGAGGGCTCAAGATACGTGATAACGAGCTTCCCGGTGGGGCTGCTTGGCGTGCTCCTGTTCTTCGCCGATGCGGAGTTGCTCTTTCTACGGTATATTATATGCCTAATGATGGTCTGTATGGTTGTACCCTCCTTTATTCTGAAGTTATCATTGTAGTTTTCTTTTGATTGCAACCTTTACGCCAATGGCTGCTCCATCCCATATCACATATTTGATTTATGTTGCGTCTGTGACATGTCCCTCTTCCAATAGTGAGCCACATAATTGTGATTCAAGTTACGACACTGATTTTAACATGGTGTCTTTTGTTTGGTCTGATTGCTTGAATTATTATATGCTCAATCCTTGGTTGTTTGATGTCGATCCAGTTCATTCCTTCCCCTTTGGAGGAAGCATGGGTTGCTTGACTTCCTTACGATGTTTATTCTGAAGACCAATTCAAACTAGGAGACGATGGAGGTTCTAATCGTTGAACTAAAGTTTACCAAGATGTGCATATAAGATTGCACTTCATCGGTAATCATGGTATATTTTTCATCACGGTAGATAGTTTTATTGTTCACATGTTTAAATGTTTTCTGTAGACCTCCAGTTCAGTGGATACTGGATAACACCATCAAGAAGTCTAAAGAATTTTTTGGATAAAGGAGTATTTGACCATTATTTATTTTGAAAGATTAAACGAATCTGTTAATGTTCCTGGTGTTGTACATATATTTAAAATCTTCTTGATGAGATGTTAGAAATTTAGAATCCTAGGATAGTTTGGTGGCATCCGTTTCATTTATCTTACGTTTTCATCATGTGTTAATTTAGGTCGTGAATGCCGGTTTGTAGCAGTCTCTTTACAAAATCTTGAATCCTAATTATGACGACCAGCTTCTATTTAGGCATAAGAGATGGTGGACATGATAACATGCAACTATACCATGTCAACATGCATTCCACTTTTTTTTAACATTTATACAACAATCAAATATACATGTTTTAAATTCATCCAAATATAATGTGAACAATTCCCGCAACAACGTGCGGGGGATTATCTAGTTGTTTTGATGGAAGACAACACAAACATTTCCTATAAATAAAATCCTGAAGTTTTGGACACCGGCACGGTCTTTAACAATGCATATTACACTGTTAAGTCTACGATATATTAAGAAAAATATAAAGGACGTATATCATGAAAATCCACACGTATAAAATACCTCAATTCTATATCTGTAGTTGGAAGTTTAGACACTTTTTGAAAAACATTTAGGCCCAATCATACTATATTGATTAATTAATGAGAAAAGCTTCCGAACAGCCGGCCGATTTTTTACGCATGCGTCCGCCAGGCTTTGCGTCGTCCGATGATGTTGATCGCTTTTTTTTGTATGTTGGGCGTGTGTTCACACGGGAGAAGTACCTTTTCATTCATCGACCTTCTTGTGCACTGTGTCTTCGGTATTTTTTCTGAAACATCACATGTGTTTCAAAAGTTTTTTCCGCCACAATACCTGTGTTGCAGAAAAGTGAAGACTGCAAAATAAAAATTCTGCAACATCACTTCTGTTGCAAGAAAACAAATTACGACAAAATTTGTTGGAAAAAAATCTGCAACAAGACCTCTGTTGCAAAAAAAAAAAAATCTGCAACAAGATCCGTGTTGCGAAAAACCTGCAACACAACCGATGTTGCAAATGTTTCTACAACAAGGTCTCTGTTGCGAAGTAGAGAAACACGTTCATCCATTAGATTGCGGTACAATCGACGGCTCATGAGGCGGCGAATCTTTTAGATCTTTTTAAAAGATCCGCCGGCCGTAGCGGCCCCTTAATTAATCAGAAAAAGACAAGGACCTTTCTACCCCTCTTTTGCGAACTCTTGCTCGGGCCCGTGCCCCCGCCCGGCCCAGACCCGAGCCCAGGCGGGAACCGGCGGCGGCGACGGCCGTGGTCGCGCCTCGGCAGTCCGGCGCTAGCGCTTCTCCCAGATCCGGCCGCCGCGCGCCCAAAGAAGCCCGCCCCCTCCTCGACGGACGCCCGGCGAGATGCCGCGCGACCGCGACGAGCCGGCGGCCGTGCGCGTCTACACCGTCTGCGACGAGTCCAAGTAACCACCGTCTTCCCACCCCATCAACCCTATCCCAACTTCTCCTCCTCCTCCGCGTCACCGCCGCTAACTCCTCCCCTCGTCGTCTCCGTCCCCCGATTCGGCCGCAGGTACCTCGTGGTCCGGAACGTGCCGGCCCTCGGATGCGGCGACGAGCTCGGCTCCGTGTTCTCGGCGTACGGCCCGCTGGAAGAGTGAGCCAGCAGCAGCGACCTGAATCCACTCCTTTCCCCCCTAATGCTAAGTGCTCACCAATTTTCTTTCTTTGTCTGTATGTGTGTGTGTTTGTTTGGGTTCAGGTGCAAGCCCATGGACGCCGAGGACTGCGAGGAGTACACCGACGTCTACTTCATCAAGTTCGCGCAGGTCAGCAACGCGAGGTGACCGACGCACGCATATAGAGTGTAGGATTTTTGCCCCTCTAGGAGAATTGGTGATTGATCGGTGCCTATGGTTTGTCGCGGTAGTCTCGTGTTTCTCGGCCATGGTTTCAGATGCTCTTACTTTTGTATCTAGTTCGGTGGTCATATCTCTGAATATGTCACTGAAGGATGTCTGTAGCTTGCTGATCTACTACTGGACAATCGGTGTTCCGTGCTTCTGTAGTTGAGGGGGAAATATTTGAGGCTTTTTATTCACCACTGTTAATGGAAGTGAGTGAGGAAGGATGACTTGGGTAGGCTTTCCAGATGCAAAATCCATTAATGTCATATACTTCGATGTCAGTATGTGCGCTTTAATTACTTGGGACTACCAAGTTGCGAATCAAAGGAAGGACTGGATTATTTCCTAGATCTTCTTTCAGGGCATGGTTTAGTTCAGGTCCTGTGGTCCAGTCTTTGGCACCTGGAAGCAGATCTGGCGCCAATAGTTGCCTGCCCCTACTACTTGTTTTGTGCCTTCTTTCAATTAATTTATGTTTTTAAGTGTGGTAATGGTGTTCTGTCATGTTGCAGGTTTGCAAAGAGGAAGTTGGACGAGTCTGTATTTCTTGGCAACCGGCTGCAGGTTTCATATGCACCTCAGTTTGAAAGTCTTCTGGATACCAAGGAGAAACTGGAAGTCAGGAGAAATGAAGTCCTCAGACGAATAAGATGTATGGTTTCATTTTTCTTTTTAAGTATATCTGCATCGTACCCCCTCCGTAAAGAAATATAAGAGTGTTTAGATCACTAAAATAGTGATCTAAACGCTCTTATATTTGTTTACGGAGGGAGTAGAATGTATTATTGGGATGGCAGAATTCAACCATAAGATATATCAAGGACTATCAGCATTGCTAGTGCATTTTCCTTGGTACTTGACTGGCTGGATTTAGATATTTCCTGCATTTTTCAGCACCGGCTGGAAGCAGACCTGAAGGGCTATCTCAGTATTCACCGGGTCAGGGATCATCCAGTGGGAACCCACACCATCATATGAACTCCAACAAGAGGTTAATATTTACATTCTTCATTTGGTTTTGTGCTGTAAAACTGATAATCAAAAGCTGGTTATAATTACTCATCGGATAAAATCATGTTGCCACTTCCGAATTGATATTGGTAGCATGATCGACTCTGACCACTTATTTTCTTATGGATACTTGTGTTATGGTTCGCGCAGCTAAATATGGATGACCAGATAAAATTAACAACTAAAAGGGGCAACCTAGTTAAGAGGTTTTATCAGATCTGACAGGCATTTACTTCTTAAGTCAAGGTTTTGTGTTTGGGCTTTGTAAGTCGTCTGGTTGCCGGCAATTTTGCCAGGTCGATGATCTAATGGACTAGCTCGCTGTTTGAGGCCAGGCATGCCCTGAGCTTCTGTGCATCAATGTGGATATTCTGACTTGGCAGTACACTCCAAGATTCTGTGCCTTTCTGTTGGGAAATATATTCGACCATGATACAATCATATGAGAGCTTATTATTTTGAAGGTTATGTATGCAGAGCTGCACTTACTTACCTAAAAGCCTAGAACAAAACAACCAGACTGTTTCCCAAGAAAAAGACGAGCACCATGGTGACTTCTCCCCTAAAGTTTCATCTTATTATCTTCAGGGAATACACGAAGACAATGCCCGCTGCTCATATCGAAGATAATCGTTTCAGCCATGTGCCCTCTAACAAGGTATGCAGTATTAGTAAAGCAATATTTTTGTTAAAAATTACTCCCTTTGTATCAAAATATAAGACGTTTGCGCCTTTGCGGAGGGAGTAAGGGAAATTAAGTAGTTGTTGACAGAGAAAAATTTGGACATTTGGTAAGAAGACCAGATCACATGCTAAAGGCAACTTTATTTGCAGAAAATCTGGGAAGAAACTTTAATCAGTTATAAGCTGCATTTTTACCAGAAAGCGAACTAGCTCATATACAAAGTACCCAAGCAGGGCAAAATCTCTACTACCTCGTTATTGTTAGTGCAGGCATTAATATTTAGGAGTTTCCAACAAATACTTTTTTCCTTATCATGGCTTATGCTTTTTCGTTCCATTAATAAAATGCCTTGTGATGCTATTTAATTCTAGGAGTATTTCCCGTCCGAGTCGATGAATGCGACCGTAAATCTAGTCAGGCAGAAGCTCGATAAGGTAAGAGTATATGTGTCATCTATCACTTTCGGTGCAACAGCCACATGGATGACCTAAAAGTTGCAGTTTCAAAATACCAGATACAGTCCGGTGGTGATACTTCAGACGCCGCCGCCGCATCCAAGAAGCCAAGGGTCGACAACCGAAGGCGTATCTGAATCGATCAACAGGTGATGCAGAACGTGCGTGCGTTAGGCGTTTCGTATTGCGTTTTTTGCCCTATGTTTCGTGCACTGGCTTGCCCGCTCATCATTTGCAGCAGGCTCTCGCTTAGTGATGTCATGTAGCATGTTCCAGAGGAATGAGAATGGTGTGTGATAATGCCTGTCAGGCTCAGCAGCTGTTTATATGCTCACTCCTTTGTCCATATGATCCGCATCGCCCGCGAAACGGTTATGTTTCCAATTTCCCCGAATTTCTACGGGGCGGATCCTTACAATCTCTGGCTGTTTGGAATAACATTTTGTCTGGACTCTGGAGCGAAAATTGCTGCCCTTTTCAGCTACCATATATATTGGTTGACAAACTGCAAATGAAAAGTCAGAGATGAGGAGTAGTGTAGCTGCAACCCAAGCGTTTGATTCTTTTGTGTTTTACACACACCACTTTCGGTGTCGTACGAAGATTTTTTTTTTTCGTAGTGTATAAATGTGTTTGTAAGTAAGCCATGGTCTCTTCTAGAAGCGATGTGGTAGTAGCAGCTTAATTATGCTGATGTGGATGCTGGTGATGGCCAGACAGCTCTGGCTAGCTAGGCATGTGTCTTTTGGCTGAGCGGTTGGTGGTTGCAATTTAAAACGGAGTCCTCTCTAGGAGTTTCAGAAGGAAAAAAAAATAACAATAATATCAGCAGCCTGTTTTCAGTTTCACTTTCTGAAAAAGAAATGACCAGGCTGTGTTTTCAGTTTCTTTTTTGGCAGAAAAGAAAAAAATCCTAGTTATGCCGCGCAATTTGTTAGAAATTCATTTTGTCCCCCCCTCAAAAAAATGTTACTCCCTTCAATCCATATTAATTGTCGCTGACTTGGTACAACTTTAACACAAAATTGTACTCCCTCCGTTTCAAAATAGATGAGTTAGTACAAAGTTTGATCATTTATTTTGGAATGGAGGGAGTATGAAGTAAGCCTTCCCCTCCCCTTGATTTTACTCATCATTCCTCGTTTATTTTTTAGCATTAGCAGAAGGCCCCTCCTCCCGTGCCATTTTTCAAATGCTGGGGGAACTTTCATACAACGGGTGTATGTCAATGTAAAATTCACTGATATCCAGACATAGTGTATTAGAATTGTGTGCAATGCCGTTGCCGTTCTCAATGTTTTTAAGACGACTTGTATGAACGTTGACTGAGTCTAAAAACTGGAAAAAGAAGCGAAAAATACCCTTTTGGCTCTTGGGATCATGCGACCCCTTGTCAAGAAAAGAAGGAAAATGTGCACTCATTCGAGAAAATTCCATAAACAAAATTACAAGCAAGTGACTACATATTGTTTTTTCTACAATGCCATCTTCTTTTCCAAGTGTTCAAATTTTTTTTTTTTCGAAACGAAAAGTGTTCAAATTTTGACAATCACATAGTTTTGCAAGGGTGTGGGGTGGGGGAGATGTTTACTGGGGATTGGGCCGGTCGCACCGCGGTCGTTGGATCTGAGCGCCGAGCCGTTGGATTCGGCTGAAGAAAACGGATCTGAGCGCTCGCCCTGTCGTCTTCTACCTCGCGCCGGCGCTGCGCCTCCTACCGCCCCCGCCGCTTCAAGCGTTGCGCAGCCCCCGCCCGCGCCCCCGGTCGTCCTCATCTCCGTGGTCGTCGCCGCGCTCACCGTCGCTGCGCCTCCTACCGCCCCCGCCGCTTCAAGCGTTGCGCAGCCCCCGCCCGCGCCCCCGGTCGTCCTCATCTCCGTGGTCGTCGCCGCGCTCACCGTCGCTGCTGCAGCAAAAAAAGCTTCGGATCATCAAAAAAATGATGGCCGTCGATTCCAGCAATGGCAGGGGCGCTTCTAGCACACAAAAAGTGCTTCCTCGCCATTGCCATGGTGTTGTGCTTGTAGCATCGCCGGTGGTCGCCAGTTGCAAACAAAAAACGCACTGATTTCCAGCAAAAATTTGTGGGTGTCACCGTTTGAAGCAAAATAAACCGCCGGTTCCAGCAAAAAATGAAGCCACTTCCAGCAAAAAAACGCGCTGCCGGTTGTAGTTCGCCGTGAAGGGTCGCAACAAATTGAGTCGCTGGTTGTAGCAAACGATGCCGCTGGTTCCAGCAAAAATGACATCGTCGCAGGTTCCAGCATTTTTGTTGAAGCTTTCTCGGTCTCTGGTAGAAGCTTTTTCATTTGCGGGGTGATGCTTTTTTTTAAACGGTTGCAACTTTTCACGTGTACCTAAAAAGCGATTGAAACTTTTGAAGTGGCTGGCTGAAGATTTTCAATCTCTGATTGAAGCTTTTTCATCTGCTGGATGAAGCTTTTGTTAAAACGGTTTGCAGCTCTTCATGTGTTCCGAAGTTTGGTTTGAAGCTTTTTTATCTAATAGATGTAGCTTTTTGCATTCATGGTTGTAGCACGAGCATTGCCGTTTGCAGCTGCAGTATCAGTACGTGATTGCAGCTCCCTCCCCAACAGGTTCCAGCATCTGCGTGCTCCGCCGCCATGGCTGCTGGTCGAGGTAGTAGCTCTCCCCGTTGATTCTCGCCGTCGGCGCTCTGAGTAGCTGGAAAAACGGTGGGTGGATGGGGTTGAGACCCAACGGTGGCGGCGCCCTCCGACAACCGGCTGGCGGGGCGACGATCGGCCGGCGAGGGGGCGGGGCGCGGGACGACGAAGCTCGGTGGCGCGCAGACTGCGTGGGCGGTGGGCACGACGGGGGAGGGATGGATAAGATGCATGACATGTGTGTGTTGTGCGTGACGAGGTTTCGGCCGGTGCCCCGGATCTAAACATTTACCTAATATTTTTGGTGTGCGGACATTAGTTAACTTCAAGGCATATATGCACATAGGAGTATGTCAATAAATACAACACGAGTAAATCATCACACACCAATGGAGTAGAGTATATGGTGAAAATGAACAAAACTGGCCCTTATCTGAAACTTCAACACAAAATGACCTCATTCTAAAAATATTTCATGAAAATGGCCTCTTTTACATGGCGCCCTAGCCGCGGGCGTCATGCAAAAGGGGCCATTTCGTGAAATATTTTCAGAATGGGGTCATTTTGTGTTAAAATTTCAGATAAGGGCCAGTTCTGTACATTTTCACGAGTATATGTGACATGTATGAATGGGCATCTCTGGTGGGGCCAATGTATGCATAGACTGCTGATGGGGCCCTTCCCCTTTACCAAAAACAGAAGAAAAATCCATGGAAGAGTGAAGAGGGGGGAAAGAAATTAGATTAGCCGGGAAAAGGTGAAACAAAAGAAAAAGGAAGCTCGGGGGGACACGACAGCGAGAGAGAGAGAAAAGGAGGAAGCGGAAATGGAAACTGGTGGCGCGGCGAGATGACGCGACGTCGGCTGTCCTCCTCCTCCTGACCCAGCCAGCGCAACCGCCCCGAAGGCGAGCCGGCGGATCCCGGCCCGACCCGCGGCGGCCGGCCGGCCCATTCCGCCCGCGCCGCGCCGCGCCGGACCCTAGATCCGCGCCCCCAGCCGCGAGATCTCGCCCCGATCGCCGCTGGGCGGGAGGGGATGGCCGACGACCTCACCGACGCCGACTTCTTCGACAGGCTCGTGGACGACGACGACGAGGCCGGCCCCGCCCCCGCGCCCGCGCCCGGTCCCGCCGTGGGGGAGGAGCTGGCCCGGGCCGTCTCCGGCCTCGGCCTCGCGGGCGACGACGGGCCCGGGCCGGTTGCGCAGGGCGGGTCGCCTTCGGGGCCGGGGAGGGGCGCGGCCGTCCACACCACGGTGAAGCAGGTGCAGTGGGCGGCCTTCGGGGCCGACGGCGACGACGCCGGGCTCGACCCCTTCGGCGATCTGGCGGGCGGTGCCGCCCAGGAGGAGGCCTTCCTCGGCACCACGGCGGGGAACCAGACCTCCGCTGTCGGTGGGGGCGTGGATCATGGCTTCTTGGGCGGGAGCCAGGGCCCGGCGGCCGCGGATCAGCCCTCTGTCGTGGCAAGCTCGGATCAGAGCACGGCCACGCAGCTCGGCGGTGCTGCTGTGGACTCCACGGACCCCAGGTACCTGGAGAGCATTTACCCCGGGTGGAAGTTCGACGAGGTGACGCAGCAGTGGTACCAGGTTGACACTGTCCAGACTGCCGGTGAGAATGCGCATCAACAGCACCAGTTTGGTGCCTCCTACTTGCAGAACTCGGCGCAGGCCGGGCTGGAGACGATCGCGGAGGAGAGCGCCGCAGCCGGGAGTGTAGCGGGCTGGGGACAGGGGGCTGCTTCGGAGTACCCGGCGAACATGTTGTTCTACGCCGAGTACCCTGGGTGGTACTTTGACACCGACAAGCAGGAGTGGCTATCGCTCGAGGCGTACCAGCAGGCCATCGCGCAGGCCAGCGCGGCTAGTGCTGCTGTTCAGGTTGGTGCAAACCATGGTGTTGTTTCGCCTTCTGGTGGGATAAATTACGGTGTCAACCAAGCCGAGGTTCCTGCTGTCAACAATCAGGTGGCCCAACATACCTACGGCCAGCAGAGCCAGTGGCAGCCGGATGCATTTGCTAACAGCATTCAACCTGAAAGTGCCACGAATAGCTTGGCAGGTAGTTTCTATGGTGCCGATCAGCATGCACATGCCGAATCCATCAGTCCCTCCACAAGTCATCAGGTTCCCTTTAACACAGCTGAAACCTCAACAAGTCATTATGGCAACCTTCAGAATGACTACAACACGATTGGTAGCCAACAAGCTGGTTACAAGGGGTTCGAACCTTCCACGGTTTACCAGACCAGTCCAAAGGTGCTCCAGTCGTCCACGGGTAACCAGGGCAGTTACAAGGCATTTGAACCTACTGCTGCTCACCACATTGGTGAGAACAAGGGTTCTACGCCTTCTACTGGTTTCCAGGCTGGTTACAAGGGATTCGCTCCTTCCACGGTCCACCAGGCTGGTTACAAGGGATCTGGTACTTCCACGAAGGCATTTGAGCCTTCCTCAGGTCACCAGGCTGGATACATGGGATCCCAACCTTCCACAGGCCAACATGCTGGTTACATGGGATCCCAGCCTTCTACAGATCACCAGTCTAGTTACATGGGATTTGGAACTTCTACAAACCAGGGTTATGGTGGTGCCAATGGTTTTGTCAATACACAAGGCTTTGTTCCAGCGGGGAGTATGTACAACAGCCAGAAACAAGCTCATGCAAACACCCAAGCACACTTGTCTAACAGCTATCTTGGTACGGAGAACTCCATGAACTTCTCTCAGCAACAATTTAGTGGTACAAATGCTTCACACATGCAATTTGGTTACTCTCCACATGAAGAGATGTCATCGGCTGGACGCCCACCTCATGCTCTGGTTGCTTTTGGGTTTGGAGGAAAGCTTATAGTTATGAAAGAAACAAGCTCAATGGCCACAAACTTTAACAGTGGAAATCAGGTATGCTTATATCTTCCATGCAATATATTTTGATAACCAATAGAAATCATAAATTTTATTGTGAAGTAACTAAAAGTATTATGTTTGGCAAATTAAGGGGAGTTCTAGTGGAACGGTGTCTGTTCTTAACTTATCAGAGGTTGTCGCCGATAAAGTTGATGCTTCGAGGATCACTGATGGCAGTGCACTTAGTTACTTCCATGTTCTATGCCGTCAACCTGTTCCTGGTCCTCTTGTTGGTGGAAGTGCGGCATCAAAGGATGTAAATAAATGGCTCGATGAGATGATTACATGGTATGCATCTTCCACCAATGAATACCAGAAAGGTGATCCTCGCAAGTTGCTTATTTCATTGCTGAAGATACTATGTCAGCACTATGGGAAACTACGTGCACCTTTTGGGTCTGACCCATCACAAGAGGTACTTTCTTTCATGCCTTACTGTGCTGCAGTTATAATTCTACTGTTACTACTGTTACCATTCTATTGTACGCCTTCTCCCCTTTACTATATTTTTATTCACTTGGAACTTTCATCAGAAGGAGGATCCCCATAATGCATGTTCTACTTAATCAACCCTTGTGTTATGATAATGCCACAGAGTGCAAGTAAACTAATTCGTTTGGTATGATTAACATTTCTGAATGTCTATGATAGATGCGGTAGACTTGCTTTTTTTATTTATAATTTTGCTTGGTATTATTGCCTGGCCATTTCGTAGGTTGTGATTTTACATTTTCCAGTCCGTTGAACTCTACCTACTGCTAAGGCTACTGGTTCCAACTTGTTTCAGTCCTTATTTAGGTTACAGTTAAAAAGGTTCCTTTCAAGATTAAGAACATTATTGAGTTAACTTTCCTCAAGTAGCATGTCAAATTATGGATTGGTATTTGGCCTAGAATTAGGTGAATGTCTAACTCGTCTTTTAGCAATATCAGGTGGGACCTAGCAAAACTTCATTGTTGAGTAACATAAAGGGTAATTTGACTATTTCTGTAACCTTGGCACATCTGATTCTCGTTTGAATTCTTGGTAATAATAGGATACAGACGGTCCAGAGATGGCAGTAACTAAGCTCTTCTCATCTTGCAAGAGAAGTAGCGATCACATGGGAGATTTTGGATCCAATGTTCGTTTCATGCAAAATATCCCATCTGAAAGTCAGATGCAGGTACTTCTTTTATCCTGTGACATGCCATATTTAACCAAATATCCCCCAGTTGAGGCAACTACTCTGCTTGTAGGCTGTTGCGCAAGAGGTACAAGCTCTTCTTGTATCTGGCAGAAGAAAAGAGGCTCTTCTGCATGCTCAGGAAGGTCAACTGTGGGGGCCTGCAGTCATACTTGCTTTACAACTTGGCGATAATGTTAGTTTAACTTGATTAAACTTCTTTCTTTCGTTTCTAACAGTTTCTTGATTTAGCTGTCTGGTTTCCAGCTACCTAAATTATTATTTTTCTCCTTCATTTGATTGGTGGTGTAGTTCTACGTGGATACTGTGAAGAAAATGGCTCAGTGCCACTTTATTTCTGGGTCACCTTTGCGAACATTGTGCCTTCTCATTGCTGGTCAACCTGCAGATGTTTTTAATGTAGAGAACAGCAACATCAACTATGATACACTAGGTGCATCCCCACAATCTATGCAGGTAATTACTTAGTTATGATTTCTTCACTTGCGAGATGCATTATTATTTTCAACAGTTAATGATTATCATATAGGCACTGTCTGTCTTTCTCATGTTGCTATGTATCATAATATATTCCTCGTGTTCAGATATTTGCTCATTATCTTAGGAATGATCTGTTTAACAATTTTTATCCATTGAGGAAATCAAGAGTATAACTATTGCAATAGCTTGACTCTCTGATCCCACTATAATGGTAGTTTTAGTAAGCCATTCTGTTGGTGTATGTATGGCTATTTGTCATTTTGTTTTCTTAGAGCTGGTGCTCCTTATTTATTGGTTACTGCACTGAAATGGAAGCGTGATATTATTGATTACTAGTTTCACGGGTTCTAAATGTTGCTTAGAAAAATGATTGCCCTTTGACTATCATTGCATGCATCAGTTAGTCCAGTTTCTAGCTTCTGAATTTCTGCTTAACTTGTGACTGACTTCATAACTTCGTGTTTCCGTGGGACAGCCTAATCCTAATGGTATGTTGGATGACTGGGAAGAGAATTTGGCTATTATAACTGCAAACAGGACAAAAGGTGATGACCTAGTTATTACCCATCTTGGAGATTGCCTTTGGAAAGAGAAAAATGAGGTTTGTATGATACATATTCGGAGATATATGTGTTCCTTCCTTTTTGTGATCAAGTACCTTATGGAGCTACTTGATACAGGTTGCAGCTGCTCATTCGTGCTACTTAGTCGCTGAACTAAACATTGACCCATACTCTGAAAGTGCTCGGGTATGCCTAATTGGTGCAGACCATTTGAAATGTCCTCGAACATTTGCCAGCCCTGAAGCCATTCAGGTCTGTTACAACTTCCTTATTACCTGCAAAGAAATTCAAGCTCAGTGCAAGTTTACTTCAAAACTTTCTTGTGTTCTATATTGAAGAAGAGGCCTTAATCCAGAGTGTGTTCTAAACAATCATTATGTGGATACATATGCCTGATCTTGCATAGTCTATTACTTGTTTTTTTTGGCCATTCACTGCTCTGGACTAATATATTTGAAATGCAACTACAGAGGACAGAGGTTTATGAATATACAAAGGTGCTTGGTAATTCTCAGTATATTCTGCTACCCTTCCAGCCATATAAGCTAATATATGCATACATGCTTGCGGAAGTGGGAAGGCTCGCTGATTCCTTGAGGTAGGTTATTGCCTTGTGTTCTGCATGATTAGACAATGACTTGGGTGTTTTCCCTAGAATCTGTTTTTGCACAGTATGACCCAATTAAATCTCCTCTTCAAGGTACTGCCAAGCGTCTATGAAGGTGCTGAAAGCTTCCGGCCGTGCTCCAGGACTGGAAGCATGGAAACAATTATTTTCCTCCCTGGAGGACAGGATACGCACTCACCAGCAGGTGAAACCTTACATAATTATAATATTTATGTATGCTGTTCTACTAGATTCCAAATCCTGTTCTGCATTGTAGCTGAGGTGTGCACCTCCTTCGTTAATCACTAACCCACTTGCTTTACCTTTTTTAGGGTGGGTATGGAACGAATTTAGCCCCTGCGAAACTAGTTGGAAAGTTATTTACCTCGCTTGATAAATCTATATCCCGCATGATGGGCACACCATCCGCGACACTTCCACCAGTGCCACAGGGCTCTGTTGGTGATAAGGAAACCTATTCAGCACCTGCAGCTGCAAAATTTGTAAATAGCCAATCAGTAATGACGATGTCATCATTAACTGCATCCCCTTCAGTGCATTCTATTACTGAAATGGCAGAGAATAGTGGTGGGGCTGGCAGGAAGATTGCACACAACAGAAGTGTTTCTGAACCAGACTTCGGCAAAACACCGAAACAGGTATATATGTTTTTTATAGAGGAAAAGAGATGTGGCAGCTTTTTTATTAATGGATGTTTTGCAAGGAAGATGTTTTAATTCTCCCTTCTCACTTCATATTGAATAAATCTATTAGGGTGCGCGATCGGATAATACACAGAGCAGTGCATCAGGTTCAAGATTTGGTTGGATTGGGTCCACACTGCAGAAGACCATGGGATTTGTTTCAAAATCCCGCCAGGTGAGTTATGAAATTGCAGTATCTCCACCATTGTTCAGTTTGTCTTGTCAACATAGCATTGCTGATGCTAAAATCCTATTTATGTTCCAAAGGCAAAATTAGGGCAACAGAACAAGTTTTACTATGATGAAAAGTTGAAGCGATGGGTAGAGGAAGGTGCTGAGATTCCTGCCGAGGAGCCTCCTCTCGCTCCACCTCCAACAAAATCCTCCTCATACCAGAATGGCATGCCAAGCTATAACTTAAATGGCCCTACTAGTGGAATGCATACTCCTAATGGAGTGGCAGAACGAAGATCTCCAAAACATTCAGATCATGGTTTGGGGATGCCGCCAATTCCACCCAGCCAGAACCAGTTTTCTGCTCGTGGACGAACGGGTGTCCGGTCCAGGTATTTCAGCACTGATGACATATGCTTTCAGTTCATTTTCTCTAATTTTTCTGTCAACAAGATAAAACTTTTGTATCTTGTTCATTTTAGATATGTGGACACATTCAATAAGGCTGGTGCAACTGGAGCAGCCCAGTCTTATAACAGGCCAGCTGCTCCGTCTGTGACACCACCTACTGGTGCTAGGTTCTTTGTGCCCACGGCGGGTGCTGTCGCTGCAGAGCAGATGTCTAGCCAATCAGTGGAGACGCATGGCGAAACCTTCCAACGGGATGGGCGCTCATCCTCACCACCAGCGGAAACATCATTTTCATCACCCCCACCAGCAGCACAATTTTCATCACCAATGTCATCTACCATTCAGCGGTACCCGAGCATGGACAACATTTCTACTCCGAACCAGGCACCCTGGATGTCCCCGGGAAGTAACAGCAGCTCATTCGCATCAAGATCACGAGCAGCATCATGGAGTGGGACATACTCTGACCAATTCAGTTCCACGGCAGGGGCTAGGTCACCTGATGGACCGACCGTGCCCTCGCCACAAATGCCTGGCAGACCCCCCTCGCACAGTCGTTCCAACAGCAACTCGTCCGTGCAGTTCACCGGCTTGACGGAGGATCTTCACGAGGTTGAGCTCTGACAGGTTAGGTGACACCTCAGCATGATCGCCGTGTCAGCCATGATTCAGCCCACACAACCTTGGTTAACCGCGGCTCTTCCAGCAAACCCCAACTAAGTTAAAAGGTGAAAGGAGCTGTTCACAGCGAATCAGGTGATGATTGCCAGGACAGAGGTGAACAGAGCTCCCCTTCAATTTTGAATGAAACCTTGGGGGAAACCGCACCGAAACCGGGGTGCGCCAGGCGCGTACTACATAAGTACAGTCTTGGTTTTTTGAGTATTTAGTAGCTATATGTTGGTTGTTATTAGCCGGGGCATCCTTTTTTTCGTTGCGCGCGAGGAAAAGCAACATCTGGATGCCATTGTACAGATAATCCGCCTCTACCCCCAATTCATTGCTCGAAGGCGCAAACCAGTCCAACCCCCTCAATTCTTTTTTTTGTTTTGATGAGAATAGAAGATAGAGATGATCTGTCTGTTATTCTACTAGTGTAAGAAAGGAAAGCCCGACCACGCCGTAGAAATTGTTGTTGTTGTTGTTGTTGTTGTTATACTTGCCTGTACTTGTTCCCACATACCATGGTATATTGTACTACTGTATTATTATTCTTTGGAGATGATTCGATTCTTTTGCCTTGGTTTAACGCATAAAAGAGCTCTTTGCCCCCCTTTGAGTTGATAGCTGTTATTTGTATTCAGCAAGTTGTTGTTTTTGTTGGTCTTGGTTGATGTGGTTCGATAATTGATATAATTTTGTGTGTGCGCTCTTTGTTGCTTGAACCATATTGTGAAACTATGGTGTGGGGTTTGTGATATCCGGAATTATACCAACGGAACACCTTATGATTCACTGACTTATGTTTGATCCTCGGACTCTTATGATTCACTTCACCGACTTATGTTCGATCCTCGGACTCTTATGATTCACTTCACTGACTTATGTTCGATCCTCGGACTCTTATGATTCACCGACTTATGTTCCTCGGACTCGTTGCTAATGGATTATGCAAGCGGGGTGAGACGTATTCGAGGAGGAGGATGGGTGGTGGATTGTTGGGGGTTATTGATCACGGAGTTCAAATCAAATTATCAAATCACCATCATGGTGCTCATATTAACACACGGGTATGTGCTAAAGGTGTGTGATCAAGGGGCAACCTCTTGTAATCGCCAAAAAGAAAAAGAAAAAAGCAGTCCAAATGATTCTTTTTGGTTCGCTCCGTATATGCCAATGTCTACTTCGTGTGTTCGAAAAATACCACTATAAATTAGATACCTATATAATTTGATTCAAAAAATGTCACCGCAGCAGTGGCGCACGTCGAAGTATCCAACTGTTGACGACCGCATTTTTCTCAAATTATTATCTCGGTAGTGCCTTTTAGTATACAAGAACTTTTTACATTTAGCATATAATATGTTTTTTTTTTGTTTTTTTTTTTGCAATTGTACTCTAGATGAGTGTTTTTTATCTATATAATACAAATGAATGTTTTACTTGGATCTGGTCGTAGTTAGTCTACGTATGTATGTCTTTAGGTTGGATCCTTCCGATCCATGCTACTCTTCAACAGCGGCAGCTGCTGTTCTGGTGCGTGCCTCTTTTGGTTGAATCCTTTCGACCTGGATGTAATTTTATTATTTGTAGTGTTCCGTACTGTCATGATGAAAGATAAATAAATTAAAAAATCAATATATTTTTTAATAAAAAAAGGATTTTGTCTACAGGCAGTCAACATGAGATTGACGCGGGGGACCCACTTGGTCAAATACCAGACCACGCAGGGTCGTCTTCCCTAGTCATCCTCGCTCGCGCCACCGCCATATCCCCTCGCCGCCGCCGTCGGCGTCCGGCGCGCCACCACGGCGCCATGCTCCGGCTACGTAGCTGCGTCCTCACCCAGATCCTCTCGTCTTCCTCCGCCTCCCCCGTACCACATCTCCGCCGCCTCCTCTCCACCGCGGCGCCCGCCATCTCCCCAGCCATCGGATTCGCCGTCGACGACTACCTCGTCTCCACCTGCGGCCTCACCCGAGCGCAGGCGCTCAAGGCCTCCCCGAAGCTCTCCCACCTCAAGTGCCCCGCCAAGCCCGACGCCGTGCTCGCCTTCCTCGCCGGCCTCGGCCTCTCCGGCGCCGACGTCGCCGCCGCCATCCGCAACGACCCGCTGCTACTCTGCGCCAAGGTGGAGAAAACCCTGGCCCCCGTCGTCGACGGGCTCACCGGCCTCGGCCTCTCGCGTCCCGAGGTCGCGCGCCTCGTCTCGCTCGCCGGCGAAAAGTTCCGCTATAGATCCATCGTCTCCAAGCTGCACTACTACCTGGCCCTCTTCGGCTCCTCCGGGAACCTCCTCCGGGTGCTCGACCGCAGCCCCTACATTCTCTCCTCCAACCTCGAGAGGGTGGTCGAGCCCAACGCCGCCTTCCTGAGGGAGTGCAGGATAGGTGCTTGTGATATTGCCAAGCTGTGTGTCGCCCAGCCGAGGATGCTCACCTCCAACGTAGAGCGCGTCCGGGCGCTGGCGGCATGCGCCGAAGGTCTAGGCGTACCCCGCGGCTCTAGGATGTTCTGGCGCATGCTGAATGCTCTTGCATCTCTCCGCCAGGAGGAGATCGCCGCCAAAGTGGAGTACCTCAAGGACACTTTCAGATGGTCTGATGCTGAGGTGGGCATTGCTGTTTGTAAGGCCCCAATGGTGCTGGCATTGTCCAAGGCCCTGCTGCAGAGGAAGTCAGAGTTCCTCATCTCCGAGGTGGGCTTGAAACCGGCATACTTGGCTTATCGGTCGACATTGCCCTCTTTCAGCCTGGAGGGCCGGCTAAGGCCCCGGTACTACACTTTGAAGTTTCTTAAGGAAAATGGATTGCTAGATCATGGCCGAGACTACTATTGTGCAGTCATACTGCCGGAGAAGGTATTCACGGAGAAGTTCATATGCCCTCACAAGGAAGCTGCACCACAACTCGCTCAAGACTATGCAGCAGCTTGCAAAGGGGAAGTGCCGACTAGATTCAAATTTACATGAACCAAGACCTGTACGAAGATTTTGTAACCGGGTATGACACAACAAAAGTTTCACTCTGGCCATGATGATGATATGATGCCTCAAACTTTCCTTTGGATGAAAATTTTGAACTTCTTTTTCTGCAGGAAACATTTTTGGATTTGTTGATGGCCTGTTGGCCACAATGTGCTGATCACTGTTGAGGATGCAGTTTTGATCTAGTTCTTCTAAGATGAAAATCTTCATTATTCCTGAGATATTAAATTTACTGAAAGCAGGCCATTGTTCATTAGTTTGAATCAAGTTGATTTGTTTGTTTGTCTCAAGTATTTTTGGATGGCCTACTAGCTGATACTTTTCCAGGGGCATTTGATATCAGAACTGAATAGTTGAGTAGTAGGCTAGTGGCATTTTTCTTGACAGTCTACTTGTATATCACTACGTAACAGATATTTCAAATGCCCTGGTATTCTTACCATAGAAGCAAATCGATAGCTGTATGGTATGGTGTTGAAAAGCAGATGTCATCTCATACAATAGGGCTTATGACATCATTGCCATGTTAATTCAGCCATATCTGTAAGCTAATTTTATCCCATATATTAGCACTATCTGTATAGAAATGAGGACATCTTCATCCCTGAGCAATTTTTTTTAGGATAGTAAAGTGGTTTTATGCACTATCCTTATTTGCAATTTCTATCTGGGAAGTCTGTAAAGGAAAAGGAAAAAAGCCGGATGGGAGGCCATGTCCTTGCTGAATTTCAGACATAAAAGGAATAGTAGACTAGACATGCTATGCACCTCAATTCATGAACCAAGCCTTGTGAGGATGGTGCACATTTGCTTGTTCCTGATGTGAAACTGAATGTAGATGGCGCTTTTGTCTTCTTCCAGCAGACAAGACGAAACATGGCGGCAATGGCTTTGCTGTACTGTACGTGATTCTGAAGGCTCTGTTAGTGGATGATGCCTTGAAGCTTCAATGACAAGTATGGCCTGACGACGCGCTTTTTATTCAGGGAAGGTCCTGCTTCTCTAATTTTGTTGAATTTTATTTTCTGTCCTCCAACAATCTGGCGTGCATTTTATTTCTCAAAAGAAAGGAGAAAAAGTTCAAGAAATTTCTATTGTTGTTTTAGGGTCAGGAAAGATCTTTCATACATAATTCATACTATTACTTTCTTCTCTTTATTTTTTTAAAATTCATGACGAATCGACGATGTGCGTAAATGTCCAATGCAATCCACTTAAGTGGGTATATTTCTGTGAGTTCACCAAAAATTAAATACATAAAATTGCTTTACCTTAAAAAGTATAAAAGGCACATTTAGTTTCTATTACACTGAAGACCTGTGATAAAAGCCATTTAACCGAGTGCAAAGAGTAGGTGATTTTGCCATTCTTATTTCTGGAATTCATTTGTCCAACATTTCGCTGAACGTTGTGTGTGCAGATGCGAGAAAGAGAAGAATTGGAAGAATGTAGGGTAAGATTTTGATGAAGAAGAGCTCTATGGTCCTCCGATATTGCCTTCTTCATTTGTGTACACACTTTGGATATTGGATCTCTTTACTAGTTACTCATGCCCTACTTATTTGCTGCATGGTTTACAAGGCAAAGCTGAAAGCACAAATACAATGCGAGAGGATGGGTCTCGGGCAAACCATGCCCCTTCCGTGAGTTTTCATCTCTACTCTACAGAGATAGGTCAGATAATAACTGCTATAGTTTCCGGGCTTAATTAATTCAGAAGTGGTCTTCTGTCTACCGTCGGCGCCTCGCCCTTCATCCAGTAAGTTTACTGGATATGTTTGATTCCCTGTAAGTGAGCATGATGGGTTGACAGTCTCATCCATGAATTCGTTTATGCATCTGCAAAAGAAAGAGCGCGATATGTGTCGCTCTGTTTTTTTTGTTGCTGGTATGCATGCATATGCATGGGTTGTTTTTCCAGCCAAGTGGATCTCCACAGTTTGAAACTCCATCTTCAGACCTGACTGCTTGATGAATATGCCTATCTGCCTCACATTTTGGTTCCGTTTTTCAGTTTCGAGTGAAGCGCCTTGGCTGAGCCGGCTACCGTTATTGCGTGGGGCAACGGCGAGCGCCATGCCGCCGTGCCACCGCCCGGTGCCATGGGATTGAACTAGGTGCTATCAGCTGGCACAATGGGGGTAAACGTACTGGGCATTACTTCAGCTAAGTTCACGGCTGTGTGTCTGTGTCCACTTTGGCGTGGAAAACACATTTCAAAATATTGATTCGGCCGATAAAGGTGCCATTTCAAGATCTTATTGACCGATAAATCGCATTTCACTGCCACTGAGGAGTTAAGAAAGTGGCCAGACCTAACCGAACCCCTCAAATTTAGCTCCTCAAATGAACTAGACCCCACATGAATGATCGCTCCGGCATAGTGATTAGGTCGGAGGGGAAACATGAGACGATTTTACCCAAGTTCATGCCCTCTGTATGAGGTAAAACCCCACTCCTGCTCTGTGTATATTGTGATTGACGGTACAAAGCACATGTAATACCGATTGAGTTCTATCGACTAGCCCGACCCCGACTTATATAAGATGCCGGGGCCCTGGGGTTACAAGAGTCCTAGTCGGCTACATCCATGGAGGGGG
>LR738712.1:885772289-885789240 GCA_902687465.1 Secale cereale | reverse complement strand
GGGGGGGGGGGGAGGCTATTTTGGGTTGTTTGCCACAGCGTGTTGATTTCGATGATGCAGTTTTGATGATTAGCCTAATGGCTGATGCTTTCAGTTTGAGGCACAACTGGACTCAAAACTGAATAATGCAGTGGTATATTTTCTTTGTATGTCCTATTATCTCCTCCAAATACTATGGCTGGTAAAGACTAAAGCTTCTTCTGATTTGGACCACCTCCAAATACTATGGCTGGTAAAGACTAAAGCCTCTTCTGATTTGGGGCACCTCCAAATTCTATGGCTGGTAAAGACTAAAGCCTCTTCTGATTTGGACCAATCAGGGGTTACGTGTGTTCTTTAACAGGTATGAATGAAGCTATGCTGTTAATTTGTTATGTCATCATTTAAGCCCGGCAGATTGTTAGAATGTTTAACCTAAGTCTAGCGTGTTATCCAATCTGCCTAGAATGTTTACAGGCTATGCTTTATGCAAACAGAGTTATGCATTAACAGATGCAAGCTCGAGCCTCTAGATGCATCTAATCTATTTGTCAGTGCTATAAAAATATATCTTCACAACTATATTGAGCTTTTACTGCTGCCCTTTGTGTTAAAACATGTTAATGCTGGTGTGATACTGACAACATGAATTATCAGCTAACTAGAATGTTACTGTCTGGAAAACATATTGCTAAGTCTGTCTGCGTATTTGGCAATTTTTCTACTTACATATGATGCCAAGTGTGCATTAAAGTTTATGCCCTTTTTGTGTGATTGTCAGGCTGTGGCTGTATACCTTTTGATGTTGTGAGCTCTTGTTGCAGTACCAGATAAACTCTTAATAATCCATGCTTTCTTTGGATTCTCTCTCCTCGTTATGTCAGGTGCCTATCCGATTTTTTCCTTCAACCTTTGGAGTACTGCTATAGAAAATTGACCTCCATCGGGTTTGAACGGATTGCAGATAAATTTTCAGGGCTTCAAGGAGACGTGGGATAGGGAAGCAGGGTGGAGAGTTGAGGGGTGCGTAGGAGATCAGAAATCTGACTGCCCTTCAGTGGCTGTCGCTTCGTGGTCAGATAGCTTGACCAGGGCACGAAAGCCAGGCAAGCTCTTTATTTTTTTCTGTGATGAACCACCCTTGTCATTTGCCACTAGGGCAGTTTGCTCTCATGCCCTGTTTAGTTTGCTCTACGGAAATATGCAAAGATGGCTACTAACAGCTGGAAACATGTCATTTCATTAATTATACTGTGTTGCCAGTTTAGAGAAAATGGCAAAGTGCATGATTTCATACATTTTTTCCAAACTCCCTTTTTGTGGTGTTTTCTGTTTCCTGATGCTAACTCAAGTGCTGTTATTTAGCTAACAAGGCTGGTGATCCTCACCATGGAGAAAAGACGTTGGAGATTTATTAATTTCTTCATATGTAAAAATGGATCTTGTAAGTAGTTCCCTTACGTATGAAGATGTGCCATGTAGCTAATACCATCAAACTCTTGTTACCTCAACCAACTTATTTTAGATATATTTAACAACTGCAATATTCTTTAACCACTTAATCAGAGCAGCTCCTCATTCTGACACGTTACTGAGATGTTTCCTTCGTGTTTCCTCTGACAAATAATTTATGGAACCACTTATTAAAAATTGCATCTATGTGGCTTGACTGAACCCTAGGCATTTAACCCTACGAGCATGGACTGTTCCAAGGTCATGGTAAATTAAGCAGCCCAATGTGTTAACGCAATTGCTATTCCTTGTAGACATCACGAAATGTTCAGACTAAATTTGATATATCTTATAATTCTACTTGAAAAGATGAATAAGATAAGACCTTCAACGAATTGCCAATCTGAAACCATGTAGTGAGTTGAGAATCACAATTACGTTAGTTGCAGCCAATTCAGAGGCATGCCCGATGAATGTGTGGTTTAACATGCCACCATGTCAGGTCAAATGCAGAACGGTGAGCATTTGTGTATTTGTTCAAAAGGCTAAATAGTGTTAGTTTCTTTCTGCCACAAGTACTTGTACAGCTATACTAAACCTGATACATGCATGATAACTTAATTTCACGCTGAGTTTTTTTTTTTTTTTTGCATTGTCCGGGATAGAAACCTGTGCGCTGACCTTTTTTGTGTGCATTGGCAACCTTTTGGTGTTATAAAGCTGTCTTCATTTTTACTCAGATCATTGTTGCGGAATGGTTTACCAAAAGCTATGGACAACACAGCTGATACTGTTATATCGACAGTTGAATCCGGCAGCTGCTTGCGCACTCAGTTAATTAAAAAAAAAATACTGCCAGGAGCTGTAACCTAGAATGATCTGAGGTGTTGCATTTGCTGACTATGTTTTATGCAAAACAGAGCTAGGCATCCACCTGATGGGATTTGTTTTTCAGTGCTGTGAAAATATATCTGCACAATTATATCGAGATTATACTGCCGAGCTACCGGAAGAGTTTTCTGCCCGGGAGCAGATAATTGAATTCATCTGCCATATCTGCATACTTTTACAATTTTGTTGCACGATATCTTTTGCTTCCATTGTCTGTAGATTGGCTTTATAACTCAAAATTATGAAGTGATTTGAATACTATGCCCCTGTTTGTTTGGGCTGAAGCTTTTGCTACTTCTAGCTTCCTAGAAGCACAGGCTGAAACAAACATCAAATTTTTGGAAAGGGCAGGGTGCTTGGGTTTCGGGTCACCCCGCCGCCACCATTTCCGGCCACCCCACCATCTGTACCAGCATACCTCGCATTCCGTAGCTTGTCGTAGTTTTTCCTCTAAGTCAATTTCATCCTTAGTTTTATCTATACTTGGAATTGCCTTAGTTTATCTATTCCTCTGTGTTGTGTTGAGAGATTTCTTTTTTTGAAGAAAACATATATTTAACCTTTTTATACTGAACGATGGCATATGAGATATGGAACGTGAAGAAATCCAACTTGTGTTTTCTTAAAATTTGAGGATGTGATGCTTATGTAAAATGTTTACAATCAAAGAAGTTTGATCCCTAATCACACAAATGCTACTTTGTTGCTTATCCCAATGATACAATCGGGTATTACTTCTACCATCAAATTTAAGGCAAAATGTATATTGCTAAGAACGAAGTATTTCTCAAGAAATAATTTCACGCGAAAGAGGTGTGGGAGGACACTGCAACTTGATGAGATTAATGAATCTTCGGTGTCCGACCAACTCACTCCTGCGACTGAACTAAGCATTTGCATATGACGAAGATACTTTTGTCAAGAGTGTAGTTGAACCACAGAAGAATTTGTGCTTTACCGTAGAGATATGACGATGAATTTTTCCTGCTAGATCAAGATGAACCTATGAATTACAAAGAAGCAATGGCGGGCTCTGACTTCGAAAAATAGCTTGATGCCACATGAAACCCGAGATAGCATCCATGTACGAGAATTAAGTTTGGAACTTGGTAGACCATTCGAAAGGTGTCAAACCTATCTAATGTAAATGGATCTATAACAAAAAGACATACACACATGGAAATGTTTACAGCTACAAAGCTTGACTTGTTGCAAATGGTTTTCGACAAGTTCAAGGCTACGACAAGACCTTCTCGCTCGTACAGATGCTTAAGTCTTGTTTGGATTTTACTAGCAATTGCTACGTATTTCGATTATGGATACGACAGATGGACGTTAAAACAACTTTCCTTAACGAAAATTTAACTGATGATGTATACACGATACGACTCGAAGGTTTTGCTGATCCTGAGGATGTTGGTAAAATGTGCAAACTTCATATATACATCTATGGACCGAAGCAAGCATCGAAGAGTTGGAATCTTATTTTTATGAAGTAGTCAAAGGTTTTGGTTTCATAAAGAACAATGGAGAAGTTTGTGTTTACATGAAAGTAAGTGGGAGTTCAATAACATTTCCAATACTCTATGTAGATGGCATATTTTTAATTGGAAATGGCAATGAATTTTCTTAACACAGTGAAAGAATCATTGAAGAAAAGTTTCTCAATGAAAGACTTGGATGAAGCAACTTACACATTGGGCAATAAGATCTACAGAGATAGAACTAGATGCCTACTAGAGCTTAGCCAAAGCACGTACATTGAAAAAATTGTAAAAATATTTAGTCCGAAGGTTTCTTGCCAATTTCACATGGCACTATGTTGAGAAAGCGTTAGTGTCCGAAGACCACCGAGGAGTGAAACATAATGATTAAGGTTCCATATGCTTCTGCAATTGGATCTATCATGCATGCCATGATTTGTACAAGAACAAATGTGTCCCACGTTCTAAGTGTGTTACAAGATACCAGAGTGCTCCGGGAAGGGATCATTGGTGTGACGACCCCGGCCCGACCGTGCACTAATCATACACGCAATGCACACGATCAAGCCTAAGGACTCACGTGAAGAAATCACAGCACAACTCTAAAACATAAATAAATACATACAAGTTATATATTACAAGCCAGGGGCCTCGAGGGCTCGAATACATAACATGTGTCACACACATAGTCAGCGGAAGCGTTAGGTATCTGGGTACAGATACAACACAGTAGAAGATAGGCCTGTTACACAGGCGGGGCAAAAGAAAAGCTACGATCGAAAAGGCGCAGGCCTCCTGCCTGGGACCTCCGATCCTACTCCTGGTCGTCGTCCGCCGGGTCCTCGTAGAAGTACTCGCCGGCCGGGTAGTAGTAGTAGCCAGCCTCGGGCTGGTAGTAGTAGTCGTCAACGGGGGCTGCGGGCACCATGGCTCCGTCGTCTGGTTTATCAAGTGGGTAGGACAAAAGAGGAAGCAAAGCAACCGTGAGTACTCATCCAAAGTACTCAGCAAGACTTACATCAGGTCTATACTAAGCAATGCATCATTTTCAAAGGAGGCTTTATGTGGGTGGACTAGACTGCAGAAAGCCAGAGTAGAGAGGGGAAAAGCCTAGTCCTGACGAAGACTAGCATCTTCAGGGTCTTGCAGCAATTAGAAGGGAACAGAATAGTACATCATAATGTATAGAGTTTATAGCAATATCATCTTCATATCACAAGTCACCAGTTCTAGTTGTACCGAAGTGGATACAACTCCGAGTGTCCGTTACCGTAGGACAGGCTATCGATAGATGTTTTCTTCCCTGCAGGGGTGCACCAAGTTACCCACCACGCTCGCTTAACTCCGGCCGGACACACCATCAGGTCGTGCCCGCCCTCGGCTAAACAATACGACGCAACCCGACCGGATACCGCCAGAGAGGATCGAGCACGCCGGACTAATCCTATGCCCCCGGGGGTCATGGCCGTCGCCCCGGACACTCCGCACGTTGCGAGGCCGTTCGGTAGCAGACCTAGCAACCCCTTATACAAGCACGCAGTTGCATCCTAAGTCCAATCCGAACGGGCCGCTCAATCGCTGACGTCGTGACGACTCCGGCTGATGTATACGACGCAGAGCACCCACTCACACCCACGTGGTGGTTAGTGCTATCGGACCCGGAGGCCCCTCGGATCAAATATCCAAATCGCTTAGTGTATTGGGAGCGCGCGGTAACGAGCAGAGCCTACGATACTGTTGGCCCCGTCGTCCCGTCTCGAGGACTTGTGACAAGGACTGGGAAAGACCGGCCACGCCTCATAGTTATCTCGCGGGTACCCTCACTGGTCACCCGACTCCACAGCTCACGCCTCAAAGGCACTCGCGGGTACCCCTCTGGGTCAACCCGCCTCCATCCAACATGTGCAGTAGTAACTTCAAAGTGTCATCAGACGCACGATACCTCTGGCCGCACGCCTTTGTTCCTGGCGACGTCCGGCCTCGGGGATCGATACGTCTTTAAACACGGTATGGTAATCCAGGGCATCCGTGTGGTTTTCATGCCGATGAGGAATCCGAGGAATCACCCTCGTTGGACTCCTAAACGACAAGTCCCGTTAAGGTGATACCGGAGGAATCACCCTCGGCGGTAATCACCATAGCGGATGCACGACAAAAGCTAAGTCGGAAGTGGGAAGAGGAATCACCCTCGGTAACCCACCACGAGCTAGCTATACTACAGGGACAACATCGGAAGTGAGTTCGGAGGTATCACCCTCGTCACCCGATGTTAACTCTGCGGAGTCGAGCATAATAGGGGGTGTGCGGTGATGTGAAGAAGGTCAGGGGAAGGGGCTCGATCGCTTGATCGAGGCAAGGGTGCTATGCGAGGCAACTACGAGAGTGTGGGACCATAGCAGTGCTACCCAACCTATACTAAGCAGTTTATGAATAAAGACAGGTATCAACAGTTTAGCAAAAACAGGCTATGCAACAGTAATAGGAGCAGTAGCAGTAGCAGCAAATCTAATGCAAGAATAAGAGAGAATAGACATAGGCAATATCGGAATGATCAAAGGGGGGGTTGCTTGCCTGGTTGCTCGGTGGCAAAAAGCAAGGTCGTCGGAGGGGGAACCAATCACCGGGACGGCGTCGGTCTCTGGAGCGGCGTCAGCGTCGGGCTCTACCGAGAGAGAAGAGGGGGAAGAAACAGATAAATACACAAAACATATGCAACACAGAGCGTGCTAAGCTAACGTGCAGTGCAGGGTTGCCTAAAAACATGTCTAGGTCATATTAGTTATTTTTAAGATTTAACTGGAATTATTTACCGGTGTATGTGCACTATTCATCTACCGGAAACAGGCTAAAAGTTGCGGGTTCACCTCCGTAGAGGGTCCCGACATGGAAACAGATAGCACGGTTGGCTTCGTCTCGTCGTTCTGAGCAACTTTCATGTAGAAAGTTTTTCCATCCGAGCTACGGATAAAAAGATAAGAATTTCCGAAGATAAAAAGAATTTCTGGAATTATTTAAATTAACAGAAACTAATTATTGCGTCAGCAATGATGTCAGCATTGCGTCAGCACGTCTGACTGGTCAACTGACAGGTGGGCCCACCTGTCAGCCTCTCTGGATTTAACATAGACTAATTTAATTAACAGAGCTAATTAGAGGAGGGTGGGCCCGAGTGGTCAGTGGCTATTTAACTAAACTAATTACTAATTTAGTTAACAGAATTTTATTAGCGAATTTATTTGTTTTAAAAACGTTTTAAGCTGGTGGGGCCCACCTGTCATAGATTGGGCCTGCCCAGTCAGCCAGTTGACCGGGGTCAACGGGTCAGCTGGGCCCTGCAGTCAGTGGCACGAGGCGGGGCCCACGCGGCGCCACGCAAGCGCCACGTCAGCGCCAGGCGGAGACGCGCCGGAGTCAGCTCCGGTGACCTCCCGCTGCGGCGAGCTCGCCGGAGCTCGTCGGAAACTCGCTGCGATGCATCATTCGGCGTGGTTCCACTTGCGTTGGAACGAGGAAGGAGCGCCGCATCGAGCTGAGCTAGCGTGAGGGCTCGGGGATGGCAGGAACTAGCCGGACGGCGAGGGTTGGCGGAGGCCCGAATCCGGCGAACTCGCAAGTGGCGAGGCGGTGAGTAAACCGAGCGGCACTGGGCTCGTACGGCGTATACGCGAGGTCGCGGACTCGGTGTGGGAGCTGGTAGGCCATGACAAGGGCTAACACGGCGGTGGCGAGCTCACCGGCGGAGCCGGGCTCGGCCATGGCGGAACCGGCTGCCCCGGGCATGGAGAAGCGCAAAAGGAGAGGGGAGGAGGTGTGTAGCTCACCGTGCGAGCTCACGGAGGCTCCGCGGTGGCTTAGGAGCAGCAGACGCCGCCGTAGAGGAAGGGGATCGCCGGCGGCCCGAGGTTGAAGACGGGACCGATCCAGTAGTGCAGGGATCCCCGGCTTCCGCGGCTTGGCGTGGAAGGAGTGGTCGAGCTCGGCGGAGCTTCCTGACACGGCGAAGCTGCGCGGAGGCGTCGGTGGCCGCGGCGGTGACGGATGGCGGCGACGGTGGCGCACTGGAGAAGGGAAAAGAGGAGAGCAGCAGCGATGGAGAGCAAGGAGGGGTGGACGTGGTGTCCAGAGGGTCGAGGGGTTCCTCCTTATCCCCTCGCCGATCGCCTGTAGCGGCAGGTGGGCGACAGTGGCCGGAGCGAGCTCGGCCACGGCGAGCGCGACAGCGGGGCGGGAGCAGGTAGGGGAGGAAGAGATGGGCCGGCTGGGCCGTGCCCTGCGCGACAGGTAAGGGTTATCCTTTCCTTTTCCTTTTTATTACAGAGTAGAGAGGAAAAGGAAAAGGTGGGGCCACCAAACCCTTTTTATAAAAAGTGGAACTTAGTCCAAAAATGTCTTTGCAATATTCCCTAACACCAAAAATTAGTTTGGGCTTATTTGGATCATTTTTGAAATTAACAAAAATGAAAAGGCAAATATTTGTGCTGTTTCAACACTGTTTGAATGCTCTAGCCCATTTTTGGGGTTGATGGTGATGTTGTTTTCCTCAACAACAATAGTTTTGGAATATTTGCTGAATGATGAACAATTTTCCATAATTTTTGGAACAACTATATTTTGCATTTGAATTTGAATTTGAATTTCCAGGGGGTAATTTGAACTGGGAGCTTAACCACTGTGATTAGGCAATGCAAATGAGCATGACATGGCATGTTTGTAAGTTGATCACTGTGGTGAGAAACTGGGGTGTTACAATTGGACAATAGTTAAATATATTCAATAGTACCTTAATAGGACTAAGAAAATGTATCAAGTGTGTGGAGGTGACGAAGAGTTTATTGTAAATGGTTACACTGATGCAACCTTCATGACTAATCCAAATGACTTTAGATCTCAATCAGGAGTTGTGTTTACGCCAAATGGTTGCCAATTAGGTGGAAAAAAAAATCTAAGCAGAGTACCGTGGTAGATTCTACTACAGAGAGATAATATATGACCTCTTCAGAAGCGTCGAATGAGGGGTATTGAATCAAGAAGTTCATCACTGAGTTTGGTGTGTTCCAATTGAGGCTCAACCTGGTGGAGGTCTGTTGCCACAAATAGTGGCGCCATGGCTCAGGCTAAGTAACCAATGTCTGATCAGAAGTACAAACATATTGAACGCCGATTCCACATGATTCAAGATTTTGTGGAACATTGAGATTTGCAAAATTCACACATATCTGAATGTATTAGATCCCCCGACGAAGCCTTACCACAACCAAGCATGAGCAACACCAGGATATTATGTAACCAGATTTTTGACTCTATTGCAAGTGGGAGATTGTTGGAAACATGCCCTAGAGGCAATAACAAATGTATTATTATATTTTCATGTTCATGATTAAGTTTATATTTCTGTGCTATAATTGCATTGATTCTTGAATATGATATTTGAAGAAAAACTCATTTGGCAGCTCCATAATTGTTGCGGCAAAGTGGATATATTTCTTGGTTTTTTTCCACGGCCTATGCCATGGTGCCTATATAAAATGACATGTTGATTTTTCCATGGGTTTTAATTTCAATAAACATGTATATTCCATGGCTGAATCAACATGTGTCCCCATGAAAAAAAAAACAATTACAGTCAAACCACGACCTTTTCGTGTAGAACCCATTGCATTTTTTTATTAAGTGCATGTCATTTTTATTATAAATAGCATGGGATTTTATTTTTCAAAATGCATGTCATTTATTTACAGAGCATGGCATTTTCACTGTACAATCATGACACTTTAATTTTACCCGAGCATGGAATTTTTTTATAGTGTGTCATTTTGCATTTGTAGATCATGGCAATTTTGTTAGTAAGAGCATGACATTTTTATCAAGGACATGTCACTTTTTATTGTTTTGTAGACCATGTCATGTTTTATGAGAAAGAGAAAGACATTTTTTATTGTTTTGTAGAACATGTTTAGCATGACATTTTTGTTGCTAAGAACATACATTTTCTTTATATTTTTTGTATAGGATGGCATTTTTAAGCATATTTATGGCTAATTTATGTTCTTTTATATTATTTTTTATGAATAATCAATGGTTATTTTTCGCAAAATGATTTTTTGTGCACACGAATTAGAACCGTGTGCACAAGAGAAATGGTACCCAGTAAACTATGTGCACGTCAATTTTATTTCAAATTAATATGCAATTTTTCGGCTTATGGGACGATGACGCTGGGAGGAGGAGGCCTGACAGGCTATTCTGGGATGACACGCTGGATATCTGCTTCCCTGACGACAGAACGTCAGTTTTTTTCTTTTCCAAAGCCCCAAACCCTCCTCCTCGCACGCCACGTTGGCCCCGCCGGCTTCCCGCCTCCGCCTCCCTCCGGCCCCTCATGATCATGGCCGCCGCCGCCGTCACCTCAGCGGCCTTCTCGTCCAGGGCGATCACCGCCCCATTGCCACGCGCCGCCTCGGCCGCGGCCCGCAGGGGGTTTGTCTCCTTCGGCAGGGCCGCCGCCGCCCGTCCGTCCGCGCTCCGATCCGGTCGCGTCCGGGCAGCCGCCGGCGGTTTCTCCTCCGGTAATGCATGGCCCTTCCCTTTGGTTTCCGTCGCGCTGGTTTGGCTTACCACTCGATCCGGGTCTAAGATCCATCCGCTGTAGTAGCGTAGGTGGCGCTGTGTGTGCAATCTGTTCTAGCGTATGTAGCCATGGAACTTGTTTGAATTTGGGGAGGATCTAATACGAGATGAATGAAAGATCTCTCTCTCTCTCTCTCTCTCTCTCTCTCTCTCTCTCTCTCTCTCTCTCTAATTAAGGATTCATGTGGGTGTAAATTAATTCAGGGCTAAATTCTCTGTTGGAAGGTTCTTTCTCTGTACCTTTTGCGCTACTAACCCTAACCGATGGTGTGCGCACCCATGTTGCTGCTGTTGAACAAGCAGTTGTGCAGGATGCTACAAAGCCGGAAGCTCCGGTTGTTGTCGTTACAGGTGCTTCCAGAGGGATTGGCAAAGCCATTGCATTGGTTCTTGGGAAAGCTGGATGCAAGGTGAGCTACTTTGCTGCCTTAGATTGTCATTCTACATGTGCAGAAAGAGCCGATTTCTTCCCCCCTCTTAAAATCGGTGCCATTTATTTCCGAAAGATGCAACTTCACATTTTTCTAACTCAAAGCAATAGATACTCCTAGATGGCCAGATATGTGTATGTATAGTTAAAACTCTCTCTGCTTGCATATGCAAATGTCCATTTCCTCCCCATTTGCACAACGCTAAATTTAACCCCAGGCCGACTTTGCCTGCAGGTCCTAGTGAATTATGCACGATCCTCCAAAGAGGCTGAAGCAGTCTCCAAAGAGGTGAGCTGGTTGATTGAAACATAATATTTGCACATATATTTTGTTTTATATCTGTTTACCCGTTTGTTAGTTTGCATCATACAGTTATAAGATATACGAAGACAGACTGTAACTTGTTGCCATAAGGAGTATTAAGTTAGTTGTTTCGGTTGCCAGTGCAAATAGATTAGATATTTCACTTGCCGAATTTTGCCCCTTAGCTCTCAGCAACGACGGACATGTTAGTCTACATTGTTCTTTCATGCATGGTTGGCCTCGTACAGGAATGCTTACAATTGTTATCATTTCTGACCTCTTTATCTGAGTAAGCAACAATACAGTTGTGCTGAATTCTCATTCTAATTTATGAGCAAGTAAACATGACCCTCGTGTTATGTTTCAGAAATCATCCAATGCAGTGTGAAATATTGTCATTTGCACTAGTAGAAAAAGGGTCAAATGTCCAGCACACTAGTCCCGGTTTGGATATGAGCTGGCACTAATGTGACCATTAGTGCCGGTTCCAATGGCTACCCGGGCGGCGCTCATTAGTACCGGTTCGTGCCATTGTAATTTATTTTTCAGACTAGCAGATGGTAACAATAATATATAGTTCACAAAGGCTAAAAGAAATTAATTGTATTTTTCCAATGTTGATTCAGTAGTTATCTAGCTAAAAATATACTGAGACCACCATTGAAACATTATTGGTTTCGGGAGAGGCATCTAGTTTTTTTATTTGTTAAATTGATTTTTTCCTTCATTTTTTCTCTGCTAAGCCTAAATGCACTGATTTATTTGCAATGTAATCCTATTTTACAGATCGAAGAAGTTGGTGGTCAGGCTATTACCTTTGGAGGAGATGTTTCTAAAGAAGCTGATGTAGAATCTATGATGAAAGCAGTAAGTGCAACTTTTTTATGGTTGGAAAATGTTTTTCCTTTTACCTATATATTGGTCAAATCATATAAACTCGGTATCATTAGTTTATGGATTTCACCAGGCTATTGATAAATGGGGAACAATTGACATCCTGGTGAATAATGCAGGTAGGTACCAACAGTTAGTTTGCACCAGTTTAGCTTTTTTCTGTATGTGAAGTAACATTGTGTAACCAGGGATTACGCGAGACGGGTTGTTGATGAGGATGACGGAATCCCAATGGCAAGAAGTAATTGATCTTAATCTTACTGGTGTTTTCCGCTGTACAAAGGTAGTTGTTGGTCCCTTTATTTCTTGAAAATTTTGTACTTGAAATAATGTTTATGCTTCTTACACCTGCACATTCTTTACAGGCTGCCACAAAAATAATGATGAAGAAAAAAAAGGTTTATGTTTTGTTTCATTCTTCGAATTGGTTTTAACATTTTTGCTACCATGCACTACTTATTGGAGTTTATTATTAGTTGTATGTGTTAGCTACTGGTTCTATTAATCATATACTTCAATTAAATATGACATAGTTTCTCCAATTGTTAAATAGATGATGTTCATTACTTTGCATGCTCTCCAATACTCTGGCCTTTAACTTGTGTATCACATGTAAGCAAAACATTACATGAACAATATATTAGTATTGTCAAACTATTAGAGCAACTCCACTTCTCCGGCCGTTGGAGCCCCCAAAAACACCACCGAACCAAAAAAGTTGGTGTCTTGGGGGTCATCCGACGAAATATGGGGGCATGAGGAGGGCATCTTCCAGTCACACCCCACCCCAAGCAAAATTTTGTGAGGAGAATGATTAAGTGGGCCAAGAAAAAGGACATGTGGAGAGACACGATTCGCCGAAACTTACGTCGGCGCCCCCAAGAGCCCCCCAACGCGCTGGGTTTCGCCTGGGTTTGCCGACGCTATTTTGACATCCTGGGGCGCTGGGGGCGTGGCTGGGCCGTTTTTCGGCAAAAAGCGTCATCCGAGCCTAAAACCGAGCCTAAAAAGGCGTCTTGGGGTGGTGGGGGTGGGGGTGGAGATGCTCTTAGTCACAGCAAGCCACAGCATGGTTACCTCAGGACTCAGCTTAATTTCTTACCTGAAGGACATAAAGGTAGGCCTCCTTACTTTGCTTATTGTGTTTCTGAAATACTTAAGAGCTGAAAGAGAATTTGTATAAAGCCTTACCGTGTTGCTAGCGCACCAAAGCAAGAGAATTAGTTTGTCCCTTTTAGACTTAGGATACTGTGTTTCTTCCTTCTATATAAAACAATCTCTGCTCAGAATCAGAAGTCACCTCATCAAATTTTCTGTTATCGGTTATAAGATACTTATATTTTATGTTTAATGCAGGGAAGAGTCATCAACATAGCATCAGTCGTCGGTCTTACTGGCAATGCTGGGCAAACTAATTACAGTGCTGCCAAGGCTGGGGTCATTGGTTTCACAAAAGCAGTTGCTATGGAATTGGCAAGCAGGAATATCAATGTGATCTCTCCGTCTTTTCATTGTTAGCTCGTAACTCATTAATAAAACCGCAGTCCAACTTCTGAACAGTTTTCAATACTCAGGTGAATGCAATCGCACCTGGATTCATCGCATCTGACATGACCGCTGAACTTGGAGAGGAGCTTGAGAAGAGAATATTGTCGACTATTCCCTTGGGTATGCATCTTAAGCTGCAACCTCTGCTTAAAACTAGCATTGTTCATATTCTGCACTGTTGTACATAAATCCTAGGTGTAGCAAAAGAAAAAAATTCTTCAGAAAAACTTACTGTATATTAATGTTATGTACATGTGTGCCCTTGTGCACTATATCTACTAGGTGATTCTTGTCGATCGGCACTAATGCTTCATTCAACTTCTTCACAGGGAGGTATGGCCAGCCATTGGAAGTTGCTGGGTTGGTTGAGTTCTTGGCCCTGAATCCTGCGGCGAGCTACATCACCGGACAGGTTAGTGTAATATTGACAGTGTTGGTGCCAATTGGTTATGTGAAAATTAATAGGTTTGTCATTGAACTATCTCTTGGCAGGTGTTTGTCATCGATGGTGGGATGGTAATGTGAAACCTTTGCAAGCTTGATAGAGGTTGACATGTGATCCACCTAGCGGGATGTTTTATGTGTGGTGCATCAAACAATTTTGGGACATAGATTTAGGTTGCCTCATTTGAACTTTGTAATCTCATACACAATAAATGTGTTTGACCATAGGGAAGTTGGGATGCGTGTTATATATTCTTTATTGACTGACTGACAATCTGTATGAGTAGAATGGATTGATGGGTAGTTACTTTCTGTTTTCATTTATCTTTCAAGTTCACTAAGAGCTCCTCTAAGTGAAACCTCAAAATTTAGCCCCTCAAAAGCCTTCTCAAAGGAGAGGAACTGATGTGTCTTCACTCGAAAGAGGATGACCTACCGCTATCGGGAGGTGGCTCAAATTTGGCGGATGTGCACATGTCTAGTTGTTTTGTCTTTTCCGTCGGCTGTTTCAAAAAACCCAAATCACCATGTGATTCAAAATTGACCTGGTTTATGAAAAGTCAAGCCCGCTTCTATACAAATCGTTTGTTTGACTGTTTAGTTTGACTGTCAACTTACATTTGGGGCCCACATGTAAGCTTCATCATCTTCTCTTTCTTCTCTATACTCTCCTCCCCTGATCTCTCTCTTCTCTCCTCTGCTCCCGACCCGGGGACGACCCTAGCTCTCACCTCCCAACCCGGCGACGACCCTCCCAGCCCACCTCTCTCCTCGGGCGCTGGAAGACACGCGTGGGAGTTCGGCCGGTGTGCGTCAAGGCTCGCAGCTGGCGTATGACAAGCCTCACGGCCAGCCACCTCTCAAGGCCGGCCACGGCGACGGGCTACAGTTGGCCACCGCCACTGGCGTAGAGGCAACCGCCGAGCAGCTCCACGACCCACGCCTCCTCCCCATAGCTCACCTCCTATGGCCCATGCGCCGCCCGACCCCATCTCCGGCGGAGCTCGCCTGACTCCCTCGTCTCTCATTGGCCTCCTTCAACTCAGGCCGAGCATGCCTTGTTCACATTCGACGTGCGACGTGCCCGGCCCGTATACAACGCCTCGAGGCGAGCTTGCCATGGCTGCCTCGCCCACTGCCAGCAGCAGGGAGCCCTCGAGCTCTGCCGCATGCAGCAGGGACGACTCTCGAGCTCCGCCATGTGTAGCAGAGCAGCAGGGGCGGTGCCACTGAAGGTTGGCCGACACCCACATCGGCTCCGGCGACGAGCTTGCCGGCGGTGACCTAATTGCTTTTTATTTTATATTTTTCAAGGACCTGGTTTTTTTTTCAGGGACCCGACGATTTCCTATTTTATTTTCCAGGGACCCGATTGCTAATTGAGGGATTGAAGTTTTTTTAATTTGAATATGTGGAAGAGACACTGACATGTAGGCTTCACATGTAAGTTAACAATCAAACAAACTATTATCTTCCGCACGAGCCCCGGCTATCATAAACCTGATCAGGTGTTAACCACTCTCCCATTTGAGTTTTTTGAAACAGCCGACGCCAAAATGGGTAGGTATTAGTCACAAACAAATTTTCGATAGTTTTGGAACCTTAATGTGAATTATGGTAGTTTTATGCTATTCACTCCTTTCTTGAGTAATCTGCATGCAGCTATTTTCTAGTTTCTCGGCTCACCTCTCAAAAAATGTCACTTTTAACCAACTTCTTGAAAAGGCATTGCTCCTGTTAATTTCTCAACAACAACAACGCCTATAGTCCAAAATAAGTTGTGATAGGTTAGAGCTGAAACTCTTAAGATCACGCACCCTGTCCGAGGCAGTTCTTCATATCTCTCTTTAAAGACTCGTATCATGTCAAGTTCGGCCTACCTTTGACTTCTCTTGATATTATCAACATGTTTTAACTGTTCGCTATGCACTGGAGCTCCCGAGGCCCGCGCTGAATATACCCAAACCATCTCAGGTGATGTTGAACAAGCTTCTCTTCGATCGGTGCTGCCCCATCTCTATTTCATATATCATCAATCTGAACCTGGTCCTTCCTTGTGTGGCCACACATCCATCTAACATGTGCATCTCCGCTACACCTAAAGATAGCCTCCTCGAAGCTTAACTTTTTTAACACGGATTCATTTACTTCTAAGCCATCGAGTTAAGCTTCACTACTCAAGTACGTCACTAAACGATAGTTCGGGCACATAGTTCACCAGTTCCTCACTAAGAGAACTGATCCAAACAGGACGACAAGAATAAATACACACTTCAATAGAAGTACAATTTTGACTGATTCCACAAGTCCAATCAATACTTTCTCCATCTCCTTATGTTCATTGCCAGCACCTTTCCCTTCTCTATTGACTTCTCTTGCCTACACGCTTGTTTCTCCCCTGCCTCCTCGCCAAGAAATTTAGACATTGTGTTCTCTGTAATCTCATTTCTAGCAATCAGTGTACCAACATCCGATAGATCTCTCTTGATCATCAATAGGCAAATGTATCCTTCTTCGCGAAACCAAAACTTGCATTCTGTTTTGAGCAAGTGAAAACCAAAACTTGCAACCTTTCTGCATATAGTATTATAGTATAAGCAAAACAAGCGTGTGGGCCACGTGCCAGGCACGGCCTCATTAGTTATGTGCCAGGCCAGGCCCACCACGGGCCGGGCACAATGTGGGCGCGGGCCAGGTTTGCACGCGACAAGTCCTTGTAAACGGGCCAAGCAGCAGGTGACGCACACTGGAGACTGGAGACTGGATTGCCTCAAAAAAAAAAAAAGACTGGAGACCACCATGGAAATCATTCGATCCCCTCTCACTCGCCGCCGCCGCCGCCGCCGCCCGGCGCGCCATCATCGCTGCCATGCTCCGCCTCCGGGGCAGCATCCTCCC
>LR738712.1:885743570-885770752 GCA_902687465.1 Secale cereale | reverse complement strand
TGGAGACTGGATTGCCTCAAAAAAAAAAAAAGACTGGAGACCACCATGGAAATCATTCGATCCCCTCTCACTCGCCGCCGCCGCCGCCGCCGCCCGGCGCGCCATCATCGCTGCCATGCTCCGCCTCCGGGGCAGCATCCTCCCCGGCCTCCTCTCATCCCCCGCCACCTCCCTCCACCGCCTCCTCTCCGCGGCCGTGTGCCCCACCCTTCCTACCTTTGCCGTGGAGGAGTACCTCGTCGCCACCTGCGGCCTCACCCCAGCGCAGGCCCGCAAGGCCTCCCCCAGGATCTCCCACCTCAAGTCCCCAGCCAAGCCCAACGCCGTCCTCGCCTTCCTCGCCGGCGTCGGCCTCTCCGGCGCCGACGTCGCCGCCCTCGTCGCCAAGGACCCGCTGTTCCTCTGTGCCAGCGTGGAGAAAACCCTGGCCCCCGTCGTCGCTGGGCTCGCCGGCCTCGGCCTCTCGCGTTCTGAGATCGCGCGCCTCGTCTCCATCACCGGTGTCACTTTCCGCTCTAGATCCATCATCGCCGGGCTGCACTACTGCTTGCCGCTCTTCGGGTCCTACGAGAACCTCCTTGGGGCCCTCAAGAGCGGCTCCGTTCTCTCCTCCGACCTCGAGCGGGTGGTCAAGCCCAATGTCACCTTCCTGCGGGAGTGCGGGCTAGGTGCTTGCGATATTGCCAGGCTCTGCATACCTACGCCATCGCTGCTCAGCATCAGCGCGGAACGCATCCGGACAGCAGTGGCGAGCGTCGAAAGTCTTGGTGTACCCCGTGGATCTCGGATGTTCAAGCATGCGCTACCAGCTGTTGCATTTCTCAGCGAGGAGAAACTCACCGCCAAGGTAGAGCACTTGAAGAAAATATTCAGGTGGTCGGATGCCGAGGTGGCCACTGCTTTCTCTAAGTCTCCATCGTTGCTGCTGAGGTCCGAGGACTCGCTGCAGCGCAAGTCCGAGTTCCTCATCTCCGAGGTGGGGTTTGAACCCGCATACATTGCTCATCGTCCAGCAATGCTCACGTACAGCTTGGAGGGCCGTGTCAGGCCCCGGTACTACGCTGTAAAGTTTCTTAAGGAAAATGGATTGCTAGATCGCAACCGGGACTACTACAGAGCAGTCATGATCAGCGAGAAAGAATTTGTGGCCTTATAACAAAGTTTATAACAAAGTTTAAAAATCTTAACTCGAATCAGAGCAGAAAGTTAACAGCAACCTTATAACAAAGTTTTTTGAGTGTACCTTTTCCCTCCAACACGGCATGTTCTATATTTGGCTGCCAGAAGCTAATAATACGGCTAACATTAATAGACGCTTCACTTCCGACTCTTCAGAGCATCTCCAGCCGCGCCCCCAACAGGCCCTCACCAGGCGTTTTTGCCTCGCTGGCGTCAAAAAAACGGCCCAGTCACGCCTCCAAAAGCCCGTTTTTCGCCGGCTCGGGCCAAAACTGGTGCCGGCGGACCCAGGCCAAACCTGGCGTCCTGGGGGGCGCTTGGGGAGCCGGCACAAGCGAAAAAGACGCGTGGGTCCGCCCTGGCGGCGACCCGAGGGCCTTTTCCCGCCGTTTCTTGACGCTTTTCCCTCGCATCCCTCCCGATCGCTCGCCTTCCTCCCGCCATTCCCTCCCTTTCTCCCGCCAAACCCCCTCCCGCTCGCCTTCCAGTCGCCGCCATGCCGGCGAAGAAGTAAGCCATGCCGCGCGCGGTGGCAACCACGACCGGCACCGTGGCCCAGCCGAAGCAGAGGAAGCCGAGGGCGCCGCCATTGAAGCCACCGGGCATGTCGAACGCCGAGTGGAGGGTGGAAGTTCAGCGGCGCGACGCAGTCACCGCCGACCGGCGGAACAGGGCCATTGCCAAGAAGGCCCGCGACAACGCGGCGCGCGCGGCGGCGTCCTCCTCATCGGTCGACCACGCGGGGATGATGAATCCACCCGTCATCAGCCACGCCCAGTACGCGCCCTGGGGCAGCAAGGCGTCGGATCTCCATGGGGATCGTCGTCGCCCGGGTACGCCGACGGCGACGCGCACGGTGGGTTCAACCCAAACGTGACCTTCCCCCATGGCCACCCCGCGACGCGCACACCCTCGCCCGCCTTCGTCGGCGTGCAGTACCCTCCATACAACTACTCGCCGCCTGCCTACGCGTCCACAACGACGCCCCATCTCCGCCGTGGACCGCTGCCCTTCTCGCACCTCGGCGACACCGACGACACATGAGCCGACATGGACGACATCATCGCGACAGGATCGACCACGGCCGCCGCGTCTCCCGTGTTCGCCACCCAGGACGAGGTGTGGATCTCAGCGGCGGCATGGAGGCCGAGCTCGGCTACGTCTACAGCGAGGACGCGCAGGAAGCGCAGGAACCCGAGGAGGAGGAGGAGGACGAGGAGGAGGAGAAGGAGGAGGAGCCGGCTCCTGATCCGCCGAAGGGGTGCCAGAAGAAGAAGCGGGCGGCTAGGCCAGGCGAACCGCACATCAAGTGGACGTCCAAGGAGGAGGAATGCCTCGCCGAAGCATGGAAAGTCGTCTGCCTCGACCCGACCACCGGCACGAACCAGAGCTTCGAGACGTACTGGGACCACATCAAGGCCGAGTTCGACGAGCGGAAGCTCGTCGACCCCTACTTCAAAGGCGTCTACATGCAGCGCGGCTCCAAGGCGATGGCGAACCATTAGGGGCGTATCCAGGGGGCGTGTAACAAATGGCATGGGATCGTCGAGGAGGTCCCGGCTTGCCCGGAGAGCGGCGCCAGCGTTGAGGATCAGGTATGCACGCCGTTCGCCCACATCTCTTCGTCATCTACGCCCGCCGACCGCCAACTGTTTGTTCCTCCGCGCAGTTGCTGCGCATGTTCACCATGTATCGGCGCGACAACCTCGACGCTGACTTCAAGTACCTCCACGTCTACAAGCGCATTGACAAGTGCGAGAAGTGGGCGGAAGTCCGACGCACCTCGACAAGGCCAAGGAGACATACAAGCCGGACGCGACGACTCCGGGCGCGTCAGAGGGGCGGCCGGACGGCCACAAATTGGCAAAGAAGGGTAAAAACGCCGACACGGCAACCGCGCGAGTGCAGGAGTCCATCGAGCATTGCCTCGCCGACGTCCAGGCCCGGGCCGTCCAGGGTGAAGAGAAAACCGCCGAGCGGTGGTCGTCGTTGATGACGAACAGCGCCATCAAGCTCGACCTGCTCCAGACCAATGTCGACCTGCTCCGGACCAACGTCGCCGCGAAGAAGAGGAACACCGACATGGCTTTTCTGATGGGCGGGGCGGACATGCTCCAGAGCGACGACGAGCAGCTCAGGGCGTGGTACCTGGCGGAGCGCGGCCTCATCCTGAACCAGCTGCAGACGACAACGCCGACGACGCCAGCTCCCGCGCCCACGGCCACACGGACGCCAAGCCTGAACGACGCCTCTACATCGCCGCCCAGCAGTATCGAGGCCGCGACGACACAGCCGAGCACCGGAGCAGCTCCGACACCGCCGAGCCCGCGCACGCCGACTCCGCCAACGCCTGGAGCCGACCCCGCCGAGTGATTCGTTGCGCACGCGAACTTGCGGCGTGCGGCGCTCTGTTTTTGTAACGCCAGACTACGTCCGATCGCCGGATTTGTGGCGTCTTTTGTGAGCAGGAATGACCTAGTTCAAATTTCCCGGATCCTGGGGCCAGCGCTTTGGGGCGTGACTGGGAGCTAGGTCGTCCCCAGGGGCCGAACTAGCGCCGGCACGCCCCCAGGCCACTCTATTTAGGCGCCCTGGGGGGCCGAACGGCTGGAGATGCCCTCAGAGCCACAACTCAGTATTTTCTATTATCACAGCGGCATCTCTATGACACTTGTTCTTAAGTTTTCCTAACATTGGGACTGGGGTTAACTAGTTATGTGGAGAAATCATTTTCTCATCTTAAAAAATCAATGATTAGAGGATTTTGAGCAAAAAGCTATTCTGTAGTTTTCAGAAATGTCCAATTTAGTCTATTAAAATGGGTATATTTTCATACAGGTGAAAGTGGGCATATTTTCATACAGGTTCAGCGAATAAAATTGTTTTACTTTACAATTTAGAGTGTGCATTTTTAGTATCTAATGTACTGAAGGCATGTGCTGAATACCAATTGCAAATGCTAGCTGGTTGCATCGTTCTTATGTCTGGAATTTCTTTCTCAAATATTTTCTCTAAATGTTGGTTATGCAGATCTGACACGGAAAATGAGAGTTAGAATATAGGGTGACATATTGCTGAGGAAGAACGACTGATATCTTTTCCCTCTCGCTTCTACATTGCAGGAGAGGGAATTGTGATCATTTTCCTATCGTGTATATTCTGTACTACGTAATCACATTTTTCCATTAGCATCTTAAAGATATTTCTCCACTTCTTTCTTATTACTTTTTTTGCAGCATGATTATATGTTTTCTGTGCTCTCTCATTAAAGTCTCGGGCCTATTAATCCGTATAGTAGTTGTTCCTGAATTTATGCAGGCCCCCCGGATAACCATATTTATTGGGAAGCTACTGGAATAAGACAATCTTAGTTTGGGTCTGATGCAGCAATAGGTCTGTGCTTTTTAACTGTGTTTTAGCACTTCATTGAAGTGATGTAAATATGTCATGTCTCATATTCCTCCAACAAAGTGGTAATCTTTAGAGGTACGGTAGTTAACTCTTGCATTTCGGTTACTGTAGAGGTGTATGTTCATGTGATCAAGGATGGTATCATCGACCGTGTGAGAGTGATCCAAACTGCACTTCAAGGTGCAGCAAGGTACAACTTCAGTTCTCTAAACATGTACTTTATGCATGACAGAAGTAATCAGACTTGTTTAACAATTTGTGTTTCTAATCACAACCATGGAGGCTTCAAATGAGCGAAATGAGTTTTGAGGACAGTGCGGCATGATGTCTGCACTTATAAAAAAAGTGCATACAATAGAAGGTGTGCCTCCTATGACCAGGTCTAAGAAATACAAGCATAGTTCAAAGTAAACTGACCAGAAAACCAAGATTATCTATAAATAAGGATAGATCCATGGATTACATTATTTCTTTTCAAAACAAAACATAATATGTAACTGTGCAAACCACTTATGCGATATATTCAGGCTGGTGGAAGTCTTGAACTTCGTATTCAAATTAACCTATCTATTTGTTTACCGACGGTAACTATTTCATCTGATGGTACTACTATTGTGTCACACAAAATCTGATGATGGCAAGAAGCATAATGTTGCAAACATGTATATCAGTAATGCATACTATCAAGGTGGCATTGGGTTTGCATAGGTGAGGGAGCCTGCTCGAACTTGGTGCACATTTATGTCACTATTATCTTATAAGTATATTTCATTAGCAGGTGAGGGAGCCTGCTGAATTTTCATTTTATTTTGTCTTCTGAAGCTGGCAAATAACTCGCCATTGTGTACGATTGAACCTTGAAACTGGTTAGGTTTTGTATGATAAACATGTAGTTGATTCTACTTTTGTTGAGCTACCGCAGATTAAAGCATCAACATATGTATTTATTTAACATAATGTTTGTTTCTCCCGCCTTTTCTACCCACAGGTACACAGTCACAGATTAGGCCCGAAAGACTGGAGTTGAGAGGAGCTCGAGAGGGTGGGCGCAACAGCGCTTATAAACCACTCTCGGGCTCTCTCAACTAGCGAGGTGGGACTAAACTTTTGGCCGCGATGCAGGCAGCACTAGGACTTTGGTCCCGGTTGATGGCACCAACCGGGACTAAAGGGGGTGCATTGGTCCCGGTTCGTGGCACCAACCGGGACCAATGCCCCCCTTTTAGTCCCTGTTGGTGCCACCAACCGGGACCAAAGGCCTCTGCTTCTCGCCGGTTTGTGAAAACAACCGGGACTAAAGGGGGCATTGGTCCCGGTTGGTGCCACGAACCGGGACCAAAGCCTTTGCTATATAACCAGCACTTAGGAAATTTTCACATTAATCGCCAGTTGCCGCCCGACATCCTCGACGCTGTCGCCGTCGCCCGTGCCGGCGAGCCCACGCCGACGCCGTCCGCCGCCCCCGAGCCCACCCCGATGTCGTCCGCCGCTCACGCCTTCCAGTCTGATTTTTGCGACCAAATTCTCTTCACTTTTTTGAGAATTAGATACATCCATTTTCATCCATTTTGATGACAAGTATTTCCGGACGGAGGGAGTACAAGGGAGGCAGACAGCGCCAAGTGTCCTAAGTCGCGTACAATCCGCGGATATTCACGCGAGCGCACGCGCCATACGTGCATGTTTGTCTGTGGCTCTACTACTTAGAAAACAGTCAATGCAATCCCTTTTAAGCCGGTCAAAACCTCCTTACACAGCCGAGGTGGGACTAAACTTAGCATGTGGGATGGGCCAGGTGTTTCTCTCGTGCATGTTTCTTTATTCAATCTGCATGTGCATGTGGCTCACATGTACTCCCTCCGTTCCGAAATATAAGTCTTTCTAGAGATTCTACCAAGTGACTACATACAAATCAAAATAAGTGAATCTACACTATAAAATATGTCTACATACATCCGTACGGTGTATTTCATTTGAAATGTCTAAAAGGACTTATATTTAGGAACGGAGGGAGTAGACATGAACAGAAATGATATGCATTTGGCTGCCTTGCACGGCAACCCCTCTCTTGTTCATACAACCGTTTTTCGAAGCCCAACAAGTCACGTACACACGCATTCTATTTATCCCTGGGACTTCTCTTCTTTGACGTTTCAAAAATGGGTCGGATATGCACCGGACGCTGAGACCTCCAAATCAAACTTAAATAACTTTTATGTTGCACAACCTTTCCCTTTACTTAGTCGTCTTGGGCCTCTATTGTGGCGGGGTTGACTGATTTCTGCTAGTGTTGATTGCAGGTCAGGAAAGTGGGCATGCTCGATGGTGTGACCATCTTGTTGCCAAGGAAGGTGAAGGATGGGCTTGGCCTCGACACCGACGAGCTCCACCTCATCTCCTTCCACAACACTTACTTCGACCAGAGCCCTTCCTTTCTCTTCACGCCAAAAACGATTAGCCCGGTGCCCCCGAGCGACCCCCAGCGCGCCGGGTTCAGGTTGGGTCCGCCGGCCAATTTCGACCCGAGCCGGCGAAAACTGGGCTTTTGGAGGCGCAACTGGGCCGATTTTTTCGCGCCGGTGGACGAAAAAATGCCTGGGGGTCTTCTTGGGGGCGCGGCTGGAGATGCTCTTACATAGCTAGTTTGACGATGGAGTAGGCAAGCTGCACCCGCACATGCATGATGGCACTCAAACCTTTCCATGCACTGCACGGTTGGTTCATGCATGCACGTAGGCCTTCTCCAGGTTGGCACATGCATGTACGTTACCTCATGTACATTAGTATTGCTAGCCGGATCCATATCCCAAGTCCGTACTTCCATGGATGGCGGCTCTACTCTCTTCTCGCCCCTTCGTCGTCCTCATCGTCTCGTTTCCCGCGACGAATCAATGCCAAAGCTGCCGCGCCGGTCAGCCTCCATTGTTGCCTCACGGGCGGCGCAGTGAAGGCTGGGCGACGCGTCCCTCGGCCGCCACGCAATCACGCCACGCGTAACGTGCCGGCCAAGCCTACCACGCGGCGCAGAGAAAGCATGGCCGAGCGTTTCCCAGGCGACGGCGCGGCGGCGAACGGATTCGGGCGCCGTCATCTCCACGAGGACGAGGCTGAGTACCCGGTCCTGCCGGACATGGGGGTGCCCGGGGCGTGGAGGATCAGCGCCGGCGGCGTGCCGGTGCCCCCGGTGCCCACCGGCGCGGCTCAGCGTGCGGAGATCGCACACATAGCTTGTCCTTGCCGCGTGCGGCGAGGGAGGGGCCCCGGTACGCCCCCGACAGCACAATCTGGGAGCCGTACTTCCGCCGCCGGCACGACGAGCAGCTCGAGGCCACCAACGGCGCCGTGCCCTCCGGCAGGTTTAACGCCGACGGCCGGCGCCGGTGGTGGGGCGTGCCAGGGCGCACGTTGGAGTCCGTCCTCGAGTACATCAAGGGCGGCAACACGCCGCGCCTCGAGTACCCCGCTCCCCCGTCCTTATAACGCCGCCAGGGGAGCTCCTGGACGCCGAGGCGCATGGAGACCGGGGTGTCGTCCTCCTCGTCCGGCGGCTCTCCCTGCCTCCACCTCCGCCCCGTCAAGCCGGAGCCCCAGGACACGCCTGTCAGCACGTGTACCCACAGCTCCGGCGCCCTCGTCGAGCCCAAGGCGGAGCCCGGCCTCCCCCCGAAGTACGAGGAGATAGCCCGGCGCGGCTTCTCCGACGAGGACGCCATGAGGTGGTCGCGCGACGACTACCTGCGCGAGGAGATGGTCCGGCAGTGCCGGGCCCTAGAGGAGATCGCCGCCCGCAAACGCGGGCGCGAGGACTAGTCCTGCAGAAATCAGTCTCTGCATATTTATTTAGCCGCGAGTTTCATAGACTAGTCCTGCAGAAATCAGTCTCTGCATATTTATTTAGCCGCGAGTTTCATACCATCAATTTCCTTTTCCAGGTCAGTAGTAAGATTATCTCACTGCTACCCTGTCTGTCAGATGACCCATCTACTGGTAACTGAATCGATCCAGCTTAATTAGTACTATGTCATTCACACGCTCTCCATGGCACTAATCAATTTAGACGAGCCGCGAAGCTCATGCATTTCCTTTTCTTTTTTGGCCCTGCTTTTTCACTCGTTGCCAAGAAAAAAATTGAAAAAAACCTAAAACGGCGGGTGAGCAAATCATCAAAACGGATGCATCCATCAATCCATGAGACCAACATACAGGACAAAAGGAAAAAAAACGCATGGCGAAATCAGAAAGGATTCAAGATTATATATCACGATTGGGAGGGGGCAAGAGAAGATCAAACCAAATCAATCTGTGGACAGACGAAACGATCGATCCAGCTTAATTACAAGGAAGAACGCGGGAACGGATTAGTACTGACCTAGACTGGATCTGCAGGAGGAGGGGACGAATTCAAACTCCTTGCCTTGCTTGAGACTGATTTCTCTGCTCCGAGGATGACTGGTGGAACTGGGAGAAGACCGCCCCCTCCGCTCCTCGTTGCGGCCTCCTTCCACCGGACGTCCCCTCAGCTCCTCGCCGTCGCCCAAGATCCAAGTCCAAAGTCCTAAGTCGCACACGCACCCCGCACGCGGATGGATGTCTATTATTGTTATATATAGAGAAGATGTGGAGGAGGCGGCGCTGCCACGGATCAGTGACATGGCACTGGCCAAACCCTTGATGCCTGGCTGGTGAGCATCCCAAAGGCGTTTAATGACGTGACAACCATTTCCAAGAAACGAAATTAGTAAGTGGCCTGGCGTTCACCGTGGCCTATACACGAGTTCAAGTTCCTCCTTATTTTTGCAAGGTTTCCAAGTCAACCGAGATATTCCGGTTTCTTTAGTTTGTAAAAGAAATGTATCTCTTAGCCAGTCCGGTTATTCTGGTTTCCTTGAGGATGTAAAAAAAAACATTTTTCAAGTCAGTCCAGTTATTCCGGTTTCTTTAATGATGTCAGAAACAAGTCAAGCTCATTTTTTCTAGAGTTTGCTATTTATGTTTTTAAAATGTTCAAGGATTCTTTGATGTCGACGGACAGGGGCAGTCTCTTTTCTCTTATTTCACAAGAATAACACGCAAATGGATCCGGTAACATATAAATCTATGGGCCTAAAAAGAGTACAAATTGATTGTGTGATCAACAATTCCTCTAGATCATCAGCTATTGAAACATGCATTTTGGTTTCATTACATCTTTCAAAGACATACATGTAATGCAGTAGTGTTTTAACAAGGTTCTCTTTAACAATCTAGATAGACACCAAAGAGATCGGCCAGCGTTATTGTACTGACCACCACACTGAGGCCAACGAGCAAACGGCTGAACTGCACGTGCTCCCCCCTACCTACGTGCGGGATAGGATCAGCAAATGACCCTTGCTAGCTCCATCAGCCGACCTACACATGACTAACGAGCTCGACCACGCGTTGATTGCTCCTTTGGATGAAAAACTTCGCTCTCCAAGCGACGAAAGGTCCCTTCGGTTAGTCGTTTGGCTTGTTGAGCCTGTCCAACTTCCTCTCGCTTGATAACCATCAAGATATATGCCATCCTTGCACTTCGGGGTTGCTCTCCATGCCCGTGGTAAATTAGGGCCAAGAACTCCCTGTTTGTGACAAAGAAATTTGGGTTGAGCACATCGGGGCGGCCGCACACAAACTGCATCAAGGATCACAGGAGACATATCAAGACTAGGGACCAACAAAACAACAGCTCTTACCTGTAGATTCGAAGCAATACGTACGCACAACCCAGCCATGATGATTCCATACCACTTGTAGAGGAGGGCGCCGAGCTTCAGGCTGATGCTCTCCAAGCAGCCTGGTCCTGTCGGTCGGTTGTTCAACTTCTTGAGCCTATCCAACTTCCTCTCGCTTGATCACCATCAAGATATACTCCATCCTTGCGCTTCGGGGTTGCTCTCCACGGCTCCACGCCGGTGGCAAATTAGGGCCACAAACCCCCTGTTTGGACAAAGAAATTAGGGTTGGGCGCATCGGGGTGGCTGCTCACAACCACCAGGACTGCATCAAGGATCACAGGAGACATATAAAGACTAGAGACCAACAAAACAACAGATGTTTACTATGGATTTGAAGCAATATGTACACGCAGCCCCGGCATGGTGGTTCCATATGGCTTGTAGAGGACACCGAGCTTTAGGCTGACGATCTTGTTGACGCCGAGCTACTTCTCGACCATACAATCTGAGCCATACAACCATAGAACAAGACGAGCACATGAGCAATACACATAGGGAAACCAACTATATATGCATCTCACGCTGCAAACTTATTTGCTGATACTCCATTCCAGGAAAACTAACTGATACAGAGTACTTGTACAAATATTCAGTATGTGAAGTCAGCAGAGTTTTGTTAATGACCCAAACCAGACCAAACTAAACACAAGTTATTGCGCTGTTTGTTTTTCAGGCAAAGATAAGAGCTGGATCATGGTTCAGACTGTAACCTACTCAAGTTATTATCATCCGGGTACAGGTAAGTAGCAGCACAACAGTGCTGCATTAATGACTTCAGTTAAATATATTCTTTTATTTAATTCTTTCTTTGCATCGTCACATGTATCCGTATCCAGCAATACTATAGTTTCAAATGCTAATCTCAAAATGACAAGTCTCGTCTATGGCACCAACATGCTTCACTAAATAGATCTCACTATGAATATCATAAGCATGGCATTAGTATCACGAGTATGGCATAAACAGATGAATCTCAAGGGACAACAAAATCGTACTACAACAATAGCATGGCATAAGCATCACGAGTCACAAAACATCGCCACTGAGTGAGTCCACCAATAATAAGTCCTAGGATATGACAGCTAAATTAACCTCACCGTTCCAATGCTCGAGAAAATCCTCATGACACATTTGCAAGCTAGATCACTGCGCTGCTTCTTCTTCGTATGCTCCACTACTAGGTCTGCGTCGTCGCCATCTCTGCTCCAACCATCTCCTCTACCTGCTTGATAAGTAGCAGGACAATAATGCAACATTAACCACCTCAGCTAAATGTATTTTCTTTTAAATAACTCTTTCTTTGCATCACCACTTGTATCAATATAAAGCAATTGTACAGTTCTAAATGCTAATTTGAAGGTAAGAAGTCTTATCCATAGGACCAACATGCTCCACCGAAAAGATTTTACCACAATTAAGAGATTAACGGTAGAAGAGTAAGCATAATAATGTCAAACTGAGGCATCTCAGGGTACAATAAAATTGTACTAAATTTCATGGCAAGAATAGCATGGCATAATGACAAGGTTTCACAATACAGAGTTGTTGTGATTTGCCGAAATGGTTAGTGACAAGACCATGTCAGCATTGGTTGTACAATCAAGCAACGGTACCATTCAAATGCTAATTTGAAGGTAAAGAAGCCTTATGTACAGGACCAGCAGGCTCCAATAAAATATATTTCACTACAAAGACCCTACATGTTCTCATAGAATTGCAAATTTCATTGTAACTTGTCAAGTTATTAACATTATTTTCCACACAGCTCGTTCGCAAAATGACAATCTTGATAAGAGGGCAGGTGAACAAATAAGTAGCAAGAGAATAATGATGCATTAAATACTGCGCTTAAATATCAACACATGTATCAATATACAACACTGGTATAATTCCAGATGATAATCTTAAGGTCACAAGTCTTATCTATAGGACCAACAGATTCCAGGAAATGGATTTCACTACAAAGGTAATACACATTCTCATAAACACAGAAAAAACAGCTAGTAAGCTATTAACAGTAGAGCAAGCATAGTATGTAACGGAAGTATCTCAGGGGAAAACAAAACTGTAAATTTCATTGCATCAATAGCATGGCATAATGAACAGGTGCCACAAAGCAAAGCAGAGCTTCTGAGTGAATCTACCAGTGTGGTCTACAAAACATCACAACCGCATTGATTGTAGAACAATGAAGCCTAACGTATGATAGACATCTAGATCAACCTCACCGTAACAGCCTCCAATTAAACATCATGACACTTTGCAAGGAGTATGGGTTCTTCTAAAGCCTAACCTTCCTGGAGCTATATATGCACAACAACCTACCAAGTAGTAGTAGCAGTAGAGATTCATCCATCCAAGCCTGCATTGTCCATCACTCGATCCACGTTAAAAATTGGAAGATGGCAGACCTGCAACCGGCAATCAGATCATCGATCAAGAGTTCAAAATGGATGAGTCGTGGTCAATTCGATCTGATCAGAGATACAAACATACATATGTAGAATTCTCCATAAATAATAGATAGGGAGTATGAATTAGGACTACGCACCGAGCTGCTTGGTGTTGACGGACGACGCTCAGGCAGACTGGAGAGTAGAAGAGTTATCGAGCACAACAAAACAACAGTGGGACCATCAGTCATAGCTCTGAAGAAAGAAAGAACTAATAGGGTCAGCCGTTCATTTAGTCAGATCTGAGAGTTGAGCAAATTGTTCATTATGTAACTAGTAGACAAAGTGCAAGAAAGAAAAAACCTCCTTAGCTAGTAGGTGACCATGCAACATGAGCAAATATGATACTATGAATATATTAGAACCAAAGTTGAACCGGCTAGCCTCGTACAGGAAGGATCTCATATGGGAAATAAACATATCACCCAATCACCCTAGAAAAATCGAACTACACAGGAAGAAAGCTAACATGAGTCATGGTGGATGACCATGAAACCAAAATTACCCAGGTTGGACCTCAACACCGCATTTTGGTTTCACAACCAGAATAGAAACTAGGCGAGAATAGAGCAGTGACAGCTTGGAAGAAAATACCAGAGTCTAGAGGGATCAACCTTGTGCGGGGCGTCGTGGTGGTCGACCTCATAATCAAGGTTGAGGTTGGACTCGACGACATCCTCATCATGTCCCGTCCGTCCAGTCCATGGACTGGAGGGCACCTGTGATCCAAATAGAAGAAACAAATCTTAAATTGCTACTATATGATTGCCCTATACAGCATTAATCGATGCTCTCATTTTATTTAGTGAATAGCGACATTATGTCGACAAACTCAACCACTATGAAGAGGAGCACGATGTAACTGTCTAGAAACTATGCTAGCGTTGTAGCGCATAGCACCGACAACTTGGAAAATAATTGTTTAGAGCAGAGCAGAGTCCTTAATTAGACCTAGTCAATAGTCAAGACAAGCTCAGCTTTCAGGAAAGTTAATGCATATTTCCATGCTCGTCAACCAAACAACCAAATTTTATCAACTTAATAATTAGCCATGTAGAGGTGCAATATCCAAAACTGCACATCAGAAACCTACAAAAGGAAGAGGTACACGTAAGAAGTACTGCATATCTAGTTCTAGTGATACTCGTGACACCATAAGAAGTACTGCATATTCATGGAAGAAGTTCAAAACCAAAAGGGATGGATGCTCCTGGTTTAGACAAGTCTAGAACAGCTGAAATTGACAAACTAAGCCAAAGTGTTTTAGTACTGCTATACGTACACGTCATGTGTACAATCCAGGTCACTGAGACAATGCTTTTTAGTACACACACAGTTTGCTCCTTCTAGTTTTAGAAAGGAACCAAAAGGTGTTCATTATATTTATTCATACAAGAAGCAGTATAGTGGAGAAGGAGGAAGCAACAGTCCATGTCACTGCAAGAGGTGCAATATCCAAAATAACACCTAGTCAATAGTCAATACAAGCTCAGCATTCAAGAAATACAATGCATATTTCCATGCAAAAGGTGTTCATTATATTTATTCATGCAAGAAGCAGTATAGTAGAGAAGGAGGAAGCAACAGTCCATGTCACTGCAAAAGGTGCAATACCCAAAATAACACCTAGTCAATAGTCAATACAAGGTCAGCATTCAAGAAATACAATGCATATTTCCATGCTCATGTAGAAAAAAAAAACAAATTGTATCAACTTAACAATTAGTCATGCAAAGGTGCAATATCCAAAACTGCACGTCGAAAACCAACAGAAGATGATCCACTTGACAACACGAGTAGGTATGCATAAATATCCACTTAGACTCCAAACTTTTATTAAACTGGACAATATAAATCCATACTTACAAAAGTAGTCGTGCAAAAGTCCTTTGGATCCAAATAAACTTGCACATCAGAAAACTACATGAACTGTTAACATGTATTTAGTCATCTACTAGTCACCCAAAGTTCGACAGATCAAAATATGCTTTCACATCATCAGGAACGACAACGTATCACTGCATCTTAAAATTAAACTAATCTAATCACAGATTCACCATATCAAACCAATCTAGTCTATATATTCATCTTATCAACTCGAGCCTTACAGGAAAGTTGTGATTCAAACAGATTCAGGCTTTTAGAGTAACGCTAATAATATGAAAAGGCTCTTTTTGTCAATTAAATAAATTGCATGTGTTACATACAGGTGCCTTGCCAATGGTGATCCCATTCCTGTTGGCAACATGGACGTCGACGTTGTTGTACCTGTTGAGTATTTTGGTGAAGGTCAACCGACCGACACACTTGAGCACGGATACGAGTGCTTCCCCCAGTCCTCTATTAGTTGCAGTTAATTTGTGAAAGTCATCATCCAGATTGTAAAAGTGATTAATACTTGAACAAGAAATAAAAAGGGATCACTTCTACAAGGAAAAAAGACTAAATAAATAAGCATGACCTTCAACTGTAGTTTTTAGGACAGTACAACAGCGTAACAAAAGAACCTTATCATTACTCCAGAGAAGGAAGAAGAGGTTGGAGTTTGCTTGCCTGGCCGATGACACTGTAGCAGTGGTCACCAATGAGCACCAGGATGCCGCTGACGGAGAGGATGGTCTTCCCCTCATGCATGCCAAAAGCATCTCTAACTTGTCCTACATGATCGCCAGTTACCTACACGAGCATGAATAAGGGAAGGTAAGCAACCAAGCATCCAACAGTAATATAATCCAGTTGCCTCCTCAGATATTCTAGCTAGCTTGCACAACCATGCAATGACAACAAAATACAGGTTGCTAACTTTGATTTAGCTCTCTGGGCATGAGTCATCTTGGGACGATCCTGGCAGAAAAAGAATAGAAAGGGGACTATTAGTTCCTCCTGTCCAAAGAAGTCAAACAAGCAGTAGTAGTGTTTCCCCATGAAAAGAAACAGAGCAAGGCCTAGAGCTGATATAGCTATGTGTATACATCCAACGGTAGGAGCCTTTCAAGAACTGGACAGTCTAAGAGAGAAGTGTTTCTCGTCCAGCATATACAAGATTTCTAGGAGAACAGTGATTCTCGTCCCATTTCATGTATGCTTGCAAACATGCAAATACAACCAGTATTTCTGTCTAATGAAATACTCCCTCTGTAAAGAAATATAAGAGCATTTAGATCACTAATTTAGTGATTTAAACGCTCCAATATTTCTTTACAGAGGGAGTACATGATTCTCCCCCCATATCCTCTAATGAAATACTTGATGGTAACTTGGCAAATTGAAACAAACCTGCAGCTTGGAAACAACTTGGTGACCTGGGTGGGCATTCTTTACGGGGCCCTTGAACCTGCAGCAGCTTCTCCTTGGTCCCTTTCACAAGATCGAGATTTGGACCAACCTGCACACAAACTGTTGAGCGCTAGGCAGATGTGCTCCTAGTGCTTCACTTGTCCAAACTTATGATCATGACAAGAGTACAACACACACACATATATATATTCTTGGTCGTTGCCAATCAAGCAAGCAAATTGAGGGTTTTTTCTTGATAAGTCCTGCTCCTAAAAGAAAAAGGAAATAGCATGCCAAGTAGATTAATTTATTGACACAAGTACACAAGTCTGCTTATTTACGGGCCATGTTAGAACAGAGACAGAGAGAGACCTCTTGTGTGGAACTAAATGAGGGCAGAGACTAATTTTGTGAGTCGTTCAACTCGCTTTAAACATCAGAACCTTCACGACCACGAAAATCATTTTGAGGCTAATCTACTGTGCGTGTGGATTGCAATTTCAAGCTAGAAATTGGACTAGAGCAGCAGAGCAGATATAAGAAGACGGATAAGAGAGCAGGGAGGTGGTACCTTGCCTTGTGCGTCGTAGAGCTCGTAGTCGGACTCGACCAAGTCCTCCTGGTCAAGCTCAGGGGTGGGGTACTGCACCTCACGGTCCTCTTCATCCCCGTTCATTGAGGGTGCCTGTGTTATGACCGGTATAGGGGCTTAGCCCAGTGGGTTATGGCCCAGATATTGTGTTAGGGGATTAGCCCAATTATCTTATCATATTAGGATTGTTTGCTTAGGAGTCAAGTAAACCTCTTTATATAAGGAGAGGAGATGTATCAATCAAATTAAGCAAGAAGCAATCATAATTTGCTCGGCTTCCTTTAGGGAGCCGGGAGACCTAAACCCTAGTCGCATCTTGCCTTCGCCGCCGCTGCTTCCGTCGCAATGACGGCGCCACGCCGCCGGCCGCCGCGCACCAGCCCTCGTTTTTCCCCCTCCTTCCCCTATAACCTACGCCCTAGATCTGGTAGGGCCCTAGCTCCTACGAATTTGGTATCCAGAGACTCGGGCTCGATCATGTCTTCGTCAACGCCAACGCTGCCAATCATCACCACCGCACCGCTGACCACCGCTGGTTCCCCACCACCGCCGGCCCCCGTCACCTCCGCTGCGCCGACAACCGCCGTTTTCACGCCGGAAGAAGTCACTAGCATCTTGCGGGATCTCATGACGGCCGTCTAGGGCATCCATCTATACCTGGCTGGGCCGCCCACACCTCCGCCCGCTGCGACTACCGCCGCCTACGGCCACCACGCGCTGTCATGGCCATCCCAGGGCGCCCCTGCAATGGGCGGGCCACCACTGCCATCGTTCCAGGCGGGGCACCCCAGCGGGCCGCCTCCGCCGCTGCTGCACCTGCCCTGGTACTCGGTACCCGCGGCGATCGTCGGGGCCCATCCGTCGTTCCAGCCGCTGCCCGCCCCCAGTGCCGTCCTGGTCGCAGTGGCCCGCGCCGGTTCTCGCGGCGCCATCCGCGCCCGCCCCAGCGCCGCACTGGCCTGCGCCGGTCCAGCTCCCACCGCCGCCGCCCAGCTCCGGACTGGGCCAGTCCACACCGGGAGGCCTCCCGATCCAGCAGGTCCGTTTTCCGCGAGCTCTACCTCCTTCGTTTTGGGCCCCCGATCTGCGGGAGCCGCCTGGCGGAGCTAGGCCGCCTTTCCTTCACCTTCACCGTTCAGGACTTCGCCAACCATTTCCAGGCCCTGGCATGGCACGCGTCGGGCGTGACGGCGCAGCAGCGGGCCGACCTCTTTGTCGGTGGACTTCCGGATCAGATCCGCGTGGACGTGGAGCTTCAGGGACCCCAGGATATCCAGACGGCCATGTACAACACCCGCGCGTTTGAGCGCCGCGCGATCACCGTCCAGCAAGAGTCACCGTCCCGGGCCACTGGGTCGCTACCCTGGCAAGATCCCGCTCCGGGTCGGCCTGTCCAGGCTTCCGTGACACCCCTCGCCGCGACCGCGGCGCGCCCGTTCCGCCGGCTCACCTCGGCCGAGCTACTCGAGCGTCGCCACCAAGGGTTGTGCTTCAACTGCGACGAGCCCTACATGCCCGGCCACGCTTGCACGCGACTCTTCTACCTAGAGGTTGCCGACTACATTCCGGAGGACGCCGTCGCCGCCGACCTTGCCGCCCCAGCTGTCGCGAAGGTGTTTGACGCTGATTGATCACCTCAAGGAGTTCAGCAACTGCTTCCCCACCTTACAACTCGAGGACGAGTTGTTTGTGCAGGCGGGGAGAAGTGTTATGACCGGCATAGGGGCTTAAACCAGTGGGTTATGGCCCAGATATCGTGTTAGGGGCTTAGCCCAATTATTTTACCGTATTAGGATCGTTTGCTTAGGAGTCAAGTAAACCTCTCTATATAAGGAGCGTAGATGTATCAATCTAATTAAGCAAGAAGCAATCATAATTTGCTCGGCTTCACTTAGGGAGCCGGGAGACCTAAACCCTAGTCGCCTCCTGCCTTCGCCGCCGCTGCTTCCGTCGCAAGGACGGCGCCACGCCGCCGGCCGCCGCGCACCAGCCCTCGTCCTTCCCCCTCCTTCCCCAACAACCTACGCCCTAGATCCGGTAGGGCCCTAGCTCCTACGAGCCTGCCTGCTACCTGGAATAGAAGAAATAGTAGATCAGTCGGTCACACCGGAAAAAGAATGATTTTAATTGTCAAATTAATTAAGCTAGACTAGGTGGTAGAGGTCATCTTGCATGTATTGAAAATCAGAAGAAAGACCATCAACACAACAATGACAGATTTACAAGGGCTCCTTATACAGCCAATAAAGGTAAAAAATTATTGCTAACCCATATAATGAACACACATATCTTTCTAAGAAGAGTGCAAGTTAGTATATGGTAATTTGTAGCTGTATTAATAGCCACTTTAAATACATTTCATGAAAAGCAAAAACAAGCTCCTACATCATACTGATGATTTTGTAGACATTAATTCGATTCTTATATATGTTGAATCATCGTTATTGATGTTGTGCAAACATGGGTAATTTTACCCGTGGGTACCCATCTACCCTGCCGGTTGAAGGGTATGGGTAGGGGTAAGCTGAAGAGGGAAGCGTAAGGGTAGGGTGGCTTCACCCATACCCATACCCTGCGGGTGCCATCCCTGATTCATTATGCATGCTGAACGAAAGATATCCTAGATGATACACTTGACAACAGGAGCAGGTATGCATGATCAATATTCACTTAAGACTCCAGACTTCTATGAAACTGGACAATATAAATCCATACTTACAAAGTTAGTCGTGCAAAAGTCCTTTGGATCCAATGAAACTTGCACATCAGAAAACTACATGAACTGTCAACATGTATCTCTCTGTTTGTGTGTGTGTGTGTGTGTGTGTGTGTGTGTGTGTGGGCGCGCGCGCGATCAGAATATGCTTTCACATCATCGGGGACAACAATGTATCACCGCATCTCAAAATAAACTAATCTAATCATATATTCATCAAATCAAATCAATCTAATAAATAGATCCATCTTATCAATCCGAGCCTTACAGGAAAGTTGTGATCCAAACCGGTTCAGACTTTTAGAGTAATACTAATCATATGAAAAGGCACCTTTTTGTCAACCAAATAAACTCCATGTATTACTTACAGGTGCCTTGCCAATGGCGATCCAATTCCTGTTGGCAGCATGGACATCGACGTTGTTGTATCTAATGACCATTTTGTTAAAGGTTGACCCACCGACACACTTGAGCACGAAGACGAGTGTTTTCCCCCAGTCCTCTGTTAGCTGCATTTAATTTGCGAAATAGTCATCATCCAGATTGGAAGCTGATTAATACTTGAACAAGACATAAAAAGAATCACTTTTAAAAGTATCAACTGCAGTTTTTAGGACAGCACAACACCGTAAAAGATCCACTTTTACAAGATAAGAAAGAAGAGGCCGGAGCTTGCTTGCCTGCCTGATGAAACCGTGGCAGTGATCACGAAATAGCGCCAGGATGCCGCTGACAGAGAGGATGGGCGTCCTCTTGTGCATGCCAAAAACAGCTCTACAGGATCGCCAGTTAGCTGCATGAGCATGGATAAGGGAAGGGAAGCAACCAAGCATCCAGCAGTAATATAACCCAGCTGCATCCTCAGATATCCTAGCTAGCTTGCACATCCAGTCAAGGCTGCAAAAATGTGAACCGAGAGTACACCACAACATGCAATGGCAACAAAATATAGGTTGCTTCCTTTGAGTGACCTCTCTGGGCATGAGTGATCTTGGGACGATCCTAGCAGAAAAAGAAAAGAAAGGGGGCCATTAGTTCCTCCAGTCCAAAGTAGACAAATAAGCAGTATTGGTCTTTTCCCCATGCAAAGAAACCAAGCAAGGCCTAGAGCTGCTATAGCTATCTGTATGCATCCAAAGGTAGCCTTTCAAGAACTAGACGGTCTAAGACTGAACATGAAGTGCTTGAAACATGCTACTGCCAAATGGTTCATTTATGTGGGGTTTTTTATATTAAAAAACTTGAACACTTGATGGAGAAATACATGATTAACACATGATTTCTAGCAGAAAAGTGATTCTCGTCTCATTACATGTATAAAAAAAATTGAAGTCTTTTGATAGATATGTCTACAATCATGCATATATAATGAGTAATCCTCTCTAATGAAATACATGATTCTCCCCCCATACCCTCTAATGAAATACTCGATGGCAACTTGGCAAATCGAACCTGCAGCTTGGAAACGGCTTGGTGACCTTGGTGGGCATCCTCACGGGGCCCTTGAACCTCCAGCAGCTTCTCCTCGGCCCCCTTCACCAAATCCAGATCGGACCAACCTGCACACAAACTATTCAGCGCTTAGCAGATGTAGATGTGCTCCTACTGCTTCACTTGTCCAAACTTAAGATCATGACAAGAGTACATCACACACATATATGCTTGGTCGTTGCCAAGTAACCAAGCAAGTTGAGGTTTGTTTTTTTCCTTGATTAATCTGCTGCTCCAAATAGAAAAATAGCATGCCAGGTAGAGTAATTTACTTGACAAGTACACGAGTCTGCTTATTTACAAGCAATGTTAGAACATATAGAGAGAGATATACATCTTGTGTGAAACTAAATGAGGGCACATGAGAACTTTGTGAGTGGTTCAACTTGCTTTGAACATGGGAACCTTGGCGACCACGAAAATCATTGAGGTTACTCTATTGTGTGTGGATTGCAATTTCTAGCTAGAACTTGGACTAGAGCAGCAGAGCAGTTATAAGGAGGAGAGCAAATCAGGTAGTTGGGGCCTTGCCATGTGCGTCATAGAGCTCGGGGTTGGACTCTACCATGTCCTCCTAGTCAAGCTCGGGTATGGGGTCTCGCACGTGCCAGTCCTCGTCATCCCCACCCATGGAGGGTGTCTGCCTGCTGCCTGGTATAAAAGAAATAGCAGATCGGTTGGTCAAACTGAAAAAGGAACAATTTTAGTTTTCAAATTTATTAAACTGCAAGTTAGTATATGGTGTTTTTACAGCCAATACATGCGATAATTAATTGCTAATCCATATAATGACAGATTGAAAATCAGAAGAAAGACCATCAACACAACAATGACAAGTTGAAAAGGGCTCTTTTTACAGCCAATACATGCGATGATTAATTGCTAATCCATATAATGAGCACAAATATCCGGTTTCAAAGAGTGCAAGTTAGTATATGGTGTTTTGAGCTGCTACAAGTTCAGAGCAGATTCCATATTTAGTAATTTCCAGCTCCTTTAATAGCCACTTTAAATATATTTGATGAAAAGCAAAAACAAGCTACTACATCAGATTGATGATTTGTTAACATTAATTAGGTTCATATATATGCTGAAGCATCATTATGCAAACTGAACAATAAATATACTAGGAAGCTTGCACACCCAGTCAAGGTTGCGGCAATGTGAAATAAGAGTACATCGCACCATGCAATGGCAACAAAAAAGAATTGCTGCCTTTTAACTCACATTTCTGTGCATGAGTGATCTTGGGATGATCCTGGCAGAAAAAGAAAAGAGGTACCATTGGTTCCTCAAGTCCATGGCAGTTAAACAAATAGTACTAGTCTTGCCCCATGTAAGGAAACCAAGCAAGGCCTACAGCTATCTCTATATAAAATCAAAAGGCAGGACCCTTTCAAGAACTACAGTCTAAAATTGAACATACTCTAGTTGAGCAAAAGGGAATATGTTGCTGCCAAATGATTCATTACAGTGCAGTGCAACTTGTACGGTCATCCAAATCCATTCAGGTGCACATTCAACTGAGTTGTGCAGTTTATTTAGCAAATTAACATCATTACTAGTATGCACCACTGAGCAACAAATGGGCAAACGAACATCGGTTCATATTGGTACTTGCAATGAAGATTCCGCATCAGATGGCCAAATGAACATCGGTTCATGTAGGTACTTGCAACGAAGATTCCGCATCACAGTCATGAACCGAACAGCAGACCAGATGACAAAAAAGAGTAGATCTAGCAGCATGTAAAAAAGTCAGAAACTCTCAAGCCATTGCACCCACATCTGGCTCATCTTATCAACTTTTCAGTTCACATGTCAAAGCAATATATGGTTGTTAATGTTGTTCAAGGTATATATGCTACAGAGCTGTGAAATTTATCTAGCAGTGGTAAATTAACCGCACCCAGTTCATCACTGATCACCAGATTGGCAAAAGAATAACGGTTCATATAACTCACATTGAAGTATATGCATTGGAGTGAGTTCATAATGAAGATTCTCTATCACAATTGTGAATCACATATCCACTGCACTGCCATTACCAAATGGCAGAGCAGAAACTGTGTTAATCGCTCGTCTTATCATTTGAATCCCCATGGTTCAATCATGGCGGCCTGGCCTGACGAATCAAGATGAATTGTTTCTGAAGCTATAGGAGGATATGCAGCAGGTACCTTTCTTGTAGATGCAATTAATGGTCATGGTCTTGGCAGCATGCGTCGAGGACGCAGTGGTCATGTTGACTCACCTCTCTGGGCATGATGAGTGATCTTGGGATGATCCTTGCAGAAAAAGAAAAGAACAGGGATCATTAGTGGCTCCAGTCCAAAGCAGTGAAACAAACAGAGTCTTTTCCCATGTAAGGAAACTGAGCAACGGCTAGAGCTGCGGCTATCTGTATACATCCAAAGATAGTAGCCTTTCAATCACTGGACAGTCTAAAACTGAACATACTGTAGTTGAAGAACAGGAAAGCTGCTGCTGCCAAATGTTCATTCATGTGGTTATACAAATAGAACACTTGTTCAAGAAATTGCAAGCTCAGATTTTAGAAGGAAAGTGACTCTCTCGTCTCATTACATGTATGTATATAAGAAAGTCAAGTCTTTTCAAAGAAATACAGCTACTACTTCTAATGAAATCCATCAGTACATGCATGTGCGTACGCACCAACAAGAGGCCGGCCAGAGAGTAGGTATCTGTAGAGAGTTAGGTTCTTCCTTAATTAGTGGCACATCACAGATAACTTGTCATTGGAGATAATTTTATGGGTATGTTTTGCCATTGGAATCTGTACTGCTGGTACCTTGCATCATATATGCTGGTACTTTCACTATCTATCATCTGGTGGTCCAGATTAATCACAGAAGTAAAATTAATAATTTTGGTGGTGTGCCTCAAAGAACGCCCAACAGATGTTGGTTTGACAAAAACACAAACAGGTGGCGTGCAAGATTGATTTGCTTGGATGAATGGCATTGACATTAAAGCTGGATGATTAGATTTTGCAGAGCAGACCTTGGGCCGGCGTTCTTGCCGGTCAGCCTTCCAACACCCCATCTTGTGCAGCAGCCTTGCCGTTCCCGTGGTCATACAGATAGAGAGAGAGAGAGCAGATCGGATCTGGAGAAACAAAGCAAGCAGCGGCACATTAGAGGAGATGCTGCAGTGCAGTCTATGGGTATGGAGGAGAGAGAGGAAGGAAGGAGGAGGGAGCCGTCGCTCGCGTTGCTGGTGCAGCACGCGCCGTAGTTGGGTGCGGATCCTCCGCCGAAACAGGTCCGCCCCATCCAGATCCATGGGTGGGATTCGGGCGCTGCCGCCCCAGCCCCATCCATGGTTGGAACCGAGGGAGAGCTGAGGAGGGAGGGTGGTCGCCGGCGGGGTGGGGGAGAGGAGGCCGGCGGCGGCGGCGGCGGGATTTGGGGTGGGGAGGAAGGAAGGAATCTGAGGGAGACGAAGAGAAAGAGGAGCGGCTCTGTTTTTGTTTTGGTTCCTTCCGTGGAAAATTTTCGGCCTTTGGTTCCCACATCGTGCCCCGATTGGTCGACCGCAGTATGCCACGGATCCACCCCTCTCATCCGACGCTAACCGTACACTCAATCAGATCCAACGGACGGAAGAGCTTCCGGTTTGCTTTTGGCCTCGCAGGGTTCTCAAGATTTTTGTCGAGGCGTCCACGCTCACCACACCCTTCGGCTCCAGTGCAAGCACCGCCGCCGAAATGTCGCACAATTAAGTAGTTAGCTTAATCGAAAGCTGTAGTTGCATTAATTAATGCCAGGGCCAAGCACGCGTGCATGCACGCACATAGAATGTCCACGTAGCGTACTTGGCCACATGGATGCAAATTTGGAATCTTGAGGGTGCCCTTCGACTCTTCTTAGTTCAACTAAATGCACTAAGTTTTCAGGATTCACATTATTTGGTTGAACTAAATAGGATCCGAGGGTATCCTAAACGAATGTTAAAAAAGTATTTCATAAATGTTACTTAAGCATTTGAAAATGTTAAATGTGTATTAAAAAATCCTGGCCATGTATTCGATAAATGGTAAACTTATATTTGAAAAATGTTAAATATGTATAGAAAAGTATTGACCATGCAAGTCGAAAAATGTTAAACTTGTATGAAACTGACATGAAAAATAAATTGGCGTTCTATTAAAATGACACTATCATGGTCATGAAATTGACATCTGGTCAATTCAGGAATATGTTAAATTATACTCCCTCCGTCCGAAAATACTTATCATCAAAACGAATAAAAGGGATGTATCTAAATGTATGTTAGTTCTAGATACATCCATTTTTGTTCATTTTGATGACAAGTATTCTCGGACAGAGGGAGTATTAAGTATCCCATGTTATTGTAGCCAAGCAACAAGAACTGCACGTCTCACCGTGTTGCACAACATGTCTCGCACCTAAATTTCCAAGGGCCGGATAACTTATTTGAGCAGGAGGTCACCTTTCTTTCTTTCTTTCTTTCTTTCTTTTTTGAGTTACTATTAATGTGTTTGCGCCTTATTACACGTTGAGATTTTGGTTCCTATACGGTGACCACACTACTAACATCCGCCACAACTATCGCAAGAGCGCCCCACCACCCCGAAGCTTGCCACGCCGCTGAAGACCTCGAGCGCCACCGGTGTGAAAGGCCTCTGCGACCCTCGCCATGGCGGCACTCCACACCAGCACCCCCCGCGCGAGGAGACGAGATGCCCACCCACCACCCCGTCGGCTGGGATTCGCCCTCTGCCTACAGCGAGAGAGGAGGAGGGGGCCTAACGGGGGCGTCGGCGGCTAAGGTTCCTTCGCAGCCGTCCACGGAAGGGGAGGGGATCTACCGGTGGCGTCGGCGGCTAAGGTTCGTTCGCCGTCGGCCACAAAGGGGACGGAGGGCCATAGTAGATGATGCATGAAGATAGCTAGCTAGATATGTTTATATGCATGCTTGCAAGATAGCTGGCTAACTACTCCACTCGTTTCTAAATACAAGTCTTTTTAGAGTTTTTTTTTTGCGGGTGAAAGGGAGTTTATATTAATCAAACAAAGGGCATTTCATTCTTACACGAGTCAGGCACATCACCTGGCACTGACCCGAGCCAAACAGCTGTGCATTCCTCAGTTCTACCAAACGAAGCTAGGTAATGGCTTACACCATTTTGTTCACACACAATATGAGCTACCTTAACCTCTGTCCTTCCATCATAAGCCTCCTAATATGAACTACATATGGATGTATATAGATATATTTTAGAGTATATATTCACTCATTTCGCTCTGTATGTAGTCTATATTGAAATATCTATAAAGACTTATATTTAGGAATAGAGGTTGTATAGGTTGATATGCATGCACGCATGCATGTAGGAGTAGAATGTAGTAGATTATGCATGCATGCAGATATATAGCTTGGGGAGGGAAGGGAGTGCACCTTGTATGTAGGTCTATATATAGCTATGTAAGTCACGTAGGTATGAATGTGCGTGCATGCGAGGTACTCCCTCCGTTCGGAATTACTTGTCGCAGAAATGGATGTATCTAGATGTATTTTAGTTCTAGATACATCCATTTCCGAGACAAGTAATTTCGAACGGAGGGAGTAGCTAGCAAGCAGTTTGCACTGTTTTCTCTAAAAAAAATATCGACGTGGAAAGCAGCGACGCAAGCCTTGAATTAGCTAGGGTTTGTTACGTGTGTAGCCGAGTTACGTACTCCCTCGGTCTCTAAAAGATAATTTAATTTGAACTACATACGAAGCAAAGCGAATGAATCTCTAAAATATATTTATATGCATCTATATGTAGTCTATATTGAAATAACAAAAAAAATACATATATTTAGGAACGGAAGTAGCATCGTCAGCGGACCAACCGGGTTTTGATGCCTAGCTAGTGTTGTGTTGTGTTTATTGTTACATGTCCTTGTTGTTATGAAAAGAATAAGGAAACTGTGACTAAATGAACGTCTCTTGTTTTCTTTGGATCCAACCAATCAATTAGCATCGAGATAGAGAGAGAATACGATGGACGCGTGGAATTTTGGAGATTCAATCGATCCCCGTGCGCATAAGTCATGACGATGGATCCTTGTTTTTTTTTAAATAATCACATGTATTTTATTGGACAAATGTATTACAAAGAGTACACGTGTGATCATTACAAAAGACACAGATAGATGTCTTGCAATATTGCATTAAAGACTTCGCAAGAAGTAAATCTAGAATTTCACTTCGACGGAATCTTGTGCCACGCCAAAAACGTCACCCACCATTGTCCCCCCCCCCCCCCCCCCCCC
>LR738712.1:885732427-885743462 GCA_902687465.1 Secale cereale | reverse complement strand
CCCACCACTAAGGCAACATCGAAGAAAGAGGGGAACTGCCTTCGTACCAAGATCTAGAGGAGCACCTTTGCATACAAGGACGCTTTTCGAGCCGATGAAAAGGACCGCCGCAAGCAATGAGACCGAGACTTTGTGGCACGTCGGCCGAGGTTCTTCCACATGTGCGCTATATCCCAGCGCCGTCAACTTCATTTGATGACACCGAAGAAGAGGAACATCACTACACTCCACCACCCACGCACCCCACTACAAGACACCAAACACAACCGCAACAGCCGACGCCAACACCACCCAATAGAGTGCTGAGCGTCGACTATCAAACATAAATCTTACCGGATTTGAAGACCGACAAGAAGACCGAGCCACCTGCTCCCCGGTGCCGCGCGCCATCGAGATGGAGGAAGAGCAGAAGCAAGAAATATTTCGACGCGACGCCGTCCCCACCATTGATGTTGCACCTCTGAAAACAAACTATTCGTATCCTATAACTCTACCGGACAGAAACTGCCGGGGCTCCCCGCCCCCTCCTGTCGCTGGAGCGGCAGGCGGAGATGAACGAATGCAATGGCGGTAAAGGATCACCGGGCAGGGATCGGGGAAGACGGCGGGTTGAGGAGGACATGTGGTGTAGTGGGCGAGGAAGACGGGAATCACACGTGGATTAATTAATGAATTTGGGTACATACGTATGTAGCATTGATGGATCGAGCAAGTGCAGTGCAGCTAGGCGTGTACATACGCAGACGCCTAGCTAGTGTTACTTTGTTAGTGTTGTGTATGTTGTTAACTTGTTATGAGAAAATGAAAAAGAAGATAATGGTGAAGGAACGGGGTCACCGATATATCGTTTCTTTTAATGCAGTCGACCAATTAGCAGCGAAGCGATATCAAGATTGTCTACAAGAGAGAGAGAGAGAGAGAGAAAACCCGAGCTTTTTTGAGGTAGCTCGTCGGCGGACTACAACATGCATGAGGATGAGCTCGTCGGCGGCAGACGGAGGGGACACGACACTGACGCGGCCGGTAGACGAAAGAGGAAGATGTCACCTTGATCTTGTTGCTTCCTCGGCGCGAGCCGGAGCATGGCCACACCCGCGCCGACGCGAAGGGAGTCGATGGACGTACAGTAATACCCCCTCCGTCCGGAAATACTTGTCATCAAAATGAATAAAAGGGGATGTATTTAGATGTATTTTAGTTCTAGATACATCCTTTTTTGTTCATTTTGATGACAAGTATTTTCGGACGAAGGGAGTAAGATGCAAATGAATACTTTCTCGACGTCATGGCGGCGAAGCTAGCTAGGCTCCCTCGCTTTGTACATGTATATATGGATCTCTTGTTGTCTTGTGTGAAAAAAGTTGGTCTTTTTTGACAGAGATCGATCGTGAGAGGTCGGGCGAGTCCACAGACACGGTGGGTGGAGAGTTCCGATGCCAGTGGCCGCCGTCACTTGTAATTGGCGTGGCCGTCAAGTCGAAAGAAAAGGAACGGGGAGAGGAGGAAATACTACGTAGAAAAAGATGCTATCTTTGTCGCCGTATTGAATGGACTTGACGGAAATAATTCAACAAGGGTTTTCATTGGTCAATTCGTTCCTCCTACAAATTCGTCCCTCCTACGTATTGAATGGACTGTCTATAAAGATTTATATTTATGAATGGAGGGAGTAGGTTGATATGCAAGCTGTAGGAGTATGGTGTAATAGATGATGCATGCATGTAGATATATAGCATGGGGGCTTTGTACGTATTGTGTGTTAGAGGCAGGAAGCTTGGTTGCTTGCAATGTGGATGCTGGTTGGGAGTTGCGACGTGCAGAGGATTCCTTGGTCGTGGCGGCGATGTACGTGCGACTGAAGGCGATCGATCGGGCGAGTCGCGAAGCAAGACGAAGAGGACGCGTAGCTCAGCTGCGATGCGAGCCGAGCAGCTGAGCGAGCGAGTGAGCATTCCGTCTTTTTTGGACACGGTACAGACGCAAACGCTTATACATACGCGCATACACTCAACCCTATGAACGCATACACGCACACCCTACCCTCTATGAGCACCTCAGAGAGACTGAGCCGGCATATCATCTTGAGATTTTACGAAGTCATCATAGGCACCTCGTAGTCGACGGGAACGTCTCCTCCCACTGAAAGCATGTCGCCGGAAATCCTGAAATAAATCCAGGATATATGCGAGCACCAGGATTTGAACCCTGATGGGTTAGGGATACCACTGTCCACCTAACCAACTCAACCACATGTTGATTCGCAAGTGAGCATTCCGTCGAAGACCCTGGATACGACGGACGACGTGGATGCATGCAATGCAAGGTAGCTAGCTAACAGGTTGACGTGGACGACGCGGATGCATGCAAGGTAGCTAGCTAACAGGTTGATATGCAGGCGTGAATGTAGGAGTAGTTAATTGGGAGGGTATATAGCATGTGCTGTAGAAGATGTGAGAATATATAAGTCACGTATCCTTTGAGATAATGGCAATGGCGGTAGAGGATCGCCGGGCCGGAATCAGGGAAGAAGGCGGGTTGAGAAGGACATGTGGTGCCGTTGGCGAGAGGAAGATGGCAACCAGATCATGTGGATTAGTTTTTTTTTTTTCGATAAAGAGATCATGTGGATTAGTTAACAATAAGATGGAAGAAGTGAGGAAGGAGCTAGCCAGGTTCCCTGGCTTTGCACGTCTCGATCATTTGTTGGGTTGTGTGCTCTCGTCTAGGATTCCTTGGTCGCCACGGCGAGGTACATCGTACGATTGAAGGCGATCGATTGGGAGAGGTCGGGCGAGTGGCGACGAAGGATGACGCAGAGGACGCATGATGCATGGCCCATAACTGACCAGGTGAACTCATGAGAGCCGAGCTAGCATTCCGTCGAACACCCTGGATACGACATGAGCATGCATCAGCCACGGAAGGGGCGGGAGTGAGCCACCCAACATGCGGATGCGGCCGGCGAACCAACCAAGTGATTTCTGCAATTGACTTGGAGAGACAGCCTGCATGCGTCGCCGGGTTTATGGAATTGAGCAGGAGGTGCTGACGAGACAATGCCGTCGTGGTGACCGGACGGCATGGTGAGGCCAGCACAGCAGTGGGATCGCCCGCGGCTCGCCTCGGACGTGCACGCGATGATGGACGCGAAGAAGATGCGGCCTTTGCCGGCGAGGTTGACGGAACTGAATGCAATTTTTGTTATTTTTTATGTTCATTGTACTGCAATGATTGAAGATGAATAGATTCGGATGTTCTTAAAAAAAAATGATGATGCATGGAGATTCCACTACGGACTACATACATACGGAGTAAAATGATCATGCAGATATAGCATCGACTAAGGGCATCTCCAGCCGCACCCCCAAGAAGGTCCCCCAGGCGATTTTTCAGCCGCCGGCGCCAAAAAATCGGCCCAGTCGCGCCCCCAAGAGCCCAGTTTTCGCCGGCTCGGGCCGAAATTGGCGCCGGCGGACCCAACCCGAACCCGACGCGCTGGGGGTCGCTTGGGGGCGCCGGGCGAATCTTTTTTAGCGCGAAGAGCCGCGGGCCAGCCGCGTCAGCGACTCGACTCTCTTCTCGCCGCTTCGTCGTCCTCATTGCCTCGTTTCCCGCGGCGAATCAATGCCAAAGCTGTGCGCGCTGCCGCGCCGGTCAGCCTCCATTGATACCTCACGGGCGGCGCAGTGAAGGCCGGGCGACGAGCGTCCCCTCGGCCGCCACGCCATCACGCCACACGTAACGCGCCGGCCAAACCGAGCACGCGGCGCCTCCGCCTATATAAGCCGACCGCCAGCGCGCCGGAGTCTCGCACAGAAACTCCACCGCCGACGCGCCCATTTCTCCCCCCTTCCTCCTCTCGCCGTCTCCAGTCGGGAAGAATGGCCTAGCGCTTCCCAGGCGACGGCGCGGCGGCGAATGGCTTCGGGCGCTGCCATCTTCACGAGGACGAGGCTCGCCTCCTTTTCGAGGCCGAGTACCCGATCCCGCCGGACATGCGGGTGCCCGGGGCTTGGAGGATCAGCGCCGGCGGCGTGCCGGTGCCACCACCACCCACCGGGGCGGCGCGGCGTGCGGAGATCGCCCGTATACGCGCGTCCCTGCCGCGTGCGGCGAGGGAGGGGCCCCGGTACGTCCCCGACAGCCCGATCTGGGAGCCCTACTTCCGCCGCCGTCACGACGAGCAGCTCGAGGCCACCAACGGCGTCGTGCCCTCCGGCAGGCTCAACGCCGACGGCCGGCGCCGGTGGTGGGGCGTGCCCGGCCGCACGTTGGAGGCCGTCCTCGAGTACATCGAGGGCGGCAACACGCCGCGCCTCGAGTACCCCGCTCCCCCGTCCTTCTCCCGCGCCGTGGAAGCTCCTGGACGCCGAGGCGCATGGAGCAGCCTGGGGCGTCCTCCTCCTTGTCCGGCCGCTCGTCGGGCTCTCCCTGCCTCCGCCTCCGCCCCGTCAAGCCGGAGCCCCAGGACACGCCTGTCAGCGCGTGTACCCGCAGCTCCGGGCTCGTCGTCGAGCCCAAGTCGGAGACCGGCCTCCCCGCAGAGTACAAGGAGATAGCCCGGCACGGCTTCTCCGACGCGGACGCCCTGCGGTGGGCACGGGACGACTACCTCCGCGACGAGACGGTCCGGCAGTGCCGGGCCCTGGAGGATATCGCCGCCCGCAAACGTGGGCGCAAGGACGAGAACGGCGTCGTGGTCCTCAATAGCGACGACGACGACGACGCCCTCGGACCGTCCAACCCGCCGCGCCAACCGGGGGAGCGATGCAGCAGGGATGGCGGAGACGGAGGCGGAGGCGGGGATGACGACGACGACGACGACGACGGCGGCGACTACACGCGGTTCTACAGCCTCCTCGGCATGTAGAACCGCGTGGGCGGACGGCGGGCGGCGAGGGACACAGCGAGGAGCGGCGATGGAGACGGCGGGGGCAGCCCGCGCAAGTTTTTTCTTTTTTGTTTGTAAAATATGTTTAAATTTGAACGAACTCGTCGATGTTTGCGTTAAATTTGAGCCGTGTTTACGCCGAATTTGACCTTTTCAAAAAAACCGTTGGCGCCGCGACTGAGGGTGGGGGGCATCACGCCCCCAGTGCGCGGTTTTGCGCCGGTGCGTCTCCAGGGGGCGATTTTTAGCCCCTCCCGGGGCCAACGGCTGGAGATGCTCTAAGAGTTAAGGTTTAGCAATCCTGACAAGTCACGTACTCCTACATGCATGCATGTGCGTGCGTGCATGCGTGCGAGGTAGAGTAGCGACCACTTTGCGTTGTTTTCTCTTCATTTTTTATCGACGTGGAAAAGCAGCGACGCGAGGCGTGAATTAGCTCAGCGAGCATTAAGAAGCATGGTGAGCATTCGGTCGAACACCCTGGATGCATGCGCGCGCGGTGTACTTCCTTTGATGGAGTGCAGTGCACTCCACGTACCACTGGAGGTGTTTGTCTTTATCTGATCCACCCAAATTCAAGGTTTTCATTTTTTTTTTTTGGAAACGGAGGCATAAGATTTGCCTCATCCATTAAATAAGAAGAGAGTTTAGAGTGTTACACATGGTCCACATACACGGCATGATAATTACTCACGCGAAATAATTTCCCCTAACTTTTTAGCACCCGCGGTAACCCAAAGCTTGGCCTCCTTTAGGATGATGTTCAGGAGAATGGGCGGCGGCGCACACTTGTGTCGGAACACCCGAGCATTTCGTTCGTTCCAAATAGTCCAAGACACAAGCATGGTGAGGGAGGCCATGGCTTTTCTATTGGGGTTTTCATTGTCGGTTCTCTTATCCCACCATGCGTTGACGGAGTCGGCAAGGTGCCAGTTGGAGGTGTCCATGTGAGCAAGACCATGTCCGCAAGGTTTTCAGTTTAGTGAATGTAGGTGGTGCTTTCTTTCATTCTTCCAGGAGGAGGAGGAGACGAAGCATGGCACCGGCTGGGGCTTTTGCCTATACAAACGTGACTCTGAAGGAGGATCGCCAAAGTTTGAGCTGAGAAGATGGTTTTGAGCATGTACTAGTATATATGGCCTTGCTGCACATTTTTAGGTAGTCCCAGGTTTTGGCCTTGCTGCACATTTGCGTCCCTTGTCAAATGCCATTACATTTATGAGGGTGGGGTGATTCATTATGAGGCATTTTTAGTGTTCTTCAAAATTTAAACAGTGGAAATCTTTTAATTTTTAAATAGACAAACATGAATGACCATGCCGTCATCGTCCAGCCGTCATCGGTTCATGTAGGTACTTGCAACGAAGATTCCGCATCACAGTCATGAACCGAACAGCAGACCAGATGACAAAAAAGAGTAGATCTAGCAGCATGTAAAAAAGTCGGAAACTCTCAAGCCATTGCACCCACATCTGGCTCATCTTATCAACTTTTCAATTCACATGTCAAAGCAATATATGGTTGTTAATGTTGTTCAAGGTATATATGCTACAGAGCTGTGAAATTTATCTTGCAATGGTAAATTAACCGCACCCAGTTCATCACTGATCACCAGATTGGCAAAAGAATATCGGTTCATATAACTCACATTGAAGTATATGTATTGGAGTGAGTTCATAATGAAGATTCTCTATCACAATTGTAAATCACACATCCACTGCATTGCCTTTACCAAATGACAGAGCAGAAACTGTGTTAATCGCTCGTCTTATCATTTGAATCCCCATGGTTCAATCATGGCGGCCCGGCCTGATGAATCAAGATGCAATTGTTTCTGAAGCTATAGGAGGATATGCAGCAGGTACCTTTCTTGTAGATGCAATCAATGGTCATGGTCTTGGCAGCATGCGTCGAGGACGCAGTGGTCATGTTGACTCGCCTCTCTGGGCATGATGAGTGATCTTGGGATGATCCTTGCAGAAAAAGAAAAGAACAGGGATCATTAGTGGCTCCAGTCCAAAGCAGTGAAACAAACAGAGTCTTTCCCCATGTAAGGAAACTGAGCAACGGCTAGAGCTGCGGCTATCTGTATACATCCAAAGATAGTAGCCTTTCAATCACTGGACAGTCTAAAACTGAACATACTGTAGTTGAAGAAAAGGAAAGCTGCTGCTGCCAAATGTTCATTCATGTGGTTATAAAAATAGAACACTTGTTCAAGAAATTGCAAGCTCAGATTTTAGAAGGAAAGTGACTCTCTCGTCTCATTACATGTATGTATATAAGAAAGTCAAGTCTTTTCAAAGAAATACAACTACTACTTCTAATGAAATCCATCAGTACATGCATGTGCGTAGGTACCTTGCATCATGCTGGTACTTGCACTATCTATCATCATGCTGGTAATTGCATCATGCTTAATACACATTCAACAAGAGGCCGGCCTGAGAAGTAAAATTAATAATTTTGGTGGTGTGCCTCAAAGAACGCCCAACAGATGTTGGTTTGACAAAAACACAAACAGGTGGCGTGCAAGATTGATTTGCTTGGATGAATGGTAAACCAGCCATTGACGGTAAAGCTGGATGATTAGATTTTGCAGAGCAGACCTTGGGCCGGCGTTCTTGCCGGTCAGCCTTCCAACACGCCATCTTAGAGGTCATACAGATAGAGAGAGCAGATCGGATCTGGAGAAACAAAGCAAGCATCGGCACATTAGAGGAGATGCTGCGGTGCAGTCTATGGGTATGGAAGAGAGAGAGGAAGGAAGGAGGAGGGCGCTGCCGTCCAGCGCCGTCGCTCGCGTTGCTGGTGCAGCACGCGCCGCCGCCGAAACAGGTCCGCCCCATCCACATCCATGGGTGGGTTTCGGGCGCTGCCGCCCCAGCCCTATCCATGGTTGGAACCGAGGGAGAGCTGAGGAGGGAGGGTGGTCGCCGGCGGGGTGGGGGAGAGGAGGCGGCGGCGGGATTTGGGGTGGGGAGGAAGGAAGGAATTTGAGGGAGACGAAGAGAAAGAGGAGCGGCTCTGTTTTTGTTTTGGTTCCTTCCGTGGAAAATTTTCGGCCTTTGGTATGATCCCCATCAGACCCAACCACATCGTGCCCCGATTGGTCGACCGCGGTATGCCACGGATCCACCCCTCTTCATCCGACGCTAACCGTACACTCAATCAGATCCAATGGACGGAAGAGCTTCCGGTTTGCTTTTGGCCTCGCAGGGTTCTCAAGATTTTGGTACGTAGTTAGCTTAATCAATTAAGTACGTAGTTAGCTTAATCGAAAGCTGTAGATGCATTAATTAATTCCAGGGCCAATGCACGCACATAGAATGTCCACGTAGCGTACTTGGCCACATGGATGCAAATTTGGAATCTCGAGGGTGCCCTTCGACTCTTCTTAGTTCAACTAAATGAACTAAGTTTTCAGGATTCACATTATTTTAGATGTTTTTTATTTGGTTGAACTAAATAGGATCCGAGGGTATCCTAAACGGATGTTAAACAAGTATTTCAGAAATGTCACTTAAGCATTTGAAAATGTTAAATGTGTATTAAAAAATCCTGGCCATGTATTCGATAAATGGTAAACTTATATTTGAAAAATGTTAAATATGTATAGAAAAGTATTGACCATGCAAGTCGAAAAATGTTAAACTTGTATGAAACTGACATGGAAAATAAATTGGTGTTCCATTAAAATGACACTGTCATGGTCATGAAATTGACATTTGGTCAATTCAGGAATATGTTAAATTATACTCCCTCCGTCCGAAAATACTTGTCATCAAAATGAATTAAAGGGGATGTATCTAGATGTATGTTAGTTCTAGATACATCCATTTTTGTTCATTTGATGACAAGTATTCTCGGACAGAGGGAGTATTAAGTATCCCATGTTATTGTAGCCGAGCAACAAGAACTGCACATCTCACCGTGTTGCACAACATGTCTCGCACCTAAATTTCCAAGGGCCGGATAACTTATTTGAGCAGGAGGTCACCTTTCTTTCTTTCTTTCTTTCTTTCTTTTTTGAGTTACTATTAATGTGTTTGCGCCTTGGTATACGTTGAGATTTTGGTTCCTATACGGTGACCACACTACTAACATCCGCCACAACTATCGCAAGAGCGCCCCACCACCCCGAAGCTTGCCACGCCGCTGAAGATCTCGAGCGCCACCGGTGTGAAAGGCCTCTGTGACCCTCGCCATCGCGGCACTCCACACCAGCACCCCCCGCGCGAGGAGACGAGATGCCCACCCACCACCCCGCCGGCTGGGATTCGCCCTCTGCCTACAGCGAGAGAGGAGGAGGGGGCCTAACGGGGGCGTCGGCGGCTAAGGTTCCTTCGCAGTCGTCCACGGAAGAGTAGCAATAATCTTATCGGTCACCCCAAGAGTAGCGATAAATCGGACGATAAATCGTTGAATCGGAAGATTTCTTGAACAGTGATGAAGATAGCTAGCTAGATATGTTTATATGCATGCTTGCAAGATAGCTGGCTAACTACTCCACTCATTTCTAAATACAAGTCTTTTTATAGTTCTTTTTTTGCGGGTGAAAGGGAGTTTATATTAATCAAACAAAAGGCATTTCATTCTTACACGAGTCAGGCACATCACCTGGCACTGACCCGAGCCAAACAGCCGTGCATTCCTCAGTTCTACCAAACGAAGCTAGGTAATGGCTTACACCATTTTGTTCACACACAATATGAGCTACCTTAACCTCTGTCCTTCCATTATAAGCCTCCTAATATGAACTACATATGGATGTATATAGATATATTTTAGAGTATATATTCACTCATTTCAGTCTGTATGTAGTCTATATTGAAATATCTATAACGACTTATATATAGGAATAGAGGTTGTATAGATTGATATGCATGCACGCATGCATGTCGGAGTAGAATGTACGTAGTAGATTATGCATGCATGCAGATATATAGCTTGGGGGAGGGAAGGGAGTGCACCTTGTACGTAGGTGTATATATAGCTATGTAAGTCACGTAGTTATGAATGTGCGTGCATGCGAGGTACTCCCTTTGTCCGGAAATACTTGTCATCAAAATAAATAAAATAAGATGTATCTAGATGTATTTTAGTTTTAGATACAACCTTTTTTGTCTATTTTAATGGCAAGTATTTTCGAACGGAGGGAGTAGCTAGCAAGCAGTTTGCACTGTTTTCTCTAAAAAAATACCGACGTGGAAAGCAGCGACGCACGCCATGAATTAGCTAGGGTTTGTTACGTGTGTAGCTGAGTCACGTACTCCCTCCGTCTCTAAAAGATAATTTAATATGAACTACATACGAAGCAAAGCGAGTGAATCTCTAAAATATATTTATATGCATCTGTATGTAGTCTATATTGAAATAACAAAAAAATACTTATATTTAGGAACGGGAGTAGCATCGTCGGCGGACCAACCGAGTTTTGATGCCTAGCTAGTGTTGTGTTGTGTTTGTTGTTACATGTCCTTGTTGTTATGAAAAGAATAAGGAAACTGTGACTAAATGAACGTCTCTTGTTTTCTTTGGATCCAACCAATCAATTAGCATCGAGATAGAGAGAGAATACGATGGACGCGTGGAATTTTGGAGATTCAATCGATCCCGTGCACATAGGTCATGACGATGGATCCTTGTTTTTTTTAAATAATCACATGTATTTTATTGGACAAATGTATTACAAAGAGTACACGTGTGATCATTACAAAAGACGCAGATAGATGTCATGCAATATTGCATTAAAGACTTCGCAAGAAGTAAATCTAGAATATCACTTCGACATAATCTTGTGCCACGCCAAAAACGTCACCCACCATTGTCCTCCCCCACCACTAAGGCAACGTCGAAGAAAGAGGGGAACTGCCTTCGTACCAAGATCTAGAGAAGCACCTTTGCATACAAGGACGCTTTTCGAGCCGATGAAAAGGACCGCCGCAAGCAATGAGACCGAGACTTTGTGGCACGTCGGCCGAGGTTCTTCCACATGTGCGCTATATCCCAGCGCCGTCAACTTCATTTGACGACACCGAAGAAGAGGAACATCACTACACTCCACCACCCACGCACCCCACTACAAGACACCAAACACAACCGCAACAACCGACGCCAACACCACCCAATAGAGTGCTGAGC
>LR738712.1:885684930-885722660 GCA_902687465.1 Secale cereale | reverse complement strand
AGCAACAAGAACTGCACATCTCACCGTGTTGCACAACATGTCTCGCACCTAAATTTCCAAGGGCCGGATAACTTATTTGAGCAGGAGGTCACCTTTCTTTCTTTCTTTCTTTCTTTCTTTTTTGAGTTACTATTAATGTGTTTGCGCCTTGGTATACGTTGAGATTTTGGTTCCTATACGGTGACCACACTACTAACATCCGCCACAACTATCGCAAGAGCGCCCCACCACCCCGAAGCTTGCCACGCCGCTGAAGATCTCGAGCGCCACCGGTGTGAAAGGCCTCTGTGACCCTCGCCATCGCGGCACTCCACACCAGCACCCCCCGCGCGAGGAGACGAGATGCCCACCCACCACCCCGCCGGCTGGGATTCGCCCTCTGCCTACAGCGAGAGAGGAGGAGGGGGCCTAACGGGGGCGTCGGCGGCTAAGGTTCCTTCGCAGTCGTCCACGGAAGAGTAGCAATAATCTTATCGGTCACCCCAAGAGTAGCGATAAATCGGACGATAAATCGTTGAATCGGAAGATTTCTTGAACAGTGATGAAGATAGCTAGCTAGATATGTTTATATGCATGCTTGCAAGATAGCTGGCTAACTACTCCACTCATTTCTAAATACAAGTCTTTTTATAGTTCTTTTTTTGCGGGTGAAAGGGAGTTTATATTAATCAAACAAAAGGCATTTCATTCTTACACGAGTCAGGCACATCACCTGGCACTGACCCGAGCCAAACAGCCGTGCATTCCTCAGTTCTACCAAACGAAGCTAGGTAATGGCTTACACCATTTTGTTCACACACAATATGAGCTACCTTAACCTCTGTCCTTCCATTATAAGCCTCCTAATATGAACTACATATGGATGTATATAGATATATTTTAGAGTATATATTCACTCATTTCAGTCTGTATGTAGTCTATATTGAAATATCTATAACGACTTATATATAGGAATAGAGGTTGTATAGATTGATATGCATGCACGCATGCATGTCGGAGTAGAATGTACGTAGTAGATTATGCATGCATGCAGATATATAGCTTGGGGGAGGGAAGGGAGTGCACCTTGTACGTAGGTGTATATATAGCTATGTAAGTCACGTAGTTATGAATGTGCGTGCATGCGAGGTACTCCCTTTGTCCGGAAATACTTGTCATCAAAATAAATAAAATAAGATGTATCTAGATGTATTTTAGTTTTAGATACAACCTTTTTTGTCTATTTTAATGGCAAGTATTTTCGAACGGAGGGAGTAGCTAGCAAGCAGTTTGCACTGTTTTCTCTAAAAAAATACCGACGTGGAAAGCAGCGACGCACGCCATGAATTAGCTAGGGTTTGTTACGTGTGTAGCTGAGTCACGTACTCCCTCCGTCTCTAAAAGATAATTTAATATGAACTACATACGAAGCAAAGCGAGTGAATCTCTAAAATATATTTATATGCATCTGTATGTAGTCTATATTGAAATAACAAAAAAATACTTATATTTAGGAACGGGAGTAGCATCGTCGGCGGACCAACCGAGTTTTGATGCCTAGCTAGTGTTGTGTTGTGTTTGTTGTTACATGTCCTTGTTGTTATGAAAAGAATAAGGAAACTGTGACTAAATGAACGTCTCTTGTTTTCTTTGGATCCAACCAATCAATTAGCATCGAGATAGAGAGAGAATACGATGGACGCGTGGAATTTTGGAGATTCAATCGATCCCGTGCACATAGGTCATGACGATGGATCCTTGTTTTTTTTAAATAATCACATGTATTTTATTGGACAAATGTATTACAAAGAGTACACGTGTGATCATTACAAAAGACGCAGATAGATGTCATGCAATATTGCATTAAAGACTTCGCAAGAAGTAAATCTAGAATATCACTTCGACATAATCTTGTGCCACGCCAAAAACGTCACCCACCATTGTCCTCCCCCACCACTAAGGCAACGTCGAAGAAAGAGGGGAACTGCCTTCGTACCAAGATCTAGAGAAGCACCTTTGCATACAAGGACGCTTTTCGAGCCGATGAAAAGGACCGCCGCAAGCAATGAGACCGAGACTTTGTGGCACGTCGGCCGAGGTTCTTCCACATGTGCGCTATATCCCAGCGCCGTCAACTTCATTTGACGACACCGAAGAAGAGGAACATCACTACACTCCACCACCCACGCACCCCACTACAAGACACCAAACACAACCGCAACAACCGACGCCAACACCACCCAATAGAGTGCTGAGCACCGACTATCAAACATAAATCTTACCGGATTTGAAGACCGACAAGAAGACCGAGCCACCTGCTCCCCGGTGCCGCGCGCCATCGAGATGGAGGAAGAGCAGAAGCAAGAAATATTTCGACGCGACGCCGTCCCCACCATTGATGCTGCACCTCTGAAAACAAACTATTCCGTATCCTATAACTCTACCGGACAGAAACTGCCGGGGCTCCCCGCCCCCTCCTGTCGCTGGAGCGGCAGGCGGAGATGAACGAATGCAATGGCGGTAAAGGATCACCGGGCCGGGATCGGGGAAGACGGCGGGTTGAGGAGGACATGTGGTGTCGTGGGCGAGGAAGACGGGAACCACACGTGGATTAATTAATGAATTTGGGTACATACGTATGTAGCATTGATGGATCGAGCGAGTGCAGGTAGGCGTGTACGTACGCAGACGCCTAGCTAGTGTTACTTTGTTAGTGTTGTGTATGTTGTTAACTTGTTATGAGAAAATGAAAAAGAAGATAATGGTGAAGGAACGGGGTCACCGATATATCGTTTCTTTTAATGCAATCGACCAATTAGCAGCGAATCGATATCAAGATTGTCTAAGAGAGAGAGAGAGAGAGAGAGAGAGAGAAAACCCGAGCTTTTTTGAGGTAGCTCGTCGGCGGACTACAGCATGCATGAGGATGAGCTCGTCGGCGGGAGACGGAGGGGACACGACACTGACGCGGCCGATAGACGAAAGAGGAAGATGTCACCTTGATCTTGTTGCTTCCTCGGCGCGAGCCGGAGCATGGACACACCCGCGCCGACGCGAAGGGAATCGATGGACGTACAGTAAGATGCAAATGAATACTTTCTCGACGTCATGGCGGCGAAGCTAGCTAGGCTCGCTCGCTTTGTACACGTATATATGGATCTCTTGTTGTCTTGTGTGAAAAAAAGTTGGTCTTTTTTGACAGATCGAAGCTCGCCAGCGATCGATCGTGAGAGGTCGGGCGAGTCCGCAGACACGGTGGGTGGAGAGTTCCGATGCCAGTGGCCGCCGTCACTTGTAATTGGCGTGGCCGTCAAGTCGAAAGAAAAGGAACGGGGAGAGGAGGACTTGACGGAAATAATTCAACAAGGGTTTTCATTGGTCAATTCGTTCTTCCTACAAATTGCCCCCATCTAATCAACCCTAGTCGTCCCTCTATCGTAGATCTGATAGTATATATGTATACCTCATGTCAGGTGGATCACACTCATTCTCCCCCATAAGTAAAACCCATCAAAATCTTTTAGAGCTGCCACCAACTCTGGCCTAAGTTTTAATGGATTATCATAAAACTAGAAAACAATATAAAGGAAAAATTCGATATAAATAGAGTACGAAACAGAAAAAAAATGTTGAAATCGATTTATTTCTAATAACAACTACTATTTTTATTTTCTCCCCTCCACTAAAATTTCAATTGTGCATCTCATCAGACCAGTCCTTGAGTCGGCAATGCCCCCCAACAATAGCGGAGACAAGGTGGGACGTCGTGGAGGACAATACTGGTGTAGGAGCAACATGCGTTGGCGACCAGTTGCGACTAAAGTTCACTACCGTCCCTAAAATCCAGAAACCGAAATCTCTTGTCTCTTCGAGTTAAAGGAAACAATAGTACGTATTAAGCGCGTGTATCCTTTGTTTTGTTTAGGATCGGTGCGAAGCGAGGGAGCTTAGACCTTCCGTGCACGTACTCCCACTCTGGCACCCGCGTGCGAGGAGACGAGATGCCCACCCACCTCCCCGTCGGCTGGGCTTCGCCCTCTGCCTACGGCGAGAGAGGAGGAGTAGGGGGGCTACCGGTGGCGTCGACGGCTAAGGTTCATTCATTCGTTGTCGCCCACGGAAGGGCAGGGGGCTACCGGTGGCGTCGGCGGCTAAGGTTCCTTCGTTGTCTCCCGCGGAAGGGCAGGGGGGCTACCGGTGGCGTCGACGGCTAAGGTTCCTTTGCCGTCGACCACAAACGGAAGGGAGGGCTGTAGTAGATGATGCATGAAGATAGCTAGCTAGCTAGATAGGTTTATATGCATGCACGCATGCAAGATAGATAGCTAACTAGTTCATCCGTTCTTAAATATAAATCCTTTTTAGAAATTTCAATATAGACTACATATGGATGTATATAGACGTGTTTTGGAGCATATATTCACTCATTTTACTCTGTATGTAGTCCATATTAGACTGTCTATAAAGATTTATATTTATGAACGGAGGGAGTAGGTTGATATGCAAGCTCGCTGTAGGAGCGTATATCCAGGTTGGGAGTTGCGACGTGCAGAGGATTCCTTGGTCGTGGCGGCGATGTACGTGCGACTGAAGGCGATCGATCGGGCGAGTCGCGAAGCAAGACGAAGAGGACGCGTAGCTCAGCTGCGATGCGAGCCGAGCAGCTGAGCGAGCGAGTGAGCATTCCGTCGAACACCCTGGATACAACGGATGCATGCAATGCAAGGTAGCTAGCTAACAGGTTGATATGCAGGCGTGAATGTAGGAGTAGTTAATTGGGAGGGTATATAGCATCTACTCCCTCCGTCCGAAAATACTTGTCATCAAAACGAATGAAAGGGGATGTATCTAGATGTATTTTAGTTCTAGATACATCCCTTTTTGTCCATTTTGATGACAAGTATTTTCGGACGGAGGAAGTAGAAGATGTGAGAATATATAAGTCATGCATGCATGCATGTGCTCGTGGTTTGCTTTGTTTTCTCTTTCTTTTTTATCAACGTAGAAAGAGTCACGTAGCATCGACAGACCAACCGAGTTTTGATTGCTAGCTAGTGTTGTGTTTGTTGTTAATTACCTGTCCTTGTTGTTATGAAAAGAAATGAAAAAAAGAAACTGTGTGAACATTTCTTGTTTTCTTTGGATCCAACCAATCAATTTGCAACGAGATAGAGACACGTGCGGAATATTGGCGATCAATCGATCGCCACGAGCGTAGCGTAGGTCATGGCGATTGATCCTTTGAGATAATGGCAATGGCGGTAGAGGATCGCGGGGCCGGAATCAGGGAAGAAGGCGTGTTGAGAAAGACATGTGGTGCCGTTGGCGAGAGGAAGATGCATGGCAACCAGATCATGTGGATTAGTTAACAATAAGATGGAAGAAGTGAGGAAGGAGCTAGCCAGGTTCCCTCGCTTTGTACGTCTCGATCATTTGTTGTGTTGTGTGCTCTCGTCTAGGATTCCTTGGTCGCCACGGCGAGGTACATCGTACGATTGAAGGCGATCGATTGGGAGAGGTCGGGCGAGTGGCGACGAAGGATGACGCAGAGGACGCATGATGCATGGCCCATAACTGACCAGGTGAACTCATGAGAGCCGAGCTAGCATTCCGTCGAACACCCTGGATACGACATGAGCATGCATCAGCCACGGAAGGGGCGGGAGTGAGCCACCCAACATGCGGATGCGGCCGGCGAACCAACCAAGTGATTTCTGCAATTGACTTGGAGAGACAGCCTGCATGCGTCGCCGGGTTTGTGGAATTGAGCAGGAGGTGCTGACGAGACAATGCCGTCGTGGTGACCGGACGGCATGGTGAGGCCAGCACAGCAGTGGGATAGGTCAAGTGCTCACAAACGCCCGCGGCGAGCCGAGAGCCTCGGACGTGCACGCGATGAAGATGCGGCCTCTGCCGGCGAGGTTGACGGAACTGAATGCAATTTTTGTTATTTTTATGTTCATTGTACTGCAATTATTGAAGATGAATAGATTCGTATGTTCTTGAAAAAAAAAAGATGATGCATGGAGATTCCACTACGGACTACATACATACGGAGTAAAATGATCATGCATATATAGCATCGACTAAGGGCATCTTCAGCCGCACCCCCAAGAAGGCCCCCAGGCGATTTTTCGGCCGCCGGCGCCAAAAAATCGGCCCAGTCGCGCCCTCAAGAGCCCAGTTTTCGCCGGCTCGGGCCGAAATTGGCGCCGGCGGACCCAATCCGAACCCGACGCGCTGGGGGTCGCTCGGGGGCGCCGGGCGAATCTTTTTTAGCGCGAAGAGCCGCGGGCCAGCCGCGTCAGCGACTCGACTCTCTTCTCGCCGCTTCGTCGTCCTCATCGCCTCGTTTCCCGCGGCGAATCAATGCCAAAGCTGCACGCGCTGCCGCGCCGGTCAGCCTCCATTGATACCTCACGGGCGGCACAGTGAAGGCCGGGCGACACGCGTCCCCTCGGCCACCACGCCATCACGCCACACGTAACGCGCCGGCCAAGCCGAGCACGCGGCGCCTCCGCCTATATAAGCCGACCGCCAGCGCGCCGCAGTCTCGCACAGAAACTCCACCGCCGACGCGCCCATTTCTCCCCCCTTCCTCCTCTCGCCGTCTCCGGTCGGGAAGAATGGCCTAGCGCTTCCCAGGCGACGGCGCGGCGGCGAATGGCTTCGGGCGCTGCCATCTTCACGAGGACGAGGCTCGCCTCCTTTTCGAGGCCGAGTACCCGGTCCCGCCGGACATGCGGGTGCCCGGGGCTTGGAGGATCAGCGCCGGCGGCGTGCCGGTGCCACCACCACCCACCGGGGCGGCGCGGCGTGCGGAGATCGCCCGTATACGCGCGTCCCTGCCGCGTGCGGCAAGGGAGGGGCCCCGGTACGTCCCCGGTAGCCCGATCTGGGAGCCCTACTTCCGCCGCCGTCACGACGAGCAGCTCGAGGCCACCAACGGCGTCGTGCCCTCCGGCAAGCTCAACGCCGACGGCCGGCGCCGGTGGTGGGGCGTGCCCGACCGCACGTTGGAGGCCGTCCTCGAGTACATCGAGGGCGGCAACACGCCGCGCCTCGAGTACCCCGCTCCCCCGTCCTTCTCCCGCCGCCGTGGAAGCTCCTGGACGCCGAGGCGCATGGAGCAGCCTGGGGCGTCCTCCTCCTCGTCCGGCCGCTCGTCGGGCTCTCCCTGCCTCCGCCTCCGCCCCGTCAAGCCGGAGCCCCAGGACACGCCTGTCAGCGCGCGTACCCGCAGCTCCGGGCTCGTCGTCGAGCCCAAGTCGGAGACCGGCCTCCCTGCGGAGTACGAGGAGATAGCCCGGCACGACTTCTCCGACGAGGACGCCCTGCGATGGGCACGGGACGACTACCTTCGCGACGAGATGGTCCGGCAGTGCCGGGCCCTGGAGGAGATCACCGCCCGCAAACGTGGACGCAAGGACGAGAACGGCGTCGTGGTCCTCGATAGCGACGACGACGACGACGCCCTCGGACCGTCCAACCCGCCGCGCCAACCGGGGGAGGGATGCAGCAGGGATGGCGGAGACGGAGGCGGAGGCGGGGATGACAACGACGACGACGACGGCGGCGGCGACTACACGCGGTTCTACAGCCTCCTCGGCATGTAGAACCGCGTGGGCGGACGGCGGGCGGGACGGCGAGGAGCGGTGATGGAGACGGCGGGGGCAGCCCGCGCTAATTTTTTCTTTTTTTTTGTAAAATATGTTTAAATTTGAACGAACTCGTCGATGTTTGCGTTAAATTTGAGCCGTGTTTACGCCGAATTTGACCTTTTCAAAAAAACCGTTGGCGCCGCGACTGGGGGGCATCACGCCCCCAGTGCGTGGTTTAGCGCCGGTGCGTCCCCAGGCTGGAGATGCTCTAAGAGTTAAGGTTTAGCAATCCTGACAAGTCACGTACTCCTACATGCATGCATGCATGTGCGTGCGTGCGTGCGAGGTAGAGTAGCGACCACTTTGCGTTGTTTTCTCTTCATTTTTGACCGACGTGGAAAAGCAGCGACGCGAGGCGTGAATTAGCTCAGCGAGCATTAAGAAGCATGGTGAGCATTCGGTCGAACACCCTGGATGCATGCGCGCGCGGTGTACTTCCTTTGATGGAGTGCAGTGCACTCCACGTACCACTGGAGGTGTTTGTCTTTATCTGATCCACCCAAATTCAAGGCTTTCAGTTTTAGGCATAAGATTTGCCTCATCCATTAAATAAGAAGAGAGTTTAGAGTGTTACACATGGTCCACATACACGGCATGATAATTACTCACGCGAAATAATTTCCCCTAACTTTCTAGCACCCGCGGTAACCCAAAGCTTGGCCTCCTCTAGGATGATGTTCAGGAGAATGGGCGGCGGCGCACACTTGTGTCAGAACACCCGAGCATTTCGTTCGTTCCAAATAGTCCAAGACACAAGCATGGTGAAGGAGGCCATGGCTTTTCTATTGGGGTTTTGATTGTCGGTTCTCTTATCCCACCATGCGTTGACGGAGTCCGCAAGGTGTTAGTTGGAGGTGTCCATGTGAGCAAGACCATGTCCGCAAGGTTTTCAGTTTAGTGAATGTAGGTGATGCTTTCTTTCATTCTTCCAGGAGGAGGAGGAGACGAAGCATGGCACCGGCTGGGGCTTTTGCCCATACAAACGTGACTCTGAAGGAGGATCGCCAAAGTTTGAGCTGAGAAGATGGTTTTGAGCATGTACTACAGTAGTATATATGGCCTTGCTGCACATTTTTAGGTAGTCCCAGGTTTTGGCCTTGCTGCACATTTGCGTCCCTTGTCAAATGCCATTAGATTTATGAGGGTGGGGTGATCCATTATGAGGCATTTTTTGTGTTCTTCAAAAATTTAAACAGTGGAAATCTTTTTAATTTTAAATAGACAAACATGAATGACCGTCTTAATGAACATCCGCTTTGGTGCATTCTATGGCTGAGAGAATAGGGTGGTGTCCCTGGTAGGAAAATTGCACACAAGAGAGATTGTTTTCTGAACCAAACTTTGCCAAAACCCCGGACAGGTACTTATGTCTTTCATGGAAGGAACTCTGAGTATCAGTGGATGTTTGGTGAGGAAGATCTTAGAACTCTCCCTGTTTATTTAATACTAGATCGGAATCGCGCCTTGGCGCGCGAGGGTGCCAGTCCAACGACGTGGCTAAGCGGGTAAAGATCAGATGCTATGATGCGTTAGTACAAAGGATAATAAGTGCAGCTTGCCGCTCCCCACCTGATCCAATTGTATCCAGCCCAGTAATACTCATATAGAATATATACACGTATGCTCACCTGATAATACCTAATATATATATATATATATATATATATATATATATATATATATATATATATATATATATAGGACGATCATTTGGGACACCTAGGTGCCCAGGCACCTTGCCTAGATGTCGTTCGATTTCATCGTGATTGTGTTGGGATGATGGGTATATGGGTTATTGTATTTGACCCGCTAAAAAATAAGCTTATTATTTAATTTATATCTTTGTCAAATAAAACCTTTCCATACTTGTTTGCATGGTTCTGATGCGTGTCAATTATGTCAATAGATTACCTTCCATATATGTTTGCATGGCGTACCTTATATGGAAAACCATTTAATGTGGGTCATCAATTGTCCATTAGTGAGATCAAGTAATAAAAAAGCTTCCAAACTATTGGCGTGTAAAATATAGTAAGAACTTTTTGCACTTCGTATGCAGGGATTTTTATGTGAGTATATACTCTTAATATTTTAGTGTACGCATATATGCCAACATTTCTCTACAGCTACATACCCCAGTGTGAAATAAACGAATTCATATGTCAATAATACGTAGATATTATATCTAATTGTTTTTTCATATTTCCCTACATCTACATACCAAGGTGTGAAAAATATGAATATACCACCCAATAATACGTAGGTATTATACCTAATTGTTTCGAAGTACATAGTCCAAAAATAAGTGGGTATGCAAAATTTCATGCGTACATACCTCAATATTTATCTACAACTATATATTTATTCTATACAACTACATACCCCAATGTGAAATATATGACTACATACGCCAATGATACATAGGTATTATACTTAACTGTTTTTGCATATTTCACTACATACCCCGGCGTGAAATATATGAGTACATACCCAAAAAATACGTAGGTATTATACCTAATTGTTATTATATGAGTACATTCCCCAATAATCTGTAGGTATTATAATTAACAAATATATGAGTACATACCCCAACAATATGTAGTTATTATACCTCGGCGTGAAATATATGAGTACATACCGCAATAATACGGGTATATACTCGCCAAATGATATGAAATTGGTAGTATCCAATACAATTACGGATATGCAAAACTGAGAGTACTCAATATATTTTTAGGTATGTGCATACTCATCATATTTATACAAGTACATACCCAAAAATACATAGGTATTATATGTAGTCGCAAAGTGTGTATGATACCTAACTTTTTTCGGATGTATGTCTACGCAAATATGAGGGCATGATACCAAATTAATTTCAATGTATAGTCACAAAAAACATAGTGTACGACTTCTGCATGATAATATACGAGAGAAGGTAAAAGAAAGTGTATTAATTCAGGAAATTTCTCATACATGGAAAATCTTGCATGCAAATAGTAGGAAACAAATCAGAATTCCTAGAAATGCACTAACGGGTTGGACCCGATCAAGGTGCCCAGGCACCTAGGTGCCCCAGACATTTTACCTATATATATATATATATATTAAGAACACCGAAATCAAAATCATCAGTAAATCACAATTAAGAAGACAATCGATAGCAACTATAACCACAAGCATTGTATATATACTTGTACATTCATTGATAACATATTTCAGGCTGGGCATGTACATAGGGCAAGATTCGGTACGATTATTAATCCACTGACAGGAAATAATGTTCATCTAAGATTGTCTGAATTTTAGTTTCACATAAATATATATTTACTAAAAGATTTCCACTATTTGCACCAAAAGGCGTTGTAAATGGTCCTCGAATGTATTATTTATGTCAAGCCAGGATGAAGGGGGTCAGGCAATCAAAGATTCAGTAGCATAGAAGTTCGATATGAATATATGCTCACTAAAATACTTCCATTGTTTGCACGAGAAGGCGCCAAATATGGCCATCAACTGCGTTCTTCCCTCCGAGCTCTCTCACGGTCCTCTTAAATTGGTACTTACCCAGCCGTCTGTTTAAATTGGTACTTACCCAGCCGCTCGTGCTCCGGGTTGCTTCCGCCGCCGGATCTGCTGTCGGAGCTCCACATGCGGCCCCACATGGCGGCTCGAGGCGGGGAGGTGGTCGCCGGCAGCGAGAAATGTGGAGAAGGGGGTGGGGAATCGTGTGGCTCGGTGGCGGCGGTGGATAGGGTTTCGACCCGCAAACGAGCCGCGGAACCGTAGATATAGCGGTCGGGGCTTGCGGGCCACGGCAAATTTTTTACGGGCCGGGCAAGTATGTGGGCTCTGTTCTGGCTGGAAAATTGGGCCGAGCACGCATACTCGCCGAAATTTTACGGGTCTGCGTGTTTTGCGGGGTCTGCTAGAGTTGCTCTTAGTTGCAGAAGCATCCACCATTCTCCCCTTGTCTCTCCATGCGTGCAGGTCGACATTACCATGTGGACTCCGGGTCCAACAGCCTCGCTGGATGTGCGATAGCACCTCCCAAGGCCTTGTTGTCCCTGTCTCCTCTCTCCGAAGGGGCCGGCCGAGGGGTCATCGATGCGGGTGTTGGGGCGTCGCCGCAACTTATTAATCTAGTATCAAATGAAGAAACTCAAATTAAAAATTAAATATTAGCTACTCCTAAAATCCCACATTAAATAATCAACCGAATAGCACATGAAATCATAGCACAACTAGTATAGCATGCATGAATCGTGAGTAAGCATACTACAGTTGTAAAGGTATAGGACTAAAAATTAGCAAAGAAACAACACATGAAATAATCATTTGTATACTTTTTCAGGCGCGGGTGTGGCGGCTCAGTCTTCGAGCTTGCTGCATTGTGGGTGGCGGACTCGGGCCAACGACCTGGATCTAGCGCAAATCTGGCAGGGCGGCGCGGGTGTGGCGAGGTGGTGCTGCTCGGGGTCCTTCGGGCGGCAGCGGGGCGGCCCTGCTGCTCCTTAGCAGTGGTGGTCCATGCTTCCGACGGTTGGTGTCTCTCCATGCTTCCGACATTTTTTTGGGAAGGAAGAACAAGAAAGAGGAGAGATACAAGCTCATGTTGGATGCGCAAGAGGAGAGGATGGAGTGTGACTAGAAGAGGGCAAATAAGAGGCTCGGAATTGAGAGGGAGAAGATTGAGTTATAAAAGCAAGAGGCGAATGTCAAATGGGAACTGATCAAGAAGGCTGGCGAGATTGAGCTTGAGAAGGAGAAATTGCAACTCGCATGGGATGCGGAGGATGCGAAGATCATGTTGGCGGATGAAACCTTCTTGAGAAGGAGATCAACGGCCGTAGGGAGCACGAGGCGGCGAGGGTGGCCACGACAGCGGCTGCGGATCATGCGGCCCGGATGCTGGCAGAAGGAGACAACCCGGATGCTGGCAGAAGGAGACAACCCGGATGCTGGCAGAAGGAGACAACCCGGATGCAGGAGAGGCAGGACGAGCATGACGCATTCCGCCTGGAGCAGGACACATTCCGCTCGGAGCAGTCGCCCGACCAGTGATCCGAAGCCATTCGTCATGCTCGGACATTGATTTTGTTTGGCATGTCCAGTTTGTTGAGATATGATTTGCTTTGCTTTATTTCGAACTGTTGAATTCGGACAATTTGTATCATATGATTGATGTGCATGGATCGCATGGATTTGATTATTGGGATTTGCTATTAGTGAATGTGGGCCGTGACATATGAGGGGCGCTGTCCACGGACGTGCCAGCGGGCACATAAAGGCATGGATTTGTCAAGTCCAGTTATATATGCTCTGATTTACAATAAAATAGGGGAGTACCTAAGACTCATCTAGATGAGATATAATTTGGTCTCATTCACCTGAAAAACAAAACAGATACAAAGTAGTACAACAGGCTACGTCAGCACATACGCATCTTATAGTCACATCCAATGGCTATAAAAGTGATTGAGACATAATTAAAACTCAGCTAGATGAGTTCTAGCAAAACTGATAAAATAGGGCTACGAACGTAGGTGAATCCAGCAGCGGTGAATTGCACGTGCGTACCAAGAAAGGTTCTCCCGCGTACATGCATGTGGCACGCACGGCCCATACAACGTGAAACGGGCCGGCCCAGGAAAAAACAGCCTAAAGTTGATTGGGAATATAACCTAGGTCTGGCCTAGGATTTTGACCGGCGCATGGCATCCTGCCTATCTCTGGCCTAAATTGGTTGATTCTGGCCTAAAGGACGAGCTCATAATATATTCATCATTTGTCTGAGTGTTTGATCCCTGAAACCAAATTTTACCGACTGATTTACTGTTAGTTTTTTGAAGGTTCTGAACGTTGTATATATGGATGGTCGAGGAGCAGATGTGCCGAGATGGTACGATGCAGTGATGTTTTGTACTCCCTCTTTTTATTTACATCGCGTATTAGGTTTGTCTAAATTCAAACATCATAAATTGTGCACATTTTTTTTAACAATTTTCTTGAATCGACAAACATTTCTAGAATGAAGGAACATTGTTTTGGAAATTGGTTGAACATTTTTTTGGAATTCACGACCATTTTTTGGATTTAATGAACATTTTTTGAAATGCATGATCATTTTTTGAATCAACGAACATTTTATAAATGAATAAACTATTTTTTAAGTGGAAAGAGTTTTTAATTTTTTTTGGATATTTTTTTCATTCATGAATATTTTGGAAATGGTGCAATTTTGTTCAATTTCATTAACATTTTTTAATACATGAACTTTTTAGAAAACCATGAACATTTTTTATTTCCTGAACATTTGTTTTCAAAATTGGGAACATTTTTTGAACCCGCAAACATTTTATGATTTATTAAGCATTTTATTTTTATTTTTTTATTTTCATATTTTTTTTAAAAGTCCCAAAATATATAAAGTATAAAAAACGAAAACGAAAAAAAATATAAAAAGTAATTTAATAAATAGCCTGTCCGGACATGAGCCGGACTAAACGGGTGCGGTGCATCTTCTCCCCGCGTGCAGAGCGTAGTATAGAAGGTCCCTACTGCATGGGCCGTACGTGGAATATTTTTTTATCACTTATAGGTGGCATTGGTGGGTAATGAATTTTTTGGGCAATTTATGTGAAGTACCGCAGAAACCAATAGCCTTTTTATTTTGCGGGGTACCTGCATAGAAGTCTCCATCCCTCGAGAGGCTGGCTCGGGGAACCGCTCCTCGTGAGGTCTTAACGTCGTCCGCCTCGCGAGGCCGGGGTCCCTCGCGACGGTCTTGTTTGGAGAGTCTTGCGGCTGGGCCGCACCGGGCTGTTGAGGGAGCCACGCGCCAGGTCACAGGCAGTCAGATCTGGGTACCCCTCATCCCTGAACGCCGACACTTATAACCGTCGCTAAGTGGTTTGCGAACTTGGTTGTAATTTTTATTACCTCTGATTTTCTTTGTACTGCCGTGATCGAAAATGAGCAGATTTGAAGTTTCTCAAAAAAGAAATATTTGAAGTGTTAAAAAATTCTAAAGAGATTCATTCTCCCACCGTTATCATCAGACTGATGCGTGGGAGCCCACTTGGGCTGGACCCACACCACGATTCATTCTCCCACCAATCAACGGGCCGTCGTTCGTTCCTCATCCTCTCCCCCACGCCGCCGCCGCCGCCTTCCGGCGCGCCACCGCGCCGCCATGCTCCGCCTCCGGTGCACCGTCCTCACCCAGCTCCTCTCGTCTCCCTCCGCCTTTCCCACCTCCTATCTCCACCGCGCCATCTCCGCCGCCGCCGCCGCCGCTCCCGCCGTCTCCCCGAACCCTAGCTTCGCGGTGGAGGAGTACCTCATCGCCACCTGTGGCCTCACCCGAGCGCAGGCCCTCAAGGCCTCCGCCAAGCTCTCCCACCTCAAATCCCCCGCCAAGCCCGACGCCGTGCTCGCCTTCCTCGCCGGCCACGGCTTCTCCAGCTCCGACGTGGCCGCCGTCGTCGCGGGCGACCCCAAGGTGCTCTGCTCCAGCGTGGAGGGATACCTCGGCCCCGTCGTCGCCCAGCTCACCGGCCTCGGCCTCTCGCGTTCTCAGATCGCGCGCCTCATCTCCTACTGCCACGGCAACTTACATCTCAGATCCATCGTCCCCAAGCTGCACTACTACCTGCCCCTCTTCGGTTCCATCGACACCACCCTCCTAGCTCTCAAGCGCTGCTTGTACCTCATCTCGTCTGACCTCGAGAGGGTGGTCAAGCCCAACGTCGCGGCCCTGCGGGACTCGGGGCTGGGTGATTGCGACATTGCCAAGCTGAGCCTCCCTAATCCGCGGCTGCTCACAACCAATGTAGAATCCATCCGGGCGATGGTGTCATGCGCCGAAAGTCTTGGTGTGCCCCGTGGATCTCGGATGTTCAGGCATGCCATGTCTGCTGTTGTCTTCCTCAGCGAGGACAAGATCGCCGCTAAACTGGCCTACTTGAAGAAGACCTTTAGGTGGTCCGATGCCGAGGCCGGCATTGCTGTGTCCAAATATCCAATCTTGCTGAGGAGGTCCAAGGACTCTCTGCGGAGCAGGTCAGAGTTCCTCATCTCTGAGGTGGGGCTGGAACCGGCATACATTGCTCATCGTCCGATGTTGCTCTGCTACAGCCTGGAGGGCCGGCTCAGGCCCCGGTACTATGTTGTAAAGTTTCTCAAGGAAAATGAATTGCTAGATTGCGACCGGGACTACTACTCTGCAGTAATGCGGACCGACAAGGTATTCATGGAGAAGTACATATGCCCTCACATGGAAGCTGCACCGCACCTCGCTGAAGACTATGCGGAAGCTTGCAGAGGTGAAGTGCCGACTAGATTCAGATTTGCGTGAACCAAGAATGTTATGGGGTTAAAGTTTGAAGCTACTTAGTGCACCTCAAAGATTTCGCTCGGGGAGTAAGCTGGTAGGCTTTTGTTTCAGTATCCGTGCCTAACTAGATGTTGGTTGTCTTTCTTGTATGGCTATGACATGCTGGTTTGGTCGTTCCTAACACCTGATGAAGCTAGTAATTTATTTCATGAGACCTGGTATGTCCATCTCATCAGTCAGCAGAGAAGAGAACATCAACCTGTTATCTTGGCCATTCTCATGTCTTATTGACACACATACTGGAACTCAGAGAGTGTGAGATCAGGTCATTGTGCAGACGCATTGAAATATCTATGAGTAATATATCTGCATTTATATATTTGGAATACTGATATGAAAGGACCAGAATGACCACAATATGTTGATCGCTGCCGAGGATGGCATTTTGATATAGTTTGTTGGTTGCTTGCTCCAGTTCTTGTTAGCTAAAAATTAATCATGTTTCTTTCTGCAGCATCTTTGTTTGAAGAGTTAATTTTTTGTTAAAGTAATTGATGGTTTACTAATTCGTACCAGTATTTTCCTTTATTATTCTCCTGTATTTCTGGATGGCGTACTGGCTGATACTTTCTACCAGTATTACAATTTCTGCATACAGCCTACCAGTACAGTCTTGTTTTTTTGAGAATTTGTAGCTATATATGTTGATTATTATTATTTATTAGATCGAAGGAGAAAGACCTGGGTGACCTTTTTATTTTATTTTGCATGTGATGAAAAGCGGTATTTGGATGCCATTGTACAGATAATGCGCCTCTGCTCCCAGTCATTGTTTGAAGGTTCAAACAAATTTGCCCTCTCATTTTTTCCGGTTTTAGATTTTAAGAATAGGAGATAGATAGTCTGTCTATTCTTGTGCAATAAAGGAAAGCTCGACTATGCCATAGAAAGTGTTGTTGTTATACTGTCTGTACTTTATCCACAAAACACATAAAAGAGCTCATTGCCTCCTTGAGTTAATGGTTTGTATTCAGCAAGTTCATGTTCTTTATGAAGCAGGTGACTTGTGATGACTATTGGTTGTCGTTCAATTGCTTTTCAACCATGCACATCATCTTTTTGTGCTATGATGAAGCAGGTTGAGGATATTGTCCGTGCAATGATATAGGCTTGCTCGCAGGAACCCATGGCAGGTACTTTGTAATCTAGAGACATTGTACGTTCTCCTTTTTCATGTCCAGTCACAAACATATGTTCCATTCTCACAAGAAAAATAGAACCTGCAGCTACCAAAACAAACTGTGAGCTGTATTAGTTTCAGTCACACCACTGAATTCATTGGTGCTCTCATTTCCCTTTTGTGAATTTTGCGGATTGGTGAATTGTTGATTAGTTCACATTGCCTAAGCATGTTAGTACAGAACTAAATATCTATGAAAGAACAGGGCCGGTATCTGAAAAAACTTGCTCCAATATTATAAAGGAGGCAAACTTTTATTCTGGGGAAGGTAAAGAAACTGAGGTAGCGTGTCGTTTCTTTTATCGTGCTCAAATTCGTTGCTGTGACCTGTCAGCATTGTTCTTCTTTCAGGCAACGGCTCTCAAAAGTTCATATTGTTGAATGTTGTTTAAAATTATAGATCACGTTAAAGCAGTCAAAATGTTGCAGAATGCAGTGTATGCTTTTAGAGCATTTATGTTTTATTGGTGTTTGGGTTTATATATTTACTGAATAAATAACAAATATGACTGATTGCTGCAAAGAGTTCCTTCTTTCTTATTGCGCACCTCCAAAGTGCTAGCTTTGAATTGTAGGCTTATCGCACCATGTTTATCATACAGGGAGGTGACTGATAGGTGATAGCACAATCTGATCTTCTCAAGAACCGCACTTCATTCAGCTGCAAGACAAAGCAGATTGCTTTAGGTTCTTAGGTGCTATAATATCGATTAAATATCCTATTAGTTTACAGGATCACATATTTTTAGGTTTTTAATGCGGTTCATGATGAAGCAGCTAGAGCTTATCAGCATAATTTCTGATGCTACATGCCAGAACTAGTTTTTAAATTTCCTTTCTAGAGATACTTGTGCTTACAATCAGCATATTGTCTCCATTTACCCTTTTAAAAGAGAAAGGAGCAGGCATATTTGATAGCTGGAGACTCCTTGACAACAGCCCAATTTCAAAATATCGATACAATTATTATGTTCTTGCAATGAAATGCCTACTATTCTGATTGCTACCCGAAGTTTGTGACCGTTTTCAGGCTGTCCCAGGTTTTGACCTTGCTGCACATTTGCGTCCCTTGTCAAATGCAATTAGATTTATGAGGGTGGGGTGATTCATTATGAGGCATTTTTTGTGTTCTTCAAAATTTAAACAGTGGAAATCTTTTTAATTTTTAAATAGACAGACATGAATGACCATCTTAATGATCCATTCTCTTATTAATACCATCCGCTTTGGTGCATTCTATGGCTGAGAGTTATCAGAGAGACTGGCGCGTGGGGTCACCTTGTCAGCATCAAGGTCGAACCAGACCACGCAAATCCCCTCGCTCTCGCTCTCGCACCAGGCCGTCGTTCCCCATTCCCTCGCCGCCGGCGCCACCGCGCCGCCGCAGCGCCATGCTCCGGCTCCGCCACAGCGACATCCACTAGTTTGGCTAAATTATGGGCATCACAACTAGTCTCTCTAGGAGCATGCTAAAAAATAATATGCAGGAAATCACACGCAAGGTGATATATATCATCAAAAACTGTCGCTGATAGACCGAAAGAGCGACATCCATTCTTCATTGTCTATATCACCTTGATATTGTCGGAGTTCACCTCTATGCGGTTAGACCCGACTGTAGTTGCCAAATTGAGATCAAACCGTAAGGCCTGTGCCTCGGCCATAAGCGCATCTCCGCACCGGTCGATTTCCTCGATTTATGCCGCGGCGAATCTGTCATTCGAGTCTCTGATGAGAGCGCCATACGCGCCTTTGAGTAAGTCTTGGTCAAAAGTCCCATCCACATTTAGCTTCACATAGTTGCTCATTGGTGTTTTCCAACCATGTCACTTGATCATCGCCTTTGCATCGCTCGCCATAGTATAGTTAGCAACCAAAGCTCGGATTTCCATTACTATGCTGCTCCTTAGCAGTGGTGGTCCATGCTTCCGACGGTTGGCGTCTCTCCATGCTTCCGACATTTTTTGGGGGAGGAAGAACAAGAAAGAGGAGAGATACAAAGCTCATGTTGGATGCGCAAGAGGAGAGGATGGAGTGGGACTAGAAGAGGGCAAATAAGAGGCTCGGAATTGAGAGGGAGAAGATTGAGTTATAGAAGCAAGAGGCGACTGTCAAATGGGAACTGATCAAGAAGGCTGGCGAGATTGAGCTTGAGAAGGAGAAATTGCAACTCGCATGGGACGCGGAGGATGCGAAGATCATGTTGGCGGATGAAACCTTCTTGGACGAAACCTTCTTGAGAAGGAGATCAACGGCCGTAGGGAGCACGAGGAGGCGAGGGTGGCCACAACAGCAGCCGCGGATCATGCGGCCCGGATGCTGGCAGAAGGAGACAACCCGGATGCAGGCGGAGCAGGCAGACTGGATGCAGGCGAGGCAGGAAGAGCATGACGCATTCCGCCTGGAGCAGGACACATTCTGCTCGGAGCAGTCGCCCGACCAATGATCCGAAGCCATTCGTCATGCTCGGACATTGATTTTGTTTGGCATGTCCAGTTTGTTGAGCTATGATTTGCTTTGCTTTGTTTCGAACTGTTGAATTCGGACAATTTGTATCATATGATTGATGTGCATGGATCGCATGGATTTGATTATTGGGATTTGCTATTAGTGAATGTGGGCCGTGACATATGAGGGGCCGACGGGCGCTGTCCACGGATGTGCCAGCGGGCGCATAAAGGCATGGATTTGTCAAGTCCAGTTATATATGCTCTGATTTACAATAAAATAGGGGAGTACCTAAGACTCATCTAGATGAGATATAATTTGGTCTCATTCACCTGAAAAACAAAACAAATACAAAGTAGTACAACAGGCTACGTGAGCACATACGCATCTTATAGTCACATCCAATGGCTATAAAAGTGATTGAGACATAATTAAAACTCAGCTAGATGAGTTCTAGCAAAACTGATAAAATAGGGCTACGAACGTAGGTGAATCCAGCAGCGGTGAATTGCACGTGCGTACCAAGAAAGGTTCTCCCGCGTACATGCATGTGGCACGCACGGCCCATACAACGTGAAACGGACCGGCCCAGAAAAAAACAGCCTAAAGTTGATTGGGAATATAACCTAGGTCTGGCCTAGGATTTTGACCGGCGCATGGCATCCTGCCTATCTCTGTCCTAAATTGGTCGATTCTGGCCTAAAGGGGCGGATTGCAAGATTTGACAAGTTTCGCCTCTTTTTACCTAAATTTGGGTAACTTTTATGGTCTGCCTCGCCCTATTGCCTGACGTCTGGACAGTTTTAGGCCGAGAGAAAGCAGCAGGCTGGCTACGTGGATGGGCCGAAATCGTTGGCAAGATCGACAGAGCCATGCCAAGCCAACGCATAGCATCCTCCGCACTCAGCAGCAACAAGAACACTAGCTACTGGCCACAATAGCCCATTGTCGTCTCCGTCGGAAATGGGTTCTTTTCCAGCACCGGCGGGCGACAAAGCAGCACACGCCGTGTGCCTGCCAGCGGCCGCGCAGGGGCACATCATCCCAATGCTCGACGTCGCCAAGATGCTTTTTCCTTCTTCCAGGAAACAAGATGAAACATGGCGGCTATGACTTTGCTGTACTATACATGAATTCTGAAGGCAGACACCGCAGGCAGTACCAACGCAAACCCTCACCACTCTCTCCTCCGTCTCGCACCATCCCACTCGCCGCCGCCGCCGCCGCCGCCATGCTCCGGCTCCGTCGCGGCGTCCTCGCCCAGGTCCTCTTGTCTCTCTCCGCCTCTCCCGTATCCCTTCTCCACCGCCTCATCTCCGCCGCCGCGCCCGCCATTTCCCCAAACCCTAGCTTCTCCGTGGAGGAGTACCTCGTCTCCGCCTGCGGCCTCACCCGAGCGCAGGCAATCAAGGCCTCCGCCAAGCTCTCCCACCTCAAGTCCCCCGACAAGCCCGACGCCGTGCTCGCCTTCCTCGCCGGCCTCGGCCTCTCCGGGGCCGATGCCGCCACCATCGAGATGGAGGAAGAGCAGAAGCAAGAAATATTTCTACGCGGCGCCGTCCCCACCATTGATGTTGCACCTCTGGAAACAAACTATTCGTATCCTATAACTCTACCGGACAGAAACTGCCGGGGCTCCCCGCCCCCTCCTGTCGCTGGAGCGGCAGGCGGAGATGAACGAATGCAATGGCAGTAAAGGATCACCGGGCCGGGATCGGGGAAGACAGCGGGTTGAGGAGGACATGTGGTGTCGTGGGCGAGGAAGACGGGAACCACACGTGGATTAATTAATGAATTTGGGTACATACGTATGTAGCATTGATGGATCGAGTGAGTGCAGGTAGGCGTGTACGTACGCAGACGCCTAGCTAGTGTTACTTTGTTAGTGTTGTGTATGTTGTTAACTTGTTATGAGAAAATGAAAAAGAAGATAATGGTGAAGGAACGGGGTCACCAATATATCGTTTCTTTTAATGCAATCGACCAATTAGCAGCGAAGCGATATCGAGATTGTCTACAAGAGAGAGAGAGAGAGAGAACCCGAGCTTTTTTGAGGTAGCTCGTCGGCGGCCTACAGCATGCATGAGGATGAGCTCTTCGGCGGCAGACGGAGGGGACACGACACTGACGCGGCCGGTAGACGAAAGAGGAAGATGTCACCTTGATCTTGTTGCTTCCTCGGCGTGAGCCCGAGCATGGCCACACCCGCGCCGACGCGAAGGGAGTCGATGGACGTACAGTAAGATGCAAATGAATACTTTCTCGACGTCATGGCGGCGAAGCTAGCTAGGCTCCCTCGCTTTGTACACGTATGGATCTCTTGTTGTCTTGTGTGAAAAAAAGTTCGTCTTTTTTGACAGATCGAAGCTCGCCAGCGATCGATCGTGAGAGGTCGGGCGAGTCCACAGACACGGTGGGTGGAGAGTTCCGATGCCAGTGGCCTGGGTGGCCTGGGTGGGCATTCTTTACGAGGCCCTTGAACCTGCAGCAGCTTCTCCTTGGTCCCTTTCACAAGATCCAGATCGGACCAACCTGCACACAAACTGTTGAGCGCTAGGCAGATGTGCTCCTAGTGCTTCACTTGTCCAAACTTAAGATCATGACAAGAGTACAACACACACACATATATATTCTTGGTCGTTGCCAATCAAGCAAGCAAATTGAGGTTTTTTTCTTGAAAAGTGCTGCTCCTAAAAGAAAAAGGAAATAGCATGCCAACTACATTAATTTATTGACACAAGTACACAAGTCTGCTTATTTACGGGCCATGTTAGAACAGAGAGAGAGAGAGAGAGACCTCTTGTGTGGAACTAAATGAGGGCACAGACGAATTTTGTGAGTCGTTCAACTCGCTTTAAACATCAGAACCTTCACGACCACGAAAATCATTTTGAGGCTAATCTACCGTGCGTGTGGATTGCAATTTCAAGCTAGAAATTGGACTAGAGCAGCAGAGCAGATATAAGAAGACGGATAAGAGAGCAGGGAGCTGGTACCTTGCCTTGTGCATCGTAGAGCTCGTAGTCAGACTCAACCAAGTCCTCCTGGTCAAGCTCGGGGGTGGGGTACTGCACCTCACGGTCTTCTTCATCCCCGTCCATGGAGGGTGCCTGCCTGCTACCTGGAATAGAAGAAATAGTAGATCAGTCGGTCACACCGGAAAAAGAATGATTTTAATTGTCAAATTAATTAAGCTAGACTAAGTGGTAGAGGTCATCTTGCATGTATTGAAAATCAGAAGAAAGACCATCAACACAACAATGACAGATTTACAAGGGCTCCTTATACAGCCAATAAAGGTAAAATTTTATTGCTAACCCATATCATGAACACACATATCTTTCTAAGAAGAGTGCAAGTTAGTATATGGTAATTTGTAGCTGTATTAATAGCCACTTTAAATACATTTCATGAAAAGCAAAAACAAGCTCCTACATCAGACTGATGATTTTGTAGACATTAATTACATTCTTATATATGTTGAATCATCGTTATTGATGTTGTGCAAACATGGGTAATTTTACCCGTGGGTACCCATCTACCCTGTCAGTTGATGGGTATGGGTAGGGGTAAGCTGAAGAGGGAAGCGTAAGGGTATGGGGTGGCTTCACCCATACCCATACCCTGCGGGTGCCATCCCTGATTCATTATGCATGCTGAACGAAAGATATCCTAGATGATCCACTTGACAACAGGAGCAGGTATGCATGATCAATATTCACTTAAGACTCCAGACTTTTGTGAAACCGGACAATATAAATCCATACTTACAAAGTTAGTCGTGGAAAAGTCCTTTGGATCCAAAAAAAACTTGCACATCAGAAAACTACATGAACTGTCAATATGTATCTCTCTATTTGTGTGTGTGTGTGTGTGTGTGCGCGCGCGCGATCAGAATATGCTTTCACATCATCGGGGACAACAATGTATCACTGCATCTCAAAATAAACTAATCTAATCATATATTCATCAAATCAAATCAATCTAATAAATAGATCCATCTTATCAATCCGAGCCTTACAGGAAAGTTGTGATTCAAACCAGTTCAGACTTTTAGAGTAATACTAATCATATGAAAAGGCAACTTTTTGTCAACCAAATAAACTCCAGGTATTACTTATAGGTGCCTTGCCAATGGCGATCCAATTCCTGTTGGCAGCATGGACATCGACGTTGTTGTACCTAATGACCATTTTGTTGAAGGTTGACCCACCAACACACTTGAGCACGTAGACGAGTGTTTTCCCCCGGTCCTCTGTTAGCTGCAGTTAATTTGCGAAATAGTCATCATCCAGATTGGAAGCTGATTAATACTTGAACAAGACATAAAAATAATCACTTTTAAAAGTATCAACTGCAGTTTTTAGGACAGCACAACACCGTAAAAGATCCACTTTTACAAGATAAGGAAGAAGAGGCTGGAGCTTGCTTGCCCGCCTGATGAAACCGTGGCAGTGATCACGAAAGAGCGCCAGGATGCCGCTGACAGAGAGGATGGGCGTCCTCTTGTGCATGCCAAAAACAGCTCTACAGGATCGCCAGTAAGCTGCATGAGCATGGATAAGGGAAGGGAAGCAACCAAGCATCCAACAGTAATATAACCCAGCTGCATCCTCAGATATCCTAGCTAGCTTGCACATCCAGTCAAGGTGGCAAAAATGTGAACCCCACCCCAAATCTGTACTGCTGGTACCTTGCATCATGCTGGTACTTGCACTATCTATCATCTGGTGGTCCAGATTAATCACAGAAGTAAAATTAATAATTTAATTTTGGTGGTGTGCCTCAAAGAACGCCCAACAGAGGTTGGTTTGACAAAAACACAAACAGATGGCGTGCAAGATTGATTTGCTTGGATGAATGGTAAACTAGCCATTGACGGTAAAGCTGGATGATTAGATTTTGCAGAGCATACCTTGGGCCGGCGTCCTTGCCGGTCAGCGTTCCAACACCCCATCTTGTGCAGCAGCCTTGCCGTTCCCGTGGTCATACAGATAGAGAGAGAGAGAGAGCAGATCGGATCTGGAGAAACAAAGCAAGCAGCGGCACATTAGAGGAGATGCTGCAGTGCAGTCTATGGGTATGGAGGAGAGAGAGGAAGGAAGGGGGAGGGCGCCGTCGCTCGCGTTGCTGGTGCAGCACGCGCCGCCGCCGAAACAGGTCCGCCCCATCCACATCCATGGGTGGGTTTCGGGCGCTGCCGTCCCAGCCCCATCCATGGTTGGAACCGAGGGAGAGCTGAGGAGGGAGGGTGGTCGCCGGCGGGGTGGGGGAGAGGAGGCCGGCGGCGGCGGCGGCGGGATTTGGGGGTGGGGAGACGAAGAGAAAGAGGAGCGGCTCTGTTTCCTTCCGTGGGTGTGGGTGTGGGTGGCTCTCTTTCCCTTTCATTTTCATTTGAGCCAAAGAAATTCCATTTCAGAGCGCGCCCGCGCCTAAAATTTTCGGCCTTTGGGATCGATCCCCATCAGACCCAACCACATCGTGCCCCGATTGGTCGACCGCAGTATGCCACGGATCCACCCCTCTCATCCGACGCTAACCGTACACTCAATCAGATCCAACGGACAGAAGAGCTTCCGCTTTGCTTTTGGCCGAGTCGTCCACGCTCCCCACACCCCTCGGCTCCAGTGCAAGCACCGCCGCCGAAATGTCGCACAATTAAGTACGTAGTTAGCTTAATCGAAAGCTGTAGATGCATTAATTAATTCCAGGGCCAAGCACGCGTGCATGCACGCACATAGAATGTCCACGTAGCGTACTTGGCCACATGGATGCAAATTTGGAATCTTGAGGGTGCCCTTCGACTCTTCTTAGTTCAACTAAATGAACTAAGTTTTCATGATTCACATTATTTTAGATTTTTTTTATTTGGTTGAACTAAATAGGATCCGGGGGTATCCTAAACGAATGTTAAACAAGTATTTCAGAAACGTTACTTAAGCATTTGAAAATGTTAAATGTGTATTAAAAAATCCTGGCCATGTATTCGATAAAATGGTAAACTTATATTTGAAAAATGTTAAATATGTATAGAAAAGTATTGACCATGCAAGTTGAAAAATGATAAACTTGTATGAAACTGACATGGAAAATAAATTGGTGTTCCATTAAAATGACACTGTCATGGTCATGAAATTGACATTTGGTCAATTCAGGAATATGTTAAATTATACAGTATTAAGTATCCCATGTTATTGTAGCCAAGCAACAAGAACTGCACATCTCACCGTGTTGCACAACATGTCTCGCACCTAAATTTCCAAGGGCCGGATAACTTATTTGAGCAGGAGGTCACCTTTCTTTCTTTTTTGAGTTACTATTAATGTGTTTGCGCCTTAGTACACGTTGAGATTTTGGTTCCTATACGGTGACCACACTACTAACATCCGCCACAACTATCGCAAGAGCGCCCCACCACCCCGAAGCTTGCCACGCCGCTGAAGACCTCGAGCGCCACCGGTGTGAAAGGCCTCTGTGACCCTCGCCATCGCGGCAATCCACACCAGCACCCCCCGCGCGAGGAGACGAGATGCTCACCCACCACCCCGCCGGCTGGGATTCGCCATCTGCCTACAGCGAGAGAGGAGGAGGGGGCCTAACGGGGGCGTCGGCGGCCAAGGTTCCTTCACAGTCGTCCACGGAAGGGGAGGGGGTCTACCGGTGGCGTCGGCGGCTAAGGTTGGTTCGCCGTCGGCCACAAAGGGGACGGATGGCCATAGTAGATGATGCATGAAGATAGCTAGCTAGATATGTTTATATGCATGCTTGCAAGATAGCTGGCTAACTACTCCACTCGTTTCTAAATACAAGTATTTTTAGAGTTTTTTTTTGTGGGTGAAAGGGAGTTTATATTAATCAAACAAAGGGCATTTCATTCTTACACGAGTCAGGCACATCACCTGGCACTGACCCGAGCCAAACAGCCGTGCATTCCTCAGTTCTACCAAACGAAGCTAGGTAATGGCTTACACCATTTTGTTCACACACAATATGAGCTACCTTAACCTCTGTCCTTCCATCATAAGCCTCCTAATATGAACTACATATGGATGTATATAGATATATTTTAGAGTATATATTCACTCATTTCGCTCTGTATGTAGTCTATATTGAAATATCTATAAAGACTTATATTTAGGAATAGAGGTTGTATAGGTTGATATGCATGCACGCATGCATGTAGGAGTAGAATGTACTCCCGCCGTTCCTAAATATAAGTCTTTTTAGACATTCAAATGGAATACAACATACGGATGTATGTAGACATATATTCACTCATTTTGCTCCGTATGTAGTCACTTGGTGGAATCTATAGAAAGACTTATATTTGGGAACGGAGGGAGTAGTAGATTATGCATGCATGCAGGTATTTTCCGGATTCGGACTTCGTGCAAGCTTCTACCCCGAAACATTCCTCCGCCACCTGGAGGGCAATTATAGCGGGAAGAGAAGCTTTGCTCACTGGCTTGATTAAGAGGGTTGGCGATGGATCTTCCATAGCGGTCTCGGAGGACCGGTGGATCCCGTCGACCACAATGATGTCGCCACTCCTCCGACTTATATTTGGGAACGGAGGGAGTAGTAGATTATGCATGCATGCAGATATATAGCTTGGGGGAGGGAAGGGAGTGCACCTTGTACGTAGGTGTATATATAGCTATGTAAGTCACGTAGGTATGAATGTGCGTAGCTAGCAAGCAGTTTGCACTGTTTTCTCTAAAAGAATTATCGATGTGGAAAGCAGCGACGCAAGCCATGAATTAGCTAGGGTTTGTTACGTGGGTAGCTGAGTCACGTACTCTCTTCGTCTCTAAAAGATAATTTAATATGAACTACATACGAAGCAAAGCGAGTGAATCTCTAAAATATACTCCCTCCGTTCGGAATTACTTGTCGCAGAAATGGATGTATCTAGATGTATTTTAGTTCTAGATATATCCATTTCCGAGACAAGTAATTCCGAACGGAGGGAGTATTTATATACATCTGTATGTAGTCTGTATTGAAATAACAAAAAAATACTTATATTTAGGAACGGGAGTAGCATCGTCGGCGGACCAACCGAGTTTTGATGCCTAGCTAGTGTTGTGTTGTGTTTGTTGTTACATGTCCTTGTTGTTATGAAAAGAATAAGGAAACTGTGACTAAATAAACGTCTCTTGTTTTCTTTGGATCCAACCAATCAATTAGCATTGAGATGGAGAGAGAATACGATGGACGCGTGGAATTTTGGAGATTCAATCGATCCCCATGCGCATAGGTCATGACGATGGATCCTTGTTTTTTTTTAATAATCACATGTATTTTATTGGACAAATGTATTACTCCCTCCGTTCACTTTTGTAAGTCATTTCAGACAACTTAAAATGAGTTGTTTTGTACATTGTCTGAAATGTCTTATACAAATGAACAGAGGGAGTACAAAGAGTACACGTGCGAGCCGAGCAGCTGAGCGAGCGAGTGAGCATTCCGTCGAACACCCTGGATACGACGAACGACGTGGATGCATGCAATGCAAGGTAGCTAGCTAACAGGTTGACGTGGACGACGCGGATGCATGCAAGGTAGCTAGCTAACAGGTTGATATGCAGGCGTGAATGTAGGAGTAGTTAATTGGGAGGGTATATAGCATGTACTCCCTCCGTTCCTAAATATAAGTCTACGGATAGGGTTTCGACCCGCAAACGAGCCACGGAACCATAGATATAGCGGTCGGGGCTTGCGGGCCACGGAATTTTTTTTTGCGGACCGGGCGAGTATGTGGGCTCTGTTCTGGCCGGAAAATTGTGCCGAGCCCGCATACTTGCCGAAATTTTGCGGGTCTGCGTGTTTTTTGAGGTCTGCTAGAGTTGCTCTTTGTCCCGGTCGTAATGCAACCCGGACTAAAGGGGCGGGGGAGGCTTTAGTCCCGATTGCACAGTCCCGGCTGGGCAACCGGGACTAAAGGCCCTCCCAAACCGGGATAGAAGACCCGTTTTCTATTAATGGCAGTTTCGACGTCATCTTCGTCGACACCATCTTCGTCGACACTGAGTACAACCACGCCCGGCTCTTCCTCCCGGGGTTCCGCTTCGCCGCCATTCCGGACGGCCGACGGCCACGTCACGTCGCTGTGTAAGTTCCTCACGGAGACCTGCCTACCATTTCAGACTTTGACTTCTGAGCGACCTACACGCAGGACGTCACGTGGCCATTTTAAACGTTGCTCAAGTTCATGTACCATTTTAGACTGATCCACCCCGCCGCCCGGCATGTCCATGTGGTCTGTGAAGTTTCCACTGAAAGTCAAGCCGTCACTTGCGTCCTTCGGACCACCATCCACCGTACCAATTCAAAGACGTCTTCGGTTGTTGCCGACAGTGGATGTTCGCATCTACTCGTCGTCTTCTTGTACATTGTTCTTTCTCTCTTCTATAAATATATGATACGCTATTGGAGTACTCTCGAAAAATAAAGATGTCTTCGGTTCAGTAAGTATGTTTGCTCATCGCCATCTTCTATAAATACGACCCGGCAACTCAAAAGATATCATACTCAGCAACAAAGAGTAGCTTATAGGAATGGGTCCTTCGGCGCCGGGCGAGAGAGAACACGCCGTGTGCCTGCCGGCGCCCTTCCAGGGGCACATCATCCCCATGCTCGACCTGGCCAAGATGCTCCACGCCCGCGGCTTCCACGTCACCTTCGTCAACACCGAGTACAACCACGCCCGCCTCGTCCGCGCGCGGGGCGCGGCCGCGGTGGCCGGCGTCCCGGGTTTCCGCTTCGACACCATTCCGGACGGCCTGCCGCCGTCCGACGACGACGTCACGCAAGACGTCGTGTCGCTCTGCAAGTCCCTCACGGAGACCTGCCTCGGGCCCTTCCGCCGCCTCCTCGCGGGGCTCAACGACCCCGCCGCGCCCATGGGCCACCCGCCCGTGACCTGCATCGTCTCCGACAACGTGATGGACTTCTCCATGGAAGCGGCCAGGGAGCTAGGCCTCCCTTATGTCCAGCTGTACACCTCCAGCGCCACCAGCTATGTCGGTGTCCGCCACTACCGCGTCCTCTTCGAACGTGGCCTCGCACCGATCAAAGACGTCAAGCAGCTGACGAACGAGTACCTTGACACGCCGGTGGAAGACGTGCCGGGCCTGCGGAACATGAGGTTTAGGGACTTCCCGTCCTTCATACGCAGCCCGGCCCCGGACGACTACATGCTGCATTTCGTGCTCGGGATTGGAGAGCGCGCGGTCGGCGCGTCGGCGATGATCGTCAACACCTTCGGCGACCTTGAGGAAGAGGCGGTGGCGGCCATGGAGGCACTCGGCATGCCCAATGTCTACACCATCGGCCCACTCCCTCTGCTGGCGCCGAGCTCAAGCATCAGCATGAGCCTGTGGAAGCAGCAGGAGGAGTGCCTGTCGTGGCTCGACGACAAGGAGCCCGGCTCCGTCGTGTACGCGAACTTCGGCAGCATCACCGTCATGACCAACGAGCAGCTGGTGGAGTTCGCGTGGGGGCTGGCCAAGAGCGGCAGGCATTTTCTCTGGATCATCCGTCCCGACCTCGCCAAGGGCGACACCGTAGTGCTCCCCTCGGAGTTCTCGGCCGAGACGGCGGAGCGTGGGCTCGTGGCCTCCTGGTGCCCGCAGCAGCAGGTGCTGAACCACCCGGCTGTGGGCGCATTCCTGACGCACAGCGGCTGGAACTCGACGCTGGAGAGCATGTGCGGTGGCGTGCCCGTCATCAGCTGGCCATTCTTCGGGGACCAGCAGACCAACTGTCGGTACCAGTGCAACGAATGGGGCGTCGGCATGGAGATCGACGGCGACGTCCGGCGCGACGCCGTCGCAGACCTTATCACGGAGGTCATGGAGGGGGAGAGTGGGAAGGTGATGAAGAAGAAGGCACTGGAGTGGAGGGAGAAAGCGGTGAGGGCGACCAAGCCCGGCGGCTCGTCTCACCGCAACTTTGATGCGTTGATTCGCGACGTGCTCGCTCCTAGCCGCTCTGGGTAGTGTACCTGCTTTAATTGACTCGTGGTTTTGCAATTAGTAGTGCCTGGCCACTTCATTACTTCCCAGATGTCGATTCTAAGCCGGTACCTCGCAAATGGACGAAACGATTTGAATAACCCGAAAAACCTTTAAAATGCTGATATATTTTGTACATACAAACAAAATATTGAAAATGAAGAAAATTTTCTAAAGCTTCGAAGATTTTTTGTAAAACATGTTTTTTTTTTGTAAAAGTGAACAATTCTTAAAACTTCATTTTTTTGAAAAATGGAAAATAAAATAAAATAATGAACTAATTTTTGACAATTAAAAGAAACCAAAAGGAGGAAACAAAAAAGAAGAAGAAAAAAACAAGGTTCAGGAATCTTCTAGAATGTTCCCTAACCCAGTAAAACCTGGCTGGGAAGCTCTAGAAGGTTCCCAAAACCGGAACTTCCAAGGTCGTGTACTGCAGGAGATGGCTGGCCTAATTTTTTTTAACATCAAACTACTCTTTATTGCAAGGTGATCATCATATTATCTTTGGCGTCGTATCATGTGAATCCACACATGTTTGTGCATCCTCTCATCTTGAGCCGTCCGATCGAAATCTCATGCCTAGTGTCAGTCGGTTCACTTTTTGCAGGAAAACGCCCGCCCCATCTTAAGTTAGGCTGTGAATTTTCAAACACCCCCCGCCCTCAGGTCTGAGAGAAGCTGCTCCAATTCCCGATCTCGCCGAGTCTCTGCGGCGGCCACGACGGAATGCCACGATGGGACGACAGCCTGCAACCAATATCAGTGATAATCGCCGCATGGCAGCCTCGGACAGAGATTCATGTCGACGGCCGTCGCATGGGTAGCCCGCAATGGAGCACGCAGTGGAGATCCGCATAGCTAGGCATCCTGGCGGCCACAGCTTGTGATGGAGACATCATTAGTCAACCACCACACTCCGACTACGGCCACGACCAGCACATGCCGACGACGGCGGCGACATGTCCACTACTGCGACCATGTAGCTACTTTTTAGATGAACTCCCCTTGCCGATTGCAATAGCAGTTGATGCTGTTTGAATGTGCCGAACGATCTTCAGAACTGGAGTAGCATGTGTTGCTGAATGCAAAATTCAGAAAATGTGAATTCCATTTCCTTGGAATAGCTTTTCTGAAATTTAGGAGAGAGAGCGATTGGGCAACACGCCAGCACATGTGCTGGTTACCTACTTACCCTGCTAGAACTCACAGAAGAAACGAATGTTGGCTAGGCCTACACCCCAAGTTGATGATCCTATACTGAAAATGACAATGTAAACGTGTTTTCTGTGATTGAATGAAAGCTCTTGGTTACTCTCAAGAAAATAGTGTTTTACCTTCGTTTGCTGAATGGTATTGTGGAGGTTGATGTGGTTTCATAAGTTCATTTGTTCCTTGCGTGATTCATAGCGCAGTTTGTTTGACGAGTCTCGTATACTGCCAACATACTTTTGCACCTGGTACATGCTACTTCAACTACTAAGCCACGAACATCCCAAATAGCTGATGAGTGGTTGAACTAAACACTTCTTATACATAAGAATAAATGGATCAGCTCATAGTCTGACTACGTTTCTTGGACATGATTTGTCGTAGGTGATGTCAGCTGCTCGCCGGTGTAAAATAATCAGAGCATCTTCAGGTTTATGAGAACATAATTATTACGATTCTCCTGCTACTTGGTACAATCCATTTAACACGCAACAGATCAAAGAAAATAAGAGAAAGACAGTAAACAATATTTCAGTACCTAAAAAATAAAAATAAAAATCAAGGGCGGCATCATGTGACACCATTGCTTCATCTCTTGCACAATCTCGACCCCTTTGACTTTAACTTTTTTCTGAGTGTCTACTGCTGATGGCCATGGCCGTAATCGGAGTGTGCTGGTCACCTACAGTTTCTCCATCACAGGTCGTGGCCGCTGCCTACCTGGACCTCCGGCGTCTCCTCCGTCGCAGGCAGCCGATGCGGCGACCATCGACATAGATCTCCATCTGAGGCTGCCGTTGCAAGGGCCACCCGCGCGGCCTATCACTGGTATGCGTTGCAGGCTGTTGTCCCATCGTGGCAATCGACCGTGTACATGTGTATTCCGTCGTGGCCGCCGTAGAGACTCGGCGAGATCGGGAATCGAAGGACCTGCTCTCCGGTTAGGGGAGGGGGGTGTTTGGAAAATTCACGTCCTAACTTAGACTAGTAAGATTGCACGTGCAATGCACGTAATCACTCCTTAATACTCCATGGTCAAAGTCTCGTTCTCATGTGCAAAAAAGACCATCTTCGTATTGCCACTCCTGCCGAGTTTTTTCGTCATGGTGCTCGTAGCCTCATAGGTAGAATGATTGTCACTATCACACTTGTTGAAGTAAAATCTCTATCACTGTTCCTTCTACAGTTCAACCCACGCAAGGCATGCGATGCACATGGGAACAGTTGGCATCAGCCGACGAATCGCATCACCTGTGTCAGAAATACTAATAAGAATTATTGACCTTGTCTGAAAAGACTTCTTCAGTGCAGATCAGATAGCTTTAACTAAGATGTTGGTTCATCTACATTCATCTCTACTACTATATAACAATGCAGTGTATGTGTGACGAATGCATAATAACAAGAGAATAGATTGTTCTATTCTCACTTACATAGTTAACATCAATTTATGAACCATACCATATGTAATTCTCTCGGTGCTTCAAACACGATGTGTAAAAACGATCTGTACACAGAACATAACTATTCTAATATGATGGAAGCTTCTTCATTTCATTTGACATGAAGAACCTTGTGTATAGTTACATCAGAAGAGTATAAAACACACAAACTAATGTCTTGCAATGTACGCAAGTACCTTATTTCATTTGGCATTCAGACATTAATCAACACAAATCACCATGAATCAAATCCGGTAGCTCCTTACTTGATGCATTTGAAAGCGAATCATCGTATCAACCTATCTAAATACCTGAAGATTCACAACTTGGCACATCAGTTGCCCAATAAACACCACATGTGCCTCAGTTCTTTTGCATATGAAATATTTTTGAAAATTGAATCCAAAAATTATATTAACTAAATTGGGCATAGTCAGCTGGGAATAAGCACATAAAGTAACTCAATCCAACTATACTAAACAAACACACAGAATAATGAGTTAAAGATGCACGCCTTGAAGACTATGATCCAATTGAGACTGAGATTTGAATAGCAACCCATTAGCCAGGCAAGCCGTTGCAGGGATCCTGAGAGTCCTCTGAGTCTAAGGTGGCAGTTCAGTAAGAGCAGGTAAATTTGGATGCTTGTTCGAGGACTCTTAGTAGCTTGCTTAATACCTATATGTTTAAGTCTATTCAGATCAAAATGGAAAGAAATACATCGCGCTCATGCAGCCATATCAATTGAATGACGTCTGTATGTAAGCAAGATTATTATGGGACAGTGATGTTTAATTCACCACAGTGAGCAAGGAAAGGTGAAAAGAGTAGTACCAATTTCTGATCAATATGGTTAAAGCAAGATTATTTCAAAATATCACCGGATCTAATTAACCAATCATAAAATAGAACATGACGCATAATGAAAATTTTCAATGTTTACCAGATAATTTGACACAAAAAAAAGCTCGAAAGATAGGTATGGAAAAAAGAGAAAGAGGTCATGAACCTTTAGGGAGACGTGTGTTATTATGGGACAAGCTCGCATCCACGTTGCACCGATCCTGCACCCACTGAGCAGAGAATGAGCCGAAAAGTCAAAATAAAAATCAAAGAATCGACTTGGAAGTAGCTAATAAGGTCTCCAATCCAGGATGAAAGCTCATACAGTTTGTCAGGTGCTGACAAAAAAAAAAAAAAACCAATGCATCGCTGAGCTACTCTACATCAACACACATCAGATCTCCCCCAGAACCACCTACAGCTCTGCAAAACAAGGTCAAAAAAAGTAAGAAACATGGGGAATGACAAGATAACTAATTTGAACATGCAGGGCATTGTTTCCTTATGTCGTAACAAACTGCATCTCATCTAATAAGAAGGGAATACATCTATGTACGAGCTAACTCAACAAGCAAACATTAGTCAACGGGGAGCACCATGAGAAAAGTAAAATCTAACTGAAGTAGTTGGTCTTCCTCTTACATTGATATTTTTTCAGATCTGCATTAGGCCATTAGCTCCAACAGCTGCTGATATCCTTTAAAGATAAATAAGAACATAAGATCCAAAGAAATATTAGATCCATAGTTCACTAACCCAGGAAATTGTGCGCCGTTTGTGCGGCCATGACAAGGTACCGAGTCTTGTAGGACCGCTTATGTTTCTTTCTCGCCGACGGCCAGGCGTACGCGGTGGAGGAGGAGAGAGCGATAGCTGGTTCTTGGGGGACACCTTATTCGCCCCCGACACAGACGGGTGGCCAGCGAGGGTAGGTGGGCTTGAACTGCATGCGGTACCGGGCGCGCCCACGCGACGGCGGCGTGCCGGCCTCGGCTCATGCCGTGCCCCGCTGGCTCTGCTTCTCCTTGGCGCGATTGGAACGGAGCGGCATCTGCTCCGCGGTGGTCTTCCAGGTCCTCGCGATGGGCGTCGCCGCTTCGGGATCTTGGGCGGATCAGCCTTCGCGCAATGATGTCCCAGGCGAACTGACTGGCCGAGCCGATCTCCACCATCGTCTCACCGAGGAGCATTACGAGCAACGACGTCCTGTCCCATGGGCCGCGCAGTCGCCGCCTCCGATCTTTGTTCTGGTTTGCTAGATGGGAAGGAGGTCGTCCCTTCACGTCTCGTGTGGCATGGATTGCAGGGTAATTGTTTTGAGCAAGCACCAGCAATCGCAGCGCACAAATTAAGGAGATCTAATTTCGATCAGTTTCCTATTTTCGGGCGATAGTAGAGATCGCGAACGTGGGACGGCAGAGTTTTCGTCCGCCCACGAATATCGCTAAACGGAGTTTTGGCTAAGGGTTAGTGTAATCTTAGCGGTTAGATTAGATTAAGTGGTCCCGATCATGAGGCTATAATTGATCCGTGCTGTTTTGTGTAGGTTAGGCTGAGTACACTTAGCTATGAATATGTTCGCTTGTTTAATAGTAGTAGAGATAGAGAAGTAGAGATGAAGGCGGGCGTTTTCCTGCAAAAAGAGGACCAACGCACAGTAGGCACTGGATTTGGATCGGACGGCTGTAGAAGAGAGGATGCAGGGATGCACAAACATGTGTGGATTCATATGATATGACGCCTGGATATAAACTTCTCATCGGTTAAGCACACGGCTGTTTATGTAATTTCTGTAATTTTGCTATCGGTTAAGCATGCAGTGTAAATCGATCCCGTTTCTCAGATTTCCACCGACGATCGATTCCAAAGCTGCCGGAGATCTTTTCGCCTCCGCCTCCGAGGCTGCATCGTCTCCGGTATCCTCTCTTCTTCCTCCACCTCCCCCGCCTCCTCTCTCCACCGCCTCCTCTCGGCCGCCGCTACCGCCACCGCCCCCCGCGTCTCCCCAAACCCTAGCTTCGCCGTGGAGGACTACCTCGTTGACACCTGCGGCCTCACACGACCGCAGGCCGCCAAGGCCTCCGCAGGCTCTCCCACCTCAAGTCCCCTTCAAAGCCCGATGCCGTCCTCACCTTCTTCGCCAGCCTCGGCCTCTCCGACGCCGACGTCGCCGCCCTCGTCGCCAAGGACCCACAGTTCCTCTGTGCCGGCGTGAAGAAAACCCTGTCCCCCAAGGTCGTCGCACTCACCGGCGTCAGTCTCTCGCGTCCTGAAATCGCGCGCCTCGTCTCGCTTGCCGGTGAGTATTTCAGACGTAGATCTGTTGCCTCGAGGTTACCCTACTTCATGTCCCTCTTCGGCTCCTACAAGGACCTCCTCCGGGTACTCAAGCACGGCCCCAATCTCCTCGCATGCGACCTCGACAGGGTTGTCAAGCCGAATGTCGCCTCCCTGCGGGGAGTGCAGGCTAGATGCTTGCAATATTACCAAGCTGTGCATCTCTGTGCCATGGCTGCTCCGCAATAACCCGGAACGTGTCCGGGCAATGACGGTGTGGGTTGAAGGGCTTGGTGTGCCCTGTTGATCAGGGATGTTCAGGCATGCGCTACAAGTTGTCGCATTTTCTGATGTGGAGAAGATCACCGCCAAAGTGGATCTCTGGAAGAAGACGTTCAGGTGGTCAGATATCGAGGTGGGCATTGCTGTTTCTAAGGCTCCATGGGTGCTGACGAAGGCCAAGGATCACTGCAGCGCAGGTCTGAGTTCGTCATCTCCGAGGTGGGGTTGGAACCTGGGTACATTGCTTATCGCCCGGCAATGCTCACTTACAGTCTCGAAGGCTGGATGAGACCCCGGTACTATGTTGTAAAGTTTCTCAAGGAAAATGGATTGCTCAAGCGTGACCCGAGCTACTTTACCGTTTTCAAGGAGTCCGAGAAGGCATTCAAGAAGATGTTCATACACCCTCATAAGGAAGCTGCGCCGCACCTTGAAAAAGACAATGATGGTGCTTGCAAAGGGGAAGTGCCCACTAATTTCAGATTCACATAACCCAGGAATGGGCTCTAATGTAAGAGCATCTCCAGCCGCGCCGCCAACAGCCCCCCCAAGGCCGTTTTTTAGCGCTGGCCCCGAAAAATCGGCCCAGTCGCGCCCCCACTATCCTGTTTTTAGCCGGATTGGGCCGAAATTGGCGCCGACGCACCCAACCCGAACCCGGCGCACTGGGGGAGCCCGGGGTGCCGGCGTGAACGTTTTGGCGAGAAAGAGTGGCGGGACCGGCGCGTCAGCGAGGCGAAGGCTGGTCGTCCTCGTCGTCTCGGTTTTCCCGCGGGAAATCAATGCCAAGGCTGCCGCTGGTCAGCCTGCCATTGATTCACGGGCGGCGCAGTGCGGCGACGCCGCCCCGCCTTCCGCCACGCGTTCGCACTACGCGGCCGCCCCCGAGCCGCTATAAAAGGCGCGCCTGGCCGCGCCGGTGAGTCACCCATCCATCGGCAGTCCTCGCCGCCGCACTTCCTCCCCTCTCTCCGCCGTTCGAGCCCCCCT
>LR738712.1:885673265-885684873 GCA_902687465.1 Secale cereale | reverse complement strand
GAGGTACCCCGGCGACGCGCCGGCGGCCAACGGTTTCGGTCGCCGCTCGCTGCATGAGTGGGAGGCCTACCTCCTCCACGAGGCCAACTACCCCGAGCCGCCCGACGTACGCGCTCCGTCGCGATGGAGGCTCAGCGCCGGCGGGGTCCCTGTCCCCCTCTGCCCGTCCCCGAGACGCCCGCATATTTCCACGCCGAGATCGAGCGTGCGCGGGCGTCCCTGACGGCCGCGGAGCGGGTGCTCCCGGAGTACGCCACCGGCAACCACGCGGCGTGGGCGGCGTACTTCAACCGCCGGCAGGAGGAGCGGCTTGCCTCCACCAACAACGCGCGGACGCCGCGCGGCTGCAACAACAGCGAGGGCCACCGCCTGTGGTGGGGCATCCCGGGCCGCACGCTCAGCGGCGTCCTCGCGCACCTCGAGGGCGGCAACGACCCGCCGTTCGAGTACCCGACCGCTCGGAGCAGCGGCGCGTGGCTGCCGAGGAGGATGATGGGTTGGCCATCCTCCTCTTCCTCCTCCTCCCGATCCTCCTCTCACTCCTCCGGCGCGCCAGCGTTGGTCAGCGTCAAGCCAGAGCCGGCTGAGACGCCGCTCGGTAGGCGCACCCGCGGCGCCGGCCTCGTCTTCAACTACGGCGGTTGTGGCTCCTCCTCCTCGGCCCCTCCTCGCCTCGTCAAGCCGAAGAGGGAGCCAGGGCTGGCGACAGTGAATCTGGAGCCGGGGCTCGCCGCCGTGAAGCTGGAGCCTGCTCTCGCCGAGGAGGTCGACGACGAAGAAGAGGCCTCCTTGAAGTGGGCGTGCAAGGACTACGCGCGCATGGAGCTAGACCGCCAGCACCGCGCCCTGAAGGAGATCGCTGAACGCCGCCGCCGTGAAGCAGCGCGCCGGGGCGAGGGGTCGAGCAGCGACGCCGGCCGTGTCAAGGAGGAGAAGCAGGAGGACGACGCCGGCGACGAATACGCCCTGCTCAGTGCCTACTTCGGCCCGTAGTTTATGGTTTTTTTTCGTCCATTTTATTCGTGTAAAAAACATCTGAAATTTGGCCGTGTTTGCTGAAATTTGGCCGAACAGTGGGGACGTCTGGGCCCGACCTGGGGGCGACGGCCGGGGACGTGCTCGCCCCCACGCCGAAAAAAACGCCGGTTCGCCCCCAAGCGGCGATTTTCGGCGCGTCTTGAGGGTGCAACGGCTGGAGATGCTCTAACTGTGTGCTTGTTGTTCGTTGATGTATGTCTGTTAGATGCTGGGTTGGTTGTTGTTAACATGTGATGAAACTGAAAATGTGATCCCTGAATACCGACATGTAATCTCTTCACTCAGCATAGAACAAACCATGGGCCGGCTATCAATTTTTTTGTCCTCATTCATATTTTTAAACACACGTATTGGAACTAATAAGTGTAAGATCAGGCCATTCTGCAATGCATTTAAATTACATTTTTCAAGTTCGTTGCTGGTGTATTGAGACAATTAGCCAAGGTAAGGTCTCCTTCATGTTGGTAATTCACTCCTAACGATCTATTAATGTTTTTGCAATTCATAGTGCATAATTGGAGGATCAATCTGATGCCCATCTCAAATTTAGGTAAATAGCCTTTTTGGAAGAAACTGGAGAAGTGGAGAGGATGTTTCCTCCTGGTGTTAGTGTTTCTTATTTAGGGCCTAGGGTCAATTCACCTGGCTTTGGCTTAATCTATTTTTCAACCATGGTTTGATAAAAGAAAAATCATTTTGGTTTGCTCATGTGCAGATTCATAACGATCTGTTTTTGCTTTAACTAACTATAAGTAAAGATGGATGCATTCATTCAACCATGGATAGTGTAGACAAGTGAGTTCTCCCTTTGGTTATCAGAAGCAACGATTTGGAACCATTGGTCATATTGGAAATACCTACTGGGCTGCAGGATGAAATGTGCAGGGCTCACATGTACAGGTTATCTGCTAAAGAGAGATGCCCACTTGATTAAACATCAAACTGTCACAGGGAGGAGGGTTGGCATCATTTAAGTTCAAGCAAGTAAACTTAGGTGCCTCTGTTCATTTTATGCTAGTAATGTTATTGAGACAATGGAGAAGCACTTGCTGTAGTGATGTTATCGAAACAAAGAAGCACTAACTTTGTACTGTGTTTGTTGTGGATTTGCATGCTCTGCATCATGGCCAGAAATCATGTGTTTATTGTGGATGGCAGGTTAAGATTTTTAGTTCATTATTATGTTATGGTTCTGTGGGTAATTCTTTGTGCCAAGCACCACCGGGAGGTTCACTAGCAGCTAGTTGGTGTTTCTTCCTTCTATAACTGAGCTACCTCTTCTTTAGTTTGGCTAAAACTGGGTGCTTAATTTATTACTTTGGTCGTTGTGATTGTGAATATAGGAACCAAATAGTTGGTATCATGTACATCCATGCTCTAGATACATGGTCTGAATATCTGCAGGGACTGCAGGTTCTTAATTACTTACCCCTAGTGTTCTTGTTTGTTCAAAATGCTGCACATAATCTGCTATCCTTTTGGGGCAGATTACTTCCAACTGGCCACATACTCTGTACTCCCTCCGTAAACTATTATAGGAGTGTTTAGATCACTATTTTAGTAATCTAAACGCTCTTATATTAGTTTACAGAGTGATACTTGATTATTGGGTGTTCATCTGGAGAAGGATATCACTAAGTTCAGTGACAGATAGTGTCCTCATGATTTTTGCAAGGGAAAATTTTGGTAGAGAAGAATACACTGCACTGGTATGAACTTGTCCTTTGTCATTTCATATTGACACGCATACTGGAACTAAGAGAGTAAGATCACAGCATCCTACAACTGCTCTGAAGAATCAGTGAGTAGTATTTCTGCACACTCTTTATCTTTACATTCTGAAATGGCCATCGCCGTTTTCAATGCAATCCTCAATCTATCTTTCCAAGAAAGAATGTTTCCGTTCTGGCCATGAAGATGATAACAAGTCTCAGACTTCCCTTCGGAATTGGACTTCTTTTTCCACGGGAAACTATTTTGGATTTGTTGATTTGTTGATCAATGCGCGGAGGATACAATTTTAATCCATTTTCCTGGTTTCTTGCTCTAGTTCTTCTAAGCTGAAAATCCCCATCCTTCCTGCAGTATCTTTGTTTATAAGATATTAACTGTTCTCAAAGCATGCCATTGTTTACTAGTAACGTTATCACTTTTTTTTTGTTTACTTGTCTTGTGTATTTTTGGATGGCCTACTAAATATATCATCCGTCCCAAATTACTTGTCTTCGATTTTTCTAGATATGGATGCATCCAGACACTACTTATCACTATGTAACAGATGTTTCGAATGCTTAGAGCATCTCCAGCCGCGCCCCAACAGGCCCCCCAGGCCACTTTTTTGGCGCCGGTGCCGAAAAAACAGCCCAGCCGCGCCCCCAGGACTCAATTTTTCGCCGGATTCGGCCGAAACTGGCGCCGGCAGACCCAGGGCGAACCCGGCCTGTTGGGAGGGCGCCTGGGGACGCCGGACGAAGAGAAAAGGCGCGTGGGGTCCTGCTTGTCGGCGAGAGCCTTCCTTTTCCCGCCGTTTCCCCCACCACTTCCTTCCATTCCCGCCCTTTCTCCCGCCATTCTACATGCCTTCCTCTCCTCTCGCCGCCGCCATGCCGCCGAAGAAGTACACAGCCCCCAGGCCCGCCGTCGCTGCGGATGCCGATGCCTCGCCGCCGAAGCAGAGGAAGCCGAGGGCGCCACCGTCAAAGCCTCCTGGGATGTCGAACGCCGAGTTGAAGGTCGAGATCGTTCGCCAGTCGGCCGCCACCACCGACCGGCGGAACAGGTCCAATAAGCAGAAAGAGCGTGCAGCGTCGGCGGCGGCGATGGCGGCTGCGGCAGCGTCGGAGACATCCCGCGCCCGGATGATGCCTCCTCCCGGTCATCAGGCCGCCTGGAGCCAGCAGAGCATCGGGTCGCCGGCGAGCTTGACGCCTTCGCCGCAGCTGTGGGGGTGCGCGCCGTCCCCTGGCTATGCCGACGGCGATACCCACAGTGGGTTCAACCCCAACATCACCTTCCCCACGGCCAGCGCACGCCTTCCCCCACGTTCGCCGGCATCCAGTACCCCCCGTACAACTACTCGCCGCCGGAGTACGCGACCTCCCCGTCGCCAACGCAGCCAACGCCACGGCGTGGTGCCCTGCTCTACTCGCAGGCCTCATCATCGTAGCACGGCGGCGACGAGGGGATGTACGCTGCGGCCGCCGCTTCCCCTGGATTCCATTCGCCGGAGGAGGTGCTCTACGACGCCGACGAGATGGGCGACGAGCACGAGTTCGCCAAGGAGGAGGAGGAGGCTGAGGAGGATGAGGAGGAGGAGCAGGCGCCTGCGACGAGGAGGAGGAGCAGGCGCCTGCGGCGACGAGGAAGGGGAAGAAAAGAAAGCGCGGAGTCAGGACTGGCGAGCCGTGCGTCAAGTGGATGTCCAAAGAGGACAAATGCCTCGCTGAAGCATGGAAGATCGTCTACCTCGACGCGGTCACCGCCACGAACCAGAGCGCCGACACGTACTGGGAGTGCATCAAGTCGGAGTTCGACGAGCGGAAGTTGGTCGACCCGTACTTCGCCGGCATCCACAGGAACCGCGGCGCGAAGGCCATGGCGAATCACTGGGCGCTCATCCAGGCGGCGTGCAACAAATGGCACGGCATCGCCGAGGAGGTGGCTGCTCGGCCAGAGAGCGACGAGAGTGTCGAGGGAAAGGTATGGACACGCCGGCGACCATAGTTTTCTTTCGGCGTATCCACGTATGCCTCGCCGACCGTAATTCTCTTTCGGCACAGATGTTGCGCATGTTCGCCATGTTTCGGCAGGACAGCAGCCCCGAGCAGGAGTTCAAGTACCTCCACGTGTTTTCCCGGATCTACAAGTGCGAGAAGTGGACAGACGTCCGGCGTACGCTGGCCGAGGCAAGGGAGATGTACCAGCCGAACGCGCCGGCACCGGGGGCGTCGGCCGGCCGCCCTGATGGCAACAAGAAGGCCAAGGCGGCAAGGTATGCCGCTGATGGGCCTCTAACCCCTCGTTGGTTACCCCAAGTGGAAGGTGTGAGATGCAGTGTTGTGGAAGTTTTTCCCTTAGCAAAGATGCCAAGGATCGAATCCCCAGAGACTCCTAGGTTCAACAAGTAGGTGTCAACTGCTAACGGCGCCAGATATTAGCAATCAACGTGGACCTGCACACAGATACAAATAACTTTGCTCCCAACGAGTACAGAGAGGTTGTCAATCCCTCCGGCCTTGTAGTTCACAAAGGATTAAACGCAAATGATAGTAGTGATAGATAATGTTTGCAATAGTAAATAAAAGCGAAAAGTAAATAGCGGATGTGATCAATGATGGTAATATGGACCGGAGTCTCATGATGTTCACTAGTGATGTCTCTCTCCCAAAAGACGATAAAACAGCTATGTGAGGTAAACGAATTACAGCTGGGCAATTGACAGGACCACGAACGCAAACCAATGCTGACTACATTGCAAGAAAGGTTGAGGTTCAAAGCATGGGCGGTACGCCAAAGTAAGTAGACCGAAATCCATCAATATCTACTACTAATCATCCACCTTGAGATATCTATCCAGAACATCTCGCTGGTATTAAGTTGCGAGCCCCACCCATAGTCTAAACTCAAAGCAACAGACAACTGCATTAAAAGAACTTTGCGTAAAGTAAACAATCCTTGCACCCGCGGGCACAAGCACCGTTGTTTTCCCCCTTGTGGTAACAACACATCCCCTAGACTCATGTTTCTGTCACTCAAGCTAGTCATCGAGGGGCATGAACCCACAATCAAGCATAACGTTCCCTCTTGGAGTCACTACGTATTACTTGGCCAAAGCAATAAATAACAACGGAGAACATGCAAGAGTTACTTACGAACATAAATATAAAAGAGGTAGATCAAATATATTACTCAATCACAATCTGAACATAATCTCATAATCCATCGGATCCCAGCAAACTCGTCATAGCAACAGCATAAGGATTACATATGTGCCTCGGTCATGTAGGGCAGCTCACGAGGACTAATTAGTGAAGCACAAGAACGGGAGGAGAACATCACATAGCTACTGGTCATGGACTCATGGTCCAAGGGAGACTACTCACAACTCATCCGGAAGGCGTCCATGGTGGTGGAGAGGCTCCCGATGGTGATCCTCCCCTCCGGCAGAGTGCCGGGAAGAGTTCTCCTGGTGCTCCCGATCTTGGAAGCGGCGGCGGCGGCGGAACAGAGATGAGATCGCGAAAAAGAGTTCCTGTCCCGAGGGTTTCGAAGGACGCTCTAAATATATGCCAAAGGGGGGCACCAGACGGGGCTCGGGGGGCCCAGGCGCCCCCCGGCGCGGCCCGGGGGGGGGGGGCGCGCCGCCAGGGCGCCTGGGGCCCTGGTGGCCCCCCCCGGTTGTACTTCGGGCGCAAGGTAGGTTCTGGAACGCTGATTTTTTATATAATTTTTCTGGATTTTTCCTGACAGTTCTCGTGATGTGAAAACCTGAAATACAAAAACAGCCGAAAACAGAAACTGGCACTGGGGTGCACTGGATTAGTAGGTTAGTCCAAATATGATCAAAAGTGTATGGAAGTGTATGAATATCATAGCAATATCACCCAAAAGTGGCATGGAGCAAGCAGAAATTATAGATACGTTTTGGACGTATCAACATCCCCAAGCTTAATTCCTGCTCGTCCTCGAGTAGGTAAATGATAACAAGAATACTTTTTGTGGTGACATGCTATTAACCATATAGGACTTTTTATAGTCATATGAAAAAAGCTTACCGAGACAATGATTCTATAGTAATTAAGTTGCCTCATGAGAAAATCACAAATGACTAAAAGTTTTACAATATGAAACTGGAACATCAAATAGATTTGCAATGAACATGATGTGCAAATATGATAAAGTGATATCTAGCTTGCCCCCTTTAGTGAAGCAAGACATAAATGCAGGGGCACCTTCAAGGTTTAAGTGATGACTAGATACAATGATTTCAAAATAAACGATATCACAATCATGCAAAAGACAATGCTACTTTGGAACAATGCACATTACACTTAGAATGACAATCATGCTCTCAGTAGTTGGTGCTTGAAGAAAGAAGGTGGAGACTCGAAAAGTAAAAGAATGGTTATGTGCTAGAGCTTTTTATTTTGAAAACATAGAAGCAATTTTGTCAATGGTAGTTGTACTTCATATGTGTCATGCATAAGACATCCTATAAGTTGCAAGCCTCATGCATCGAATACCAATAGTGCTCGCACCTTGTCCTAATTAGCTCGGATTTCCATGGGTTATCATTGCATTACATATGTTTCAACCAAGTGTCACAAAGGGGTACCTCTATGCCACCTGTACAAAGGTCCAAGGAGATAAATCACATTTGATTTCTCGTTTTTGATAGATCTCAACTTGAGGACATCCATACCGGGACAACATAGAAACTAGATGATGGACTCCTCTTTAATGCTTAAGCATATTCTCATAAGAGATTGAGGATTAATGTCCAAGCTAAAACTTCCACCATGATACATGGCTTTGGTTGGCGGCCCAATGTTCTTCTCTAACAATATGCATACTCATTCAACCCATGGCAAATCACCCTTACTTCAGACAAGACGAACATGCATAGCAACTCACATGATATTCAACAAAAGTGTGACAGTTGATGGCGTCCCCAGAAACATGGTTACCGCTCAGCAAGCAACTTATAAGAAATAAGATACATAGGCAACATATTCTTTACCACAATAGTTTTTAAGCTACTTTCCCATGAGCTATGTATTGCAAAGTTAGTCTGCTTAGTACAGGTGGAGGTTAGCAAAAGACTGGGAGCGACCAACTAAGAGAGCAATGACGGTCATAATCATGCAGAGCGACAAAGCAACATTGAATCAGGCATGGTAGTTATATCGCTACTCAGAAATAAAAGATCATCAAGGCTTGACAGACTTTCTTTACAGTCTTAAATATGCGTGAGCATACGCCAAGTCAATCAAAATAAATTCTCGAAGGAAGATATTACTAAACCATACCACATCATAGGCAAACAAATCATGTTGGTACTCCAATAACACATTGGGAATCCCCCAGCTATTTGAGACTAACCATAAGAAAACCTGAACTACTAAGCGCCATTATGCACGTAGCATCTTTATCATAGACATATTAACCAATGCAATGGAAGCAAACTCTCTTAATAAGATAAGCATGATAATTAAAGAGAGTTCAAGCAACCAACTAAACAAAAGCTCTTTGAAAAGATAAGCATGAATACTAAGAGCTGAACATGATAGTAGCTATTAAAAGACAAAGAACACACACAGCAAAGATAGACATGAAAATTCTATGTTATGTTCTAGGTAGAAGTGGAGCGTGTTTCTCTCCCACATAAAGAAAGCTGAGTTCCGACTCGTTATGAAAAACTAAAAGCAAGACGCTCCAAGCATAGCACTTAACACACGAAGTGATAAAAATATAGCGGAACGAAAGACGAACTGATAATGTTGATGGAGAAGGGGATGCACGGGGGCATCCCCAAGCTTAGACGCTTGAGTCTCCTTGAATATTTCTTGGGGGTGCACGGGGGCATCCCCAAGCTTGAGCGCTTGACACTCCTGAATCTTTTTATCATCTTCCCTCGCACACTTGAAAACTCCCTTCATACATAACTCATCATAATCTGATTAGCGAGGTTAGTACCCTTAATAAAATAATTGTTCCTTGCTGGAAATAAAGATATTCTTGAAGGTCTACTGTTTCTCAAGATTGACAAAAGGTTTTTGCAAAGAAAAAGCAAGCTCTTGGTTTGCAAAATGAAGGAAAGGCAAAACAGGACAGAATCTGTGAAAAACAGAACAGCAGGTAGTAATTGATTTTTTCGGGGCACTTCTGCAACTCAAATCAAAAAACTCAGAACTGACACACGAAAGACAATTATATAGAGAACGCTGTCGAAAAAATTCAGACCAAAAAGATGATCTGGTGATTTTATACGAATTTTTCTATCCAAGGACAGAATCTGTTTCCTGGACAGCACCTCACAACTTTTGAACTTTCTAGCAATCAGAGGCTATACTTGGCACAAATATGAAAAGAAAAGATACAATGATGATGCTACTGTAGTAAACAACATCAAGACTCAACAAAAGCAAAATATAAAAATTTATTCATGTGGGCTGCCTCCCAAAAGCGCTTTCTTTTATGCCTTTAAGCTAGGAATAATGCATAGAGATCAAGTTGTATCAATTGAACCATCATCAAGATCATCAAAAAGCTCTTCAATAATACAACTAGTCTTAAGAGGACTCTCAAATAAAGGCCTCATAGAGATACTCCTAGATAGAAGACCAAAAGGATAAAGTCAAGGGAAGATTCATTTATAAATTTATCAAAGACAGGTGTTTCTTCCAAGGTCTTTACAGTTTCAACCCCTTTGGCAATAGATGGATTACTTTTAGAACGGGGAGCCTTTGGAACGTGAACGAACTTAGGCTCCCTCTTTGCCGGAGTTTCTACCTTTTTGGTTTTGATCGAGGAGAAGGTAGTTCCTAGGGTATCAAATATTTCCTCAATCTTGTCTATCCTAGAAGAGTCCAAGTCATGGAATTTGACGGTCTCCAAAATTTTAAAATTTTTATGCATGGAGCTATCAAGTCTATTCAAATTCCCTTGGATCTTACGATCCAACTCATTTATCTTATTAATGCTTGGCATCTCTAGCTCTATTTTTTCAAGTTTTTTCATAATGTGAGCTAGGGTGATGTCCTCTCGAATGCTAACAACAGGGAGATTCCCAACAAGATTTTCAATAATACTAAGAGACTCCCAAACTGGGGCCTCTAGGAAATTCCCATTGATAGCACTATCTAGAATAAACCTATTCCAAGAAGTAATTCCAACATAAAAATTTCTAAGCAAGATAGTAGTAGGTTGCTTCTTGGTGGCTCTTTTTTGTGAATCATTAATTCTATACCAAGCATCTTTCAAACTTTCCCCACCTCTTTGTTTAAAGGTGAGAACTTCTGCCTCGTCAAAGACAAAAGGACCCGACATAATGACAACTAAAGAACGAGATAACTATTTTTGTGATTTTCGATAAAAGGTACTAAAGCAAAAACTGAAAGGTAAACTAACAAGACTAAAAAGCAAAGGTAAAAGATAGCATGCAACTCCCCTATCCTGAAGAGTGGAGTCCCCGGCAACGGCGCCAGAAAAACTCCTTGATGGGCCTCTAACCCCTCGTTGGTTACCCCAAGTGGAAGGTGTGAGATGCAGTGTTGTGGAAGTTTTTCCCTTAGCAAAGATGCCAAGGATCGAATCCCCAGAGACTCCTAGGTTCAACAAGTAGGTGTCAACTGCTAACGGCGCCAGATATTAGCAATCAACGTGGACCTGCACACAGATACAAATAACTTTGCTCCCAACGAGTACAGAGAGGTTGTCAATCCCTCCGGCCTTGTAGTTCACAAAGGATTAAACGCAAATGATAGTAGTGATAGATAATGTTTGCAATAGTAAATAAAAGCGAAAAATAAATAGCGGATGTGATCAATGATGGTAATATGGACCGGAGTCTCATGATGTTCGCTAGTGATGTCTCTCTCCCAAAAGACGATAAAACAGCTATGTGAGGTAAACGAATTACAGCTGGGCAATTGACAGGACCACGAACGCAAACCAATGCTGACTACATTGCAAGAAAGGTTGAGGTTCAAAGCATGGGCGGTACGCCAAAGTAAGTAGACCGAAATCCATCAATATCTACTACTAATCATCCACCTTGAGATATCTATCCAGAACATCTCGCTGGTATTAAGTTGCGAGCCCCACCCATAGTGTAAACTCAAAGCAATAGACAACTGCATTAAAAGAACTTTGCGTAAAGTAAACAATCCTTGCACCCGCGGGCACAAGCACCGTTGTTTTCCCCCTTGTGGCAACAGCACATCTCCTAGACTCATGTTTCTGTCACTCAAGCTAGTCATCGAGGGGCATGAACCCACAATCAAGCATAACGTTCCCTCTTGGAGTCACTACGTATTACTTGGCCAAAGCAATAAATAACAACGGAGAACATGCAAGAATTACTTACGAACATAAATATAAAAGAGGTAGATCAAATATATTACTCAATCACAATCTGAACATAATCTCATAATCCATCGGATCCCAGCAAACTCATCATAGCAACAGCATAAGGATTTACATATGTGCCTCGATCATGTAGGGCAGCTCACGAGGACTAATTAGTGAAGCACAAGAACGGGAGGAGAACATCACATAGCTACTGGTCATGGACTCATGGTCCAAGGGAGACTACTCACAACTCATCCGGGAGGCGTCCATGGTGGTGGAGAGGCTCCCGATGGTGATCCTCCCCTCCGGCAGAGTGCCGGGAAGAATTCTCCTGGTGCTCCCGATCTTGGAAGCGGCGGCGGCGGCGGAACAGAGATGAGATCGCGAAAAAGAGTTCCCGTCCCGAGGGTTTCGAAGGACGCTCTAAATATATGCCAAAGGGGGGCACCAGACGGGGCTCGGGGGGCCCAGGCGCCCCCCCGGCGCGGCCCAGGGGGGG
>LR738712.1:885658358-885673221 GCA_902687465.1 Secale cereale | reverse complement strand
CCTGGGGCCCTGGTGCCCCCCCCCGGCTGTACTTCGGGCGCAAGGTAGGTTCTGGAACGCTGATTTTTTATATAATTTTTCTGGATTTTTCCTGACAGTTCTCGTAATGTGAAAACCTGAAATACAAAAACAGCCGAAAACAGAAACTGGCACTGGGGTGCACTGGATTAGTAGGTTAGTCCAAATATGATCAAAAGTGTATGGAAGTGTATGAATATCATAGCAATATCACCCAAAAGTGGCATGGAGCAAGAAGAAATTATAGATACGTTTTGGACGTATCAGCCGCGCCTTCCGCCAAGCGTCTACAGGCGTCCATCGAGCAGTGCATCGCCGACGCCAAGAGCCATGCCGTCGAGAGGGAGGCGAAAGCAGACGCGCGATGGTCGGCGATCATGTCGACGGGCCAGGTCAAGCTCGACCTGCTCCGGACGAATGTCGCCGCCAAAAAGAGGAACACCGATTTGGCATTCCTGATGGCAGCGGACGTGACGGTGATGTCGGCGACGGACGGGCCGGCCAGGGAGTGGTACTTGCGGGAGCGTGGCCTCATCTTGGACGGCATGCCGACGGACACGCCAACTGCCACGACGAACATATCGACCCCGCTGGCGAGCCCCAGCGACGACGTGTCGCCTACCTCGACGCCCGGCAGCCCGCAGACGTCACCTACGGACACCAACGCCGACGCCGACGCCGAAGCCGATGCAGAAACCCAGGATGGCGCCGCCGAGGACATCGCCGTGGCCGCCACTTGATGTACTCGTCTTCCTGTCTTTTTTTGCTACGCGGAACTATGATGATGATCGCCGAGCTGTGGCGAGTGGTCGCCGAACTATGGCACTTTTGTAGCGGGAAGTGGTATTTCAAAATTCCACGGCGTCTTGGGGGTGGGACCTGGGGGCGTGGCTCGGCCAAGATTGCCCCCAGCGCCAAATTCGCGCCGGGGGTGCCTTGGGGGGCCGAACGAGTGGAGATGCTATTAGCTACTATTCGTACCAGAAGAACAAATTGATGCTTGTATGTATATGGTACTGAAAAGCAAAGGGAATTTCATACAATAAGGGAACTTATGTTAGGGTAACCTTGAAAAGGGTTATGACATTACCATGTTAATTTCTTCCATATAATTTAGCTTTCATTCCATAGTAGCACATTCTATATAGATAATGTGAGCATCGTCATCCCTTGGCATGTTTTTGTAAAGATGTACCATGTGTTTTGCAAATTTATATCTAGGAAGTTGGAGTAGGGAAAGAAAAAAGCTAGATGGGATGCCATGTTGTTTTGAATCTTGCAGAAATTCAAACATAGGAATTACTACGTGCCTCAGTTTACGAACCAAGTTGTATACAAGGATAGTGCACATTTGCTTGCTCCTGATGTGAGGCTGTAGAAGTTGGAAGAAATGATATCGCAGGTGTGTGCTTCCAGTAAGACAAAGGAGGGCTTCCTCTCGGAAACATTCTACGATGACAGAGTCACACCAAAGCGGAGTGCTCCCTCCCGCTAGGGTTTTCGCCGCCGCGCACCCCGGCAACTCCCGCCCCCTCTCCCCCCTCCCCTCCCGTTCCCGCCCCTGCGCCGCCTCCCCGGGAGGTGGCCGGGGCGGCGCGCCCCTCCCCTCCCTCTCGGCCCCCACCTCCGGTGGATCTCCCCCTCCGCCGCCGATGGGTGCCCCCGGCGCTGGCCCGGGTGGTGCCGGCGGCGGCAGGCCCTTATGTCCCCGCGCGCTCGTCTCCTTCCCGGGGCTGGTGACGGCGGCGGTGCTACTCGGTGATGTCTACACACGCTTCTACTCTTGTAGACTATGTTGGGCCTCCAAGCGCAGAGGTTTGTAGGACAGCGGCAATTTCCCTCAAGTGGATGACCTAAGGTTTATCGAACTCAGGGAAGTAGAGGTTGAAGATGGTCTCTCTCAAGCAACCCTGCAACTAAGATACAAGAAGTCTCTTGTGTCCCCAACACACCTAATACACTTGTTAGATGTATAGGTGCACTAGTTCGGCGAAGAGATGTTAAATGGCAAATGATATGGATGGCAAAACAAAGTAATATAAATATGTAATAAAAAGTGCAGCAAGCAAACAAGTGGTAAACATGAGCACAAATGGTATTGCGATGGTGGAAACAAGGCCTAGGGTTCATACATTCACTAGTGGCAACTCCCAACAACATTAACATAATCGAATCACATGATATTTCCCATTAAACATGCAAAGGGGACACACTCGGAGGTCATTCCTTCGTGGTCAAGAGAGGACGAGAATTATGTAGGGCTACAAAAGCACACCTCAAAGTTCATAGTTCCCAATCTAAGGATTTCCCAATGTCACCGCGGCCATCCAAAGAGAGTCCCACAATCACCACAACATATCTAAAGGATAGTCAAAGACAAGCACCAAGAGACTCTCAATCTTCAATCAACACACAAGAGAGGAAATCACTCATGAAAATACTTTTCTAATCCATGTCCAATAGACCGCTGTCACCTTGGTCTCGGGGATTATACTAGATAAAGACAAGTGAGTACATCAATCCAATACATAGAGGAAGGGGAAATGTCATGGGATCACCCTAGATTAACATAGCCTATGATCACAACGAAGATCACATCATGGGAGAGAGAATTGACCACATAGCTACTGGTAAGAACCTCAGCCCCGAGGAGGAACTACTCCCGCATCATGGAGGGAGGAAGCAACGTCGATGGAGATGAATCCGGGGGCACTTCCCCGTCCCGGCAGGGTGCCGGCGCAGGAATTCTGGTCCCCCGAAGCTTGATGGCGATGGCGGCGGAGATCGGAATTGCGTCTGGAGAAAAGGGGTCTGGAATCAGGGTTTTCTCGACGGACCTTAAATATATGCCAAAGGGGGTCACCAGGGGAGTCCTGGGGGGCCCAGGCGCCCCCCCGGCGCGGCCTAGGGTTGGGCCGCCTGGAGCCTCTGTGGGTCTCCTCCGGCTGCACTTTGGCCGCACGGTAGCTCCTGGAACGCTGATTTTTTATATATTTTTTCTGGATTTTTCCTGGATTTTTCCTGGCAGTTCTCGTAATGTGAAAACCTGAAATACAAAAACAGCCGAAAACAGAAACTGGCACTGGGGTGCACTGAGTTAATAGGTTAGTCCAAATATGATCAAAAGTGTATGGAAGTGTATAAATATCATAGCAATATCGCCCAAAAGAGGCATGGAGCAAGCAGAAATTATAGATACGTTTTGGACGTATCAACATCCCCAAGCTTAATTCCTGCTCGTCCTCGAGTAGGTAAATGATAACAAGAATAATTTATGTGGTGACATGCTATTAACCATATAGGACTTATTCGTAGTCATATGACAAAAGCTTACTGAGACAATGAATCTGTAGTAATTAAGTTGCCTCATGAGAAAATCACAAAGAACTGAAAGTTTTACAATATGATACTGAAACATCAAATAGATTTGCAATGAACATGATGTGCAAATATGATAAAGTGATATCTAGCTTGCCCCCTTTAGTGAAGCAAAACATAAAATCAGGGGCACCTTCAAGGTTTAAGTGATGACTAGATACAATGATTTCAGAATAAACGATATCACAATCATGCAAAAGACAATGCTACTTTGGGACAATGCACATTACACTCAGAATGACAATCATGCTCTCAGTAGTTGGTGCTTTTAAAAGAAGGTGGAGACTCTCGAACCGTGGCTTTTGTTGGCAAGGTTGAAAACCCGTGGTCGGAAGCAAAGACAAAACATGTACCAGAGCTCTTGGTTTTAAAAACAGAGGTAATAATTATTTTTTTGAATATGCATGTTTCATCAACGAATGCTAGCAGATAACTCAATTACTTTCTGAGATGGACAAGTTTCGAGGAACGGCTCCCGAATGAGGACGATCACATCCTCTTAATCTCCTTTGTTTATCACTGCCAAAGTTTTCTGATTTCTCATGAACAAAGCGTGAAGGAGGGTTTGTTTGTTATATTAATTTTGAGCCGGGCGCACTCATTGCCAGTTCCTTCTCGTATTATGGGTTTGCACATTATACATGCAATCCCGGGGTGAAGCTTGTCCAACTTAAAAAGATCATGAATTAACTACTACTTCCTCATGAGCTAAAACAGAGGCACAAAATAGAAATGCATTTTTTTGAATAATTTCGAGATGGCACATGAAAGTCTTCGTTAGGAATGGCAGGTAAATACCATGTATAGGAAGGTATGGTGGACTCATATGGCATAACTGGTTTAAAATATTTTGGATGCACAAGCAGTCAGTCCGCTTAGTACAGGCGAAGGTTAGCAAAAGACTGGGAGCGACCAACTAAAAGAGCAATGACGGTCATAATCATGCAGAGCGACAAAGCAACATTGAATCAGGCATGGAAGTTATATCGCTACTCAGAAATAAAAGATCATCAATGCTTGACAGACTTTCTTTACAGTCTTAAATATGCGTGAGCATACGCCAAGTCAATCAAAATAAATTCTTGAAGGAAGATATTACTAAACCATACTACATCATAGGCAAACAAATCATGTTGGTACTCCAATAACACATTGGGAATCCCCCAGCTATTTGAGACTAACCATAAGAAAACATGAACTACTAAGCGCCATTATGCACGTAGCATCTTTATCATAGACATTTCAACCAATGCAACGGAAGCAAACTCTCTTAATAAGATGAGCATGGTAATTAAAGAGAGTTCAAGCAACCAACTAAACAAAGCTCTTTTAGAAAGATAAGCATGAAAGTAAAGAGCTAAGCATGATAGTAGCTATTAAAAGACAAAGAACACACACAGCAAAGATAGACATGAAAATTCTATGTTGTGTTCTAGGTAGAAGTGGAGCATGTTTCTCTCCCAGATAAAGAATGCTGAGTTCCGACTGGTTATGAAAAGCTAAAAAAACTAAAAAGGAAAACTAAAAGCAAGACGCTCCAAGCATAGCACATAACACATGAAGTGATAAAAATATAGTGGAACGAAAGACGAACTAATAATGTTGATGGAGAAGGGGATGCACGGGGGCATCCCCAAGCTTAGACGCTTGAGTCTCCTTGAATATTTCTTGGGGGTGCATGGGGGCATCCCCAAGCTTGAGCGTTTGACACTCCTGAATCTTTTTATCATCTTCCCTCGCACACTTGAAAACTCCCTTCATACATAACTCATCATAAACTGATTAGCGAGGTTAGTACCCTTAATAAAATAATTGTTCCTTGCTGGAAATAAGGATATTCTTGAAGGTCTACTGTTTCTCAAGATTGCCAAAAGGTTTTTGCAAAGAAAAAGCAAGCTCTAGGTTTGCAAAATGAAGGAAAGGCAAAACAGGACAGAATCTGTGAAAAACAGAACAGCAGGTAGTAAATGATTTGTTCGGGGCACTTCTGCAACTCTAATCAAAAAACTCAAAACAGACGCACGAAATACAATTATATAGAGCACGCTGTGGAAAAAATTCAGACCAAAAAGATGATCTGGAGATTTTATACGAATTTTTCTATCCAAGGACAGAATCTGTTTCCTGGACAGCACCTCACAACTTTTGAACTTTCTTGCAATCAGAGGCTAAACTTGGCACAAAGCTGAAAATAAAGATACAATGATGTTGCTACAGTAGTAACAAACATCAAGACCACTAAAACTGAAAGTAAACATAACAAGGGTTGTCTCCCTAGAGCTCTTTCTTTATAGCCATAAAGATAGGCTTAAGACTTTAATGATGCTCTCGTAGGAATAAGAGCTGAAGAACAAAAGAGAGCATCAAGAAGCAAATACCAAACACATTTAAGCCTAACATGCTTCCTATGCATAGGAATATTGCAATAGAATAATTCATTGAAGCACAAAGCAATAAGCATAGGAAGACAAAACAAGTGCAGCTTCAAAACCTTCAACATAAAGAGAGGAAACTTGATATTATTGAAATATCTATAAGCATATGTTCCCTTCTCATAATAATTTTCAGTGGGATCACGAATAAACTCAACAATATAAGCATCACATAAAGCATTGTTACCATGATCCACATGCAAAAAGGTACTCTTAGTCTCCACATAAGCATCTTTGGGGAGCCCATGGTTAGGACTTTTTAGCATTAACGTTTTCAGTCTCCCCCAAGCTTGAGCTATGCTCTCTCCGTCATGAGACCTAAAGTTATAGATATAGTTCCTGTCTCGATGAATTTCATGAAGAGGATAAAACTTAGTATAAAAGAGAGACACAAGCTCTTGCCGATAAAGCAAGTGCGAGTTATCGAGAAGCTTATACCAATCTAAAGCTTTATCTATAAGTGATACGGCGAACAATTTCCTCATGACAAACTCCCTTGATACACCTGCAAGCTTAAATAATGAACATAGTTGTGACAGATATAGCAAGTGTTCACCGGGATGTCTGTCTCCTGCATAACGATTAGCCAAAACATAATCGATAATACCATCTGGTATTTTATAGGGCACAATTTCAGTAGGGGGAGGAGCAACCACCACAGGTGTGGGGCGTCTTCCCGCAAGCAACGATCCAATAGCACGGTTTTCCATAAACATAACTAGTGACATAAAAACAAGAAACAAAAAGATTTAATTGCAAGATCTGAAGATATACCTTCAAGCGCTCACCTCCCCGGCAACGGCGCCAGAAATAGCTTGATGTCTACACACGCTTCTACTCTTGTAGACTATGTTGGGCCTCCAAGCGCAGAGGTTTGTAGGACAGCGGCAATTTCCCTCAAGTGGATGACCTAAGGTTTATCGAACTCAGGGAAGTAGAGGTTGAAGATGGTCTCTCTCAAGCAACCCTGCAACTAAGATACAAGAAGTCTCTTGTGTCCCCAACACACCTAATACACTTGTTAGATGTATAGGTGCACTAGTTCGGTGATGAGATGTTAAATGGCAAATGATATGGATGGCAAAACAAAGTAATATAAATATGTAATAAAAAGTGCAGAAAGCAAACAAGTGGTAAACATGAGCACAAATGGTATTGCGATGGTGGAAACAAGGCCTAGGGTTCATACTTTCACTAGTGGCAACTCCCAACAACATTAACATAATCGAATCACATTTTATTTCCCATTAAACATGCAAAGGGGACACACTCGGAGGTCATTCCTTCGTGGTCAAGAGAGGACGAGAATTATGTAGGGCTACAAAAGCACACCTCAAAGTTCGTAGTTCCCAATCTAAGGATTTCCCAATGTCACCGCGGCCATCCAAAGAGAGTCCCACAATCACCACAACATATCTAAAGGATAGTCAAAGACAAGCACCAAGAGACTCTCAATCTTCAATCAACACACAAGAGAGGAAATCACTCATGAAAATACTTTTCTAATCCATGTCCAATAGACCGCTGTCACCTTGGTCTCGGGGATTATACTAGATAAAGACAAGTGAGTACATCAATCCAATACATAGAGGAAGGGGAAATATCATGGGATCACCCTAGATTAACATAGCCTATGATCACAACGAAGATCACATCATGGGAGAGAGAATTGACCACATAGCTACTGGTAAGAACCTCAGCCCCGAGGAGGAACTACTCCCGCATCATGGAGGGAGGAAGCAACGTCGATGGAGATGAATCCGGGGGCACTTCCCCGTCCCGGCAGGGTGCCGGCGCAGGAATTCTGGTCCCCCGAAGCTTGATGGCGATGGCGGCGGAGATCGGAATCGCGTCTGGAGAAAAGGGGTCTGGAATCAGGGTTTTCTCGACGGACCTTAAATATATGCCAAAGGGGGTCACCAGGGGAGTCCTGGGGGGCCCAGGCGCCCCCCCCGGCGTGGCCTAGGGGTGGGCCGCCTGGGCAGGCCGCCTGGAGCCCCTGTGGGTCCCCCCGGCTATACTTTGGCCGCACGGTAGCTCCTGGAACGCTGATTTTTTATATATTTTTTCTGGATTTTTCCTGACAGTTCTCGTAATGTGAAAACCTGAAATACAAAAACAGCCGAAAACAGAAACTGGCACTGGGGTGCACTGAGTTAATAGGTTAGTCCAAATATGATCAAAAGTGTATGGAAGTGTATAAATATCATAGCAATATCACCCAAAAGAGGCATGGAGCAAGCAGAAATTATAGATACGTTTTGGACGTATCACTCGGCCGCCCGGCGACCCGGCGGTGCTGCCCTTGGCGGCAGGGCGACGTGGTGACGTGCGGTGGCTGGCGGCGCGCCCCCGACCCCATTTGGGTCCTAGCGGGTTGGCCTCCCGGCGTGGCCTCGTTGTCTGCGGCATGGTGTGGAGGAGGAGCGGCTCGGATGTGGGGCGGCGGCGCCGACGGCGTGCCGGCAGCAGCGCTAGGGCGGGGGCTTTACGGGCCCACGAGGGCTCGGTCGGGCCTGGTGTGCTCTACTATTGCGTCCGGACGGCTACCGTTGCTGACGGTGAAGGTGGGGCCCTCCCGCGTGCCGACGGTGCTGATGCCCTAGTCCCGGCTCCGATTCACCGCCGTATTGTCCTCACTTCGCGGTGCCGTGGTGAGACGGCGTGGGGGTCACATGACCGTGTTGGCGCAGGGTGGTGGTTGGTTTGGTGGTAGGCTCCGAAGTGCCCAAGGTGCGGTCTGGGATCGGGGGAAACCCCTGTCGGCATGGACGACACCGGCGCGGTGGCGCCTATGGGTGCCACCTGACCTTCCGGGAGGGCGTCGGGGGCTACCCTTCCTCTCGCCTCGTCGTGTACCGGGGGAAACCCTTGGCAGCAGCGTCGTCATCGTCGCGATCCTTCTTGGAAGTGTTGATAGGTGCCGGGGCTTCGGAGTCTTGGAGCCTAGTGGAAGATCTCGATGGGCGCAACGGTCGCGAGGCTTCTTCGTTTTTGTTGATCCGCCGTTGTCAGCATTTGTTTATTTTGCTCTTTCTCTATCGTTTCTTTTGGGCGTGACTGTGCTGCTTCCGCCCCAGCACCTATCCATGTATGGTTCGGTTGGTTGCTTTGTATACAAAGCGGGGGGAAACCCTTTTTCGATAAGGCAAAGGAGATGGTCCATGCTATTACGGGTGAAGAGATGTGATTTAAAGATCAGTTGTGTGTCCCTTCCGATTAAGTCTACTCCATCGCTCTCTTCCATCCAATTCAACCTTCTTCGAAGCTCAACCACAACCTCCTCAAGGCTAGGACTTGTGGGAAACACTATTACTACCGACTTCTTCAGGTCACCATACTCCGCGTCCCACTTCTCAAAGGAGACAAAGTCCACACGATGCACATTCACGATCCTTGCCATCTACAACCATACACAACAAAATGAATTAATGAAAATTGCAAAATTGGATGAGCTAGGGTTTTCCCAATTCGCCACATTGCGAAGATTTCAACCAACAAAAAGAGGAAGGATGAGGGAGAATTCCTTTAGGGGTCGAAGGGGAGGATAAATCTCAGATTTGGAGCTCCGATCCGAGAAATTTTGTTGGCATTAGGGAGGGGCATGAGCGGGGCAGCCGGGGTGGAGCTTCGATCCGCGAATATTCCGTTTTACACTTCCTCTATGTGGGGTTTGCTCGTACGCCACCTGTGCCTGTCCGGAAAGCCTTTTTTCTGCGAAATGTAAACGAGTTTTGCGCGTCGGCAATATACGGGGTCTGCTAGAGATGCTCTAAGCTTGGGTGGTATCTTTTTCAGCCCGAGGAAGTCAAAGACCTGAGCAGCAAATTTACCAGTGAAGTGTGGAATTCAAAACCAAATGAAAATGAGAGGCCAAAGATAGATTAGTTGAGGTTACTGCACTGCATCGACCTGACTCGAACACCATGTTATATTTTTCAGCAGCATATCTTGGTGCGGTTCTCCTCCCAACCAATCAATCCATGGGACCTTCTTGTTAAACTATAGGAATACAATTGCAAACTATCAGAAATGGGATCCGGATCAACGAACCATGTACAATTCGCAACAGCTATTAATTTCAGGAAACAAACCAAAAAGTGGTTTGTAATTCTAACTGCAATATACTTTCAGGGATGCACAATAGTGCAGATCATTCAGAACAATAATTTTTTACTAGTACACTGAAAAATCAAGAGGGCAAGTAGGCGCAGTCCGATAGCGAGAGCTTAATTGATAGATTTTTCTAGCGGACAACATCTTCCTACTGGTGATTTGCAATTCTAATTGCAATCTACTTCGAGAGATGCACACTAGTACTGCCTGGGAAGATGATAGGAGTTTACCCTGTAAGTTTGAAATTAAAACCATCAAGTGAATGAACCTAACTACATCTGAAACAATATAATGAAAAATATGGTGAGTACTGAGTAGGATATTACACCGCTGCGCACACCGTCGGTCAAATTGTTAGCCTCGCCAGCCCCTTAAAGATCCTGTAAAATACACAAAATTATATTAAATCATTTCATATATTTTTTATAAAAATAAAAATAAAATAGATCATATTTATTTAAATAATATTTACTTAATCACACATCTGAACATTAACACCTTATTTAGCGTCATAATTTAATCAGTTTATCTTTAATTAATTTTGTGTGTATATTGTATTATTGGTATACGGTCCATTTTTTAATCATTAAAAGATTAAAGTACTTAAACTTAGAAGTTAGCATAGGTAAAGTAATAAATACTAAGGAAAATATTAATATAAGGTGCATAATAAATCCCTCTGAAGAGCATATCTGTCATACAGCTCATAGCCAGCTAAATACTATCATCGATTTGATACATAACTTTTACATATCTTGGGGAAAAAGACAAGATAATTTATAAAAAAAATTGAAAGATTATTTAAAGAATACCAAAAACTTGCGGATAAGTATTCAGCGTTGAATAATAGAATTGATCTAGCTTTACATAAGCCAGAGGAAGCAAAAGCAAGAATAACAATTATATTAAATAAGAAGTGTTATCAAAAGGCCATTACTCAAGTAAAGACAAAGACTCACTCCCACGCACCGAAGCAAGACAAGATATAGTTGAAATAAAGAAAATGTTGGAAGAGGTAACAACTTTGATCCTATCGTATTCATATGACTTAATATAGCCAAGCGTTAAATAAAGTAACTAAATATTTGTCACCTCATGTCTGATTTTCTGATCACGACTCACCAAAAGAAGACTATAAATAAAAAAAGAGAAAACAATACAATTCTCCAAGTTTTAGATAAGCTAAATAGTGTTCAAAGCAACAAATAAATTGTGCTATCATCATCCGAAATACTAGCCTCATCCAGAAATATTAATACAGGAAAATGGACATATCTAAAGGCTTCCTTAGAAGAGACAAAACTCTCTAATTAGTAAGGCAAGATTCAAGATCCTTGGCAATGAAGCATAGATGATCATGTAAAGCTGATGATACTGACACTATAGAAGTTATAGACATACAAAGAGATCTATAAACATATCAGAAAGATACCCTAAGAAAAATGATGCTAAAACAGGTATATGACATGTTTGAAAGTAAGAGTGGTCTATACAGAATATCCAGAGAAGTAGAACTAAGTGTGTTAACACACCCAGTAGATTTAAGAATTGTAAGAAAAAATATTGAAAATGAACTAAAATATTATGGTTATAAATATATTCATCAACGTATGTATATCATAGGAGTCAAAGGCATGACAAGGAAGAAATTAGGTGCAAAGGTTCTAATAACCCTACTAGACAGAATATGGGAATCAATAGATAAAGCAGCATTAGGATTTTCGGAAGGAGACATGAATGAAAATATATTAAAAACTTATATAGCTCCAGACCTAATGATGCCTATAAAAGAATTTATTGAAAAAATCGAGTCTTGGTTTCCAAACTAAGTGATACAAAGATTTTAAACTAACAAACTTGTTAGTAAGCATATAATTTATCGGAAGGCTTACTAATAAACGTAGCTCCAGATATAAAGTTTATGAATCCTCTTAGAATTGGTTCCAAAGATAGAGCCGAAGAAGAATTAAAGATAGGTGAATTAATAGAGAAAAATGAATTTAAGCAACCTGAAGATTACATAAGTTATCAAAATTATGAAGGAAGTAGTTGTATTCGATTTATGAACTATAAATCTGCATCAATAGGAGACTCAGAATATTTCATGTCAGAATAAAACATTAATGATGATAAAAATAAAGGTGTAATTGAGTGCATGCAAAATGCTAATTTAGATGATGAAATAAATCATTGGGAAAGAAAACAAAAACATATAGAATAGGAATATAGTAATGCTATGGCAAAACATTGGCCTAAGATAAGAGAAAGATAAGTGTTTATAATTAGAGAAATTGCAAGGTTAAAGAAACAAAAAAAATGAGAAAAACCTAGCAAACTAGTGGTCCGGCCTTGCCAAATACAACTATTGTATCGATTGCAAGGGGAGAAAATACTGGTACTCATAATAAGGCTATCATTAATAGCAAAGAGAAGAATATTGCTCAGAAAGATGAAGTTGTTAGTGAAGGAGAGCCATGGGATATGAATAATAAGTTATTACTAGAAAGTTATGAGGAGGAAGAAGAATTAATAAAAGAAATGTGGATAGAAAATGAAAATTATGATAGTTCAGAATAAAATTATGATGCACCTGTAATCACATAGACTCTATTTTTATATTAGTGGTCGAAGCCGCACAGGTCGCGTGGTTCTTCTGCATGTGAATGCATGTGAACGGACTGTCATATATTATCTTTTCAATCTTCCTTCAATGCAGGGCCATGATGTTTAGCTTGAGGCAAAGGCCAAATCAATTAATTAAACCCACTCCGCAAGGAGTTCTGGAGTACGAGAAAGAAATAATAAACTTCACCATTATGGCACAAAATTCACAAATACGTGAAATGCTAATACATGTGGGATGAAAAATACTTCTGAAATTTCGTTGAGGTCAGTAAATTTACAACCTTGAATATGTATATATATGTATATATATATAGGAGTGATATTTCAATTTTGCGAGCTCCACAAAAAGAAAAGAAAATCGTGCAGCCATTCTCCCATACGACTCATATTTCTGCTATCAAATTGTGAGAGCACATGCAATTTCTCCAAACAGATACTGATGCGCCTGCAATCACATGGACTCTAGCTAGTTTTATATAAATGGCCGAAGCAGCGCGGGTCGCGTGGTTCTTACGCACATGAATGCACGTGAAGGGCCTGTCAGATTTTATTCTTTCGAATCTTCATTCAATGCAGGACAACGATGTTTAGCTTGAGGCAAAGGCCAAATCAGTTAATGAAACCCACTCGTCAAGGAGTTGTTGAGGACAAGTAAGAAAAAATAAAATTTATCATTGTGGCACAAAATACAACATATATACGTGAAATGCTAATACATGTGGCTCCACAAATATTTCTGAAATTTTGTTGAGATCAATACAGGGTCGAGCTACACTTGTGGATCCACAAAAGATATGAAATTTCAATTTTGGTGGGCTCTGCAACAACTACAAACTTGACGCAGCCATGCATTCCAATTTGATGTGACCTGCAAAAATAAGTTAACAGGGCCAGCTACGCATGGTCCAGTGGATGAAACTCACGTGCAGTAAGTGCATGCGATCTTTGCGGAATCATTTGCCCTTTATAAAAGCTGATTCTATGTGGTAGTCATTGATCCCCTGCAAAAATCTGGTAGTAATTAATTGCACACTTGAGTTGCTAGTCAAAGGGGGAGGAAGCTGATGTGGATGTGCATGTGCTCATGTGGTTGGCTATAGAAAGTCAAATTAACTCGTACATGGAGGCATCTCTCTGTATATAAGTGCACCTAGCTAGCTAGCTCAACGTACATCCATTCCATGGTAAGTCAGAGCAAGTAGTAGAGCTTGTTGCCACTCCACCATATTCATTCATATCTCAATCGGATCGGAGGTAGCGGCGATCGAGCATGGCGACCACCATGCAGATGATGCTGGGTGTCCTCATCCTCCTAGTAGCTGGCGCAGCCGTCGCGGACGGCCAGTGCTTATACGTGGTCGATGTCCCAACAACATTGGGCACAGCTGACACCATTGTCATATTCTCTGTGTCCAACAAGCAGGACGGCAGCAACGACGTCTGGACGCGAACCAAGGGGTCTGTTGGCAGTCGTAATTTTGAAACACTCGCCTCGTACACTTTCGTCGTCTCCGATGGGCAGGCGTGCAATGACCCTTGCCGCCTCAGCCTCCAACTTGTTGGGGAAGAACGGTCCGCCTGGGTACCTCTTTCCGTCCGCATCCGAAGCTTCGGGGAAGGGCCGGAGAACACCCCACAAGTCGACAGGACTTTTAGGGTGGTACCGCCAGCGGTGGTTCAGGCCTCGCCTAACAGCCCCGTCGTAATCAACCAGTGCCCTTCTTAGTACGCGCTGCTCCGTCCTGTCCTGTTGCTGCCCCCGCCGCCTCCGGGCCTGAGTGTTTTTCTTCCTGTATCGTTCCGTTTCCCTTAAGGTCTCAATCGTGGTTCGCTTTGTATTCTAGCACCACCGTTTGCATTGTGGGTGTACTTTTTGTCTTGCACCATTATGTATTTCTCTCTACCACTTAATCATCAATAAAATGACATACTGTTTTCTTCCGGATCCGGTGCATGCAATTGTTAGCTTTGAACCAAATGCCCCCCCCCCCACACACACATACCCCACATCACAATGAGATATATAAATTGTTGTTTCAACATTGATCCACATGCGACAAGTACGTACACACACACACCATCACATTACAATGAAATATATAAATTGTTGTTCCAACATTGATCCACATGTACATACACCACATTACAATGATGTCAGATTATTTAAAATCTATCTATCTATCTATACTATTAGAGCAGAATGAAACGCCATGATGGGTCGACCTCCCAAACCCCCCGCCTCTACCCACGCCCCGTCTTCTCCCAACATGTTCGCTCCCGATCCCCTCACACTC
>LR738712.1:885613693-885639421 GCA_902687465.1 Secale cereale | reverse complement strand
CCAAATCGACGATTAAAAAAAAGGTACGAGTAATTACCGAAGTAGGATTGGGTCAATACACGTATTGGGCACCCCCTGAACCAAACCAGAAAGAGTAAAATCTCTGAAAAGGAAAAGGCTCATAAGAAGACAAATAACAGTTATGGCCTACGCCCCTCCAGTACTAACCCATGGCGTTTTTACCGGTGCTTCCTATCTCTACTCCTAATGTCTGAGTTGGTAAATAGCATCCACGGTTTTATTTCGCTGGTTTTTTTCGTGCCACCTCGCACCATCCCATACCACGTTCCTGTTTCCCCTCTTATGTTTCGTCGAACTTCCCTCGCCCAGCCCCAACGTACGCTCCCTCCCCACCTATCCGGTTTTCACCCCACCCACCCGGTTTTGCATCGCAACAGAAAGGAAAAACCCTACGCCTACGATCTCCCTCCCCGCTGCGGCGCCGCCATCTATGAAACGCATCTGCCCCACCGAAGGGCACCGCCACCCTGATCTACGTCGCCTCAACCTCGCGCACTCCAGTGCGCTGCTGCAGGTGACCGCCGTTTGGTTCCCATGGCCGCCGACGATGGGAAGGAGGAGGTGGGAGAGGAGAGGTCGAAGGCGAAACTAACGAAGAGCAGCGGCGCGTCGTCGATTTCTTGAGGTGAGGCTTATCTACCTGAACACCTCTGCCACTCAAAAGGGCACCGCCTACCTGGTCTTCGTCCTGGAGATCGCGGCCAGAGGCGGACCCAGGACAAAAATGACCCGGGGTCCCATGTCTATCTGATATATGTGGATATCAAGTCATAATATAGATAAAAGTGACACATTTAACAATAAAATATACCTAGAATACGATATGATCGTAAATATGATTACCAAAGGTGGAAAATAAAAAGTTCACTAGAAATACTATTTGATTGTAGGAACTTGCACAGTAAAGGAGAATCAAAGTGTTCAAATTATGAATAAAGTATTTTTTTAAACAGAGGCAAACGATTTGCCTCATCTATTAAATAAGAGAGAGTAGATTGGAGTTTTACAGCGACCACCTCAAGCACGGCATGCGAACTACTCACGAAATACAATAGGCCTTAGCTTCTTTGCACCAGCTGTAACCCAAAGCTTGGCCTCCTCAAGGATTGTGTTAAGTAGAATAGGCGGCGGAGCACTTTTGTGTCGGAACACCCCGTTCATTCCAGATGGTCCAGGAGACGAGCAGGGTGAGGGAGGCCAAGGCACTCCCGTTGGGGACGTGGCTCCCAGTATCATCTTCCCACCAATCCAGGACGGAGTCATGAAGATGCCATTCGGAGGTGTCAATGTGATGAAGGCCGAGCTTGGCCGCGAGAGTTCTCCAAAGCCGAATAGTGAAGCGACACTTGAAGAGAAGATGAGCACCCGTTTCCCGCTCCCTAGAGCAAAGAGGGCACAGACCGCAGTTGGCCCACCCGCGCCTCTCTAGGCGGTCCGCAGTCCAGATCCTATCTTGAATAGCCAACCAAGCAAAGAATTTGATCTTCGGAGGAGCCCAAACTTTCCAAACCATGCGATCCATTGGGGACAAAGTTAACCCAAGAAATTGAGCTTTATAGGCACTGGCCGCCGAGTACATCCCATCATTGGAATGCTTCCAGGTGATGTCGTCCTCCCGATGCTCATCAAGATGGACGTCATCCAAGAGCATCCAAAGAGTGAAAAAACTCTCGAATGTGGTCTCCGGTGACGACGGTGTTGTAGCTGATTTTGAAGATCCAAGTGTTCCCTCTAACAGCCTCCCTAACCTTCCAATTCTTTCTCCTGGAGGCCTCATAGATGTGCGGGGCGATCTCCTTGGGCTTACTGCCAAGGAGATTCCCAGAAAGGCGTTTTGGCTCCGTTTCCAGAGTAATGGTGGTGGAGGCATAAAAGAAGCTGAGATCGTCCTCTGTACAAGGGTTGCCAAAACCAACCCACAATCTGTGGGCCTCCTTCCATTCGTACCAAGGCCACATAAGGCGAAGGGCACGCGCAAAATTTCAGAGTTAAGCACCCCAAGGCCACCATACTCCTTGGGCCTACAAACTGTGTCCCACTTCACTTTGCACTTGGCACCCGTAGTCTTGTCAGCACCTGACCAGAGGAAAGCCCGTTCAATCTTGGTCAGACTATGAAGAGTGCTTTGAGGCACGATGAGCAGCGTGATTGAGAACACCGCTTGGGAGCAGAGGACTGACTTGACAAGGGCCGTGCGCCCCATAGTTGTGATGTTTTGGCCATCCCAAGTAACCAATTTGCCGACCGCCTTGTCTTCGAGATACTGGAAATCCACCCGCTTGAGCTGCCGGACCGAGAGCGGGAGGCCTAAGTATTTGACCCGGAAGGACGCACGGGTGGCCGGCAAGAGAAAATGCAACACTAGATCATGATCGTCTACAAATCAAAAGAAACAAAACCACTTAATAACATATTAATTACAGCTGTGTAATAAGTTTTTTGCGATAAGTGTAATAACTAAGTTACAACAATTACCTTTCTAAAATGGTTTCTTATTTTCTTTCATGGCCTTGAAGCGATCAATTACTGCATCAGTAGCACTTTGCCGGTGCTTCCAGCCGTCCTAGTCTCCTAAGAGTATTGCAATATTGACATTCTGTTCTCCTGTGACCACTACAATAGCCAAATAGTCCAATAGCCAACACGGTCATAATTCCTAGTCTTATCCCGTAGCCCTAATTTCCTAAGGTTAGAGAAACAAAACAAGAATTATAACAGAATTTGCAAATCTATAATACCTAAATAGTTCATACCCACTATGGTATTTCTCTTGACATGCAGGCTATCCACATCAGCAGGCCAGCCACGTCAACATTCCATCACTAATTTACAGATGGGCCCGACCACCATAGCAGCCTTGACACATCAGCGTCCATTACGAGATGTGTCATGCATGTTCTCTCATCTACCCCACCAATTTATTTCAGCTCTTCCTTCTCGGCTTCTCCGTCAGTTTCCACAACTTTCATACCCTCCCGTGAGCCCCTTCAATTGCCAATCCACTCCTAGCTAGGTTAATTACTGGCCAAATCCACGAAGAAGAAGACGGATCGCACATGCAGTTTTTCATCCCCACCACCCACCTGCACTCTATGGAGATGAATCTCATGTCCTTGGCTGGGTAGGACTAACAGAGGACAGCCGCAACAACTGGCTCCCGTACGGCGCCGTCGTGGTTCAGGACCGAGTTGGAACCGCAGCAGTGGGGTCTTCTTCCTCCTCCCCATGCCCTTCTCCTCCTCTTCTTGCAACAGATCGAGGACTTGCTGTTGTTTCGTGCCACCACGTTTGGGTCTCGCCTGTTCGCGGGTAAGTGTTGTTTCGCTTTCTTGCATCTTACCGGGTCGTTCCCCATGGGCGTGGTAAACAAGTGATCCCACAGCTGTGACGGGCTGTCCTCCCAGCTTCTACCAATACATCACAGGTTTTCCATTAGCATGCCATCAATCATTGCCTCGCTGGTGAGGCCTCCCTTCTTTATGGGGTCGCGGTGGGCGGACATACAAGTACCATGAACGTCTGAAGCACGGACCTATGGGCTATGGAGTGATGGTGAAGCGGGTCAATGTGCTAGATACACTCTGTCCATCTTCACCAACTGTAGCACTCCTCCTGCCATGTTCGTCAGATGATTTGTCCAGAAATGCCGAATTCTCTCCAACAGTAAGGTTCCCGTATGTACTTCCGGTGATTTTTCCACAAAAGTTGATTCGTCTCCAACAATCAGTTCCCCCGGATGTAACGCCCGTTAGGTGATCTGTCCACAAACGATGATTCCTCACCAACATACTATAATTTTTGTTTGAAATCTCCTATGTTTTCTTTAGATCTATTCCTTTCTTTAATTGCAGGAAGCGGTCAACGTTTTTTCATCCGCTGTTATCTCTCTGGAACATCGATCAAAGAACACTTGATTTTGTTTTTGCAACAACTTACAAGTTGCAGGATGTACTACTATTTTTCTCCTTGAAACTGAATGATAAAATGATGCGTGAGCCAATCATCTAGCCCATGTTGATCTTCCATCTCAACTTTGTTTCCAGGAAGGCAATCTCTACAGATGCAGGCGAGTTAAATTACCATGTACGTTCTCTTACATTTTCGTCTAATAGTCTGATGCCATATGGTGGCGGAGCATAGAATTTATTTTCATTTGTCTGATCATATAGATGGTTATGATTAGATTGGATTATTTGTAGACTGGCATCTTTTCTTTCTCTTGCAAATAGTTTGTACACATGCTTCACTTATGTGCTACTACTTTTTGTGTGGAATAATAGGGATATACTACTCAGCCATCAAAGATAATTACGACCGATGTTTACATTACGAATTTCCCTTTCTTGCAGATTTTTCAACTTCAACCGTCGAACGAGATGCATATATGCCTGAACCTGTCCTCCGAGTTGGTCTCCACCAATTTGCATAGCTCAAAACAATCGACTTCTAGGAGATGGGGATGGTATTTCTTTCATGGATTATGTCCTATGGCCTAGCCGGAGCTAGCTAATACTGGGTTCTTCCAAATTAATATCAGGGTGCAGGATGTGTTGTATGAGTCGCAGACTCGCAGTACAACCCACTCGAAGAAATAGATAATAACTATTTGATTGTCCGGTGAGAGTTTCTTTCTTAGTTTTGCAAAGATGAAAAATATTTAACACGTGTTGGCCTTAGTTATGTTCTCGACCACTGCAACATTTAACTATCCCCATTCAGAGAACTATTCTATTTTACCCTAAAAAAGAACCATTGTGTTTGATGGACAAGCTTGGATGCAGTCTGACATTCAAATTTCTTTAGAATTTTAGTGACTCTCGCTTTAATTAACTCTTTTTAATCTACATTTATGTCTATGTCTGCTGGCATATTAAATTAAAAACTACTATGTGACAGACCTTAATTAACTATTTTTATCTCAATATATGTCTACGTCTGCTAGCATGTTAAACTAACATTGCTCCATATTTGCATCATTATTCCTTGGTTCAATCTTCTGTAGGTGAATTTAGAGAAGAAGTTAAACCGTTTGCTTGAATTGGTACTATGAAATTTATGATATTGACAAGCTAACCTTCTTTTTTTTATCAATGAAAATAGCAAGTCTCTCATAGCCTTTTGAATGGAAATATGCTAGAGTACTATTTCTCCCCCTTTTACCCTCTAACATACATCTACACAGTGCACCGTCAGATAATAAAGTTCTACTCTTACATAATCAAGCTAACCTAGGTAATCAAGCATTGGTAGTCCAATAGGAAAGAACATTGACATATACAAAACCTACTGTACTACCAGTGGATTAAATGCTCTCTTTATTATCAATTGTTGTTCTTAGATTTTCTGTGCTAATTTAGCATTGTATTTTATTTGCTACAAAACCCTCAACGTCAGCCAAGGATCCCGCAGCAACGCGCGGGGTATCATCTAGTTGTAATAGAGGCAGACACACACCAAATTGGGTCTGATGCAGCATACCTATTCTTTCTTTCTTCACTGATTGGGCGAATTGGGGCCATCTAGCGATAAGGGGCGACTGCGAGCACGGCGTACAGGGGCACGACGCGAAGCGGCGAGTAGACGAACAACGGAAAAGGCGAGGAGATAGGCGACGTATTGATGAATGGATCCTGATCGATCGATATATGTATTGGGCCTTCCCGCTGGGCGTCTAGTAGGCTGGGTCGTCTGGGGCCTAGTTGGCTAGTTGTGGCCTTTTGGTCTGTACGGGGTGTCCCGTCAACAAATTTAGGGGTGTCCCAGTCTTCGTGGGCTCTGTATGTGTAAGGTAAAATAGATTTTTACCCGGTGTCATGGGCTACGTGCTGGGCCAACGTGGGCCCGCCCTTGATCGCGGCTCGGTACTTGGGAAGCACCCCTAAAAATGTTGTCCACCTGTGTTGCTGCCCCCCTCCTGCAAAGGCCGTTGCTGCAAGTCTTCAACACCTGACACACAGAAAAAAAAACTATGCCGCCATTCTTCAACGCAAGCAAAACTCCTCTCTGCCGTTACAAGTCTCGAGTCGTAGCCACCATGACTTTATTCACCATTGTCAACACCGTGGAAATCTAAACTTAGACATGTCCCATGGCACTGGCAAGGCAGTGAAGCTTCGCGCCATGCCCTCATGAAGCCTCTCTAGCCGAAGACGAGGGCACGCCCGACCGGATCAATTCTGATCTAGATATCCAGTGACGCCATGCGCCAAAAGCTGAGATCTCCGATCAAAAGACCGGAACCCGTCGGTGTCCAGATTGAGGAGGCCGGCATAAAGCAAATCAAAAAATTTGGAGCATGAAGAACAGCACGGCCAAACACCGCAGGACTTCCCTGGATCCTGACGGGCCGAATCTGGGGCAGTGCCGCCGCCAACCCAGGCGAGAGTCGCCGTCGCGACCAGCCCTCCACATCTGGGACGAAGAACCGAAGACCGGCCGCCTCCAAGCTCTGCCCAGCGCCGCCGCACCCTAGCCCAGCGCCGCGCCACCGCCCGGGATCGCTCGCCCGCGCCAAGCCCCCACGTGCGGAGAGGAGGGACTGGAAATCTTGGTTGAAAACCACCCTTGACAGATAACCAAAATCTCGGTTTGGATGTCTCATATATGTATATTAGCTGCTTGTAGCCGGGACTTGAACACAACCAAAAGTACGGACGGAAGGAAAGGACTAGGCAATCCACATACACTTCAACACTCACAATATTGATATTTTTATGGACCTTATGTTTCACTTTCTTGTCTGACGATGGATATCTTTGCAAATGCTTTGTGTTTAACTCTTTGGGCTTTCGTTTTTACTGAACTCATTTTCTTATATTGCAGGCTTTTCTTAATGGGTTACGCAACTAACCTGTTGTTCTGTTTCCAATGCAGCTGAGCCAGCAGGTCCAGGCCTTAATCCTAAACTGTAGACTTGAGCGATAAAGCTGGAGCTGCATGTTCTGACGGTACAACACATGCTCAACCTAGCTTATATAGCTTGGAGTCATTTGCTTATGTGGGGGTCTGTAGCTGCCTAGTGGCAAGCTAATCATCTACTAGTATCCATGTCTTTGTTATTGTCCGTAGTTTCGTTTCGAATTCTCAGCGGTCAAATAAAAAATTCAGCTGTGGTTGTTCTGTGGATTATTGGTGGTTAATATGGTGTATCAGTTATAGTCGGTTTGAAGCTCATCGAAATGCAGCTGCAGTATAATCTTTGCAATATTGTGCCTCGTCGAACGGTGTATCCACCGTAGTGGTATATTGTGAAGAACATATTTTATCTATCTATTCTATTTTATATTATGAAGATGAGGAAGCTTACACATTCAGTTCTTAATTGAAAGATAAAAAATGCTGTCAGGAACCTTAACCTGTTAACTATGCCATGTCATTTTCTTGTATACATTTTTATCAACCATGGATCATGGATGTCATCAGTTTATTTCCGGAATTGAAAACAGACCGCAGCAAACTTGTTCCGGTGTTTTTCCGCTCATCATATTTATGGCATAGAAGCAGGTAGATTTGGAAGTCAAACCTGATAGACCTAGCGGATCGAGTACGTCAGATCATCGGTGGTCCTACCCTGTGGTTTGTCCAGATGAGCTCGCACCAGTGTCCATCGTCAAGGTGGTGACGACGGTGAGGAAGGAGTGAGAGAGATGGTGACGGCGGTGATGGACTTCCCATCGCCTCAGTGCATCCCTCTGGATCGGATTTGTAATGCCCCGGATGTAATACTTTCCCTTTTGGGTATATAATATATCTCCGGCTTCATCTATTTCCATTCCGGGTTCTTTGTCTTTCGGGCTTTCGTCGTTTTGTTGTGTGAGTGTGTGGCATTCATTCATATCATGTAGACATGTGCATTGCATTGCATTTGTGTTGTGGGTTGCATCCGGTTCCGTGTGTTTCTTCCCGTTGTCCGTTTCGCGTTCCGGAGCTCCCTCACGTGTCCGTGACGTCCCGTAGGCCTACTTTGTTGTTCGGGCGTTTTACGTTACCGGTGTGCCGCGAGGTTGTTTTGTGTGTTGATGTTTTGTTGTGTGCAACCCGCCTCTCAAATCTCGTCTCGTTTGGACTCCGTTGACTTTTCCATCCGTTGCTCGTGTGGGCCGAAGTGCCTTCACTTCGTGTCCCGGAAACACCCCTACTGCAGTCTTTTATCTCCGTCTAGGCCTTTTAAATCAATCCCCGCGATCGGATCCGTCGGATCGCGATCGGAGGGCTCCTAGCGCCCCTAAATCTCCCCCTAACCCTAAAAACTGCTATATAATAGACCCTAGTCTATTTTGGCATGTCCCCTTCTTCTTCCCCCTTCCCCTCTTTTTTTTTTCCTTCTTTCAGATCAGATCCTCCAATTTCTCCCCGGATCCCGAGGGAAACCAGATCCGATCGAAGCAGCAGTCAGCCGCGCCGCCGCTGGGATCCATCCGCCGCCGCAGTTTCCCGTCGGGTCGAAGCCCCCTGGCGCCAGATCCGATCTGGACGCCAGGGTCAACGCCGCCCAGCCTCCGCAGCGTCCCGACCGGCCCTCCTCGAGCGCGAGGCTTCGACCGCGCCGGATCCCGATCTGGGGGGACCAGATCGTCGGCCCGCTCCACATCGCGTTCCCCTCGCCCGTACCAGGCCGCAGCAGCCGCAGGCTCCTCTCCCGCACCGCGCCAGGGTCGGCCCGCTCCTTCACCGAGGCCGATCGCCAGCGCCCCGAGTGACCGGGCCTCTCCACTCCGCCCCCCGAGCCGGCCCATCCGCGAGATCCGCCGCCAGCCCAGTCGCCACCGCCTCCACCGCGCTGTGGGCCGCCGCCAGTTCGGGCCCGCACCAGATCTGGGCCGCCGGACCCTCAGATCCCCACCGGCCCACTCCGTTCCTCAGATCTGATCTGCTAGGTTGACTTCTATTCCACTAAGTCTCTATTTACTGTTCTGATATGCAAAGTTTGAACGGCTCTAACTTTTACTGTGGTGCTCCGTTTGGTGCGTGTAATATGTCCAGATGTTCGTGGAGTTGTGCTCTACGTTTCACCTGTTGTTGTCATGCATGTTAGAGATCATCTAGGTGCTTGTTTTGCTGTTGCAAGAGTGCATCATGATATAAACTGCTGCTATGTGTTATTTTCATGCCACCTTTGCCATGTGATAACTTTTAGCTCGTTTGTCCAAATGATGCAAATGACATGTCCACGTGTTCGTCTTGCCACGAACTACGTGTTGCTTGTGATAGGTTGCATGGTAGATTTATTATTGCCTTGTTATCATCGTTGCAAAGTGCCATGTTCATATGAGGTGTTTTCACTTGTTATGAAATGCCATCTTGTTGAGCTCGTTGCAATCGTTGTGTTCACCTCTAGGTAGCATGCTTGTGTGTTTCGTGATCACCTTCATGTGCACTTTGATGAGGTGCTTACCCTTTGCCATGTTTAGTTTCGAGGTGACTTAAACATGCTCTTTTGTATGCCATGTTGATATTGCTGTTTTAGGACTTAGTGATTTTTTCACTAAGTCTGAAATCTGTAACGTTCCGATGCCATGTTCGTGTGATGTTCTAGGACAAAGCATGTTAGTTTTGGGGTGGATTTTGGTTGTTCCTTGTAGTATATATTGTTGTCTTTCCATCCATGTCCTCACATGTCCATTTGAGTGGCTGTAGCATGCTTATCTTTTGCTCTAAAGTTTCAATAAAATTCTGCTGCCAGAATTTTATTGTAAAGTTCAATATGTCCAAGATCATTGCTATTGATCCGTGAGTCCGTTGGGGGTGCACTTTGGACCTAGTTGCTGTACTATATGTCTAGTTTGTGTTCATGTCCTTTGCCATGCTTTTTGGGTGCTGTAGCTTAATTATTTTGAGCTCCGAAGTTGCTATGTTGCTGTAATTTTCAGCTTTCGCTCAAATCTTGTTTCGGGCATAACTTTTAGCCCGTAACTCCGATTTCAGCGAATCTTATATCAAACTTGGTTGTTTTTCTGTGTAGATTAATAATATCAGATTGTTATCTTGTTTTGAGGTGATTTGCTTGAGTGATATTTTCCGTGCTCCGTGTGCATCCTTAGTGCATCCATCATGGATTCATGTTTTTCGAGTGCGCATTGCATCTTGTTGATTGGTGCTTGGTGTGATTGTTTTGTTTAGAGCCGGAAGCTGAGAACGAGTACGAGGTTGAGCACGAGGTTTCCAACGAGGTTGAGCACGAGGACCCTTCTTACGATCCGAACGACTTCTCTTCAGGCAAGATGACCGAACCCCGATAACATTACTATCTTTGCCTATTGCTAGTAGTCTCGATCTATAGTTTTGCCTCGATGCCCATGTTCTTCTTGTCAGCCTCCTACTTGTAACCAATTGCCATGTTTAACCACCCTACCTATGCAAATCGTTGCTTGGCTAAGTACGCTTCGCTCAGCCCTTCTTATAGCGTTGCTAGTTGCAGGTGAAGATCGAAGATGCTTGCTTCATGTTGAAGTTTGGTTGGGTTTTATCACACTATATAAATGCTTAAATGAAATCATCTATATATTGGCAAGGGTGGAAGGCTAAGCCTTTTGCTTGGTGTTTTGTTCCACTCATGCCGTTAGGATCCGTATAAGCCGGTGTTATGTTCCTTGATTATGCGTTCCTAACACGGTTGGGGTGTATGGGACCCCCTCGATAAACCGCTAAGTGCTAAGTCTTTTCCAGCAAATCCCAACATTGGTACTATTTGCCTAATAACAAACTAAACATGCATAGGGAGTAATTAACCCTCTTTCTTAATCAACAACCCCGGGCCAGTGCTCCACATGAGTGTTGGTCCGAAACGGGGGTCCTGCAGGGCCACCTCGAGGAAACTCAAGGTCTGGTAAAAACCTGTAGCATCGCCCATCCGGTCGTGGCCTGAGACGAGATACGCGCGGCTACTATCAGGGTGTCGGCACGCCGGGAGGATTTGCTGGATTAGCCTTACCTTAGCTCGGTATATCTTGAGCACGGGATTCCGAGAATACTCGGGTCTTCCCACTTTGGAGTTGCGACTCCGCGGATCGTGGGCTTGTAATGGGTCAAGTTGGAACACCCCTGCAGGGTTTGAACTTTCGAAAGCCGTGCCCGCGGTTATGTGGCAGATGGGAGCTTGTTAATTCCGGTTGTAGATAACTTGACACAATGTTACTAATACACTACCAGCGTGTGTTCCGTGACTGTCAATTTCCGAATAGGGATTCGGGAGTTGAACACGGAGGGGTTATGTTTGTGAGCTTGTAGCTAGGATCACTTCGTGATCACTTCTCGCCGAGGCCTTCTCTTCTCGCTCTCACTTACGTAAGCTAGATGCTAGTTGCTGCTGCAGACTTATTCTTTCTTCAGCTTTTCCCTCACCTAAAGGCTTAAATAGTTCTGTTACCCGGGAACGGGATTGCTGAGTCCTCTGTGGCTCACAGTTACTTCACACACCAGATGCAGGTCCAGCTGTGAGCTATCCAGGTGATGGCACCGAGCTGGATTGGGAGTACGACGAGGAACGTAGTCGGTACTACGTGCGCTACCCGGACGATCAGTAGTGGAGTCTCTTACTAGGATTCGATCCGCCTGTGGTTTATTTATCTGAGTTTGGTACTTTGACTTTTGGCTTTTGCCCTTAGAGGGTTGTAGTGTTCTTAATGTATGATGTTTGAGACTTGTACTGTAATTCTGTGACGTGGCGAGTGTAAGCCAACTACTTTCAGTTTACTATCCCCTCTTTTACATGAGTTGTGCAAAGATTACCAAACTTGAGATCATTCTAGGATGGAATTATGCCTTTAAGTCGTGCCTCGACACGTAGGAGGTATAACTCCATCCTGGGCATTACAAGTTGGTATTCAGAGCCTTCTCCGACCTAGGAGCCCCCACTGTTTGATCGAACCGTAGACGGTTGAGTCTAGGCACACACTGAAAACTTTTTGAGTCCTATATTATATCGGAGAGTAGGATTTCTTTGCTTCTCATCCCCTTTCTCTCTGGTGAGGACTCCTGACGTCTACTCTTGTCTCTCCTATCTTCAAAATTTGCACAAATTTTTTTTTTTAGGAATCCCGCGAGTATTCTGGGATTGTTTCGATGTTCTTGTGACAAGGATATTGTTCCTGATGCCTCCTGTTACCGAGGAGTTGAGCTTCGGGGTATCATTGTAACAAGCATATCGCAGCAGTACTAAATACTTAAGACGGCCGACATCGAAAATCTCCCCTATACGGCCAGTGGCAAGATAACCCCGACATCACCCAGTACTGGGGAGGTAGTTCGGGAGTATTGCCATAGCTTGTTATAGTGGATGCTTTTCGAAGGTCCGAGGTACACAGTTTCCGAGAAAGACTGGTTATGTGTTGAAGGATGGATACACCTGGATGTAGGTTAGAGTTGATTGCGCGGTGCTTCCCGTGTATCCCCAACACCTGATTGCATAACTGGAATCTTTCGGAAATCTATAGGTGGGTTTTATCCAGTAGATCGTAGGCATTCTTCCAACGAATGCAGGTTAGCGAGTTCGGGGTTCGACATTGAGTGAAGGGGTTATATGACCGATGCTACTATCAGGAGTTGCATCTTAAAGGGTCCTTGGCTATGCTGATCCGGGGATTGCAAAACCTTTTCGTAACGCGTTCATATGCTTTCAGCACAAAGATGTTAGAACGAAACTCCTCTCTTGTGTTTGTTCCCGTCTGTACCTTGTTGTTTTTTATTATTTTATCCTTTTGATCCCTATGTGGCTTCTCGTGAAGACTGATGTTATCATTTAACTGAGAAATTCATTCGTTCCTCTTGTTCGGATGATTTCATTCGAATGATTATTGTGAAGACTTGTTGCAATTCATTCCATTGATTCAGCTTATTCCTTTTGTCAATCAATTGCTGATTCGTGGTCATCTCTTACAGGATGGCTCCGAAAAGGGTTCCGAACGCCAACCCAGAGGGTGAAGAGGTTCCAGAACGTCCTCCTTCCCCTCCTCCTCCGCCTGAGGCTTGGAGAGCAATTATGCAGACTACTGCTCAGAACACTCAGCTGATGATGCAGATGATGCAGCTGATGCAAGCTAATCAAGCTAATCAAGCTAATCAGGGTGTTCCAGGGAATCAAGGCAACTTCTTCCAGCAGCACCATGCTACCCTCAACCAGTTCCTGGCTAACAATCCTAAAGCTTTCAGTTACTGTGTCGACCCTCTTGATGCTGAGGATTGGTTGACCGACATAAAGAAGCATTTTGAGTGCAGTAACGTGAAAGAAGATGACTATGTGAAGTTTGCAGCCTTCCAACTGAAAGATCAAGCAGCTGACTGGTGGCAGCAGTACAAAGACTCAAGGCCGGGTCAAGTGATCTCTTGGGAGAATTTCTGCAAGGATTTCCGCTCGCATCACATTCCTACAAGTGTCATCGAGGGTATGCGTGAGCAATTCCGCAACCTCAAGCAGGGCTCCATGACAGTCTATCAGTATAATGTCAAGTTCCAAAACCTCGCTCGCTATGCAAAGCAAGACATTCCTGATGCCAAGAGTAAAATCTATCAGTTCCGTGGAGGTCTCAAAGATGAACTTCAGCTTGCTCTCACTTTGTTCGAGCCAGATGAATTCGACAAGTTCTATAACATGGCTTTGAAACAAGAAGCAGCTCAGCTTAAGATGGAGGCTTCTAAGAAGAGAATTCGAGATGCTGTTCACTCTTCCTCATCGTCTCAGTTGGTCTCGAAACAACAGAAATTCTGGCTTCCTCCTCCTCCAGTGATTCGAGCTCCATACAACAACTCCAGCAACTTCAACAACTCCAACAACAAGAACTCTAGTGGTCGTGGTTTCTCCCACCCACCCAACCCGAGCAACCAGTCGAAGAAGCAGTTTCAGTCTCAAGGCTCCAAGTCAAGTGGCTCTCATTTCCGTCCTCTCTCAGAAGTGACTTGCAACAAATGCACTCAGAAAGGTCACTATGCCAACAGATGTCCGAATCCGAAGCGTCTTCCTCCTCCTCCACCTGTGAGTTCAGCTATTGTCAGGCATGATCCAAAGGCTGCAAGGGTCAATCTGATGAATGCAGCACAAGCGGAGGCTTCTTCTGATGTCATTCTGGGTAACCTTCCAGTTAACTCTTTTCCAGCTAAAGTGTTATTTGATTCGGGTGCTTCTTGCTCTTTCATGTCTTATCCATTTGCATCCAAGCACGATTTTGTCACCAAAAATCTGCCAAGGGAGTTAACAGTTATTTCTCCGGGGAGAAGAATGCACTCCAGTGTTTATGCTCCGGATGTTTCTATTCGCATGGGTGACTATCGATTTTTGGCTTCTCCGGTCGTTCTTGGTAATTCTGACATTGACCTCATCCTCGGAATGGATTGGCTTTCTCAGCACGATGCTCACATTGATTGCGCTCAAAAGGAAGTCAAGTTGACTCATTCTGATGAAGATGTGATTATCTTCGCCTCCAGGGATAATACTATTCGGCTTTTCTCTCTTAATGATAAGGGTGAAATTAATGCCATAGAGCAAATTCCAGTGGTGAACGAATATCAAGACGTCTTTCCAGAAGATCTTCCAGGCATGCCTCCACACCGTCAGGTGGAGTTTGTCATTGAACTCGAGCCGGGCACTGAGCCTGCTTGCCGGCGTCCTTACAAGCTCTCTCCGGATGAATTGAAGGAATTGAAGAAGCAGCTTGATAAGCAGGAGAGTATGGGTCTCATCAGACCGAGTACATCTCCGTGGGGCTGTGGTGTCTTATTTGTCAAGAAGAAAGATGGCACGGAGCGTCTCTGTGTTGACTACCGGCCATTGAACAAGAAGACGATTAAGAACAAGTATCCGCTCCCCAACATCAACGAACTCTTTGAGCAGCTCAAAGGAGCTAAAGTATTCTCTAAGCTTGACCTCCGAATGGGCTATCATCAAATTCGCATTCGCGAGGAAGACATTCCGAAGACGGCCTTCAGAACGAGCTACGGTTCATACGAATATACCGTCATGTCCTTCGGTCTCGCCAATGCTCCTCCTACCTTTTCAAGGATGATGCATTACATCTTCAACCCCTATACGGGCGAATTCGTGCTTGTGTATCTGGATGATATTCTGGTGTTTTCCAAGAATGAAGAAGATCACGAAAAGCACTTACGTCTGGTTCTTGATCGACTCCGAGAGCATAAATTCTATGCCAAGTTCTCCAAGTGTGAGTTCTGGCTCGATAAGGTTTTGTACCTGGGGCACATCATCTCAGCTGACGGTATTGCGGTTAATCCCGAGAAAGTTGAAGCAATTGTCAACTGGGAAGCTCCTCAGAACGTCAAGCAGCTCCGTAGTTTTCTGGGTCTTGCTAGCTATTGCAGAAGGTTTGTTGAAAACTTCTCCAAGATTGCCAAGCCTCTTTCCAACCTGCTTCAGAAGAATGTCAAATACTTTTGGTCTCCCGAGTGTGAAGTGGCATTCAAAACCCTCAAAGAGAAGCTTGTCTCAGCTCCAGTTCTGACTCCTCCGGATGAAACCAAGCCCTATGAAGTATTCTGCGATGCTTCTCTTCAAGGTCTTGGTGGTGTGCTTATGCAAGATAAGAGAATTGTGGCATATACTTCTCGGCAGCTCAAGCCAAGTGAGAAGAACTATCCCACACATGATCTCGAGCTAGCAGCTGTGGTACATGCTCTGATTACGTGGAGACATCTGTTGTTGGGCAGAAAGGTCGACATCTTCACTGATCACAAGAGCTTGAAGTACATCTTCACACAGCCGCATCTGAACCTCCGCCAGACTCGTTGGGTTGAAATGATCCAAGAGTACAACCCCAGCATCGAATACACTCCAGGCAAGGCGAATGTGATTGCAGATGCTTTGAGCAGAAAGGCATATTGCAACAGCCTTCTTATCAAGCCATACCAGCCTGAGCTTTGTGAAGCTTTCAGGAAGCTCAACCTCCAAGTTGTTCCGCAGGGTTTTCTTGCAAATCTCCAAATTGCTCCTACCTTGGAAGATCAAGTCTGTGAGGCCCAGCTCAATGATACCATGGTGAAGAAGGTGAAACATGGGATTGCAAAGGGCACTCCAAAATACAAGTGCTTCCGTGTTGATGAGAGAGATACCTTGTTCTTCGAGGACAGACTCGTTGTTCCCAAAGGTGATCTCAGGAAGCTCATAATGGAAGAAGCTCATGACTCTCTCCTTTCCATTCATCCTGGCAGTTCCAAGATGTATCAAGACCTCAAGCAATCTTACTGGTGGACACGCATGAAAAGGGAGATTGCCCAATTCGTGAACGAATGTGATGTATGCAGAAGAGTGAAAGCAGAACATCAATGTCCAGCCGGTCTTCTCCAACCTCTTCCTATCCCCGAGTGGAAGTTCGACCACATTGAAATGGACTTCGTCACTGGTTTTCCTAAATCCAAGCGAGGAAATGATGCTATCTTTGTGGTGATTGACAAGCTTACCAAAGTTGCTCACTTTCTTCCAGTCAAAGAATCAATCAATGCAGCTCAACTTGCAGAGCTGTACACTTCCAGAATCGTGTCCCTACATGGCATTCCTCAAGTGATATCCTCAGACCGTGGCAGCTTGTTCACATCAAGGTTCTGGGACTCCTTTCAGTCCGCCATGGGCACTAAGATCAGGTTCAGCACTGCTTTTCACCCTCAGACAAGTGGTCAAGTCGAGCGTGTGAATCAGATTCTAGAAGATATGCTCAGAGCCTGTGTCATCTCCTTCGGCATGAAATGGGAAGACTGCCTTCCATTTGCCGAGTTCTCTTACAACAACAGCTTTCAAGCAAGTGCAGGCAAAGCACCGTTTGAAATTCTCTATGGCAGAAAGTGCCGTACCCCTCTCAACTGGTCTGAAACAGGCGAACGCCAACTTCTTGGCAATGACTTGATCTCTGAAGCCGAAGAAATGTGCAAAGTCATACGTGAGAATCTCAAGGCCGCTCAGTCGCGTCAGAAGAGCTACTATGACGGAAAGCATCGTGATTTGGCTTTCGACATCGGTGATCATGTCTATCTCCGAGTGTCTCCGATGAAAGGAACCCAAAGATTCGGTATCAAAGGAAAACTTGCTCCTAGATACGTCGGTCCTTTCAAGATTCTGGGCAAAAGAGGCGATCTAGCCTATCAGCTCGAGCTCCCTTCCAACTTTGCAAATGTTCATGATGTCTTCCATGTGTCTCAGCTTCGCAAATGCTTCAAGGCACCTGAGCGCATGATTCCGTTTGAGGAGATTGATCTTCAACAAGACCTTTCCTACCGAGAGCATCCAGTTGCAATTCTCGAAGAAGCAGAACGCAAGACTCGCAACAAGTCCATCAAGTTTCTGAAAGTCAAGTGGTCACATCACACCGACCGAGAAGCTACCTGGGAACGAGAAGATCATCTTCGTTCCGAGTACCCTTCCTTTTTCCAGTCCTAGATCTCGGGACGAGATCTTTTTGTAGTAGAGGAGAGTTTGTAATGCCCCGGATGTAATACTTTCCCTTTTGGGTATATAATATATCTCCGGCTTCATCTATTTCCATTCCGGGTTCTTTGTCTTTCGGGCTTTCGTCGTTTTGTTGTGTGAGTGTGTGGCATTCATTCATATTATGTAGACATGTGCATTGCATTGCATTTGTGTTGTGGGTTGCATCCGGTTCCGTGTGTTTCTTCCCGTTGTCTGTTTCGCGTTCCGGAGCTCCCTCACGTGTCCGTGACGTCCCGTAGGCCTACTTTGTTGTTCGGGCGTTTTACGTTACCGGTGTGCCGCGAGGTTGTTTTGTGTGTTGTTGTTTTGTTGTGTGCAACCCGCCTCTCAAATCTCGTCTCGTTTGGACTCCGTTGACTTTTCCATCCGTTGCTCGTGTGGGCCGAAGTGCCTTCACTTCGTGTCCCGGAAACACCCCTACTGCAGTCTTTTATCTCCGTCTAGGCCTTTTAAATCAATCCCCGCGATCGGATCCGTCGGATCGCGATCGGAGGGCTCCTAGCGCCCCTAAATCTCCCCCTAACCCTAAAAACTGCTATATAATAGACCCTAGTCTATTTTGGCATGTCCCCTTCTTCTTCCCCCTTCCCCTCTATTTTTTTTTCCTTCTTTCAGATCAGATCCTCCAATTTCTCCCCGGATCCCGAGGGAAACCAGATCCGATCGAAGCAGCAGTCAGCCGCGCCGCCGCTGGGATCCATCCGCCGCCGCAGTTTCCCGTCGGGTCGAAGCCCCCTGGCGCCAGATCCGATCTGGACGCCAGGGTCAACGCCGCCCAGCCTCCGCAGCGTCCCGACCGGCCCTCCTCGAGCGCGAGGCTTCGACCGCGCCGGATCCCGATCTGGGGGGACCAGATCGTCGGCCCGCTCCACATCGCGTTCCCCTCGCCCGTACCAGGCCGCAGCAGCCGCAGGCTCCTCTCCCGCACCGCGCCAGGGTCGGCCCGCTCCTTCACCGAGGCCGATCGCCAGCGCCCCGAGTGACCGGGCCTCTCCACTCCGCCCCCCGAGCCGGCCCATCCGCGAGATCCGCCGCCAGCCCAGTCGCCACCGCCTCCACCGCGCTGTGGGCCGCCGCCAGTTCGGGCCCGCACCAGATCTGGGCCGCCGGACCCTCAGATCCCCACCGGCCCACTCCGTTCCTCAGATCTGATCTGCTAGGTTGACTTCTATTCCACTAAGTCTCTGTTTACTGTTCTGATATGCAAAGTTTGAACGGCTCTAACTTTTACTGTGGTGCTCCGTTTGGTGCGTGTAATATGTCCAGATGTTCGTGGAGTTGTGCTCTACGTTTCACCTGTTGTTGTCATGCATGTTAGAGATCATCTAGGTGCTTGTTTTGCTGTTGCAAGAGTGCATCATGATATAAACTGCTGCTATGTGTTATTTTCATGCCACCTTTGCCATGTGATAACTTTTAGCTCGTTTGTCCAAATGATGCAAATGACATGTCCACGTGTTCGTCTTGCCACGAACTACGTGTTGCTTGTGATAGGTTGCATGGTAGATTTATTATTGCCTTGTTATCATCGTTGCAAAGTGCCATGTTCATATGAGGTGTTTTCACTTGTTATGAAATGCCATCTTGTTGAGCTCGTTGCAATCGTTGTGTTCACCTCTAGGTAGCATGCTTGTGTGTTTCGTGATCACCTTCATGTGCACTTTGATGAGGTGCTTACCCTTTGCCATGTTTAGTTTCGAGGTGACTTAAACATGCTCTTTTGTATGCCATGTTGATATTGCTGTTTTAGGACTTAGTGGTTTTTTCACTAAGTCTGAAATCTGTAACGTTCCGATGCCATGTTCGTGTGATGTTCTAGGACAAAGCATGTTAGTTTTGGGGTGGATTTTGGTTGTTCCTTGTAGTATATATTGTTGTCTTTCCATCCATGTCCTCACATGTCCATTTGAGTGGCTGTAGCATGCTTATCTTTTGCTCTAAAGTTTCAATAAAATTCTGCTGCCAGAATTTTATTGTAAAGTTCAATATGTCCAAGATCATTGCTATTGATCCGTGAGTCCGTTGGGGGTGCACTTTGGACCTAGTTGCTGTACTATATGTCTAGTTTGTGTTCATGTCCTTTGCCATGCTTTTTGGATGCTGTAGCTTAATTATTTTGAGCTCCGAAGTTGCTATGTTGCTGTAATTTTCAGCTTTCGCTCAAATCTTGTTTCGGGCATAACTTTTAGCCCGTAACTCCGATTTCAGCGAATCTTATATCAAACTTGGTTGTTTTTCTGTGTAGATTAATAATATCAGATTGTTATCTTGTTTTGAGGTGATTTGCTTGAGTGATATTTTCCGTGCTCCGTGTGCATCCTTAGTGCATCCATCATGCATTCATGTTTTTCGAGTGCGCATTGCATCTTGTTGATTGGTGCTTGGTGTGATTGTTTTGTTTAGAGCCGGAAGCTGAGAACGAGTACGAGGTTGAGCACGAGGTTTCCAACGAGGTTGAGCACGAGGACCCTTCTTACGATCCGAACGACTTCTCTTCAGGCAAGATGACCGAACCCCGATAACATTACTATCTTTGCCTATTGCTAGTAGTCTCGATCTATAGTTTTGCCTCGATGCCCATGTTCTTCTTGTCAGCCTCCTACTTGTAACCAATTGCCATGTTTAACCACCCTACCTATGCAAATCGTTGCTTGGCTAAGTACGCTTCGCTCAGCCCTTCTTATAGCGTTGCTAGTTGCAGGTGAAGATCGAAGATGCTTGCTTCATGTTGAAGTTTGGTTGGGTTTTATCACACTATATAAATGCTTAAATGAAATCATCTATATATTGGCAAGGGTGGAAGGCTAAGCCTTTTGCTTGGTGTTTTGTTCCACTCATGCCGTTAGGATCCGTATAAGCCGGTGTTATGTTCCTTGATTATGCGTTCCTAACACGGTTGGGGTGTATGGGACCCCCTCGATAAACCGCTAAGTGCTAAGTCTTTTCCAGCAAATCCCAACATTGGTACTATTTGCCTAATAACAAACTAAACATGCATAGGGAGTAATTAACCCTCTTTCTTAATCAACAACCCCGGGCCAGTGCTCCACATGAGTGTTGGTCCGAAACGGGGGTCCTGCAGGGCCACCTCGAGGAAACTCAAGGTCTGGTAAAAACCTGTAGCATCGCCCATCCGGTCGTGGCCTGAGACGAGATACGCGCGGCTACTATCAGGGTGTCGGCACGCCGGGAGGATTTGCTGGATTAGCCTTACCTTAGCTCGGTATATCTTGAGCACGGGATTCCGAGAATACTCGGGTCTTCCCACTTTGGAGTTGCGACTCCGCGGATCGTGGGCTTGTAATGGGTCAAGTTGGAACACCCCTGCAGGGTTTGAACTTTCGAAAGCCGTGCCCGCGGTTATGTGGCAGATGGGAGCTTGTTAATTCCGGTTGTAGATAACTTGACACAATGTTACTAATACACTACCAGCGTGTGTTCCGTGACTGTCAATTTCCGAATAGGGATTCGGGAGTTGAACACGGAGGGGTTATGTTTGTGAGCTTGTAGCTAGGATCACTTCGTGATCACTTCTCGCCGAGGCCTTCTCTTCTTGCTCTCACTTACGTAAGCTAGATGCTAGTTGCTGCTGCAGACTTATTCTTTCTTCAGCTTTTCCCTCACCTAAAGGCTTAAATAGTTCTGTTACCCGGGAACGGGATTGCTGAGTCCTCTGTGGCTCACAGTTACTTCACACACCAGATGCAGGTCCAGCTGTGAGCTATCCAGGTGATGGCACCGAGCTGGATTGGGAGTACGACGAGGAACGTAGTCGGTACTACGTGCGCTACCCGGACGATCAGTAGTGGAGTCTCTTACTAGGATTCGATCCGCCTGTGGTTTATTTATCTGAGTTTGGTACTTTGACTTTTGGCTTTTGCCCTTAGAGGGTTGTAGTGTTCTTAATGTATGATGTTTGAGACTTGTACTGTAATTCTGTGACGTGGCGAGTGTAAGCCAACTACTTTCAGTTTACTATCCCCTCTTTTACATGAGTTGTGCAAAGATTACCAAACTTGAGATCATTCTAGGATGGAATTATGCCTTTAAGTCGTGCCTCGACACGTAGGAGGTATAACTCCATCCTGGGCATTACAGGATTAGGGTTAGGAGTGGGGAACCAGTGGTGGCGGCGAACCTCGTACCTTGTGCCCCTGGTCCCCACCTCCTCTTTATAGCACTGCGCGACAGGGGCCCACCAGCCTTGCTTGGGCTGGACGCCTCCGATCAGGGCGTGGGTCAAGGGCCCAATGAGCCGTTGGGCCCATTGGTGGAGAGATCAACCTAACATTCTCCCCCTTGATCTCATCATATACTTTTAACTTTATACTTTGAAATAACTCTTTTCAAAGTACTCGTTCCATCACAAATTTGCATGTAGAGCATGTCTCATCATCACGGTCCATCCCGGTAGAATCGACACCTACAACACACTCCTTCGTTTTGAAACAGATTCTTTAACCTTGGGCCCTTTATTGTCCGGAAATTTTAGACTATACCAAAAAACCCATGTCGACTGTGTGTTCTCCGAACACACTGGGCGGTAAGCCTTTGATAAGCAGATCTGCAAACACTTTCCTGTTGCTTTTATGCCTCAAGCATTTCTCCATAATTCCGGACTTTCTCCTTCACAACATGCAACTCTTCGTCAGTGTGTTTGACATCAACACTTGACTCATTGTCTCAGGAGCATATTCTGTTAAAAATGGTTATTGATGTTGTCAACCATTATCAACTCCGGGTACAGGTTTTTCTTAACCATTTTGCCTGTCCCTCAGCCTCATATCAAGCTATAACATATCATTGCATCACATTGATGACAATTGTTTCACTCACTTGGAGATTTTCCACACAAAACTCCGAGTGTGAAAGTTAGCGACAATTGTGGATTTCGCTATACATTTCACAAATCCTGCCTTTGTACTCACAATCCTGTTAGAGCACTTATTTCTTTTAGCATGAGGCCGATATCTTTTACTCCATTCCATTGATTTACATATGGACTGGACATTGTTAAAAAACAACCCGGATATATACGTGAACTGTGTCAGGGTAATACATTGAGCTTCCAACAGCTGAAGCATATGGTACCATATCCGTTTACGATATTTTCTTATTGACTTTTGGAACACCATAGTTTTCCAGTTCCATTACCCTTGACTATAAGAACAGGCGTAGGTTTTCTCGCATGCATACTTTAGAGATCTTTCTTAGTATGTTCACGCGACATTCCTAATACCCCCTTCTATTCTTTTGAACTTTGAGGACAAGGACTTCTTTTCTCCTCCTGCAGTAGATTGACATCACCACTAGTAAGTAGGACGTCATCCACATGCACAGGAATTGGGAAACGAATTTCCCATTCCATAACTTTGCATGAATACAATTGTCCTCTCATTTTCTTTGCACGAAATCTTTCGATTTAAGTCATGTTTTACACCTTTACATATTTCCTTTGGAATCACATTTGCCTTGTAGACTCTTCATAAAGTCTATGTTAGTGAAATTCAAATGGTGGAATTTCACTAACATAGACTTTATAGTAATCACAAGTATCTTATTTTCACATTCCTAGAGACCATCAAAATCTCAAGTACTGGCACTTCTTTCATATGGGGTTGTCGTTGCTCTGTCATTGCCAAGAGGCAAATTAATTCTATAGTCACCCATTTCCAAAAAGCAATAGGTTTTACGGAGACCTGTGTCACAAGATCCCTTGTAGAGCTAACAACAAGTGTTGTATAGGTCATACAAGATGCTCCCCCAGATTACTCCATCTTTACTAAAGAAATGGCGTATCTTTAAACTTTCTTCTTTATGGCACTTTAAGCGCCATTGTTGTATTCCTTAGTCTGCTTTCGGAACTATAAAAGATCCGGAAATGCAACTGTTTCTTTTCTTTAGGGGTATCATAATGACGGTATTCTAATGACTGTCGTACTCCCCTTGACAATCACTTTCTTCATTAATGGATCACTTTAGATGCATAATGTGCATCACATCATCTAAAGTACAGAGGAGTCATGAAATACACTACAATGTATTTCATGTTTGTATCTCCCCCTCGAAATGTGGCAAGAACTTTTCTGCCACAATTTCGAAACCCATTCATAGTTCTTGTGAAATGAGGAAACTTCGATTATCTAGATCATTCATCTTATCACTTCATGTAAAATGAAATTATAATTTGACTAGTATGGGAGTACTTTTTCCTCATTTTCATTTCAGAAACTCAACAGAGTTCTTTATGGTTGCCACTTTTGCAAGTCACACTTGCATATCATTCTTGTCTTTAGGTTCGTCTGTTACTTTTATCCTTTCTGGATTTAGTGATTGCATAATGACTGTTACACATAAGGTGTACCGTCGATACTAGGAAAGCTTAATAGCTACTCCATACTTTTCTCCCATAGTGGGACAAATTAACTGCACATGAGTCATCATAACTTTCTCCTGTCATACAGGATTGTTACATAATACAATGAACATGAGTCATCATAACTTTCTCCTATCATACAGAATTGTTGACATAATACAATGTCAACTTTACCCGGTTACGCAGGCATTCTTCCCGGACTTTTCCCGCCATGCAGGTAATTCCCTGTAAGGGACATAAATGTCATAATTGGCTCTTTTGACTGCATCAAATTCAGAAATAAATCTGAATTATCTTTGACACACATGTTTGATCCGACGTTGGTCAAAATAAACATGCATGTTGCTTGTTTCATTTCAAATCATGTTGACTGAAAAATCTTCTTCATAGAGAGTACATGAAAGACATTCGTCAACCAAGACTTCTTAATGATTTATCTCTTTTCTTTTGAAGCCATTCTTTAGAGAGAACATACTCCCTCACGTTATGACCTTTCTTGGTCATCTTTCGGGTCACAAGTACCCAGCCATTCGCTTTCGCGAATGAAAGAATGGAAAACTTTTAGTCTGAAAAAACTTAGCCAATAATCAACAATAATGAGCATAAAAATAACCCAACGTTTGTCTGGTTAAAAGATATGCACATTAAACTTTTTAAAACTTTCCTTTTATATTCTATATTCTAAATCACCGTTGGGCAGAATTAGAATAAACATCATCCTTCTACATTATTTCATATGCATATAACTCATAGAAATAACGCATATAACTCATAAACAATGTGATGATATTATGTCTATGAAACAACTTTGCTAAGAAATAATCATCATCATCAACTTTATTGCAGCGGGAACAAAAATTATACATTTCTTTAGCTCAAGAGCATTTCTTGATCTGTATCTGTTCTCTGAAAATTAATCTCTTTGATACAAAAAGATTAAAGCTTTGAACATAAGACTCATAGAATTATAGTACTGTTATCATCCACGTTGGTCAGAAAATAACAATGCCATATTCTAACTTTAAAACAAATATCTTTCTTTTGCCATAGCGAGAACTATCTGAATCTTATTTCACCCACAGGGGAAAAACAATGCTAAGAATAGGTCCTTCAATTAAATTTTCCCGTTGGTTCCAATTTAATTGGAGGATAAAACTTTTACTTTGCAGCGGAAACTTTACAATATTCTATTCAGAAACAATTCTATACTCTTTTGCTCCCTAAGCAATTTTAACCGGTTGAATTCAAAATTGCATTAGAGAAGCAACAATCTAATCTTTTACTTTAGTTCTATTCACTTTTAAAAGAGCACTTTACTTTTACTTTGCAGCAAAAACATGAATTAAAATTCATGAACTTTTTACTTTTTACAGAAACTTTTCTTTGACTAAATGAAAATTCATGAACTTTACTATTTTCTTTGTAAAATTCATGAAAATTTCTGTTTCTGAAAATTTTCTATTTCCATTTTCAGAAACTTTGTCTATCTTCTATTTTCTAAACAAAAATTTCGTTGGGAAAAATTTGCATAGAAAATCTATGTGAAATTTTTCCCAAAACTGGACAAAAAACTATTAAATTGTGCTTCTGGAAAAAAGAATACCAGAAAAACAGACGAAAGCCCGGCCTGGCCCACGGCCCGACCAGCGGTCTTTACTGCGCCCGGCAGCTAGCGCGGCCCAAGGTCTGTTGGCCTGGTCCTCCACGCGCCCTCTTTTTTTTTCAGGGCGCGCGGCCTCCTCCTCTGGCCGAAAACGGCCCACCACTTTCGGCCCATTGGCCTGGCGCGGCTAGGTTTACCTTGCCAGCCGTTCGATTGCATCGAATGAGCCAGCGAGCTTTTCGCTCGAACAAAACCAGCAACCGAGGGGATTGATCGAAACCCTCGATCAGTTCTCTCCTCCCCCCC
>LR738712.1:885591359-885603853 GCA_902687465.1 Secale cereale | reverse complement strand
GTGGGCTTCTAGTCGAAAAAACATTTGCAACACTTATTTTTTTCTGATCAACATAAAATGCATGTTTCCGCTAAACCAAAAACAATAGAAAACAACAACTATCACTATGGTACTTAATGAATAGGTTAGTATAGAAAGTGATAGAAAAAACTATGTATAAATGACATGAATATAGCATGCAAAATACAAAACCTATAGGTACGTTTGGTATGTATCTCACCCCCTCCCTCTTTATAGTAGTTTTGTTGACTTGATATATCACGTAAATCAACCTTTAGTCGTGGCCTTCTCTGCCCATGAGTGCTTTTCATAAAATGTGGTAAGCATTGTGAAGAACTCATGCACATGGTTAGATAGGTAATCTTGTTCCAATTAACATCAAAATCAACTTGGGGACTTATATGTCCTTCCAGTTGTGTGTAACAAGGTAATTGTATGAGCGGGCTTGCATATTATGTTTGAATGTGTTCACGAATACGAGCAACGAACCACTCGATCACCGACCAATGATAGTGAACCATGGATATACATAACCTCATCCAATTCACATATAGGAAAATTGGCTATTAGTCACGCAACATGCATGATCAATTGGTTTTTCATTATGGGATAATTTAGATACATTACTCATTAATACCTTCTTAACTTGGTTACAATAGAATGGATGGTCGACGGGTGGTCTATATTTGGAATAATCATCCAACTTTGGATAAAATTAAACTGGAAAATTAATTTGGCAATATATATTGCTAAAATAGGAATAACCTAGTAATAAAGATATGCCCCTATAGGGAGAAACCTTCCATATCTTATATCGCTCGATCGAAGATAAATTTTGTATTGATTGACAAAATCTATGATCTTAGGAAAGTAAATCTTCAAGTTTTAAATAGACACCAAATTTACAGTTGGGCACAATTAAGATAGGCCTCCATATCAGTCAAATCCTCCATTGGCATGGTTCTAGGTTCTATCCTCCTCATCTGCACATACCTCCACTATAAATCTACCATGCCTCCCTTGCTTTCAACTCACCCAAACGAGCAATTTTCCTTCCTTTGCAGATTTCTCCTCGGTCGACAATGGCTCGCAAGAAGGTGGCCCTCCGGTACATCCGCAATGACTCGGCGCGGCACAATACCTTGAAGAAGCGCAGCAAGAACCTGATGAAGAAGGCCGGTGAGGTGGCCACCTTGTGCAACGCCAAGGCCTGCGTGCTGGTGTATGGTGAGGGCGCAACGGTGCCGGAGGTGTTTCCATCCCATGCTGAGGCGGTGGCTATCCTGAATAGGTTCAAGAGCATGCCGGAGGTGGCGCGACTAAAGAAGACGATGGACCAGGAGAGTGTCCTTAGTCAGCGTGTCGCAAAGCTCCGAGACCAGGTCCAGAAGACTAGGTGCGAGCTCCAGGACCGTGAGACCAAGTTTCTCCTGCATGATGCCATGGTCAGCGGCCACCTCCCGGGCAACATCGAGGAGCTCACAACCATGGGTTGGAAGTTGGAGTTAATGCTCAAGAGCCTGGGCGAACGCATCGCAAAAAAGAGCGGGCAGCTACCGGTCTACCAAACACAGGCACCATACATCATCGACGACATGGACATGGGGCCTCCAACCATGTATCGGGTGCCGCCGCAGCAGCAAGAGGGTTGGCTTGAGAGAGTGAGGTCCGAAGGGGACCTTGGCACCCAGATCTACAATGGCCACAATACTGGTGGCCACAATAGCACCAATGTCGGCTTCTTTCCTAGTCATATGAATATGTAAGAAGGGAGAGGATCTCTACATGTAGGGCATGCCCATCAACAATTGTGCTTCATCTCCTTTTATTTAGTTTTGCCATGGCTAATAAGGCTCGTTAATGGATGGCATCATGAGTAAGATGAGACATTCGGTCTCAGTCTGTCTCTTTGAGCAAAGGAAATTTTATTTTTGTCATTAAAATTGTTATTGTGGATCTCTTCCATGCTCAATTTTTTATTAGTTGGTTGAAACTTTTAGGTTGTACTTGCTCTTTATGTCAACATGTTTTGTCAAGCATTCTTTTTTTCTAATGAAAAGAGTTTTTTATTGACTCTACCATTGCATGAGCGATCCAACCATAAGAGTTACATCCCAGTTTCTGCATAGCAGGATGCACACCGCCTATAAAAAATCCATAACATTCTAGAAAGAAAAAGAGCACATATATTGTTTGATGCAAAAGTCTCATGTACTAAAATATTTGCGCTACGACATTTCATCTTGAGAAAATGTAGGGATAACATTAAATGCCGTAATGGTGGATTGTACACCCGCAACATCTTTGACAAGTTTCATAGTCGTCCACCGGTTTCATCATTAATCAAGTGTGATGCCCCCAATTTGACCATAAACTAATCATGCACGCAATTGTGTATGACCAAGATCAAGGACACACGGAATGATATCACAACGCAACTCTAGACACAAATTAAAATAATACAATCTTCATATTACAAGCCAGGAATCTCGAGGGCTCGAATACATATGCTCGAATACACAAGAGTCAGCGGAAGCAACAATATCTGAGTACAAACATAAGTTAAACAAATTTTGCCTTAAGAAGGCTAGCACAAACATCAACGATCGAAGAGGCAAGGCCTCCTGCCTGGGACCTCCTAACTACTCCTGGTCGCCGACAGTCTCCACGTAGTAGTAGGCATCATCGGGGTTGAAGACGTCATCGGCGTTGGCATCTTACTCCTGGAATCTATCCAATGATCGCAACAACCAGAAAGAATAAAGAAGGGGGAAAGGGGGTAGCACAGCACCCGTGAGTACTCATCCAAAGTATTCGCAAGCATCAGATCTAGACTAAGTATGCATCAGTATCAAAGGAATGAGATGTATCTGTGGACTGTACTGCAGAATGCCAGAATAGAGGGGAAGACCCAGCCTATCGAAGACTAGCATCTTCAAGCATCTTCTGGAAACCACCATCTTGCAGCAGTAGAAGAGAGTACAGAATAGTATATTATAATTATCAAGCATGTTGTAGCATTAATGCCCAGAGATCCTTCCTCGACTCCCTGCGAGAAAGCAATCCCGGAGCCATCATATCCATCACATATCTCAAGTATCCATTTCTAGTTATAATAGATCATGATACAAGTCTGAACGTCCGTTACCGTGGACACGGCTATTCAAATAGATAACTTTCCTGCACGGGTGCACCACATTACCCTACATGCTCAAACATCTCTGGACGGACACACTTTTCTGGGTCAATACCCAGCCTCGGAAGATCAACACGTCGCAGCCCTACCTAGGCTCTGCAGAGAGGTCCCCGTCGGTCTACATCCTAAGCACTCCGGGGTCTTGGGCCCATCGCCTGTTGCACTCTGGGTCGTTGCGAGCAGGGCGGACCAGGCACCACCTCTATACTGGATGGAGCCGTCCCAGCATTGCCGCAATGCTGAATTGGACGTCTGACAAAGCTTTGGCTGATACCACGACGCCAATGCCCATAACTATTCTCGCGTGGCGGTTAGTGCGTATTGGCCAGTGGCCAACTCAGAACAAATACCCAAACATGTTAGTGCATTATTAAAAGAAAGTGACGGCTGTCTGGACAAGTCCGGAGCTACCACCCCCTCCTGGGTGATACCGCTAAACAGCCAGCCGCCAGCATAACTCCCGCGGGTGCTCACCGGGCCCGCCCGCCTTCACAAGGAACTGAAGTAAAGTCAAGGTAACCGTGTGTCCAAAACATCAAGGTGGAAAACCTGAGGAATCACCCTCAATGGATTCCACTCGATGTGACCGTCAAGGCAAACTAAGAGGAATCACCCCCGAGGTTCACACTTGAGGGGATCACGTTGATCGAGTCATCGGTCAACAAGTTGTGGCAACTAGGTCAAAGTGGGGTCACTGGTGGATCACCAACCAACCTATACTAAGCAGTTTAGGATAAGCAGGTAGGTAACAATAGCAGGTACAAAAGCAGGCTATGCATCAGAATATGAGCAAACAATTACAGTACCATAATCTAATGCAAGCAAGAGAGAGAGAATGGAATGGGTGATATCCGGATGATCAAAGGGGGGCTTGCCAGGAAGCTCCGCTGAAAGGGGAGAAGGGTCGTCGTCGACGTAGTCGATCACAGGGGCAACATCAGTTTCGGGATCTACCGGAGAGAAGAGGGAGAAAAAAAATAGTAAGTACAAAGCACACAAAGGTAATACAGATGCACGACATGACAACACACAACATTAGGGGTGCTCTAACATAGTACTAGGTGATACTGGCGAAGGGGGGAAACATCCGGAAATATTTTCCCGAAGTTTGTCATTTTCAGACAGTCGAACCGAAGGAGGATGGTTGCATGTTCACTATGCTAGGGACGCACGGCAGACGAACGAACTGCGTATTTGGATTCATCATGTTTTTCTGAACAACTTTCACGCATAAAGTATTTTCATCCGGGTTACGGTTTATTTTATATTAATTTTCAAAGTTAAAGGATTTTCTATATATTATAAATTCGAATTATAAAACAATATTGCTAAGTGTGCCCATGGGATTTCTAGTCTAGTGTATGACAAGTGGGGCCTGGGTGTGTTGAGTCATCAAGTCAACAGTCAACTTTGACTGGGTTGACCGATGTAGTGTCTATGGGGTCCACATGTCATTGTCTATGGTTTAATTAAACAATATGTAGTACAAACCAACCTAGCTCTAATAAACAAGGGCCGGCCTGGTTGCACAGCCAGCCTCACGGGTGTGCACACAAACTATATCGGTCATGGCTGCCAGCCTGCCACAACCTCCTGTGAACAGGAGGAAGGGGATTGGGGGAAATGGACTGGCCTTGCACTGTGGGCTAGAGCCCAAGTGCACAGTGCACATTTTTCCCTTTTACTTTTTATTTTTGTGTTTGCTTTTACAGCAGCAGTTTTGTATTTTATTTATCCATCAAATGACTTTTGTAAAATCATGCTACTTGGCCACATATTTACATTGCATTATTTGGCACTGCCGCAAAAAGTTTGGGAGGCATATGACTTTGTTTGAATTTCTCATAATTGGAAAAGCATTTAAATATGCAGTTTTATCACTGTTTTAATTATTTCAGGGTACTTAATCACTTTGTAAAAATGTTTATTCACCACCATAATTACCTATGAATTATTTTTAACACTTTGAACATTTAGTTTTGACATTTGAAAACTTTATTTATTTGACTTAATTTTAAAATTTGATTTTGAACCGATTTGAATCAATATGAGATTTAGGAACAGTAAAAGTGATGATGTGACATCATTAGCAGGGGATTGCTGTAGTTTAATTATCTGGGCGTTACATCAAGTCCTAAGCCACCCCAGAGAGGGCATTGTGTTTGAGCTATACTCAAACTACTACGAGAAGCCCAAATTTTATTGGCTGCATATTGTGATGGAAGATGGGGGTATATGAATGCAGTTGCCACTACTTTGAAAACAAAAGGTGTGATTTTGTGCGCACGTAGTCAAGGCGATATTGTTTGTACCTCAATGTGCAAGTTATTCCACAATGGTACTTGTTGGAGAGGTGGTCGAAAACAGCAACAACAAACATGCGCGACGTTAGGCACCTGCTTAGCTTTGGACTCCCCTCCACAACACTAAGCCAACCCCAACTTTTGCTATCTGCAGGACTCCCAACTTGTGCTATCTGCAGGACTCTCGGATGACTAGCAAAACGAAGGGAGAAGTGTATGTAATATGCAAAAAATTACAATAACGTGTGCCATCATCAGTCTTTTTATATGTAGTCCCCTTGTAGATCAAATCCAACTAAAAGGATTTTCATTTTCCAAGCACACAACAAATAAAATGCACTATCATGTGTCAAGTACATGCTGCTATTTGCAACCACATGACATGCATTTCAATCTCGATAATAGCCTCGAAGCATCAGCAAGTAGGAGAAAAGGGCACTCGACAAACCCAAGGACATGTGTCCCTAACCACCGCAAGTGACAACGTTGTAGTGGTGAACGATATTTTGGCAAGTGTTAACTAACAGACACTCACCAAAGACTTTTAGTTTCTTTTGTAGATGCTAAAAATGTTCCACGAGCGCCCAACACAGAGCACTGAATTCCTCAAAAAAGAAAAAAGACCCCAGAGCCATGGACAAACCTGTTTCTTTTCTTTTCTTTCTTTTGCTTTCTTCTATTTTCTTTGCTTCCTTCTCTTTTTCCTATTTCTTCTTTTTCTCTTTTCCATATTTCTTCTTTTTCCTATTTCCTTCTTTCGTTTATTTTCTTTGCTTTGCTTTCTTCTCTTTTCCCATGTTTAGGAAATTATTTTATGCAAATGGATTCAAATTCTACTGTTCAACAACACATATACTCATGGATATCCATTATTTTTCTATGTAGGATTTTGAATTGAGGGATTTTTGTTAGTAGTGTCACAAAGACACAAACTATTGGTACATGTGATTTGTACAAGTTATTCTTTTGCGAGAGGATAACATACAAAACTTGATATATCTCAATGAGTATATTTAGAGTATAATTTTATTTTCTTTCATTTACTTTTTTTCCAGCACTACTCCCTCCATTCATGGTGTCCATAGATTTTGAATATTGTACCATGGACCAAAACATCCCCGCCGCAACAACCAGTCCTAAGTAGACCTGGGCACTTTCAGGCGGGGCCAAGTTTCGGGCAGAGTTTTAAAAACCCCACCTCAAAATCACAAGCCCGAGGCCGACCGGTAGCCCGACAAAATGCCTATTTTCCATGTTTTAAAATAATATAGTTATTTTAAGGTAACATACTATAATACAACACATATTTTTTACACCAATAAACCTAAAATCATGTTTTTTCGGGCTTTTCCCAGGCTTTGGGCCGGACTGTGGGCTGGAAAGTAAGGCCCAAGCTCGGCCTGGATATCGGGCCGGGCCCATCGGGTTAGGCCAACAAGGTTTAGTCCTAAGATAGGCGTAGACTGTCAAGGAAATGAGATTCTATATCAGGATCATTTTTGTTCAAACATGCATGTGACTGCAAATGCACGGTACAATTCAGGATCATAGCAAAAAAAAATGTACGCATTACAATTCGGGAATGGAGGGAGTACTAAAAACCATCATATTTCCCTAGAAAATAAGAATGTAATTGTAAAATTACGTACTCCCTCCGTCCCATAATATAAGAACGTTTTTGACACTACACTAATGTCAAAAACGTTCTTATATTATGGGACGGAGGGAGTAGTAAACTTCTCAACTACTGCTCCTCCTGTTTTCAAATACTCCCTCCGTTCCTAAATATAAGTCTTACTAGAGATTTCATCGAGTGACTACATACGAAACGAAAATGAGTGAATCTACACTCAAAAATATGTCTACATACGAATGTATGTTGTATTTCATTTGAAATGTCTAAAAAGACTTATATTTAGGAATGGAGGGAGTATAAGTCATTTGGAAGATTTCAATAGGGACTGTATATAGACGTATTTTACAATGTACATTCACTCATTTTACTTCTTACGTAGTCCATATTTGGGAAGGGAGTAGGATTTAGATGGAGTAGATGGCTATTTCTAATTTTGCCATCCTGCATCTGCACGCAGTGCAACTCGATCCCCTTTCTCAGATTGCGACCGACGGTTCCAAATTCACCGGAGATCTCTCCGCTTCGCCGCCGCCGCCGCCATGCTCCGCCTCCGAGGCCGCATCGTCTCCGGTATCCTCTCTTCTTCCTTCACCTCCCCCACCTCCTCTCTCCACCGCCCCCTCTCGGCCGCCGCCACCGCTCCCCGCGTCTCCCCAAACCCTAGCTTCGCCGTGGAGGACTACCTCGTCGATACCTGCGGCCTCACCCGGCCCCAGGCACTCAAGGCCTCCGCGAAGCTCTCCCACCTCAAGTCCCCCTCCAAGCCCGACGCCGTGCTCGCCTTCCTCGCGGCCTCGGCCTCTCCGGCGCCGATGTCGCCTCCCTCGTCGCAAGGACCCCAGGTTCCTCTGCGCTAGCGTGGAGAGAACCCTGTTATCCGTTGTCGACGGCCTCACCGGCCTCGGCCTCTCGCGTTCTGAGATTGCGCGCCTCGTCTCGCTCACCGCCGGCGGCGGCCATTTTCGCTGTAGATCCATCGTCTCCAAGCTGCACTACTACCTGCCCCTCTTCGGCTCCTCCGAGAACTTCTTCCGGGTGCTCAAGAAAGGCGGCTACCATCTCGGTGCTGACCTCGAGGGGAAGGTCAAGCCCAACGTTGCGCTCCTACAGGAGTGCGGGCTAGGTGCTTGCGATATCTCCAAGCTGTGCCGCAGCGTGCCGAGGCTGATCATCACCAAGCCAAAGCACGTCCAGGCGATGGTGGCAAGCGCTGAAGGTCTCGGTGTGCCCCGTGGGACTGCGATGTTCAGGCATGCGTTGGATGCTATTTCATTCCCCAGCGAGGACACGATCGCTGCCAAAATGGGCCGCTTGAAGAAGACGCTCAGGTGGTCAGATGCTGAGGTGGGCATGGATGTGTCTAAGAATCCGTCTGTGCTGTCGAGGTCAAAGGAGTCGCTACACCGCAGTTCCGAGTTCCTCTTCTCTGAGGTGGGATTGGAACCGGCCTACATTGCTCGTCGGCCAGCAATACTCATAGCCTGGAGGGCCGGCTCAGGCCCCGCTACTACGTTGTAAAGTTTCTTATGGAAAATGGATTGCTCAGGCGCAACCCGACTTACAGTACCGTTTTCAAGGAGAGCGACAAGGTATTTGCGGAGATGTTCATTTGCCCTCACAAGGAAGCTGCGCCGCACCTCGCTCAAGACTATGCTGATGCTTGCAGAGGCAAAATGCCGACTAGATTCACGTTTACATGAACCGATAAGCTGCCATGAAAATCTGTAGCTGTGTATGGTGCAACAGTGTTTTCACTCTGCGCAATCAGCAGGTAATTCACATTTGTGTTTTCCCCCCTAATATATGTTGGGTTTCTGCTGTAGTGTATCTATGCCACATACTGCTTTGGTCGTTGCTAATGCCTGATGAAACTGATAATTTAATTCCTGAACCCCATGGTGTTGATCTTGTCATTAAGTAAACAAGAAAGAATTGCCTGCAATCTCTGAAAATGACAGTACATCTCTGCTACCTAGTGCTTGCGTGTGTCATACTGTATCTCATCACAAAACTACACATATATTTTTCTGCTGTTGTATCTCGTCACTAAGTTACATGTATATCGATTAATAAAGCTTGAAAGTTCAGCCCAGTTTGTGGCTTTGAGCAGACCTGCAAGTCCTCGGACTACACTGGTATCTTTCATAAAAACTGCAGGCGTCTACAGCTGATGATTGACAAGATTATCAACAGCATATGTTCAGTGAAAACAAAAATATTGCAGTAATGCTCATGAGTGGGTCTAATTCCCCAAAGTTGCATAACATTAATCACATGATGCGACAAAGTGGTAGGAATAATCGACTGGAGCAGATATATTTGGCTCGCAAGTTATATACGAGGAGCAAACCTGCTTGCCCTTCCCATGTGAGCTTCATTTGTCTTTTATGAGTCAAGGATGCAGTAACATATATTATTCAGTAGCCCAAGATTTTCCACCATGTTCACCAATGAAACTGTCTCTACCAATGTATTTCACACTTTATAATTTGTGTGCCTCGATGGGGACTGCGAATATATACATTTGTGGCCTTGTGGGTGCCTGCCAATATTTCTCTGCGTGAACTTCTGAACCTCTGGTAAGAACTACGTAGGTAGCTGAATTTTATTGTGTGACTGTTGCGCGCTTGGTATCCATTCTGCCTCACACTTGTGATATGAGCCTTGGAGAGCTCTGCGCATCAACAAGTTTTTCTGGCCTCATTATGGTGTGTAGGAGATCGATGGGTCCCTCCTGATCCACCAGAAGACCCAGTTCGTCGCCGGTCGTCCTCAGATGCAACCTGGCAGCTAGCAGCAATCATGAGCGCGATGGGTTTGATAGATCTGGCAATGGTGGTCCGGTGAGGGGCATCCGCTACACGCTTAGCACTGAATTTTTTCATCATCTTTTAGAACCTCAGTTTTACCAAGAATTTGAATGGTGCAGCATATTACCCTGGTTGCCGGTGATTTGGTTAGAGCCAGCAGTTCAGAAAAACAGTAACAGCCGGTATTCATCTTGCTGGACAACAACATTGATGCAGTTGAACTAACATGGGTGATTGTTTCTTTGTAACCTTAGCATTTGAGTATGTGCTGCTTAAGCTGTAATCATAACGAGATGTAACTTCCTGTAGAAACAGATAGTTTTGGTTGAACTGAAAACTGTAGGGGGAGGCCCCCAAGGTAAAAATTACATTATCAACATATATAAAATAGTTTTGGTTTTACTTTTACACTGCTCTGGTGTTTGTGCAATCTATTTGGGAGTACTGTGTTGCTGTTGTAACAGATTCATTCATTTTAGCAGCAGTTCGGATGGGCGTCCCACGACTAATGTTGTCATGTCAATATTTTGTGATGGGAGCATGTCTCTGGGTAGGAATATTGTTTTGTTTTATTTACCTGTGATAAAGTGGTTGATGGAAAATGTATGTGTGATTTCTCTGAAGGCGCAAACTTGATGTCAGTTGTCGGTAGCGAGTCGGACCTCGGCGACCCTTATCGTTTCCTTCCCACGGCGGGCACACCGGTCCCGGTAGGACTCGTACTCGGCTGGACCGGTGATGGGGAAAGGGAGATTGGAAGGCTCCCGGGAGGAGATCCGAGCGCATGTTGTGTTGACGCAATGGACTCGCTTGGGACATATCCTGCCGTCGTTCGGGCTCTTACCTCCAGGGAGCAGTGGAGTGCAACGTGGGCGGCCATTGCATCCTCCAACCCGCACGAGACGACACCCCAGTCTATGGATATGTACTGGTCGTCGTCAAATCAGCCGCCCGGCATACCGAAGAAGGTCGGAGATTGCCGGGCAGGAGCTTGGGTGGCGGCATGGAGTGAAGTGGCTAGGGTTTGGTCTGGGGAGCAGATTGGGACGAATATATATGGGGCCGGGTGGGCCGGATCCGACATGATGGACGCACCCGATCACTCCTGGGCCTCCCTTGTCCGTCCCATATTTGGGCTTGATATGAAGTGTATCGGTCAGCCCGAGCGTTTGAGGCCGGTTTGAGGAGTCTGTTGGGGTCGAATTTTTTTACCGGCCACTGACCGGGTCATCCACCTAGGTGGTTGAGGCAGGTTTGGGATGCCCGACTAGAGATGCTCTTAGTGCTCGTACTGTCAAAAGGAAAAGAAAAACTGAAATAGCTGCCAACCGTACTCCTGAAAGACTTCCTAGTAGTGCAAAGTTATTGAGTAACTTGCCATGGATTTTTTTTATTGAGTAACTTGTCCCGCACAAAAGAAGTTATTGAGTAACTTGAGGGTAAACGATTCTAATCGGCCAGCCGGCTCAAAGCTGGGCCGCTCGCCTCGCACTGGCTGTGGCTCTTCCTATTTCATGTCCTGATCAATCCCCTCATGAGGCCCTTCCTATTTCACGCCCCTATCAATCCCCTCACACGTCGCGTGATCCCACTCGCCTGCTTTCCTTTCATCATCCTTCTCTCCTTTGCAGGCCTCTACCACCCCTCGTCTTCTCCTCCCCGCATCACCTCCCTCCCGCAGCACCAGCGACCACCCACCGCTACCTCTGTCGCCGACGCCTTCCCAAATACCACCGATGCCCTTGCCGCGAACTCATCAGATGTTGCGTGTCCACCTAGTCAGAAAACTGCAACCGGCCCCGCAGGGAGCTGCAACCACAAGTCCCAGAGTTACAAAACTTCCAGACACCACGAGCCCTTTGCCGTGCAGGGATCGATGCTGCGACCGGGGATGGTTGGAGCTAAATGAAGGTGACCACCGTGTTGCAAGAACCACGACAATGACTGACGAGCGATCGAACAATGAGAGCCGTTGCTAGAGACGAAGGCAACCTCTGCTGAGATGGTGGCCATCGTGGTACCAGGCACCACATGAAGCTGGAATTAGAGATTTTCGGTGCTGGAACTAGTGCGTGCTCGTGCTGTAACCGATGCACGCCCGTGATGGAGCTGTGATATGGCAATGCCGCTGGGAACCGTGCTATGACAATACTGGAACCAGTGTTACGGAAATGATGGAAACATGCTATGACAATGCTGATACAAGCGATCTTCGGTACTACAACCAATCGGTGACCGGCTACATCGACGACTGGCAGGTGCGTCCATAGCGACCGGTTACATGGACGTACTTAAGATGAAAGGTGCAACTGGCGACCCGATTTGCTGAGACCAACACAACAATTTGCTCTGTAGGGGACGACTACCGACGTGGAGTAGAGCAACAACCGGGGGCAATGGTGCTACAAGGGCTGAATGGCAACACTGGGAAAATCTGCTACATGTGACCTGTTTTTGCTTCAACGGACCAGGAATTTGTTACCGGCGATGTCAACGAGTGTCAAAGGCAAGTCATCCACCATTAACGACGAGGCAAGAGGGGGGGGGGG
>LR738712.1:885566542-885577145 GCA_902687465.1 Secale cereale | reverse complement strand
GGGGAGGCGCCAGGGGCAAGGGTGCGGCTGCCCTATCTCCCCCCCACTATATATAGGGGCCAGGGGGCGCCGTCCCTAGGAGATGGGATCCCCTCCTAGGGGGGCGGTGGCCAGGGGGAAGGCTTGCCCCCTAAGCCAAGGGGGGCGCCCCCACCCCTAGGGTTCCCAACCCTAGGCGCAGGGGGGAGGCCCAAGGGGGTGCGCCAGCCCACTATGGGCTGGTCCCCACCCCCTACGGCCCATGGGGCCCTCAGGGATGGGTGGCCCCACCCGATGGACCCCCGGGACCCTTCCGGTGATCCCGGTACACTACTGGTGACCCCCGGAACTCTCCCGATGGCCGAAACTGGACTTCCTATATATAATTCTTTACCTCCGGATCATTTCGGAACTCCTCGTGACGTCCAGGATCTCATTCGGGACTCCGAACAACATTCGGGTTACCGTGTGCATATATCTCTACAACCCTAGCGTCACCGAACCTTAAGTGTGTAGACCCTACGGGTTCGGGAGACACGTAGACATGACCGAGACGACTCTCCGGTCAATAACCAACAGCGGGATCTGGATACCCATGTTGGTTACTATGTGTTCCTCGATGATCTCATCGGATGAACCACGATGTCAAGGATTCACTCAATCCCGTATGCTATTCCCTTTGTCTATCGGTATAATACTTGCCCGAGATTCGATCGTCGGTATACCGATACCTTGTTCAATCTCGTCATGGCAAGTCTCTTTACTCGTTCCTTAACATATCATCCCGTGACTAACTCTTTAGCCACATTGAGCTCATTATGATGATGTCTTACCGAGTGGGCCTAGAGATATCTCTCCGTCATACGGAGTGACAAATCCCAGTCTCGGTTCGTGCCAACTCAACAGACACTTTCGGAGATACCCGTTGCGTACCTTTATAGCCACCCAGTTACGTTGTGCCATTTGGCACACCCAAAGTATTCCTACGATATCCGGGAGTTGCACAACCTCATGGTCTAAGGAAAAGATACTTGACATTGGAAAAGCTTTAGCATTACGAACTACACGATCTTGTGCTAGGCTTAGGATTGGGTCTTGTCCATCACATCATTATCCTAATGATGTGATCCCGTTATCAATGACATCCAATGTCCATGGCCAGGAAATCGTGACCATCTGTTGATCAACGAGCCAGTAACTAGAGGCTTACCAGGGACAAGTTGTGGTCTATGTATTCACACATGTATCACTGTTTCCGTATAATACAATTCAAGCATGAATAACAGACAATTATCATGAACAAGGAAATATAATAATAACCATTTTATTATTGCCTCTAGGGCATATTTCCAACAGTCTCCCACTTGCACTAGAGTCAATAATCTAGTTACTTTGTGATGAATCGAACACCCATAGAGTTCTGGTGTTGATCATGTTTTGCTCGTGGAAGAGGTTTAGTCAACGGATCTGCGACATTCAGATCCGTATGCACTTGACAAATATCTATGTCTCCATCTTGAACATAATTCCGGATGGAGTTGAAACGGCGCTTGATGTGCTTGGTCTTCTTGTGAAACCTGGGCTCCTTGGCAATGGCAATGGCTCCAGTGTTGTCACAGAAGAGAGTCATCGGGCTTGATGCGCTTGGAATGACTCCTAGGTCGGTGATGAACTCCTTCATCCAGACTCCTTCCTGCGCTGCTTCGCAAGCAGCTATGTACTCCGCTTCACATGTAGAATGCGCCACGACGCTCTGCTTGCAACTGCACCAGCTGACTGCCCCACCATTCAAAATATACACGTATTCGGTTTGTGACTTGGAGTCATCCAGATCTGTGTCGAAGCTAGCATCGACGTAACCCTTTACGACGATCTCTTCGTCACCTCCATAAATGAGAAACATATCCTTAGTCCTTTTCAAGTACTTCAGGATGTTCTTGACCGCTGTCCAGTGTTCCATACCGGGATCACTTTGGTACCTCCCTACCAAACTTATGGCAAGGTTCACATCAGGTCTGGTACACATCATGGCATACATAATAGAACCTATGGCTGAGGCATAGGGGATGACACTCATCTTTTCTCTATCTTCTGCCGTGGTCGGGGATTGAGCCGTGCTCAATCTCATACCTTGCAATACAGGCAAGAACCCTTTCTTGGACTGATCCATATTGAACTTCTTCAATATCTTATCAAGGTATGTGCTTTGTGAAAGACCAATGAGGCGTCTTGATCTATCTCTATAGATCTTGATGCCTAGTATGTAAGCAGCTTCTCCAAGGTCCTTCATTGAAAAACTCTTATTCAAGTAGGCCTTTATGCTCTCCAAGAATTCTATATCATTTCCCACCAGCAGTATGTCATCCACATATAATATGAGAAATGCTACAGAGCTCCCACTCACTTTCTTGTAAATACATGCTTCTCCCCAAGTCTGTATAAACCCAAATGCTTTGATCACATCATTAAAGTGAATATTCCAACTCCGAGATGCTTGCACCAGCCCATAGATCGAGCGTTGGAGCTTGCATACCTTGTTAGCATTCTCAGGATCGACAAAACCTTCCGGTTGCATCATATACAGCTCTTTCTTGAGGAAGCCATTAAGGAATGCCGTTTTGACGTCCATTTGCCATATCTCATAATCATAGAATGCGGCAATTGCTAACATGATTCGACGGACTTCAGCATCGCTACGGGAGAGAAAGGCTCGGCGTACTCAATCCCTTGAACTTGTCGATAATCTTTAGCGACAAGCCGAGCCTTATTCACATTACCATCCGCGTCAGCCTTCTTCTTAAATATCCATTTATTTTCTATGGCGTGCCGATCATCGGGCAAGTCCACCAAAGTCCATACTTTGTTTTCATACATGGATCCGGGCCTGCCATCGCTTCTTCATAGTTCAAAGGTTCACCGTTGTCTAACAACATGATTTCCATTACAGGGTTGCCGTACCACTCTGGTGCGGAACGTGTCCTTGTGGACCTTCGAAGTTCAGTAGTAACTTGATCTGAATCTTCATGATCATCATCATTAACTTCCTCCCCTGTTGGTGCAGGCACCTCAGGAACAATTTCCCACGCTGTGCTACTTTCCGGTTCGGGAGGGGTGACTGTCACCTCATCAAGTTTTACTTTCCTCCCACTCACTTCTTTCGAGAGAAACTCTTTCTCCAGAAAGGATCCATTCTTGGCAACGAAGACCTTGCCTTCGGATCTGAGGTAGAAGGTGTACCCAATCGTTTCCTTTGGGTATCCTATGAAGACGCATTTTTTCGATTTGCGTTCGAGCTTTTCAGGTTGAAGTTTTTTTACATAAGCATCGCAACTCCAAACTTTCAGAAACGACAGCATAGGTTTCTTGCCAAACCAAAGTTCATACGGTGTCGTCTCAATGGATTTTGACGGAGCCCTATTTAAAGTGAATGCGGCAATCTCTAAAGCATAACCCCAAAAAGATAGCGGTAAGTCGGTGAGAGACATCATAGATCGCACCATGTCCAATAGAGTACGATTTCGACGTTCGGACACACCATTACGCTGAGGTGTTCCGGGTGGTGTCAATTGTGAAACAATTCCACAGTTCCTTAGGTGTGTGCCAAATTCATGACTTAAATATTCACCCCCACGATCCGATCGTAAGAACTTTATTTTTCTGTCACGTTGATTCTCAACCTCATTCTGAAATTCCTTGAACTTTACAAAGGTCTCAGACTTGTGTTTCATTAAGTAGACATATCCATATCTACTCAAGTCATGTGTGAGGGTGAGAACATAACGATAGCCTCCGCGAGCTTCAACACTCATTGGACCGCACACATCGGTATGTATGATTTCCAATAAGTTGGTCGCTCGCTCCATTGTTCTGGAGAACGGAGTCTTGGTCATCTTGCCCAAAAGGCATGGTTCGCACGTGTCAAATGATTCATAATCAAGAGACTCTAGAAGTCCATCTGCATGAAGCTTCTTCATACGTTTGACACCAATATGACCAAGGCGGCAATGCCACAAGTATGTGGGACTATCATTATCAACTTTACATCTTTTGGTATTCACACTATGAATATGTGTAACATCACGTCGAGATTCATCAAGAATAAACCATTGACCAGCGGGGCATGACCAGAAAACATATCTCTCATATAAATAGAACAACCATTATTCTCGGATTTAAATGAGTAGCCATCTCGCATCAAACGAGATCCAGATACAATGTTCATGCTCAAAGCTGGTACTAAATAACAATTATTAAGGTTTCAAACTAATCCCGAGGGTAGATGTAGAGGCAGCGTGCCGACAGCGATCACATCGACCTTGGAACCATTCCCGACACGCATCGTCACCTCGTCCTTCGCCAGTCTCTGCTTATTCCGTAGCTCCTGCTTTGAGTTACAAATGTGAGCAACCGCACCGGTATCAAATACCCAGGAGCTACTACGAGTGCTGGTAAGGTACACATCAATAACATGTATATCATATATACCTTTGACATTGCCGGCCTTCTTATCTGCTAAGTATTTGGGGCAGTTACGCTTCCAGTGACCCGTTCCCTTGCAATAAAAGCACTCAGTCTCAGGCTTGGGTCCATTCTTTGGCTTCTTCCCGACAACTGGCTTACCGGGCGCGGCAACTCCTTTGCCGTCCTTCTTGAAGTTCTTCTTACCCTTGCCCTTCTTGAACTTAGTGGTTTTATTCACCATCAACACTTGATGCTCTTTCTTGATCTCCACCTCTGATGATTTCAGCATTGAATACACTTCGGGAATGGACTTCTCCATCCCTTGCATATTGAAGTTCAACACGAAGCTCTTGTAGATAGGTGGGAGCGACTGAAGGATTCTGTCAACGACCGCTTCGTCTGGGAGATTCATTCCCAATTGAGACAAGCGATTGTGCAACCCAGACAATTTGAGTATGTGGTCGCTGACTGAACTATTATCCTCCATCTTACAACTGTAGAATGCGTTGGAGACGTCATATCTCTCAACTCGGGCATGAGCTTGGAAAACCATTTTTAGCTCTTGGAACATCTCATATGCTCCGTGGTGCTCAAAACGCTTTTGGAGCCCCGATTCTAAGCTGTAGAGCATGCCGCACTGAACCAGGGAGTAATCATCACAACGCGACTGCCAAGCGTTCATAACATCTTGGTTTGCCGGGGCGGGAGCGTCACCTAGCGGTGCTTCTAGGACATAAGTTTTCTTGGCAGCTATGAGGATGATCCTCAGGTTACGGACCCAATCCGTATAGTTGCTACCATCGTCTTTCAGCTTGAATTTCTCTAGGAACGCGTTGAAGTTGAGGGTGACATGAGCGTGGGCCATTTGATCTACAAGACATATTGTAAAGAATTTAGACTAAGTTCATGACAATTAAGTTCATCTTATCAAATTTAATGAACTCCCACTCAGATAGACATCTCTTTAGTCATCTAAGTGAAACATGATCCGAATCGACTAAGCCGTGTCCGATCATCACGTGAGATGGACTAGTCATCAACAGTGAACATCTTCATGTTGATTGTATCTTCTATACGACTCATGTTCGACCTTTCGGTCTTCTGTGTTCCGAGGCCATGTCTGTACATGCTAGGCTCGTCAAGTGAACCCTAAGTGTATTGCGTGTTTAAATCTGGCTTACACCCGTTGTATGCGAACGTTAGAGCCTATGACACCCGATCATCACGTGGTGATTTGGAACAACGATCCTTAGCAACGGTGCACATTTAGGGGAAACACAATTCTTGAAATTTTAGTGAGAGATCATCTTATTTACTACCGTCGTTCTAAGCAAATAAGATGCATAAACATGATAAACATCACATGCAATCAAATAAAGTGACATGATATGGCCAATATCATTTTGCTCCTTTGATCTTCATCTTCGGGGCACCATGATCATCTTTGTCACCGGCATGACACCATGATCTCCATCATCATGATCTCCATCATCGTGTCTTCATGAAGTCGTCTCGCCAAAAATTACTTCTACCACTATGGCTAACGTTTAGCAATAAAGTAAAGTAATTACATGGCGTTATTCAGTGACACGCAGGTCATACAAAAAATAAGACAACTCCTATGGCTCCTGCTGGTTGTCATTCTCATCGACATGCAAGTCGTGATTCCTATTACAAGAACATGATCAATCTCATACATCACATATATCATTCATCACATCTTTTGGCCATATCACATCACATAGCACATGCTGCAAGAACAAGTTAGACGTCCTCTAATTGTTGTTGCAAGTTTTTACGTGGCTGCTATAGATTTCTAGCAAGAACGTTTCTTACCTACGCGAAAACCACAACGTGATATGTCAATTTCTATTTACTCTTCATAAGGACCCTTTTCATCGAATCCGATCCGACTAAAGTGGGAGAGACAGACACCCGCCAGCCACCTTATGCAACTAGTGCATGTCAGTCGGTGGAACCAGTCTCACATAAGTGTACGTGTAAGGTCGGTCCGGGCCGCTTCATCCCACGATGCCGCCGAATCAAGATTGGACTAGTAGCGGCAAGAGAATTTAACAAATCTACGCCCACAACTGTTTTGTGTTCTACTCGTGCAAGATGCTACGCAAAGACCTAGCTCAGATGCCACTGCTGGGGAACGTAGCAGAATTCAAAAAAATTCCTACGCTTCACCAAGATCAATCTAAGGAGTCATCTAGCAACGAGCATAAAGGAGTGCATCTACATACCCTTTGTAGATCGCGAGCGGAAGCGTTCAAGAGAATGTGGATGATGGAGTCGTACTCGTCGTGATCCCTATCACCGATGATCCCAGCGCCAAACGGACGGCACCTCCGCGTTCAACACACGTACGGTGCAGCGACGTCTCCTCCTTCTTGATCCAGCAAGGGGGGAGGAGAGGTTGATGGACATCCAGCAGCACGACGGCGTGGTGGTGGATGCAACGGAAAAACTGCAGGGCTTCGCCAAGGACCTGCGGGAGGAGGGAGATGTGTAATGGGGGGGGGGGGGAGATGCGCTAGGGGCAAGGGTGCGGCTGCCCTCTCTCCCCCCCACTATATATAGGGGCCAGGGGGGCACCGGCCCTAGGAGATGGGATCTCCTAGGGGTGCCGGCGGCCAGGGGGAAGGCTTGCCCCCCAAGCCAAGGGGGGCGCCCCCCACCCCTAGGGTTCCCAACCCTAGGCGCAGGGAGGTGGCCCAAGGGGGTGCGCCAGCCCACTATGGGCTGGTCCCCTCGCCCTATGCTCTCGAACGCCATGAAACAACTGAAGCAGTAGGGTATTGCCGCACCGCCCCATCATCCCATTATGCTTAGCTCGTCGCGCCGCACTCGTTGCTCCGTGGATTAGTTCCCGTTTAGGTAGGACTGGAGGATGTATTCAAGTGATCTCCCTGAGGCAACACCTGGGAATGCACCCAATTGATCTCTCTAAAGTCAGAACGGAGGATCTATCTCGAAGTGATAACCTTGAGGCTAGAGCTAAAGGCTGCATCATCTTCGTTCTCCCTGAGGCAACATATGTGGATGCATTGAAAGAACGTAAACAATTAATTAATCATGCACAAAAACGTTCACTTGGTTTCCCACATGTAAGTTCACGCCTTTTTCTTGGCCTTATAGGTACTAACACAATGTTTGGGGAACCTTAGTCTCCTCTCCAGCGCACTTCGGGTAGGAAACCCGCCAACCTCCCCATCTGCGATCCACAGGCATGACAGTGACCCGTCGACCTCCGCATCTGGCCTCCGGGGCCCTAGGCCCACGACCTGCCGACATACTAGCTCGTCTGGCTTCGGAGAGGCTCGAACTTGCCATGCGGACCAGTTAGAGGGTTCTGACCTCGCCGCATCCGTCTTCGAGGGCCCCACATCTCCACTTCGTCTCGAGGACTTTGGCCTTGTCCTTTTTGGATCCAATAGTTACCATCATCACAAGACCATCCACATGACTCTCCAAGTCGCTCGGAGACTCAGTGGGCTACACCCACCAGGTGCACCATCATGCCCCCAATGTGCACATAATATGAAGGAATTGTAGTGCTTCACATAGCGTCGCTATGGTTGGCTCTTCTGAAGCTGAGGATGACTGACATTATTCTGGACTATAAAGTCGTATGCCCATCAAGCCTCATGTGGTCGGTTCTGGCTCCCTCTTTGGGCATCCAACTCTGGCAGATCACACTATTTCTTGTCCCGCAGACGAGCCGACACATGGTTTGCTCTGCCTTTCAGATGTTAATGAAGACCCTCCACCCAACTATGAGAGTCGGTCGATGGCTCGACGTCTACTGATGGTCTTATGGCCTAGGAGGTTGGCCTGATCGAGGCCTCCTAGGGCACTACATGGCACCAACCGCCAGTCATGTCTGTGTTGGCGAACGTAGCATGCAATTTCAAAAATTCCTAGGCTCACGCAAGATCTATCTAGGAGATGCATACCAACGAGACAGGGAGAGCGTGTCCACGTACCCTCGTAGACCGAAAGCAGAAGCGTTAGTTTAACGCGGTTGATGTAGTGGAACGTCTTCATGATTCAACCAATCAAGCACCGAACGTACGGCACCTCCGAGTTCTGCACACGTTTAGCTCGATGACGTCCCACAAACTCTTGATACAGCAGAGTGTCGAGGAGAAGTTTCGTCAGAACGACAATGTGGTGATGGTGATGGTGAAGTGATCCGCGCAGGGCTTCACCTAAGCACTACGACAATATGACCGGAGGAGCAAACTATGGAGGAGGGCGCCGCACATGGCTAGGAACAATTGATGTGTGTTCTAGGGGTGCCCTCCCCACGTATATAAAGGAGGGAGAGGGAGGGAGGCAGCCTAGGGCGCGCCTAAGTAGGAGGAATCCTACGTGGGCCCCTAGTCCAATTCGCCCCCCCTTACCATATTTGGACAAGGGGGAAAGGAAGGAGGGGGGACGGGAAGGAAGTAGGAGTCCTACTTCATACTTTCCTTTTTCCTCCATTCCTTTCCCTTTCTCCCCACCTGGCTGGCCCTATAGGGGGTGCACCAGCCCCTTGTGGGCTGGTGTGTTCCCTTACTTGGCCCATTAAGCCAATATCTTTGCCGCGGGTTGCCCGGAACCCCTTCCGGTGACCCGGTATCACCCGAAACACTTCCGGTGTCCAAATACCATCGTCCTATATATGAATCTTTACCTCTCGACCATTTCGAGACTCCTCGTCATGTCCGTGATCTCATCTGGGACTCCGAACAAACTTCGGTCACCAAAAACACATAACTCATAATACAAACCGTTATCGAATGTTAAGCGTGTGGACCCTACGGGTTCGAGAACTATGTAGACATGATCGAGACATATCTCTGGTCAATAACCAATAGCGGAACCTGTATGCTCATATTGGCTCCTACATATTCTATGAAGATCTTTATCGGTCAAACAGCATAACAACGTACGTTGTTCCCTTTGTTACCGGTATGTTACTTGCCCGAGATTCGATCATCGGTATCATCATACCTATTTCAATATCGTTACCGGCAAGTCTCTTTACTCGTTCCGTAATACATCATCTCATGACTAACTCATTAGTCATTTGCTTGAAAGGCTTATTATGATGTGTATTACCGAGAGGGCCCAGAGATACCTCTCCGACACTCAGAGTGATAAATCCTATTCTCGATCTATGCCAACTCAACAAACACCTTCGGAGACACCTGTAGAGGATCTTTATAATCACCTAGTTATGTTATGACGTTTGATAGCACACAAGGTGTTCCTCCGGTATTCAGGAGTTGCATAATCTCATAGTCAGAGGAACATGTATAAGTCATGAAGAAAGCAATAGCAATAAAACTAAACGATCATTGTGCTAAGCTAACGGATAGGTCATGTCCATCACACCATTCTCCTAATGATGTGATCCCGTTCATCAAATGACAACACATGTCTATTGTTAGGAAACTCAACCATCTTTGATTAATGAGCTAGTCTAGTAGAGGCATACTAGGGACACTCTGTTTTGTCTATGTAATCACACATGTATCAAGTTTCCGGTTAATACAATTCTAGCATGAATAAAAGGCATTTATCATGATATAAGGAAATATAAAATAAAAACTTTATTATTGCTTCTAGGGCATATTTCCTTCAGTCTCCCACTTGCACTAGAGTCAATAATCTAGTTCACATCGCCATGTGATTTAACACCCATAGTTCACATCGCCATGTCACCAACACCCAAAGGGTTTACTAGAGTCAATAATCTAGTTCATATCGCCATGTGATTAACACCGAAAGAGTAGTAAGGTGTGATCATGTTTTGCTTTGTGAGAGAAGTTTAGTCAACGGGTCTGTCACATTCAGATCCGTATGTATTTCGCAAATTTCTATGTCTACAATGCTCTGCGTGGAGCTACTCTAGCTAATTGCTCCCACTTTCAAACTCTTGAGATCCAAAATATCCAATCGCTTATTGCAAAGAGTAATCTAAGTATTCATGTGATTGATACTACCATTAAGATGTTTGAGGGGTTCATTATACTTTTGCAATTCAACCATATGTTTGTGTAAATCACCAAGTTTGTCCAACATTTGAACTCCCTATGGGGTAAAAGAAAACCCTTCTCTCAGGGTGGAACACCCAAAATTCCTTCTAGTAACTCATAGGCAGCAT
>LR738712.1:885412085-885551234 GCA_902687465.1 Secale cereale | reverse complement strand
GGCGGGGGGGGGGGGGGCGCCTCGGCACCCCGAGAGCCCCCCGGTGCCCTACTTGGTAGATATTTAAAGGGTCCCCCGTAACCCTTGAAACAGGACTTCTTTTCGCGATCCCATCTCTGTTCCGCCGCCGCCGCCGCTTCCAAGATCAGGAGCACCAGGAGAACTCTTCCCGGCATCCTGCCGGAGGGGAGGATCACCACCGGGAGCTTCTCCACCACCATGGACGCCTCCCGGATGACTCGTGAGTAGTCTCCCTTGGACCATGAGTCCATGACCAGTAGCTATGTGATGTTCTCCTCCCGTTCTTGTGCTTCACTAGTTAGTCCTCGTGAGCTGCCCTACATGATCGAGGCACCTATGTAATCCTTGTGTTGATGCTATGTTGAGTTTGCTGGGATCCGATGGATTATGAGATTATGTTCAGATTGATCTTGAGTAATATATTTGATTCACCTCTTTTATATTTTAGTTCATAAGTAATTCTTGCATGTTCTCCGTTGTTATTTATTGCTTTGGCCAAGTAGTAGGTAGTGACTCCAAGAGGGAACGTTATGCTCGATTGTGGGTTCATGCCCCTCTATGACTAGCTTGAGTGACAGAAACATGAGTCTAGGGGATGTGCTGTTGCCACAAGGGGGAAAACAACGGTGCTTGTGCCCGCGGGTGCAAGGATTGTTTACTTTACGCAAAGTTCTTTTAATGCAGTTGTCTGTTGCATTGAGTTTACACTATGGGTGGGACTCGTAACTTAATACCAGCGAGATGTTCTGGATAGATATCTCAAGGTGGATGATTAGTAGTAGATGTAGATGGATTTCGGTCTACTTACTTTGGCGTACCGCCCATGCTTTGAACCTCAACCTTTCTTGCAATGTAGTCAGCATTGGTTTGCGTTCGTGGTCCTGTCAATTGCCTAGCTGTAATTTGTTACCTCGCATAGCTGTTTTATCGTCTTTTTGGAGAGAGACATCACTAGTGAACATCATGTGACTCCGGTCCATATTACTATCATTGATCACATACACTATTTTACTTTCCGCTATTTTATTTACTATTGCAAATTACTATCTATCACTACTATCATGTTGCTTTTAACCCTTTGTGAACTACAAGGCCGGAGAGATTGACAACCTCTCTGTACTCGTTGGGAGCAAAGTTATTTGTATCTGTGTGCAGGTCCACGTTGATTGCTAATTGCGCCGTTAGCGGTTGACACCTACCTGTTGAACCTAGGAGTCTCTGGGGATTCGATCCTTGGCATCTTTGCTAGGGGAAAACACTTCTACTTACTGCATCTTACACCTTCCACTTGGGGTAATCCAACGAGGGGTTCGCGGCCCATCAGCAGGCCCGACTCTAGAATGGTCGCCAGCGGAGACAACCTTCGAGTAGACCACGCCCTCGCGGACGGTGCCATGTAGTTGTGTACTAAGGAGTTGCTCTCGAACTCCATGAAACCACTGAAGCAGTAGGGTATTGCCGCACCGCCCCATCATCCCATTGTGCTTAGCTCGTTGCGCCGCACTCGTTGCTCCGTGGATTAGTTCCCGTTTAGGTAGGACTAGAGGATGTATTCAAGTGATCTCCCTGAGGCAACACCTGGGGATGCATCCAACTGATTTCTCTAAAGTCAGAACGGAGGATCTATCTCGAGGTGATCACTTTGAGGCTAGAGCTAAAGGCTGCATCATCTTCGTTCTCCCTGAGGCAACATATGTGGATGCATTGAGAGAACGTAAACAATTAATTAATCATGCACAAAAATGTTCACTTGGTTTCCCACATGTAAGTTCACGCTTTTTTCTTGGCCTTTTAGGTACTAACACAATGTTTGGGGAACCCTATAGTCTCCTCTCCAGCGCACTTCGGGTAGGAAACCTGCCAACCTCCCCATCTGTGATCCACAGGCATGCCAGTGACCCGTCGACCTCCGCATCTGGCCTCAGGGGCCCTAGGCCCATGACCTGCCGACCTACTAGCTCGTCTGGCTTCGGAGAGGCTCGAACTTGCCATGTTGACCAGCTAGATGGTTTTTACCTTGCCACATCCGTCTCCGAGGGCCCCACATCTCCACTTCGTCTCGAGGACTTTGGCCTTGTCCTTTTTGGACCCAATAGTTACCATCATCACAAGACCATCCACATGACTCTCGAAGTCGCTCGGACACTCAGTGGGCTACACCCACCAGGTGCACCATCATGCCCCCAATGTCTACATAATACGAAGGAATTGCAGTGCTTCACATGGCGTTGCTATGGTTGGCTCTTCTGAAGCCGAGGATGACCAACATAATCTGGACTATGAGGTCGTATGCCCATCACGCCTCATGTGGTCGGCTCTGGCTCCCTCTTTGGGCATCCAACTCTGGCAGATTACACTATTTCTTGTCCCGCAGACGAGCCGACACATGGTTTGCTCTGCCTTTCAGATGTCAATGAAGAACCTCCACCCAACTATGCGAGTCGGTCGATGGCTCGACGTCTACTAATGTTCTTATGGCCCAGGAGGTTGGCCTGATCGAGGACTCCTAGGGCACTACATGGCACCAACCGCCAGTCATGTATGTGTTGGCGAACGTAGCATGCAATTTCAAAAATTCCTAGGCTCACGCAAGATCTATCTTCGAGATGCAAAGCAACGAGACAGGGAGAGCGTGTCCATGTACCCTCGTAGACCGAAAGCAGAAGCGTTAGATTAACGCAGTTGATGTAGTGGAACGTCTTCGCGATTCAACCGATCAAGCACCGAACGTACGACACCTCCGAGTTCTGCACATGTTTAGCTCGATGCCGTCCCATGAACTCTTGATACAGCAGAGTGTCGAGGATAAGTTTCGTCAACACGACAACGTGGTGACGGTGCTGGTGAAGTGATCCGCGCAGGGCTTCGCCTAAGCACTACGACAATATGACCAGAGGAGCAAACTATGGAGGAGGGCGTCGCACATGGCTAGGAACAATTGATGTGTGTTCTAGGGGTGCCCTCCCCACGTATATAAAGGAGGGAGAGGGAGGGAGGCAGCCTAGGGCGGGCCTAAGTAGGAGGAATCCTACTTGGGCCCCTAGTCCAATTCGCCTCCCCTACCATATTTGGACAAGGGGAAAGGAAGAAGGGGGGAGGGGAAGGAAGTAGGAGTCCTATTTCATAATTTCCTTTTCCTCCTCTCCTTTCCCTTTCTCCCCATGGCCCTACAGGGGGTGCACCAGCCCCTTGTGGCCTGGTGTGTTCCCTTACTTGGACCATTAAGCCCATATATTCGCCGCGGGTTGCCCGGAACCCCTTTCGGTGACCCGGTATCACCCGAAAAACTTCTGGTGTCCAAATACCATCGTCCTATATATGAATCTTTACCTCTCGACCATTTCGAGACTCCTCGTCATGTCCGTGATCTCATCCGGGACTCCGAACAAACTTTGGTCACCAAAAACACATAACTCATAATACAAACCGTTATCGAACGTTAAGACTGTGGACCCTACGGGTTCGAGAACTATGTAGACATGATCGAGACATATCTCCGGTCAATAACTAATAGCGAACCTGGATGCTCATATTGGCTCCTACATATTCTACGAAGATCTTTATCGGTCAAACAGCTTAACAACATACGTTGTTCCCTTTGTCATCGGCATGTTACTTGCCCGAGATTCGATAGTCGGTATCATCATACCTAGTTCAATATCATTACCGGCAAGTCTCTTTACTCGTTCCGTAATACATCATCTCATGACTAACTCAGTAGTCATTTGCTTGCAAGGCTTACTATGATGTGTATTACCGAGAGGGCCCAGAGATACCTCTCTGACACTCCGAGTGATAAATCCTATTCTTGATCTATGCCAACTCAACAAACACCTTCGGAGACACCTGTAGAGGATCTTTATAATCACCCAGTTATGTTGTGACGTTTGATAGCACACAAGGTGTTCCTCTGGTATTCGGGAGTTGCATAATCTCATAGTCAGAGGAACATGCATAAGTCATGAAGAAAGCAATAGCAATAAAACTAAATGATCATTGTGCTAAGCTAACGGATAGGTCATGTCCATCACATCATTCTCCTAATGATGTGACCCCATTCATCAAATGACAACACATGTCTATGGTTAGGAAACTGAACCATCTTTGATTAATGAGCTAGTCTAGTAGAGGCATACTAGGGACACTCTGTTTTGTCTATGTATTCACACATGTATCAAGTTTCCGGTTAATACAATTCTAGCATGAATAGAAGACATTTATCATGATATAAGGAAATATAAAATAAAAACTTTATTATTGCTTCTAGGGCATATTTCCTTCCGTCTCCCACTTGCACTAGAGTTAATAATCTAGTTCACATCGCCATGTGATTTAACACACATAGTTCACATCGCCATGTGACCAACACCCAAAGGGTTACTAGAGTCAATAATCTAGTTCACATCGCCATGTGATTAACACCGAAAGAGTTCTAAGGTGTGATCATGTTTTGCTTTGTGAGAAAAGTTTAGTCAACGGGTCTGTCACATTCAGATCCGTATGTATTTCGCAAATTTCTATGTCTACAATTCTCTGCGTGGAGCTACTCTAGCTAATTGCTCCCACTTTCAAACTCTTGAGATCCAAAATATCCAATCGCTTATTGCAAAGTGTAATCGAAGTATTCATGTGATTGATACTACCATTAATATGTTTGAGGGGTTCATTATACTTTTGCAATTCAACCATATGTTTGTGTAAATCACCAAGTTTGTACAACATTTGAACTCCCTCCGGGGTAAAAGAAAACCCCTTCTTTAAGGGTGGAACACCCAAAATTCTTTCTAGTAACTCATAGGCAGCATTAGCATCAAGCACAATAAAATTCCCTTTAGCGGTAAAATCTAAGAGTTGTGTATGATGCAAAGCCAATCGTATGTAAAAATTACGAAGCAAGATCTTAGCGTCCCCCTTTAAATTGCAAATACGATAGGATTCCATATGCCTATACCAAGCATCTTTCAAATTTTCTCCTTGTCTTTTCTTGAAGTATAGAACTTCAAAATCTGGTGACAAAGGAGGGGTAGACACGCTAGCCATGAGGACAAGAGCTCAAATAGATCCGGCAAAAAATGGCGAACGAAAAAGAGGGCGAATAAAAATGGCAAATATTTGTGAAGTGGGGAGATGAAAATGAGAGGAAAATGACAGATAATGTAATTTGCGAGGAGCTGAGATTTGTGATTAGGAACCTGGTATATGCTGAAGGTGCTCCCGGGCAGCTGTGCCAGAAATTCCGTTTGATGTCTGCTAGAACTACGTCGGTATTTCCCTAAAGAGGAAGAGATGATGCAGTATAGCAGCGGTAGGTATTTCCCTCGGTGATGAGACCAAGGTTATCGAACAAGTAGGAGAACCAAGCAACACAACGTAAACAACACCTGCACACAAATAACAAATACTCGCAACCCGACGTGTAAAAGTGGTTGTCAATCCCTTTCGGGTAACGGACGTGATAGAGTTATAAATATTGATAGATTGAACGCCAAATAAGATAAATTGCAGCAAGGTATTTTTGGGTTTTTGGTTTAGTAGATTTAAAAATAAAAGCAAAGGAAAATAAATCGCATAGGAAAATAATATTAGAAAGAGACACGGGGGCCGTAGATTTCACTAGTGGCTTCTCTCGAGAAAATAGTAAATGGTGGGAAAACAATTATTTTTGGGTAATTGATAGAACTTCAAATAATCTTGATGATATCCAGGCAACGGTGGGAAAACATCAAAGAATGATATCATAACATCATGGAACAATAAAAAATTATAGATACGTTGGAGACGTATCAAAGACCTCCTTTTACAGTGAGGAGACCAATCCAACCGTTATCCCCTCCTCAGCCCGCACAGAGCGGTACTACCGCTCAGTGGAGCGGTACTACTGCTGCCTGCAGTGATACTTCCTCTGCTCGCACCGGTACTACCGCGGTGACTCGGAGCAGAAGCCTCAGAAGGAGGAAGCCAAGAGAGAGAGAGAGAGAGAGAGAGAGAGAGAGAGAGAGAGAGAGAGAGAGAGAGAGAGAGAGAGAGGCCAGGGCGGCACTAGCAGCGGTGGTAGGTGCGGTACTACCGCTCGCGAGCGGTACTACTGTTCCTACTGCCGCTACTACCACAGAACCTGACACGAGATGCGTGAGTCTCGAGTCGAGGCGGCAGCAGTGCAGAGCCAGAGCTGTACTACCGCTGATGGCCATGAGCGGTACTACCGCTACGAGGTAGCAGTACAACAGCTTGAGGCTATAAGCGGTACTACCGCTGGCACCTCCCAAGTGCCACTTTCGCGATAACGGGAAAGTCCAAAGAAGAGGAAAGGAGCTGGGGGTGCAAGTATATGTGTAGGTGTTGATTCCACCCTAAACTTTCCGATACATACCCCCTCTTGATAGTACGGTGTTTGCTACGACTCAAGTCCACCAAAACAGAAATGAAGGAAACAACACCGTCTTCTCTTTAAACAGCGAGGGGTAGAAATCATCTCGTGCCATATAGATGAATATCTAAAATGCTCAATGCACACAATTAGTCCATAAAAGCATTGTCATCAATCACCAAAACCACTTAGAGAGAGACATGCCGTAACACGTAGGTCTGTGGTAAACTACTCACGCATCATCAGAAGGGCGGCAAGGTTGATGTAGAAGCCCTCTGTGATCGAATCCCCCTCCGGCAGAGTACCGAAAAAGGCCTCCAGATGGGATCTCATGAGATCAGAAACCTGAAGCGGTGCAAAAGTATTTTCGTGGACGCTTCTAGGATTTTGGGAATATTTCTGAATTTATAGGCCAAAGTAGGAGGTCAGGGGGTCTCCGAGGGGACCACAAGCCCTAGGGGCATGCCCCCTGGCTTGTCGTCTCCTCGAGGACTCTCTCACTTGTACTCCAAGTTATATGTGTGTCTTCTGGTCCAAGAAAAATCATCGCGAAAGTTTTATTCCGTTTGGACTCCTTTTGATATTCCTTTTCAGTGACACTCAAAAACAAGGAAAAAAATAGAAACTCGAACTGGGCTCTAGGTTAATAAGTTAGTCCCAAAAATAATATAAAATGCCATATTAATGCATATAAAACATCCAAAGTTGATAATATAATAGCATGGAACAATAAAAAATTATAGATATGTTGGAGAGGTATCAGTCGACCGGACACAGGGCCACTGGATGCAACGCGAGCCATCGTGCCCCGCCAAGCACCTGGCTGGCAAGGAGCAGAGGAGCGCTAGAACCATCATGGTTTCTTCTACAATCATACATCAAGTGCACTGACACACCCCTTGGCACCACTGCGTGTTCGAAGCTCCGCACCAACTGAGGGGGCTAAACACCGCCACCAATCCACCACCAGCTCCACCACAACCACCCACCGCTGCCACATCTTCTCCATGTCGTACCACTATATCCATGACGTGGCTCGATCTGGCCCCGCTAGCGAGAGCCACCATCATTAAACCACCAACAGCAGAATCACTCCCGCCGCCTCGCTCAACGGGACTAGATCAGCCCACACGAGAAGAAGCAGGGTGCCTTCAGCGAGCGCCTTGGCCAGCACCACCGGTGCTGGCCTCGCATGGGACTGCGCCCCCATGATCGAGGATAGTAGAGGGAGCGCCATGACCAGGACGAGGCATCCTGAAGGCCCAGATCGAGTCCTCCCACACGCTGCAGCGTAGTGACCACCGAGACTTGTGCCTGGACTACGCGTTATGGGACAACAAGACATTGTCACTGTGCACAACAAACGTGGTAAAGGTGGTTTTGAACGCCTTGTCAGGGTGGCTGGGCTGCTTGCTGACCAGCTTAAGGTAGATGGAGATGAAGCGGTTGGGCATGGGGATGTAGTAGGGGTTATCATGCGGACACAACCTCCGAGTAGACTACGCCTGGGCGGACGACACAATGTAGTTGTGTACTAAGGAGTTAATCTCGAACGTCATGAAACCATTGAAGTAGTAGGGTCTTGCCACACCGCCCCATAATCCCATTGTGCTTATCTCATCGCGCTGCACTCATTGCTCCATGGATTAGTTCCCTCTTAGGTTGGACTAGAGGATGTATTCAAGTGATCTCCCCGAGGAAACATATGGGAGATGCATCCAGCTGATCTCTCTAAAGTCGGAACGGAGGATGTATCTCGAAATGATCACTTTGAAGCTAGACCTATTGTTGCCATGAAACACTCTAACCACCTTCCTAGCAAACCATTGTTTGGCTAAGTACGCATTGCTCAGCCCCTCTTATAGCGTTGTTAGTTGCAGGTGAAGTTTTGAAGATTGCTCCATGATGAAGTTGTTGTTGGGATAACACAATATATAATACCCGTTAAACTAATTCACCTATATATTGGTAATGGATGGAAGGCTAAGCCTCTTGCTTGGTGTTTTGTTCCACTCATGCCACCTTAGGAACCGATAAATCGGTGTTATGTTCCTTGATTTTGCGTTCCTAACACGGTTGGGGTTTATGGGCCCCCCTTGATAATTCGCTCTGTTTAAAGATTTTCCAGCAAGGCCCAACATTGGTTTTACTTTTTCCTAATAACTAAAACTTGCATAGGGTGTTGCAAACCCAAGTTCTTAATTAACAACCCGGGCCAGTGCTCCTCATGAGTGTTGGTCCAAACTGGGCGTGCTGCGGGGCCACCTCGGGTAAACTCAAGGTCTGGTATACACCAGTAGCTTGTCCCATCCGGTCATGGCCTGAGACGAGATACGCGCGGCTACTATCAGGGTGTTGGCACGCCGGGAGGTCTTGCTGGATTAATTTTACCTTTGTCGAAATATCTTGAGCACGGGATTCCGAGAATACTCGGGTCTTCCCACCTTGGTGTTGCGACTCCGCAGATCGTGAGCTTGTGATGGGCTAAGTTGGGACACCCCTGCAGGGTTTGATCTTTTGAAAGTCATGCCCACGGTTATGTGGCAGATGGGAATTTGTTAATATCCGGTTGTAGACAACTTGACACCTTATTCATGAATACACTACCCGTGTGCGTAACCGTGATGGTCTCTTTCCGAAGGGCTTAGGGAAGTGAACACGGTGGGGTTATGTTTGATCATGAGTAGCTAGGATCACTTCTTGATCAACTTGGCGATCGTTCGTACTTGTTCTCTTCTCGCTCTAAACCCGTAAGCTAGTGCTTAGTGCTTGCTGCAACCCATGTTTATAGCCTTTCCTTACCTAAGGCTTTGGTAGTTTTGATACCCGGGAACGGGATTGCTGAGTCCTCTATGGCTCACAGATTCAACACACACCAGATGCAGGTACCATTGAGAACTATGCAGGAGATGGTTCGGAGCTGTATTGGGAGTTCGATGAAGAGCGTGGATGTTACTATGTGTCTTATCCCGACGATCAATAGTGGTTCTTACTAGGAGGATCCGGGCTTGTGTTATTTATAGTATCTTTCTCGTTTGGATTTCGTCCGTAGTCGGACCCTAATGTTATTTGGATGATGTATGCTATTGTATTCATTGTGTGACGTGGCTAGTGTAAGCCAACTATCATTTTACAATTCATCCCTGAATTTTACATGAGTTGTGCAAAGATACCATAATTGAGATCATTCTAGTATGCGTTTATGTCCTTAAGTCGTGCCTCGACACGTGGGGGACATAGCCGCTTACTGGGCATTACAAGTTGGTATTCAGAGCCTTCTCCGACCTAGGAGCCCCCTGATTGATCGAATCGTTGACGGTTGAGTCTAGGCACACACAAAAAAATGTTTTGAGTCCTATATATATATCGGAGAGTAGGATTTCTTTTTACTCCTCACCCCTTCATCGCTCTGGTGAGGACTCCTGACGTTGTTCTATCTCCTCTACTCTCAAAAAATTCACTAATTTTTTTAGTATCACACGAGTATTGTTTGGATTGTTCCGATATCTTTGTGACGAGAACATTGTTCTCGATGCCTCCTGTCATTTAGGGGTTGTGGCAGTGTCTCGGGGAGTTGAGCTCCGAGGTGTTGTCGTCACAAATGTATCATAGCGGTTCTAGAATACTTAAGACGGCCGACATCGAAAACTCTTCTATGCGGTTAGTGGTGGGATAACCCCGACGTCACCCAGTACTGGGGAGATAGTTTGGGAGTATTGCCACAGCTAGTATAGCGGATGCGTTTCGAAGGTCCGAGGTAAACAGTTTCCGAGGATGACTGGTTATGTGTTGACGGATGGATACAGTTGGATGTAGGTTTAGAGTTGAGTGCACGGTTCTTCCCATGTATCCCCAACACCAGATTGCATAACTGGAAACCTTCGGGAATTAATAGGTGGGTTCTTCAAGTAGCTCGTAGGCATTCTTCCAACGAGTGCATGGTTTGAGGTTTGGGGTTCAACATCGAGTGAAGAGGATTCATGGGCGTTGTTCCAATTGGGAGTTGCATCTTAAAGGGTCCTTGGCTATGCTGATCCGGGAGTTGCATCTTAAAGGGTCCTTGGCTATGCTGACACGTGGGGGACATAGCCACATACTGGGCATTACATAGGTGAAGTAGCAAACTTAGGGTCACATTGCATTCCAGCATTCAAAGATTTTTCTTTCAGTTTACATAATAACTTCTTAAGATCATGTCTATCATTACAAGGAAGAAAGTATGTAGTTACCTATCCATCCATAACATAATCTTCAGGTATCCTAGGCAATTCATATCTAAGAGAGCTAGATCTAATAGGTGTTTCAAAATTTCCAGTTTCAAGCGTTTCATCAGTTTCAGCATTCTCAATTTCTCTAGCTCTAGCAAGTTGTACATCAAGAAATTCACCTAATGACATAGTCTTATCAAGAAAGGTACTAGCATCACCATAAGCATCATTCATAGAAGAAGCAACATCATCAATAACTTGTGACATATCAGGATTAATAGCAGATGGTGGTGCTGCAAGCTTACTTATAACTGAAGGAGAATCAAGTGCAGAGTGTGATTGCAATTCCTTACCTCCCCTCGTCTTTAAGGGAAAGATCTTGGTTCTATCATCCTTCAAATTCCTCATAGTGATAAATAGATAATAATCCCAAGTGACTCAACGAATATAGCTATGATCTCCGGCGACGGCGCCAGAAAAAGGTCTTGATAACCCACAAGTATAGGGGGTCGCAACATTTTTCGAGGGTAGAGTATTCAACCCAAATTTATAGATTCAACAAAAGGGGAGCCAAAGAATATTTGCAAGTATTAGCAACTGAGTTGTCAATTCAGCCACACCTGGAGATTAAATATCTGCAGCAAAGTGATCAGTAGCATAGTAATATGATAGTTTTGATATTAGTGGTAACAACAGTACTAACGGTAAGAGTGATATCAATGATTTTGTAGCGGTTGTAACAGTGGCAGCAGCAGCAGTAACTTAGCAAGAACAATATGTAGGAAATTCGTAGGCACTGGATCGATGAACTCGTTGGATGATATTCATCATATAATAGTCATAACCTAGGGCGATACAAAACTAGCTCCAGTTCATAAATATAATGTAGGCATGTATTCTGTAAATAGTCATACGTGCTTATAGAAAGAACTTGTATGACATCTTTTGTACTACCCTCCCATGACAGCGGGGTCCTGTAGCGACCCGGCCCGAATGGATCAAGTCTCTGTGCTTAAGTGTCATCCCTGGATCGGTATGCTGACACACATAGTACTCGAGAATTTATAACAGAGTTCAAATCACATGTAAAAAGTAACGTAAATACTATTACCTCAATCCATATAGCGGAAGTAACAACAAAATTGTGGAGTCCCAAAAACACCAACGGCAAAGTTGAGTGTAGACATCGTAACCCCAACGTATCACTTACTCATCGTAATAATCTTGCAACACGAGACGTTGCAGCCGTGTAGGTCAGTACGTTGAATGTACTGGCAATTTCATACCATAGAATAATAATGAAAATATCTATCTCTATATGCATATTTGGTTGGTGGAGGCTCTAAGTTTAATTTTGCATAAAGCTAATTTACCCTACAACAAAGGAATATATTTTTATTTACTACTCCCTCCGTCCCAAAATTCTTGTCTTACATTTGTCCAAATACGGATGTATCTAGTTACACTTTAGTGTTAGATACATCCGTATCTAGAAAAATCTAAGACAAGAATTTTGAGACGGAGGGAGTACTAGATTAAAATACCAATATTGAGAAGGTTCCTCCAACTCAATCCCCCAAATCCCCAATTTATTAGTAACCCAACAATTTCATTAAATAGAGTGATGAGATCAACAAATAATTCACTTCTAGATACTCAAATTGTCCATAACCGGGGACACGGCTAATCATGATTAGTTTTGTACACTCTGCAAAGGTTTGCGCACTTTTCCCCACAAGACTCGATCTCCTCCATTGAATTCCTCGCACTACTTGATGTTTGAGAACCGGATGATCGACACATAGTCTTTCCGAAGAGGTCCCCTTAACCGATAGATAGGCCGGTACACCTACAATTCCCCTACATCTGTTAGCCTATCATGGAAAGGTTTCCCACAACTTACTCAACTACGCCAGAGCCCATAATTGTTGTACACGGAAGTTTCTAGGCATGAAATATCATATGATCCCTTCGAGCTTAGGTGGCATTCCATAGGGTGATCACACGGGTCCTCTAGGACCCTATCAGAGCCGACCCTCGCGGTTACACGGATGTTTGCGGACAGTTTGCAGTCATGTTGTGCATGACGTTTGTGACCCGTCGTGGCACACGGCATGGCACATGTGCTGTCCTGGAAGCACAGACGGTTGTGCCAAGAGGGAACGTTCCTGTGGCCCGACGAGGACGTCGGTTCCTCTGAGTGAGGGTGTATGTGATGGCCTGGCTTAATAGGGATGATAGACTACTCATATCAATAAGGAATTCCTTCTTTTCCGGGAGCCCATTCGGATAGAACTCCAAAGTTAAGCGTGCTCAGCTTGGAGTAGTTTCAGGATGGGTGACCGACCGGGAAGTTGCTCCCGGGTGCGCATGAGTGAGGACAAAGTGCGCAGAAAAGACTAGTATTGATGTGTGGGGCCAGTCTAGATTCCGCCAGGAGTAACGACCACCGGCGGGTGTGTCCGGGGCGTTACAGACCCCTAGGGCGAACACTAGATTCTCCAGGCGCCAGGGCAAGCCACTGGTTTCTCCAGGGTGCCCCAACCTTTGCACCCAGATGTGTGTTAATGTTGCCACCTTAAGTTACCCTTAATTATTATATCTCTCATAACTTGCATGAATCTCACATACCAATCCCCGTCTACGAGCATGGCTAAGCAACATGTAATATAACAAATATTCCCGGGGTGTTTCAAAGGTCATAGGTTCCTACCTCATGAACTACATAGCAAAACCCCAATTCTACTCATGCAAACTTGTAAGGGTGTGAACTAATGCATAGTAAAAACTGGGTATAGGAAAAATATGATCAAAGTGTGAACTTTCCTTGTACTGTTGATGAAGATTCTTCACATTCATAATTCCAGATAGTTCTACTCATCACACTCCGATCAATCTATCGTAAGCAAGCAATTTTATCCACACATAAGCAATCACTCAAAAACCCAAAAGAAAATGCATAAGAAGATTGCGAAAACTCCAAAAGGATCAAATCAAATTATTTTGCAAGATCATATCATAATTTCGGCGAAAAAGTGTGGTGATGGCTCAAGATATTAGATTACGCCTAGGGATTCAATTTGAAAAATGAATCAATTGAAAAAAACGCTACAGTTACAAGATATGATCAAGTGAAGCTTCGAGTTCAAATTTGAATCGTTCAAATTTGAAAAGATTAAAAGTTGAAACTAATGATGCTACTGGATGTAGAAAGTCATTATGAACACGTAAGAAAAGAATCGGTGGATTCGGAATATAGAAACAAAAGATACAAGTAATTCAATATGACATTGAATCTGCTTAGAAAGTTGTGTGGCAACACGTTTGTGGACTAGTATAGTAATTTGACAATGATTAAAAATTATATATTAAAAAGATAACACTAATTGTACGAACGGAAATATTTCTTTGATATGAATTAGACGTAATTGGATTTTATCGGAAATGGAGTTACGGTTAAAAAGATACGATCAAATGAAGTTCTAATATGAAACTTTCAAATTTTGAAATTTGAAAGTTGTATAAAGTTTATTTGATAGATTTAATAGATATGTGGAATCAAGATGAAAATCTAGGCGTTGGTTTTATCTAATTTGGATGAACGAGTAAAAAGTTATGGCTATTTGAAAAATCAGGGCCAAACTATTTTATGGAAGAAAAAGTGTTATGACGAAAATAATGGTAGGCTTAAAGTGTAAATACAGGGACTAATTTATAAATCTAGTTATTTTATAGATAATATCCTATGATGAACGAAATAACTAACTCGAAAGAAAATTAGATTTCTACCGTATACTAGTATAAAAATAATAAGCTACGGAATTACATAAAAAAATACGTTGAAAGATACCTTTATATGAGAGGAGACAACTTTCAGAAGTCCCGCCGAAGAGAAGAAATATATTTTTTCTTTTGTGAAGCTAGTCAAATCAAAATGTTGATTTAACCCGAAGTGGATGATGTTTGAAGGCTCTATGGGTCTATATTTATAGGTGGAAAATAGACTTATAGGTCTATAACTAAGCAATGTGGGACTAAACATATACGTACGCATATGAAATTTGAAAAAGATCATGCGCATGGCCTAAAAGTTCGGCCCGGCCGCGCGCGTACACTATGCGGCAGTTTTTCTTTCCTGATTTTTTATTGAATAAATAAATAAATAAAAAATTAAATTAAATTGTAAACCTTAATGAAAATAAAAAAGAGAAAAAGAAAATTTGGGCCGGCCTGCCTACTATGCTGCGTGTCAGGGCGACAAATAATTATGAGCCACACATACATTATTTTTAAATAGAAAAAGAAAGGAAAACTGAATAAAAAAATAAAAAAATTATATAGGCATATTATATATCAAAAATTTCATAAACATATTTCCTAAAATATGAACATATTATCACCGGCAAATAAATTCCACACAAATTTAAATAAAGCAAACGGTACTACTGGTTCATTTAAAAACCAAATAAAAATATTTTAAAATACAAAAATGATTTCAAACTCATTTTTCTGTACTTTCCTACTGTAGGGAATCATTTTATCCTATTTTCCATATATTTTATTTTTGGAGAAAAATAATTTCAATAAAAACCAAATAACTCCAAATTGAAAGTGGGTTTCAAAATAACTTTAAAGGGACTTTCAATTTGATTCTTTGAAACTTCCAAGTTTCTTCCTTAGCATTTGAAGACGTCATTTTATCTTATCTCGTGAAACTCATTGAGTTGCATAAAGTTTCCGAATTTGTAATATTTCTAAATGGAATTCAAATCTTTTCAAAACCCTTTTCATTTATTTAAATGGAAGAAGTCACATCATCTTCACTCTAGGGTTTTGTGATGAAATGAATTTGAATTCATGGAGATCATAAATGCAAAGTGAAAGTTTGGGAAAGTCATTTCATTCCCTCTCATTCAACTTTCAAAAAGTTTCAAATTTCACTCAATTTCACACAAGTAACCACAGCAGAATCAAACAAACAGTCAAAACTATTTATTTAATATAACATTCCAAAATTTAAAATTTTGCATGTCTCAAACGTACCACACTTAAAATGAATTTCGTCCTCGAGATTTGAAGAAGCTAGCAAGAAATAGGTTAGGTTCGGAGTCTCCTAAAAAATCCATCGATTGTCATGAAGGTCTGGGGAGCTACCACCCTTAGAAGCATGGTTACCGTTCAATCAAAACTCAGGTACTACATCCTTATTGTTGGCAGTGTCGATCTTCTCAGATCTTCATGATAATTCCTTCTCAGATCTTCATGATAATTCCTTCTCTGGGCTCTTCCGTTAGTGGCATGATCTTTTTCCTCAATTCTTGTGTCCTTTCGTCTTGGTAAGGTTCTTCCGAGACTGGTTCTTCTTAGCTGACAAGTCTCGCACCAGTACTAAACAACTATTGATATCTCATGGTGGTCATCAAACAATTTGACTGGGTCCCTGCAGAAAAGGGGTTTGGGCTTCATTTTCACCGTATGACCTACGGTGTTATGCCCAGGATGGAGTTATACCTCCTACGGGTCGAGGCCCGACTTAAAGGCATAAACCCATCCTAGAATGATCTCAAGTCTGGTAAACTTTGCACAACTCATGTAAAAGAGGGGATAGTAAACTTAAAAAATAGTTGGCTTACAATCGCCACGTCACAGAATAACAGTACAAGTCTCAAACATCATACATTAAGATCACTACAACCCTCTAAGGGCAAAAGCCAAAAGTCAAAGTACCAAACTCAGATAAAAATAAAACAACCACAGGCGGATCGAATCCTAGTAAGAGACTCCACTACTGATCGTCCGGGTAGCGCACGTAGTAGCGACTACGTTCTTCATCGTACTCCCAATCCAGCTCGGTGCCATCACCTGGATAGCTCACAGCTGGACCTGCATCTGGTGTGAAGTAACTGTGAGCCACAGAGGACTCAGCAATCCCGTTCCCGGGTAACAGAACTATTTAAGCCTTTAGGTGAGGGAAAAGGCTGAAGAAAGAACTGAGGTGAAGGAACAACAAAGAGTCTGCAGCAGCAACTAGCATCTAGCTTACGCAAGAGAGAGCGAGAAGAGAAGGCATCGGCGAGAAGTGATCACTAAGTGATCCTAGCTACAAGCTCACAAACATAACCCCTCCGTGTTCAACTCCCGAATCCCTATTCGGAAATTGACAGTCACGGAACACACGCTGGTAGTGTATTAGTATCATTGTGTCAAGTTATCTACAACCGGAATTAACAAGCTCCCATCTGCCACATAACCGCGGGCACGGCTTTCGAAAGTTCAAACCCTGCAGGGGTGTTCCAACTTGACCCATTACAAGCCCACGATCCACGGAGTCGCAACTCCAAAGTGGGAAGACCCGAGTATCCTCGGAATCCCGTGCTCAAGATATACCGAGCTAAGGTAAGGCTAATCCAGCAAATCCTCCCGGCGTGCCGACACCCTGATAGTAGCCGCGCGTATCTCGTCTCAGGCCACGACCGGATGGGTGATCCCACAGGTTTTTACCAAACCTTGAGTTTCCTCGAGGTGGCCCCGCGTAACCCCCGTTTCGGACCAACACTCATGTGGAGCACTGGCCCGGGGTTGTTGATTAAGAAAAAGGGTTTATAACTCCCTATGCAAGTTTAGTTTGTTATTAGGCAAATAGTACCAATGTTGGGATTTGCTGGAAAAGACTTAGCACTTAGCGGTTTATCGAGGGGGTCCCATACACCCCAACCGTGTTAGGAACGCATAATCAAGGAACATAAAACCGGCTTATACGGATCCTAACGGCATGAGTGGAACAAAACACCAAGCAAAAGGCTTAGCCTTCCACCCTTGCCAATATATATGTGATTTCAATTAAAGCATTCATATAGTGTGATATAACCCAACCAAACTTCAACATGGAGCAAGCATCTTCACTTCACCTGCAACTAGCAACGCTATAAGAAGGGCTGAGCGAAGCGTACTTAGCCAAGCAACGGTTTGCATAGGTAGGGTGGTTAAACATGGCAATTGGTTACAAGTAGGAGGCTGACAAGAAGAACATGGGCATCGAGGCAAAACTATAGATCGAGACTACTAGCAAAAGGCGAAGATAGTAAAGTTATCGGGGTTCGGTCATCTTGCCTGAAGAGAAGACGTTCGGATCAAAAGAAGGGTCCTCGTGCTCAAACTCGTTGGAAACCTCGTGCTCAACCTCGTTGGAAAACTCGTGCTCAAGCTCCGGGTCTAAACAAGACAAACACACCAAGCACCAATCAACACGATGCAATGCGCACTCGAAAAACATGAATGCATGATGGATGCACTAGTGATGCACATGGAGCACGTAAAACATCACTCAAGCAAAACACCTCAAAACAAGATAACAACCTGATAATATTAATCTACACAGAAAAACACCCAAGTTTGATATAAGATTCGCTGAAATCGGAGTTACGGGCTAAAAGTTATGCCCGAAACAAGATTTGAGCGAAAACTGCAAATTACAGCAACATAGCAACTTGGGAGCTCAAAATAATTAAGCTCCAGCACCCAAAAAGCATGGCAAAGGACTTGAACACAATCTAGATATAATGTACAGCAACTAGGTCCAAAGTGCACCCCCAACGGAGTCACGGATCAATAGCAATGATCTTGGACATATTGAACTTTGAAATAAAATTCTGGCAGCAGAATTTTATTGAAAGTTTGGAGCAAAAGATAAACATGCTACAGCCACTCAAATGGACATGTGAGGACATGGATGGAAAGACAACAATATATACTTCATGGAACAATTAAAATCCACCCCAAAACTATCATGCATCTTCCTAGAACATCACACGAACAGGGCATCTGAACGTTACAGATCTCAGACTTAGTGAAATTTCACTAAGTCCTAAAACAGCAATATCATCATAGCATCAAAAAGAGCATGTTTAAGACACCTCGAAACTAAACATGGCAAAGGGTAAGCACCTCATCAAAATACATATGACGGTGATCCCAAAACACACAAGCATGCATCAATGTGGTGAACACACCGATTACAACGAGCTCAACAACATGGCATTTCTTAACAAGTAAAAACACAACATATGAACATGGCATCTTGCAACGAGGATAACAAGGAAGCAATACATCTACCATGCAACCTATCACACACAACACGTAGTTCGTGGCAAGACGAACACGTGGACATGTCATTTGCATCGTTTGGACAAACGAGCTAAAAGATATCACATGTCAAAGGTGGCATGAAAATAACACATAACAGCAGTTTATATCATCTTACACTCTTGCAACAGCAAAACAAGCCCCTAGATGACCTCTAACATGCATGACTACAACAGGTAAAACGGAGAGGGCATCTCCACGAACATCTGGACATGCTACACGCTCAAAACGGAGCAACAGGTAAAAAGATACAGCAGGTCAAAGTAGGCATCTCAGATTAACAGATCTGGGGTCTTAGGGAAAAAAAACAACCTCAGGGATTAGATCTGGAGATGAACAGTACGGCCCGGTACTGTGCGGATGAACAGTAGAAGGCCTGGAGGAACAGTACGAGGCCCGGCGCGCGGTGGGCTTCGGTGCACGCGGCGGCCCGCGGGGAAGAAGCAGCAGCGGCCCGCTGGCTGGCGAAGGCGGCGGCCTGGGGTGGCGAAGGCGGCCCGCTGGGAGGCCAGGAGAGGCGGACGGCGGCGAACGGATGGGCCCAGCCCAGGATGCACACGAACGGGGCGAGGCGAGAGCGAGCGCCTGGGCCGGTCGAGGGGGATCTGGTCCCCGCTGGCGAGCGGTGAACGGCGAACGGGCCTGGTCGGCCGGGGCGAGGCGATGTGGTCCCCCGGGCCGGCCCGGCGCCTGGCGCGGCGGGGGGAACGGCGAACTGGGCCCCGACGCGGTCGTTCGCTGGCGCGGGACGAGGCCGATCGGTCGACGAGGCCGACGCGGTAGCGGTTGGCGTTGACTGCGGCGCGCGACGGCGGCTTCTAGCCAGTAGGACAAAACAGCGGCGGCGATTGGATCCAGTGGATCCACTCGGGATCCGGCAGGATTTAGTGGATCTGAGGTAGAAAAGAAAAAAAAAGAAAAGGGGAGAGAGGAGGAAGAAGGAGGGGTTGCTCCAAATAGACCTAGGGGTCTATATATAGCAGTGATTTAGGTTTAGGAGGAGTTTTAGGGCGCTAGGAGCCCTCCGATCTGGATCCAACGGATCCGATCGCGGGGATGATTTTAAAAGGCCCAGACGGAGAAAAGAGACTGCAGCAGGGGTATTTCCGGGACACGAAGTAAGGGCACTTCGGACCCACACGGACAACGGAGGGAAAAGTCAACGGAGTCCAAACGAGACGAGATTTGAGAGGCGGGTTGCACACAACAAAACAACAACACACAACACAACCTCGCGGCACACCGGTAACGAAACGCCCGAACAACAAAGAAGGCCTACGAGACGTCACGGACACGTGAGGGAGCTCCGGAACACGAAACGGACAACGGGAAGAAACGCCACGAACCGGATGCAACCCACAACACAGATGCAATGCAATGCACATGTCTACATGATATGAATGAATGCCACACACTCACACAACAAAACGACAAAAGCCCGAAAGACAAAGAACCCGAAATGGAAATAGATGAAGCCGGAGATTTATTATAAGCCCAAAAGGGAAAGTATTACATCCGGGGCATTACAAACTCTCCTCTACTACAAAAAGATCTCGTCCCGAGATCTAGGACTGGAAAAAGGAAGGGTACTCGGAACGAAGATGATCTTCTCGTTCCCAGGTAGCTTCTCGGTCTGTGTGATGTGACCACTTGACTTTCAGAAACTTGATGGTCTTGTTGCGAGTCTTGCGTTCAGTTTCTTCGAGAATTGCAACTGGATGCTCTCGGTAGGAAAGGTCTTGTTGAAGATCAATCTCCTCAAACGGAATCATGCGCTCAGGTGCCTTGAAGCATTTGCGAAGCTGAGACACATGGAAGACATCATGAACATTTGCAAAGTTGGAAGGGAGCTCGAGCTGATAGGCTAGATCGCCTCTTTTGCCAAGAATCCTGAAAGGCCCGACGTATCTAGGAGCAAGCTTTCCTTTGATACCGAACCTTTGGGTTCCTTTCATCGGAGAAACTCGGAGATAGACATGATCACCGATGTCGAAAGCCAAATCACGATGCTTTCCGTCATAGTAACTCTTCTGACGCGACTGAGCGGCCTTGAGATTCTCACGTATGACTTTGCACATTTCTTCGGCTTCAGAGATCAAATCATTGCCAAGAAGTTGGCGTTCGCCTGTTTCAGACCAGTTGAGAGGGGTACGGCACTTCCTGCCATAGAGAATTTCAAACGGTGCTTTGCCTGCACTTGCCTGAAAGCTGTTGTTGTAAGAGAACTCTGCAAATGGAAGGCAGTCCTCCCATTTCATGCCGAAGGAGATGACACAGGCTCTGAGCATATCTTCAAGGATCTGATTCACACGCTCGACTTGACCACTAGTCTGAGGGTGAAAGGCAGTGCTGAACCTGATCTTCGTGCCCATGGCGGACTGAAAGGAGTCCCAGAACTTTGATGTGAACAAGCTGCCACGGTCTGAGGATATCACTTGAGGAATGCCATGTAGGGACACAATTCTGGAAGTGTACAGCTCTGCAAGTTGAGCTGCATTGATTGATTCTTTGACTGGAAGAAAGTGAGCGACTTTGGTAAGCTTGTCAATCACCACAAAGATCGCATCATTGCCTCGCTTGGATTTAGGAAAACCAGTGACGAAGTCCATTTCAATGTGGTCGAACTTCCACTCAGGAATAGGAAGAGGTTGGAGAAGACCGGCTGGACGTAGATGTTCTGCTTTCACTCTTCTGCAAACATCACATTCGTTCACGAATTGGGCAATTTCCCTTTTCATGCGTGTCCACCAGTAAGATTGCTTGAGGTCTTGATACATCTTGGAACTGCCAGGATGAATGGAAAGGAGAGAGTCATGAGCTTCTTCCATTATGAGCTTCCTGAGATCACCTTTGGGAACAATGAGTCTGTCCTCGAAGAACAAGGTATCTCTCTCATCAACACGGAAGCACTTATATTTTGGAGTGCCCTTTGCAATCCCATGTTTCACCTTCTTCACCATGGTATCACTGAGCTGGGCCTCACGGACTTGATCTTCCAAGGTAGGAGAAATTTGGAGATTAGCAAGAAAACCCTGCGGAACAACCTGAAGGTTGAGCTTCCTGAAAGCTTCACAAAGCTCAGGCTGGTGTGGCTTGATAAGAAGGCTGTTGCAATATGCCTTTCTGCTCAAAGCATCTGCAATCACATTCGCCTTGCCTGGAGTGTACTCAATGCTGGGGTTGTACTCTTGGATCATCTCGACCCAACGAGTCTGGCGGAGGTTCAGATGCGGCTGTGTGAAGATGTACTTCAAACTCTTGTGATCAGTGAAGATGTCGACCTTTCTGCCCAACAACAGATGTCTCCACGTAATCAGAGCATGTACCACAGCTGCTAGCTCGAGATCATGTGTGGGATAGTTCTTCTCAGCTGGCTTTAGCTGACGTGAAGTGTATGCCACAATTCTCTTCTCTTGCATAAGCACACCACCAAGGCCTTGAAGAGAAGCGTCACAGAACACTTCATAGGGCTTGGATTCATCTGGAGGGATCAGAACTGGAGCGGAAACAAGCTTCTCTTTGAGGGTTTTGAAAGCCACTTCACACTCGGGAGACCAAAAGTATTTGACATTCTTCTGAAGGAGGTTGGAAAGAGGCTTGGCAATCTTGGAGAAGTTCTCCACAAACCTTCTGCAATAGCTGGCAAGACCCAGAAAACTGCGGAGCTGCTTGACGTTCTGAGGAGCTTCCCAGTTGACAATTGCTTCAACTTTCTCGGGATTAACCGCAATACCGTCAGCTGAGATAATGTGGCCCAGGTACAAAACCTTATCGAGCCAAAACTCGCACTTAGAGAACTTGGCATAGAATTTATGCTCTCTGAGTCGATCAAGAACCAGACGCAAGTGCTTTTCGTGATCTTCTTCATTCTTGGAAAACACCAGAATATCATCCAGATACACAAGCACGAATTCGCCAGTATAGGGGTTGAAGATGTAATGCATCATCCTTGAAAAGGTAGGAGGAGCATTGGCGAGACCGAAGGACATGACGGTATACTCATATGAACCGTAGCTCGTTCTGAAAGCCGTCTTGGGAATGTCTTCCTCGCGAATGCGAATTTGATGATAGCCCATTCGGAGGTCAAGCTTAGAGAATACTTTAGCTCCTTTGAGCTGCTCAAAGAGTTCGTTGATGTTGGGGAGCGGATACTTGTTCTTAATCGTCTTCTTGTTCAATGGACGGTAGTCAACACAGAGACGCTCCGTGCCATCTTTCTTCTTGACAAATAAGACACCACAGCCCCACGGAGATGTACTCGGTCTGATGAGACCCATACGCTCCTGTTCATCCAACTGTTTCTTCAATTCCTTCAATTCATCTGAAGAGAGCTTGTAAGGACGCCGACAAACAGGTTCGGTGCCCGGCTCGAGTTCAATGACAAACTCCACCTGACGGTGTGGAGGCATGCCTGGAAGTTCTTCTGGAAAGACGTCTTGATATTCATTGACCACTGGAATTTGCTCTATGGCATTAATTTCACCCTTATCATTAACAGAGAAAAGCCGAATAGTATTATCCCTGGAGGCGAAGATAATCACATCTTCATCAGAATGAGTCAACTTGACTTCCTTTTGAGCACAATCAATGTGAGCATCGTGCTGAGAAAGCCAATCCATTCCGAGAATGAGGTCGATGTCAGAATGACCAAGAATCACCGGTTTAGCCAGAAAACGATAATCTCCCATGCGAATGGAAACATCCGGAGCAAATATGTTGGAAGTCATGCACTTGCCCGGAGAAATTACTTGCAACCTCTGAGGCAGACTTTGGATGCCAATATTATGCTTGGATGCAAATGGTTGAGACATGAAAGAGCATGATGCACCCGAATCAAATAACACTTTAGCTGGAAAAGAGTTAACTGGAAGGTTACCCAGAATGACATCAGAAGAAGCCTCCGCTTGTGCTGCATTCATCAGATTGACCCTTGCAGCCTTTGGATCATGCTTGACCATAGCGGTACCCACAGGTGGTGGAGGAGGAAGACGCTTCGGGTTCGGACATCTGTTTGCATAGTGCCCCTTCTGGCCACACTTGTTGCACACCACTTCAGAGAGAGGACGGAAATGAGAGCCACTGGACTTGGAGCCTTGAGACTGAAACTGCTTCTTCGACTGGTTGCTTGGGTTGGGTGGGTGGGAGAAACCACGGCCACTAGAGTTCTTGTTGTTGGAGTTGTTGTTGTATGGAGCTCGAATCATTGGAGGAGGAGGAAGCCAGAATTTCTGTTGTTTCGCAGCCAACTGAGACGATGAGGTAGAGTGAACAGCATCTCGAATTCTCTTCTTAGAAGCCTCCATCTTAAGCTGAGCTGCTTCTTGTTTCAAAGCCATATTATAGAACTTATCGAATTCGTCTGGCTCGAACAAAGTGAGAGCAAGCTGAAGTTCATCTTTGAGACCTCCACGGAACTGATAGATTTTGCTCTTTGCATCAGGAATGTCTTGCTTTGCATAGCGAGCGAGGTTTTGGAACTTGACATTATACTGATAGACTGTCATGGAGCCCTGCTTGAGGTTGCGGAATTGCTCACGCATACCCTCGATAACACTTGTAGGAATGTGATGCGAGCGGAAATCCTTGCAGAAATTCTCCCATGAGATCACTTGACCCGGCCTTGAGTCTTTGTACTGCTGCCACCAGTCAGCTGCTTGATCTTTCAGTTGGAAGGCTGCAAACTTCACATAGTCATCTTCTTTCACGTTACTGCACTCAAAATGCTTCTTTATGTCGGTCAACCAATCCTCAGCATCAAGAGGGTCGACACAGTAACTGAAAGCTTTAGGATTGTTAGCCAGGAACTGGTTCAGAGTAGCATGGTGCTGCTGGAAGAAGTTGCCTTGGTTCATTGGAATGCCCTGATTAACTTGATTAGCTTGCATAGCTTGCATTTGCTGCATCATCTGCATCATCAACTGAGTGTTCTGAGCAGTAGTCTGCATAATTGCTCTCCAAGCCTCAGGCGGAGGAGGAGGTGAAGGAGGACGTTCCGGAACCTCTTCACCCTCTGGGTTAGCATTCGGAACCTTTTTCGGAGCCATCCTGTAAGAGATGACCACGAATCAGCAATTGATTGACAAAAGGAATAAGCTGAATCAATGGAATGAATTGCAACAAGTCTTCACAATAATCATTCGAACAATAAGAACGAATGAAATCATCCGAACAAGAGGAACGAATGAATTTCTCAGTTAAATGATAACATCAGTCTTCACGAGAAGCCACATAGGGATCAAAAGGATAAAATAATAAAAACAACAAGGTACAGACGGGAACAAACACAAGAGAGGAGTTTCGTTCTAACATCTTCGTGCTGAAAGCATATGAACGCGTTACGAAAAGGTTTTGCAATCCCCGGATCAGCATAGCCAAGGACCCTTTAAGATGCAACTCCTGATAGTAACCTCGGTCATATAACCCCTTCACTCAATGTCGAACCCCGAACTCACTAACCTGCATTCGTTGGAAGAATGCCTATGATCTACTGGATAAAACCCACCTATAGCTTTCCGAAAGATTCCAGTTATGCAATCAGGTGTTGGGGATACACGGGAAGCACCGCGCAATCAACTCTAACCTACATCCAGGTGTATCCATCCTTCAACACATAACCAGTCTTTCTCGGAAACTGTGTACCTCGGACCTTCGAAAAGCATCCACTATAACAAGCTATGGCAATACTCCCGAACTACCTCCCCAGTACTGGGTGATGTCGGGGTTATCTTGCCACTGGCCGTATAGGGGAGATTTTCGATGTCGGCCGTCTTAAGTATTTAGTACTGTCGCGATATGCTTGTTACAATGATACCCCGAAGCTCAACTCCTCGGTAACAGGAGGCATCAGGAACAATATCCTTGTCGCAAGAACATCGAAACAATCCCAGAATACTCGCGGGATTCCTAAAAAAAAAAAATTTTGTGCAAATTTTGAAGATAGGAGAGACAAGAGCAGACGTCAGGAGTCCTCACCAGAGAGAAAGGGGATGAGAAGCAAGAAATCCTACTCTCCGATATAATATAGGACTCAAAAAGTTTTCAGTGTGTGCCTAGACTCAACCGTCAACGGTTCGATCAAAACAGTGGGGGCTCCTAGGTCGGAGAAGGCTCTGAATACCAACTTGTTATGCCCAGGATGGAGTTATACCTCCTACGGGTCGAGGCCCGACTTAAAGGCATAAACCCATCCTAGAATGATCTCAAGTCTGGTAAACTTTGCACAACTCATGTAAAAGAGGGGATAGTAAACTTAAAAAATAGTTGGCTTACAATCGCCACGTCACAGAATAACAGTACAAGTCTCAAACATCATACATTAAGATCACTACAACCCTCTAAGGGCAAAAGCCAAAAGTCAAAGTACCAAACTCAGATAAAAATAAAACAACCACAGGCGGATCGAATCCTAGTAAGAGACTCCACTACTGATCGTCCGGGTAGCGCACGTAGTAGCGACTACGTTCTTCATCGTACTCCCAATCCAGCTCGGTGCCATCACCTGGATAGCTCACAGCTGGACCTGCATCTGGTGTGAAGTAACTGTGAGCCACAGAGGACTCAGCAATCCCGTTCCCGGGTAACAGAACTATTTAAGCCTTTAGGTGAGGGAAAAGGCTGAAGAAAGAACTGAGGTGAAGGAACAACAAAGAGTCTGCAGCAGCAACTAGCATCTAGCTTACGCAAGAGAGAGCGAGAAGAGAAGGCATCGGCGAGAAGTGATCACTAAGTGATCCTAGCTACAAGCTCACAAACATAACCCCTCCGTGTTCAACTCCCGAATCCCTATTCGGAAATTGACAGTCACGGAACACACGCTGGTAGTGTATTAGTATCATTGTGTCAAGTTATCTACAACCGGAATTAACAAGCTCCCATCTGCCACATAACCGCGGGCACGGCTTTCGAAAGTTCAAACCCTGCAGGGGTGTTCCAACTTGACCCATTACAAGCCCACGATCCGCGGAGTCGCAACTCCAAGGTGGGAAGACCCGAGTATCCTCGGAATCCCGTGCTCAAGATATACCGAGCTAAGGTAAGGCTAATCCAGCAAATCCTCCCGGCGTGTCGACACCCTGATCGTAGCCGCGCGTATCTAGGTCTCAGGACACGACCGGATGAGTCATCCTACAGGTGTATGCCAGATACCTCAGGTTGCCCCGAGGCGGCCCCGCAGTCTGCTCGTTTCGGACCAACACTCATGTGGAGCACTGGCCCGGGGTTGTTGATTAAGAAAGAGGGTTAATTACTCCCTTATGCATGTTTAGTTTGTTATTAGGCAAATAGTACCAATGTTGGGATTTGCTGGAAAAGACTTAGCACATAGCGGTTTATCGAGGGGGTCCCATACACCCCAACCGTGTTAGGAACGCATAATCAAGGAACATAAAACCGGCTTATACGGATCCTAACGGCATGAGTGGAACAAAACACCAAGCAAAAGGCTTAGCCTTCCACCCTTGCCAATATATAGGTGATTTCAGTTAAAGCATTTATATAGTGTGATATAACCCAACCAAACTTCAGCATGAAGCAAGCATCTTCACTTCACCTGCAACTAGCAACGCTATAAGAAGGGCTGAGCGAAGCGTACTTAGCCAAGCAACGGTTTGCATAGGTAGGGTGGTTAAACATGGCAATTGGTTACAAGTAGGAGGCTGACAAGAAGAACATGGGCATCGAGGCAAAACTATAGATCGAGACTACTAGCAAAAGGCGAAGATAGTAAAGTTATCGGGGTTCGGTCATCTTGCCTGAAGAGAAGACGTTCGGATCAAAAGAAGGGTCCTCGTGCTCAAACTCGTTGGAAACCTCGTGCTCAACCTCGTTGGAAAACTCGTGCTCAAGCTCCGGGTCTAAACAAGACAAACACACCAAGCACCAATCAACACGATGCAATGCGCACTCGAAAAACATGAATGCATGATGGATGCACTAGTGATGCACATGGAGCACGTAAAACATCACTCAAGCAAAACACCTCAAAACAAGATAACAACCTGATAATATTAATCTACACAGAAAAACACCCAAGTTTGATATAAGATTCGCTGAAATCGGAGTTACGGGCTAAAAGTTATGCCCGAAACAAGATTTGAGCGAAAACTGCAAATTACAGCAACATAGCAACTTGGGAGCTCAAAATAATTAAGCTCCAGCACCCAAAAAGCATGGCAAAGGACTTGAACACAATCTAGATATAATGTACAGCAACTAGGTCCAAAGTGCACCCCCAACGGAGTCACGGATCAATAGCAATGATCTTGGACATATTGAACTTTGAAATAAAATTCTGGCAGCAGAATTTTATTGAAAGTTTGGAGCAAAAGATAAACATGCTACAGCCACTCAAATGGACATGTGAGGACATGGATGGAAAGACAACAATATATACTTCATGGAACAATTAAAATCCACCCCAAAACTATCATGCATCTTCCTAGAACATCACACGAACAGGGCATCGGAACGTTACAGATCTCAGACTTAGTGAAATTTCACTAAGTCCTAAAACAGCAATATCATCATAGCATCAAAAAGAGCATGTTTAAGACACCTCGAAACTAAACATGGCAAAGGGTAAGCACCTCATCAAAATACATATGACGGTGATCCCAAAACACACAAGCATGCATCAATGTGGTGAACACACCGATTACAACGAGCTCAACAACATGGCATTTCTTAACAAGTAAAAACACAACATATGAACATGGCATCTTGCAACGAGGATAACAAGGAAGCAATACATCTACCATGCAACCTATCACACACAACACGTAGTTCGTGGCAAGACGAACACGTGGACATGTCATTTGCATCGTTTGGACAAACGAGCTAAAAGATATCACATGTCAAAGGTGGCATGAAAATAACACATAACAGCAGTTTATATCATCTTACACTCTTGCAACAGCAAAACAAGCCCCTAGATGACCTCTAACATGCATGACTACAACAGGTAAAACGGAGAGGGCATCTCCACGAACATCTGGACATGCTACACGCTCAAAACGGAGCAACAGGTAAAAAGATACAGCAGGTCAAAGTAGGCATCTCAGATTAACAGATCTGGGGTCTTAGGGAAAAAAACAACCTCAGGGATTAGATCTGGAGATGAACAGTACGGCCCGGTACTGTGCGGATGAACAGTAGAAGGCCTGGAGGAACAGTACGAGGCCCGGCGCGCGGTGGGCTTCGGTGCACGCGGCGGCCCGCGGGGAAGAAGCAGCAGCGGCCCGCTGGCTGGCGAAGGCGGCGGCCTGGGGTGGCGAAGGCGGCCCGCTGGGAGGCCAGGAGAGGCGGACGGCGGCGAACGGATGGGCCCGGCCCAGGATGCACACGAACGGGGCGAGGCGAGAGCGAGCGCCTGGGCCGGTCGAGGGGGATCTGGTCCCCGCTGGCGAGCGGTGAACGGCGAACGGGCCTGGTCGGCCGGGGCGAGGCGATGTGGTCCCCCGGGCCGGCCCGGCGCCTGGCGCGGCGGGGGGAACGGCGAACTGGGCCCCGACGCGGTCGTTCGCTGGCGCGGGACGAGGCCGATCGGTCGACGAGGCCGACGCGGTAGCGGTTGGCGTTGACTGCGGCGCGCGACGGCGGCTTCTAGCCAGTAGGAGAAAACAGCGGCGGCGATTGGATCCAGTGGATCCACTCGGGATCCGGCAGGATTTAGTGGATCTGAGGTAGAAAAGAAAAAAAAAGAAAAGGGGAGAGAGGAGGAAGAAGGAGGGGTTGCTCCAAATAGACCTAGGGGTCTATATATAGCAGTGATTTAGGTTTAGGAGGAGTTTTAGGGCGCTAGGAGCCCTCCGATCTGGATCCAACGGATCCGATCGCGGGGATGATTTTAAAAGGCCCAGACGGAGAAAAGAGACTGCAGCAGGGGTATTTCCGGGACACGAAGTAAGGGCACTTCGGACCCACACGGACAACGGAGGGAAAAGTCAACGGAGTCCAAACGAGACGAGATTTGAGAGGCGGGTTGCACACAACAAAACAACAACACACAACACAACCTCGCGGCACACCGGTAACGAAACGCCCGAACAACAAAGAAGGCCTACGAGACGTCACGGACACGTGAGGGAGCTCCGGAACACGAAACGGACAACGGGAAGAAACGCCACGAACCGGATGCAACCCACAACACAGATGCAATGCAATGCACATGTCTACATGATATGAATGAATGCCACACACTCACACAACAAAATGACAAAAGCCCGAAAGACAAAGAACCCGAAATGGAAATAGATGAAGCCGGAGATTTATTATAAGCCCAAAAGGGAAAGTATTACATCCGGGGCATTACATACGGTTGGCAACAGCTACCTTGTACAAGGGAAAATTGTTATACCATTCTAAGGTTCAAACAAGGTTTTTGATATCGTCGTCTCTCTCTACTATGGGTAAGTCACTCAGATTTACCATCCCATATGGCAGAGGCGAATAATAAGATTAAGTCGGCATGGTGATCAATCCATTCCGCACCCAAATCATTACCTTTTATATGGTTTATTGAACCTCGCATTCTAACACTCAGTCATCCTCACAAGCATTGCAGAATTTCTCTTGTCGACGAACTGAGTTCAGATATATCCATTACTTCTGAAAGCTGAACAAAACATCTATCGTTCTTCACAACCTTGGGTTTTTCGTATCCTTCTAAGAAACGTTTGTTGATCAAATCACGGCTTCTTCCGAAATTTCTTCTTCCAGGGAGTACTTGATGCTTATTAATTCATGGGCATGTGGATGGGCGCACTTCAACACATGTATAGCTTTAACACATCCTAGGGTTACAATTGTTCCATATTCCCAACATTATACCTCCTTTATATCCAATAGTACTTCATCCATTCATATTCTTGGGGTATCCCATATATCGAAATAAAACTCATACTTATTTTGTCTAAAGTCCACTCCGTGGAATATCATTATCCTTTCCAGGGGTCAAGTGTCCTCATAGGGTACTACCACCCTTGAAATGCACAAATTCTTCCATAGACCATATTTCTCACATCCTTGAAAATGGTCAATATCTTTGTTCATAGAGTAACAACTCATAAAATTCAACGTATGAAATCATGACACATGAAATTTATTGATTTCATGAATTTATTACAATCTCTGAGCACCCATTACATAATTCAACTCATCGAACTTATGAAAATAAAATTGCTTTCTAGTACTCTTATCATCCATATCGAAATCTCAACTACTCAGCTCCAGCTTTCATCTGATCTGAACATTCCCTAGCAAAATGCCCCGCTTCTTTGCAGCGAAAACAATTGACTTCCGACATGCCTCGGGGCTTCTTTGTGATTATGTAGGATCCTTGGAATTTTTTTAACTTCTTTTTCATACATTTATAAGCGTAATGACCTAAATCCTTGCACCTGTAACATGTGATATGACTCAGGTCATTCTTTGTAGAAATTGGGTTCTTCTGGGGGTACATTCTATTTATCTTCCTGGACTTTTCCGTACAAATCAGGACTTCTATTTACTATGGGTCATACTCTACTTCCAGTGTCGGCAATTCTACTAGATACTCATTCGGACAATATTGGGAGATGTGTCCTTCTTCTCCACATGAATAGCATGACTTGGTGTAAAGTTTAATTGGATCTTCTTCGGGTGTGCCCTCAACATCTTCCTTCATCACATGTTCTTCTAAAATTTCCACGAGTGCTTCTTTCATTGCTTCTTTCTTCTGCTGGATAGTTCGTTGTACCATGGGGTAAAGGTGACACTGAGCAGGGTAGTGGGTAGTCCCTTCACACAAGAAACAAGTAACCTGCCTATTTTGGCATTCTTCAGCTGGGTGTCTTTCTTCAAAATGAGGGCATTCATCCTTGTGCTCCTCCTGGGTATGTCCTATCTCTCCACAAATCCTGTAGGCACAAGGTTTCTTCTTCGGGTTATCACCACGCTTTCGGATGAGACGGGATTTTAACAGAGTCTTCTTGAATTCCTCCCAACGTTTTGGTCCATTACATCCTTATATGGCTTGATGCATTTTCCACCACGTTGCAACACTTTTTGTAAAGTACTGAAGAGCGTATTGAACCTCATACTTCCTTGCAATCAATTTTTTCCTGAAGTGATCCTCAATGTTTTCTATCCATAGCTCGGCCTCCAGCTGGGTCATCGGTCCAGAGAATACAAGTCCATCTACATTCATCCTCTGTTGGTTCCAAGGGTTTTGGGGTGAGATAAGGGAGATAGAGAGGGATCCACACAATACAAACAATAGTTTTGAAGAGACGAGTTTTATTTTGTGGCCGTCGGAAAAACATCAAACAAATGACAGCTCACAATCGTCGCATCTAACGTAAGTACATAACAGGGGTTTGGTCTTCTAAAGGTCAATAAATCTTCAAAGTCGTCAAACTCTTCAAGTCTTTAGAGTTTTCAACTGTTGTGGCTTCAACACTTCTAATGCATGGTGAAATCCTCTTTTCTCCGAAGTGGTCATCAGTTGTCTGATATCGGATCCTTCTTGGAGTGGCTTCAGTTGATCCTCCGGGTGGTAAAAGGGGGAAAGGGTATAGTTTAACAGTTTTAGGTGAGAGGAAATATTTGATAAAGAATAGAAAAGATGAGAGTTAAAAAATACTTTTGAAAATAAAGTTTTAGGGGAATCATCTCCTAAGGGCTTGCCAGTTTCTAAGGGTCACGTCCTACAGTCAACATGTGCTCTGATACCATATTGTAGCGACCCGACCTGAATGGATCAAGTCTCTGTGCTTAAGTGTCATCCCTGGAACGGTATGCTGACACACACAGTACTCGAGGATTTATAATAGAGTTCAAATCACATGTAAAAGGTAACGTAAATACCGAAAATGCCAGATGGAGACCGAGCTCCATGGAGGCCTTTATTTGAAAACTTTAAAATTCAAACTTTTCAGTTTCAAAAAATTCTGAAAATAAATACACATATACCTAGATACATAATGTACATGTGTGCAAATTTTCAGGTTGAAATACAATAAAATGTGAGCTACACAAAAAAGACAAATCTGGAGCCTTTTAGCATATGTACTGTTCATCTATAAAGTCCATGATTTTGTTTTTTTTGTACAGCTTGCAATTCGAGGTATTTCATCCTAAAATTTTTCACACATACGCTTTACATCCTTGCATACATGTGTATTTTTTTCAGAACTTTTTGTACAGAAATTTATGAATTTTGAATTATTCAAAATAAAGGGCTCCATGGAGCTCGGCCTCCAAAATGCCCTACTCCGTAAATACTATTAACTCAATCCATATAGGGGAAGTAACAAAATTGTGGAGTCCCAAAAACACCAACGACAAAGTTGAGTGTAGACATTGTAACCCCAACGTATCACTTACTCATCATAAGAATCCTGCAACATGAGACGTTGCAGCCGTGTAGGTCAGTACGTTAAATGCACTGCCAATTTCACACCATAGAATAATAATGAAAATATCTATCTCCATATGCATATTTGGCTGGTGGAGGCTCTATGTTTAATTTTCCATAAAGCTAATTTTCCCTACAACAAAGGAATATTTTTTTAGTTACTACTAGGTTAAAATACCAATATTGAGAAGGTTCCTCCAACTAAATCCCCAAAATCCCCAAGTTATTATTAACCCAACAATTTCATTAAATAGAGTGATGAGATCAATAAATAATTCACTTCTAGATACTCAAATAGTCCATAACCGGGGACACGGCAAATCATGATTAGTTTGTACACACTGCAGAGGTTTGCGCACTTTTCCCCATAAGACTCGATCTCCTCCGTTGAATTCCTCGCACTACTTGATGTTTGAGAACCGGATGATCGATACATAGTCTTTCCGAAGAGGTCCCCTTAACCGATAGATAGGACGGTACACCTACAATTCCCCTACATCTGCTAGCCTATCATGGAAAGGTTTCCCACAACTTAATCAACTACGCCAGAGCCCATAGTGGATGCACACGAATGTTTCTAGGCATGCAATATCGTCTAATCTCTTTGAGCCTAGGTGGCATTCCATAGGGTGATCACACGGATCCTCCGGGATTCCCTAGGGTGAACACTGGATTCTCCAGGCGCCAGGGAAAGCCACTGGTTTCTCCAGCGTGCCCCAACCTTTCCACCCAGATGTGTGTTAATTTTGCCACCTTAAGTTACCCTTAATTATTATATCTCTCATAACTTGCATGAATCTCACATACCAATCCCTGTCTATGAGCATGGCTAAGCAACATGTAATATAACAAATATTCCCGGGGTGTTTCAAAGATCATAGGTTCCTACCTCATGAACTACATAGAAAACCACAATTACCAATCCTACTCATGCAAACTTGTAAGGGTGTGAACTAATGCATAGTAAAAACTGGGTATAAGAAAAATATGATCAAAGTGTGAACTTGCCTTATACTTCTGATGAAGATTCTTCGCACACATAATTCCAGATAGTTCCACTCGTCACACTCCGATCAATCTATCGTAAGCAAGCAATTTTATCCACACATAAGCAATCACTCAAAGACCCAAAAGAAAATGCAAAGGAAGATTGCGAAAACTCCAAAAGAACCAAATCAAATTATTTTGCAAGATCAGATCCTAATTCGGTGAAAAAGTGTGGTGATGGCTCAAGATGTTAGATTACACATAGGGATTCAGTTTGAAAGAGGAATCAATTGAAAAAGCACTACTGTTTACAAGATATGATCAAGTGAAGCTTTGAGTTGAAATTTGAAGAAATTAAAAGTTGAAACTAATGATGCTACTGGATGTAGAAAGTCATTATGAACAGGTAAGAAAAGAATCGGTGGATTCGTAATATAGAAACAAAAGATACAAGTAATTCAATATGGCATTGAATCTTCTTAGAAAGTTGTGTGGCAACACGTTTGTGGACTAGTAGAGTAATTTGACAATGATTAAAAATTATATATTGAAAATATAACACTAATAGCATGAACATAAATATTTCTTTGATGTGAATCCAACACAATTGGATATATCGGAAACGGAGTTACGGTTAAAAAGATATGATCAAAGGAGTTTTAATATGCATTTGAACAAATTTCGAAATTTGGATGTTGTAAAAAGTTTATTTGATATATTCACTAGATAGGTGGAATCAAGACAATAATGTAGGCGTTGGTTTATTTAATTTGAATGAACGAGTAAAAAGTTGTGGCTATTTGAAAAATCAGGGTCAAACTGTTTTACGGAATAAAAAAAGTTATGGATAAAATGATGCTAAGACTAAAGTGTAAATACATGGACAAATTTTAAATCTAATTATTTTATAAATAAGACCATATGATGAACGAAATAACTAACTAAGAGGAAAATTAGATTTCTACCGTATACTAGTCTAAAAATAATAAGCAACGGGAGTATATAAAAACACGAAAAAAGATAAATTTTTAAGGTATAGAGAAAAACGACTTTGGAGAGAGGAGACAACTCCAGAAGTCCCGCCGAAGAGAAATTTTTTTTTTCTTTTGTAAAGCTAGTCAAACCAAAATATTGATTTAACCCAAAGTAGATGATTTTTGCAGGCTTTATGAGTCTATATTTATAGGTGGAAATGAGGCTTAGAGGTCTATACCTAAACAGTGTGAGACTAAACATATACGTACGGAGATGAAATTTGAAAAAGATCATGCGCATGGGCTAAAAGTTCGGTGCGGTCGCACACGTACACTATGCGGCAGTATTTTTTAATATTTTTCTTTCCTGAAATATTTTTCAGAAAAATAATATATAAAAAATAAAATAAAATTGTAAACCGTAAAGAAAATAAAATAGAAGACGAAAATATGGGCCTGCCTGCCTACTATGTTGCGCATGTGGGCGCCAAATAATTATGAGCCGCACGTACAATTTTTTAAAGTAGAAACAGAAAGGAAAACTGAATAACGAAAATAAAATAAAATTTTATATATGCATATTATATATCAAAATTTTTATAACAATATTTCATAAAATATGAAAAAAATAAGCGGCAAATAAATTTCACAAATATCTAAATAAAGCAAACAATACTACTGGTTCATTTAAAAACCAAATATAAATAGTTTAAAATACCAAAATGATTTCAAACTCATTTTTCTATATACGTTTATACTGTAAGGAATCATTTTATCCTATTTTAGAAATAATTTTAAAAAACCAAGTAACTCCAAATTGAAAGTGGGTTTCAAAGTAACTTCAAAGGAACTTTCAATTTGATTCTTTGAAACTTCCAACTCTCTTTCTTAGCATTTGAAGAAGTCATTTTATCTTCTCTCATGAAACTCATTGAGTTGCATAAATTTTCCGAATTTGGAATATGTCCAAATGGAATTCAAATATTTGCAAAACCCTTTTCATTTATTTAAATGGAAGAAGTCATATCAGCTTCACTCTAGGGTTTTGTGATGAAATGAATTTGAATTCATGGAGATCATAAATGCAAGGTGAAATTTTGGGAAAGTCATTTCATTCCTTCTCATTCAACTTTCAAAAAGTTTCAAATTTCACTCAATTTCACACAAGCAGCCACACCACAATCAAACAAACAATCAAAACTATTTATTTAATATAACATTCCAAAATTTAGAATTTTGGGATGTTACATGTTCATAAGGAAACTAAGGGATATTAAGGCCTCCTTTTAATAGAGAACCGGAACAAAGCATTAACACATAGTGAATAGATGAACTCCTCAAACTACGGTCATAACCGGAAAGTATTGCAATTACTGTCACACTAGGGTTTACGGATCATAAGACGTAATAGGTGAATATGACTTGCATGATCGGATTTAAAACATAGATATAATGGTGAAAACAAAAACAGTTCAAATCTGAGTTAATCGCACCCGGGCCCAAAGTGTCAAGCATTAAGCATGGCAAAGTCCTAACAACATCAATCTCAGAACATAATGGATACTAGGGATCAAGCCCTAAAAACAAACTCGATTACATGATGAATCTCATCCAACTCCTCACTGACCAGCCATGCTACAAAAGAATTACTCACTCCCGGTAGGGAGCATCATGGAATTGGTGATGAAGGAGGGTTGCTGAAGACGAAGATCGAATATACCCCTCTCCGGATCCCCAAACGGACTCCAAATCTAGCCTCCCGATGAAGAACAGGAGGTGGCGGCTGATGGCTTCTCGCCCCTCGTTGGTTACCCCAAGTGGAAGGTTTGAGATGTAGCGTAGCAGCAAGTTTCCCTTGGCAAAGGTACCAAGGATCGAATCCCGTGAGACTCCGAGGGTCGACAAGAAGGTGTCAACGGTGCCAGAAACTTAGCGGTTGACAGGACCTGCACACAGATACAAATAACTTTGCTCCCAACGAGTACAGAGAGGTTGTCAATCCCTCCGGCCTTGTCATTTACAAAGGATCAAACACAAGAGATAATAATGATAGGTATGACTGCAACTAGGAAATAAGAACAGGAAGTAAATAGCGGGTGTGATCAATGGTGGTAATATGGACCGGGGTCCCATGATGTTCACTAGTGATGTCTCTCTCCCAAAAGACGATAAAAAAGCAAAGCGAGGTAACAAATTACAGCTAGGCAATTGACAGGATTATGTGCGCAAACCAATGCTAACTATGCTGCAAGGAAAGGTAGAGGCTCAAAAGCATGGGCGGTACGCCAAGGCAAGTAGACCGAAATCCATCTGCATCTACTACTAATCATCCACCTTGAGATATCTATCCAGAACATCTCGCTGGTATTAAGTTGCGAATCCCACCCAAAGTGTAGACCCAAAGCGTAAAGTAAACAATCCTTGCACCCGCAAGTACAAGCACCGTTGTTTTCCCCCTTGTGGCAACAACACATCCCCTAGACTCATGTTTCTGTCACTCAAGCTAGTCATCAAGGGGCATGAACCCACAATCAAGCATAACGTTCCCTCTTGGAGTTACTACCTACTACTCGGCCAAAACAATAAACAGCAACGGAGAACATGCAAGAATTACTCAAGAACATAAATATAAAAGAGGTGAATCAAATATATTACTCACACACAATCTGAACATAATCTCATAATCCATTGGATCCCAGCAAACTCAGCAGAGCAACAGCATAAAGATTACATATGTGCCTCGATCATGTAGGGTAGCTCACGAGGTCTAAACCATGAAGAACAAAGAGGGGAGGAGAACATCACATAGCTACTGGTCATGGACCCATGGTCCAAGGCGGACTACTCACGACTCTTCCGGGAAGCGTCCATGGTGGTGGAGAAGCTCCCGGTGGTGGTTCTCCCCTGCGGCAGGGTGCCGGGAAGAGTTCTCCTGATGCTCCCGATCTTGGAAGCGCGGCGGCGGCGGAACAGAGGCGAGATCGCGAAAAAGGGTTTTGTCCTCGAGGGTTTCGGGACGCGAGGAATATATATGCGAAGGGGGGTCACCAGAGGCGGAGAGGGGGCCCGAGGCGCCCCCCTGGACCTCATAAGAATATCATAGCAATATCACACAAAAGAAGCATGGAGCAAGCATAAAATATAGATACGTTTTGGACGTATCAACATCCCCAAGCTTAATTCCTGCTCGTCCTTGAGTAGGTAAATGATAACAAGCATAATTTCTGTGGTGACATGCTATCAACCATGTAAGAACTTTTTAAGTAAAGCAATCAAGGCATGTAATTCAATTCAAGTCATAACAAGCAAGAGTCTATATTAGCATTGTAACAAGTAACATAAGAACATAAAGGTGCAAGAGCTCTCGCTGTCCGTGACTCGAATGTCTCCAAATGGTGTTTGCGTGCAAGAAAGGGGATATGGATATACGAGAGAGTAAAACATAGTTTTTGTATTGTTGAGAACTTAATCTACTAAAGTTTCACACTTGGTCTTCTTTGGAATCTTATTTTGACTCATCCCCAGACCGTCAGCCAGGTACAAGTCAAAATGATCCACTCCCTTTCGATATTTTGAGCACTCATGCAATGGATGAGCGTAAGCAAGAAAGTTAACACTTAGGATGGCAAAGAGAGAAAAATGATGAAGGGGGAAGACAAAAAAGGTGTGAAAGGCTCACATCAACGAGGACAGTCATAGGCGAGAGAAAGCCAAATGATAGATATGATGTGAGGAGTAGGGATTGCCATGCAACGGATGCACATATGAGCTAAGGTAAGCTCTCCAATGGAACTAGTGGGGGTGCATCCAACTTGCTTGCTCAAGAAGACCTAGAGCTCTTTTGAGGAGGCTCATCATTGGAATATACAAGCCAAGTTCTATAGTGTGAAGGTCCCCACATAGCTATATGCATGAATGATAATCTCTATGGAGTACAAGGTATAAGATGGAGTATGAGTGTGGATCTCTCAAAAGGAATAGTAGTGTGCCCCCTTCTCTCTTTTTATTCCTTTTTCTTTTTTTTCTCTTTTATTTTTATTTTTTGTGGCCTCAATGGCTCTTTCTATTTAACTCTCATTTGTCCTCTTTGGGATCTTTTGATTTTGTCCTCTTTGGGATCTTTTCCTCACTTTAGGGGCAACACTCGATTTATTACAAGAAGTATAGAAGATCTTTCACACTTTACAAAAGTACACAACATAAAGAAAATGAAACTATCATGATGTATGCAAATGTATGCCTCTGCCAGTGTAGCAGGATATGCAATGATACTAGCGCGCCATGTAGCAATGTTTAGGGTAAGGCCCAACTAGCATGCGGCTCATCGATCAAGCAAAAAGCATGTATGACATGAAGATCAAGTCATGAGAAGATGGATGTTGCATGGCAATGTATCTCGGAAAGGCTATGGAAATGCCTTGATAGGTAGGTATGGTGGCTGTTTTGAGGAAGGATATAATGAGGCTTATGATGACAGAGCGTATTGTGCCAAGGATTTGGATGCACCGGCGAAGTATGCGCCAACTCTCGAGGTGAGAAAGGGCAATGCACGGTACCGAAGAGGCTAGAAAAATATGGCTAGGTGGAAATGTCAACTTTCGAATACTCACATTAGTCCGAAGAACTCATGCACTTATTATCGGTAACTTTCAATCTAATTAGGAGGTTCACAAAGAGACAAGTACCCCGAGGAGGAGTGTATGGGGGTTTGGTTATCCTTGCGCATCCTCGACTCATGGTACGTGAGTGTACTCTAATATTCGATCCCTCCAAAGATTAGTGATCCAATAGTAGCTAAAGTTCTCAACTATTTGTAGGTTTTCGAAAATAAACACGGATTGCCCAAAATACGACATCTATCACTAATAGGCTAAAGCTCTTGACACCAAAAGTTCAGACATTACTCATGGCAATACCTCAAAACTATTGCAAGTTACTACTAAAATTAAATAGCAACCTCAATTACCTACTTTAAGTTAAGACACACAACTCAGTGCAACAGGCAAACTCTCTTAACAAGATAAACATGAAAACTCAAGAGAGTTCAGAAACCAACTAAACAAAAGCTCTTTAAAAAGAAAAGCATGAAAACTAAGAGCTAAACATGACAGCAGCTATGGAAAGACAAAGAACACACACAGCAAAGATAAGCATGAAAATCCTATGTTGTGTTCTAGGTTGAGGTGGAGCGTGTTTCTCTCCCACACAAAGAAAGCTGGGTTCTAACTTGTTATGAACAGCAAGCAAAGCTAAAGAAAACTAAAAAGGAAACTAAGAGCAAGACGCTCCAAGCATAGCACATAACACATGAAGTGATAATTATAGTGGAACGAAAGACGAACTGATAATTGTTGATGGAGAAGGGGATGCATGGGGGCATCCCCAAGCTTAGACGCTTGAGTCTTCTTGAATATTTCTTGGGGGTGCACGGGGGCATCCCCAAGCTTGAGCGTTTGACCCTCCTGAATCTTCTCTTATCATCTTCCCTCGCACACTTGAAAACTCCCTTCATACATAACTCATCATAATCTGATTAGCGAGGTTAGTACCCACAATAAAATAACTTTTCCCTCCTGGAAATAAAGATAATCTTGAAGAGCTACTGTTTCTCAAGATTGCCAAAAGGTTTTTGCAAAGAAAAAGCAAGCTCAAGGTTTGCAAAACAAAGAAAAGGCAAAACATGACAGAATCTGTGAAAAACAGACCAGCAGGTAGTAAATAATTTTTTCGGGGCACTTCTGCAACTCAAATCAAAAAACTCAGAACAGACGCCTGAAAGCCAATTGTATAGAGCACGCTGTCAAAAAAATTCAGATCAAAAAGATGATCTGGTGATTTTATACGAAATTTTCTGTCCAAGGACAGAATCTGTTTTCTGGACAGCACGTCACAACTTTTGAACTTTCTTGCAATCGGAGGCTAAACTTGGCACAAAGCTGAAAAGAAAAGATACAATGATGATGCTACTGTAGTAACAAACATCAATACACAACAAAAGAAAAATAAAACCTAATTCGTTGTGGGCTGCCTCCCAAAAGCGCTTTCTTTTATGCCTTTAAGCTAGGCATGATGCAAAAAGGAGGAATCAAAAGTCATCATAATAATCGGAGTTATAAATTGCTTCAAATGGTTCCTCAACAAGTTCACCCTTGTTCCTTCTAGGAAAGGGGTACGTACCTTTTGCCTTCCCGCGTAGGCGGATTTGTCCCTTACCTATATCGATGAAGCCTTTTACGGCTCGGAGGAAGTCCCTTCCAAGCACTATATTTCCTTTTTTTGGCTTCATGATGAAGAAATCAACCATTGCAATCCCTTTAAGGAATGTAACTGGCACATCTTTTATTCTTCCCTGGATCTCAGAAATATCTCCATTAGCATGTTCATGATAGGATGATAATCTGTCCATGTTAAATTTTAAAGAATCATGAACAATTTTTGGCATAGTAGAAACCATAGATCCAATATCACAATAAGCAAGGAAGTCTTGATTAGAGATGCTAATCCTAACAAAAGGCTCCCAATCATTGTCTATTTCCAAAATATCTCTCTTATTGGGTTTGGGTTTCTCTACCTTCATCAAGTCTAGAGCATCCATTCTCTTCTCAATAGTAGCAAGTCTATCTATGACAGTATCAAAACTATGATCATAAACAAAGTAACTAGATAGACCATGTATAATTTCAAGATCTCTAGCTTCATCACACTCTAGGAAATCTCCTTCAGCTATAATATCAAGAGAGTGTTTACACCATTTAAAAAGACCATGGTAAAAATTTCTAAGCACCATTTTTATAGGTATCCAAGGCATAATTCTCCTATGTGCGTCAGAAATTCTGTCCCATGCCTTCTTCATATTTTCTCCATCCATTTGATGGAAATCTAGAACTTCTGATTCCCTCAAAGCACCAAATCCTAACATGCTTGACTAAACAGAAAGGACTACTAACAGAAAAGCAAATAATTTTTTTGTGATTTTTGGTAAGGGACACTAAAGCAAAAACTGAAAGGTAAACTAACAAGACTAAAAAGCAAAGATAAAAGATAGCGTGCAACTCCCCTATCTTGAAGAGTGGAGTCCCCGGCAACGGCACCAGAAACTTTGCTTGATGGCTTCTCGCCCCTCGTTGGTTACCCCAAGTGGAAGGTTTGAGATGTAGCGTAGCAGCAAGTTTCCCTTGGCAAAGGTACCAAGGATCGAATCCCGTGAGACTCCCAGGGTCGACAAGAAGGTGTCAATGGCGCCAGAAACTTAGCGGTTGACAGGACCTGCACACAGATACAAATAACATTGCTCCCAACGAGTACAGAGAGGTTGTCAATCCCTCCGGCCTTGTCGTTTACAAAGGATCACACACAAGAGATAATAATGATAGGTATGACTGCAACTAGGAAATAAGAACATGAAGTAAATAGCGGGTGTGATCAATGGTGGTAATATGGACCGGGGTCCCATGATGTTCACTAGTGATGTCTCTCTCCCAAAAGACGATAAAACAGCAAAGCGAGGTAAACAAATTACAGCTAGGCAATTGACAGGATTATGTGCGCAAACCAATGCTAACTATGCTGCAAGGAAAGGTAGAGGCTCAAAAGCATGGGCGGTACGCCAAGGCAAGTAGACCGAAATCCATCTGCATCTACTACTAATCATCCACCTTGAGATATCTATCCAGAACATCTCGCTGGTATTAAGTTGCGAATCCCACCCAAAGTGTAGACTCAAAGCAACAGATAACTGCATTAAAAGAACTTTGTGTAAAGTAAACAATCCTTGCACCCGCAAGTACAAGCACCGTTGTTTTCCCCCTTGTGGCAACTGCACATCCCCTAGACTCATGTTTCTGTCACTCAAGCTAGTCATCAAGGGGCATGAACCCACAATCAAGCATAACGTTCCCTCTTGGAGTTACTACCTACTACTCGGCCAAAGCAATAAACAGCAACGGAGAACATGCAAGAATTACTCAAGAACATAAATATAAAAGAGGTGAATCAAATATATTACTCACACACAATCTGAACATAATATCATAATCCATCGGATCCCAGCAAACTCAGCAGAGCAACAGCATAAAGATTACATATGTGCCTCGATCATGTAGGGCAGCTCACGAGGTCTAAACCATGAAGAACAAAGAGGGGAGGAGAACATCACATAGCTACTGGTCATGGACCCATGGTCTAAGGTGGACTACTCACGACTCTTTCGGGAAGCATCCATGGTGGTGGAGAAGCTCCCGGTGGTGGTTCTCCCCTCCGGCAGGGTGCCGGGAAGAGTTCTCCTGATGCTCCCGATCTTGGAAGCGCGGCGGCGGCGGAACAGAGGCGAGATTGCGAAAAAGGGTTCCTTCCTCGAGGGTTTCGGGACGCGAGGAATATATATGCGAAGGGGGGTCACAAGAGGCGGAGAGGGGGCCCCAGGCGCCCCGCTGGCGCGGCCAGGGGTGGGGCCGCGCCGGGTGGCCGCCTGGGCCACCCCTGGCTCCCCTCTGGCCCTGCTTTGGTTTTTCTCGAAGCTTCCTGTACGCTGATTTTTCCTGTATTTTTCCCGGAATTTTTTGGGCACTTTTAATATGGGGGAAACCTGAAATAGAAAAACAGCAGAAAACAGGAACTGGCACTGTGGTGCACTGAGTTAATAGGTTAGTCCAAATATGATCAAAAGTGTATGGAAGTGCATACATATCATAGCAATATCACACAAAAGAAGCATGGAGCAAGCAGAAATTATAGATACGTTTTGGACGTATCAGCGGCGGCTCCGTATCATGAAACCCGATAATTCTTCCTCCCTGATTTCTCTCTCCAAATATGGGTATTTAAGGAGTTGGAGTTAGGGTCTGCGGGGCCACCAGGTGGGCACAACCCACCTGGGAGCGCCTGTAGGAGGGGGCCTGGTGGGTTTTGCTCAACCAGGCCACCCCCTCCGGTGGTTCTTGGGTCCAGTATTTTACTTTTATTATAAAATAATTCTCCAAAAAGTTTTGTTTCATTCCTAGAACTAATATTTCTGCACAAAAAATAACACCATGGTAGTTCTGCTGAAAAGAACGCCAGTCTAGGTTAGTTTCATTCAAATAATGCAAATTAGAGTCCAAAACATGAGTAAAAGCATTTGGAAAAGTAAATACGACAGAGATGTATCACGCACCGACCTACTAGCTCGTCTGGCTTCGGAGACTCCGCCTTGCCATGCCGACCAGCTCGAGGGTTATGACCTCGCCGCATCCGTCTCCGATGGCCCCACATCTCCACACCATCTCGAGGACTTTGGCCTTGTGCTTTTTGGACCCAATAGTTACCATCATCAAAAGACCATCCACATGACTCTCCAAGTCGCCCGGAGACTCGGTGGGGTATATCCACAAGGTGCACTATCATGCCCCCAATGTCTACATAATACAAAGGAATGACAGTGCTTCACAGGGCGTCACTATGGTTGGCTCTTCTGAAGCTGACGATCACCAACATAATTTTGGACCAGGAGGTCGTATGCCCATCGCGCCTCATGTGGTCGGCTCTGGCTTCCCCTTTGGGCACCCAAGTATGGCGGATCACACTATTTCTTGTCCCGCAGTCATGTCGACACATGGTTTGCTCTGCCCTTCAGCCGTCAATGAAGACCCTCCACTAAAATTTGCGAGTCGGTCGAGGGCTCAAGGTCTACTAATGGTCTTACGGCCCAGGAGGTTGTCCTGATTGAGGCCTCCTAGGGCACTACATGGCACCGACAGCCAGTCCTATATGTGGGTGCTCTAGAAGGGAGAACTCCAGTGAATTGCATCCAAGACTTATTCTCTAGTAAAATAACTTGGTCTACAAGCCATGTATTAGGGCATATTTATCTCTAATGGTTTTGGTGATTGATGATAATGAGTTTTGAGCATTTCACATATTATTATATATGGCACAAGATGAATTTATACCTCTAAGTGGAAGAAAGAGTGAAGATGGTTTTTTGACGTTTCCTTCGATGGACTTGAATCGATACGTACACAACTCCATATGCGCCCACACACCCTTCCGACAACATGGAGGATTCGTCTATTTGTGCTTGGGAAATTTTGCAGCATCCAGGCGGTAGTACCGCTCTGGTCCACTGTAGTACCGCTTAGGCGGTACTTCCGTAGACTAGTGCCGCAAATAATTCCGCTTGTTTTCTTGCTTCTGTTGTCTCTGGGTTATTAGCGGAAGTTAGGTGGTAGTAGCACACTAGTACCACTCGCACGGTACTGTGGTGCTAGGACTGCTCCAATACTGCTGATTCTCTGTAGCCCGTGACAATTAGAGGTAGTAGCGCAGTGGTAGAATGGTAGTACCGCTTGCGTGGTACTTCTGGTTCTTTCTACTTCAACCACTTCCGCTTTTTGAGGTTGTTGTTGCCCTTTCCGCATATACGGTACAAGGGCAGTAGTTAACCACCGGTAGTACCGCTCCATGCAGTTTTTCCACTCTGACGCCACTACAGTGTCGGGGTGTCACTGAGCTATGCGATCCAAAGCAGTGGTACCTCTTGGATGGACGGTAGTACTGCTCCGGCGGTACGACCTCTATAGTACTTCTATACTCACTGGCTTCAGGCTAGAAGTGTCACTTGAAACAGTAGTACCACTCCATAGATCGGTAGTACGAATGCGGGTTGAGAATAACGATTGGATCTTTTGTCCCACTATATAAAGGGGTCTTTTTCCCCATGAAAACCTACGTCTTATCCCCAAGTTCCATTGTTGCCCTAAAGCTCATTTTCACCCAATCTCTCTTCCTAGCCCTCAAAGCTCGTTGATCTTCTAGGGTTTGCAGGAGAGGGCCTTGGTCTACACTTCCACCAAGAGATATTTGATTCCCCCATTGATCCCTTGCGGATCTTGTTACTCATGGGTGTTTGGCCACCCTAGACCGAAGAGGTCACCACGGATATACAATCCATTGCGATGAAGGTTTGTGGTGGTGTTTGGAGCTGCTACTTTTTTTTGACTATGTACTGCAAGGCAACAGCCTCACAGTGTTTTATTAATATAAAAACCCAAAGAGGGTGAAAGTTACAAAGGAACTAAATATATACAAGGGAGAAAGGAAGAGGTTACTTACAACTAAACTACTGGAGGGATGCTATCCAAGATAGAAGCTTATCTCTATATTTACATTTGATTCTAAGAGCAAGTAAAGAAATATCATAAACAAAATTGCGTTTCCAGGATCTGAAGCTGGGCTGCTCATTTCTGAAAATTTTGCCATTCCTTTGAGTCCAGATATTCCAAGAGGCAGTGAAAACTACCTCAGTGAAGAAAGGTTGACCAAAATCCTGTCGAGCTGCTAAAGCCATGGAGTATGTGGAATGGTGACCATCTGATGTCCAAGATATACCAAGATAATTCCAAACTCACTGACTAAAGTTACAGGCAAAGAAAAGATGCCCCCGGTCCTCAAGATGGGGTAGAAGGCATAAAACACAGTTGGCGTCATCGACATGCCAATGCCTTCGTTGCATCATATCCCTTGTGTTGAGACGATCCATCAACAACAACCACCCAAAGACTTTAATCTTTAGCGTGCAGGAGCATTTCCAGATCCATTTGAAGATTGGATCCACCACTATATGAGAGAAGGTGAAGTCGTAATACACTTTGGACTGGAATGTGCCTGATTTGGAGGGCCATTGCCAGATATCATTGGTTGATGGGTCAAGTTGCAGAGGAGCCAACAGAGACTGTAGTTGCTGAAGTTCATGAAAGGCTTCAATGGACAAAGGAAGATGAAAGTTCTGAGCCTCAGCCGGTGCATCAAAAAAATCCTTGACAGTGATGAGGTCATTAAGCACAAATGAGTATAGGTGTGGTAATCTGGTCTGGAGCGATATAACCCTAGAGCCTGCGTTGGTTTTTCCCTTTAAGAGGAAAGGGTGATGCAACAAAGTAGAGATACGTACTTCCCTCAGTTTGAGAACCAAGGTATCAATGTAGTAGGAGAAGAACACACAAATCACCATTACCCACACAAACAATCAAACAACTTGCACCCAACGCGATAAAGGGGTTGTCAATCCCTTCACGGTCACTTGCAAAAGTGAGATCTGATAGAGATAGATAAACAAAAGATCAAATATTTTTGGATTTCTGGTTTATAGATTGGAAAGTAGAAGATTGCAAAATAGTAGATCGGAAACTAGTATGATGGAAAATAGACCCGGGGGCCATAGGTTTCACTATAGGCTTCTCTCTTGAAGGCAAATAATAGAGTGGGTGATCAAATTACTGTCGAGCAATTGATAGAAAAGAGCAAAGTTATGACGATATCTAAGGCAATAATTATGCAATATAGGCATCACATCCGTGTCAAGTAGACCGACTCCTACCTACATCTACTACTATTACTCCACACGTCGACCGACTCCTTCCTGCATCTGATACGTCCAAAACGTATCTATAATTTCTGCTTGCTCCATGTCTCTTTTGGGTGATATTGCTATGATATTTATACACTCCCATACACTTTTGATCATATTTGGACTAACATATTAACTCAGTGCACCCCAGTGCCAGTTTATGTTTTCGGCTGTTTTTGTATTTCAGGTTTTCACATTACGAGAACTGCCAGGAAAAATCCAGAAAAATTATATAAAAAATCAGCGTTCCGGAAACTACCGTGCGTCCGAAGGACAGCCGGGGGGGGGGGGGCACCAGGGCTCCAGGCGCCCTGGCGGCGCCCCCCCTGGGCCGCGCCGGGGGGGGGCGCCTGGGCCCCCCGAAGCTCCCCCGATGGCCCCCTTTGGCATATATTTAAAGCGTCTCGAGAAACCCTCGGGACAGGAACTCTTTTTCGTGATCTCATCTCTGTTCCGCCGCCGCCGCCGCTTCCAAGATCGGGAGCACCAGGAGAACCCTTCCCGGCACCCTGCCGGAGGGGAGGATCACCACCGGGAGACTCTCCACCACCATGGACGCTTCCCGGATGAGTTGTGAGTAGTCTCCCTTGGACCATGAGTCCATGACCAGTAGCTATGTGATGTTCTCCTCCCGTTCTTGTGCTTCACTAATTAGTCCTCGTGAGCTGCCCTACATGATCGAGGCACCTATGTAATCCTTATGTTGTTGCTATGATGAGTTTGCTGGGATCCGATGGATTATGAGATTATGTTCAGATTGTGCTTGAGTAATATATTTGATCTACCTCTTTTATATTTATGTTCGTAAGTAATTCTTGCATGTTCTCCGTTGTTATTTATTGCTTTGGCCAAGTAGTAGGTAGTGACTCCAAGAGGGAACGTTATGCTCGATTGTGGGTTCATGCTCCTCGATGACTAGTTTGAGTGACAGAAACATGAGTCTAGGGGATGTGCTGTTGCCACAAGGGGGAAAACAACGGTGCTTGTGCCCGCGGGTACAAGGATTGTTTACTTTACGCAAAGTTCTTTTAATGCAGTTGTCTGTTGCTTTGAGTTTACACTATGGGTGGGGCTCGCAACTTAATACCAGCGAGATGTTCTGGATAGATATCTCAAGGTGGATGATTAGTAGTAGATATTGATGGATTTTGGTCTACTTACTTTGGCGTACCGCCCATGCTTTGAACCTCAACCTTTCTTGCAATGTAGTCAGCATTGGTTTGCGTTCGTGGTCCTGTCAATTGCCCAGCTGTAATTCGTTTACCTCACATAGCTGTTTTATCGTCTTTTGGGAGAGAGACATCACTAGTGAACATCATGAGACTCCGGTCCATATTACCATCATTGATCACATCCGCTATTTACTTTTCGCTATTATTTACTATTGCAAACATTATCTATCACTACTATCATCTGCGTTTAATCCTTTGTAAACTTCAAGGCCGGAGGGATTGACAACCTCTCTGTACTCGTTGGGAGCAAAGTTATTTGTATCTGTGTGCAGGCCCACGTTGATTGCTAATATCTGGCGCCGTTAGCAGTTGACACCTTCTTGTTGAACCTAGGAGTCTCTGGGGATTCGATCCTTGGTATCTTTGCCAAGGGAAAAACTTCCGCAACACTACATCTCACACCTTCCACTTGGGGTAACCAACGAGGGGCGAGAAGCCTAGCAAGAGTTTTTCTGGCGCCGTTGCCGGGGACTCCACTCTTCAAGATAGGGGAGTTGCATGCTATCTTTTACCTTTGCTTTTTAGTCTTGTTAGTTTACCTTTCAGTTTTTTATCGAAAATCACAAAAATAGTTATCTCGTTCTTTAGTTGTCATTATGTCGGGTCCTTTTGTCTTTAACGAGGCAGAAGTTCTCACCTTTAAACAAAGAGGTGGGGAAAGTTTGAAAGATGCTTGGTATAGAATTAATGATTCTCAAAAAAGAGCCACCAAGAAGCAACCTACTACTATCCTGCTTAGAAATTTTTATGTTGGAATTACTTCTTGGAATAGGTTTATTCTAGATACTGCAATCAATGGGAATTTCCTAGAGGCCCCAGTTTGGGAGTCCCTTAGTATTATTGAAAATCTTGTTGGGAATCTCCCTGTTGTTAGCATTCGAGAGGACATCACCCTAGCTCACATTATGAAAAAACTTGAAAAGATAGAGCTAGAGATGCCAAGCATTAATAAGATAAATGAGTTGGATCGTAAGATCCAAGGGAATTTGAATAGACTTGATAGCTCCATGCATAAAATTTTCAAAATTTTGGAGACCGTCAAATTGCATGACTTGGACTCTTCTAGGATAGACAAGATTGAGGATATCTTTGATACTCTAGGAACCACCTTCTCCTCAATCAAAACCAAAAACGTAGAAACTCCGGCAAAGAAGGAGCCTAAGTTCGTTCACGTTCCAAAGGCTCCCCGCTTTAAAAGTAATCCACCTATTGCCAAAGGGGTTGAAACTGTAAAGACTTTGGAAGAAACACCTGTCTTTGATGAATTTATAAATGAATCTTCCCTTGACTTTTATCCTTTTGGTCTTCTACCTAGAAGTATCTCTATGAGGCCTTTATTTGAAAGTCCTCTTAAGACTAGTTGTATTATTGAAGAGCTTTTTGATGATCTTGATGATGGTTCAATTGATACAACTTGATCTATATGCATTATGCCTAGCTTAAAGGCATAAAAGAAAGCGCTTTTGGGAGGCAGCCCACATGAATAAATTTTTTGCTTTTGTTGTGTCTTGATGTTGTTTACTACAGTAGCATCATCATTGTATCTTTGCTTTTCAATTTTGTGCCAAGTATAGCCTCTGATTGCTAGAAAGTTCAAAAGTTGTGAGGTGCTGTCCAGGAAACAGATTCTGTCCTTGGATAGAAAAATTTGTATAAAATCACCAGATCATCTTTTTGGTCTTAATTGTTTCGACAGTGTTCTTTATATAATTGTCTTTCGTGCATCTGTTCTGAGTTTTTGATTTGAGTTGCAGAAGTGCCCCGAACAAATCAATTACTACCTGCTGTTCTGTTTTTCACAGATTCTGTCCTGTTTTGCCTTTCTTTCATTTTGCAAACCAAGAGCTTGCTTTTTCTTTGCAAAAACCTTTTGGCAATCTTGAGAAACAGTAGAACTTCAAGAATATCTTTATTTCCAGCAAGGTACAATTATTTTATTATGGGTACTAACCTCGCTAATCAGATTATGATGAGTTATGTATGAAGGGAGTTTTCAAGTGTGCGAGGGAAGATGATAAAAAGATTCAGGAGTGTCAAGCGCTCAAGCTTGGGGATGCCCCCGTGCACCCCCAAGAAATATTCAAGAAGACTCAAGCGTCTAAGCTTGGGGATGCCCCCGTGCATCCCCTTCTCCATCAACATTATCAGTCCGTCTTTCGTTCCACTATATTTTAATCACTTCATGTGTTATGTGCTATGCTTGGAGCGTCTTGCTTTTAGTTTCCTTTTTAGTTTTCCATAACGAGTCGGAACTCAGCGTTCTTTATGTGGGAGAGAAACACACTCCACTTCTACCTAGAACATAACATATAATTTTCATGACTATCTTTGCTGTGTGTGTTCTTTGTCTCTTAAATAGCTACTATCATGTTCAGCTCTTAGTATTCATGCTTATCTTTTCAAAGAGCTTTTGTCTAGTTGGTTGCTTGAACTCTCTTTAATTACCATGCTCACCTTATTAAGAGAGTTTGCTTCGGTTGCAATGGTTAATATGTCTATGATAAAGATGCTACATGCATAATGGCGCTTGGTAGTTCAGGTTTTCTTATGGTTAGTCTCAAATAGCTGGGGGGGGTTCCCAATGTGTTATTGGAGTACCAACATGATTTGTTTGCGAATGATGTGGTATGGTTTAGTAATATCTTCCCTCGAGAATTTATTTTGATTGACTTGGCGTATGCTCACGCATATTTAAGACTGTAAAGAAAGTCTGTCAAGCCTTGATGATCTTTTATTTCTGAGTAGCGATATAACTCCCATGCCTGATTCAATGTTGCTTTGTCGCTCTGCATGATTATGACCGTCATTGCTCTCTTAGTTGGTCGCTCCCAGTCTTTTGCTAACCTCCACCTGTACTAAGCGGACTGACTGCTTGTGCATCCACATCCTTTTAAACCAGTTATGCCATATGAGTCCACCATACCTACCTATATGTGGTATTTCACCGCCACTCCAAGTAAATTTACATGTGCTACCTTTAAAACCTTCAGTTTTTGCAATACATAGCTCATGGGAAAGTAGCTTAAAAACTATTGTGGTAAAGAATATGTTGCTTATGTATCTTATTTCTTATAAGTTGCTTGCTGAGCGGTAACCATGTTTCTGGGGACGCCATCAACTGTTACACTTTTGTTGAATATCATGTGAGTTGCTATGCATGTTCGTCTTGTCTGAAGTAAGGGTGATTTGCCGTGAGTTGAATGTATGCATATTGTTAGAGAAGAACATTGGGCCGCCAACCAAAGCCATGTATCATGGTGGAAGTTTTAGCTTGGACATTAATCCTCAATCTCTTATGAGAATATGCTTAAGCATTAAAGAGGAGTCCATTATCTATTTTCTATGTTGTCCCGGTATGGATGTCCTCAAGTTGAGATCTATCAAAAACGAGAAATCAAATGCGATCTATCTCCTTGGACCTTTGTACAGGTGACATAGAGGTACCCCTTTGTGACACTTGGTTGAAACAATGATTATCCATGGAAATCCGAGCTAATTAGGACAAGGTGCGAGCACTATTGGTATTCGATGCATGAGGCTTGCAACTTATAGGATGTATTATGCATATCACATATGAAGTACTACTACCGTTGACAAAATTGTTTCTATGTTTTCAAAATAAAAAGCTCTAGCACATGAGAAATCCCTGCTTCCCTCTGCGAAGGGCCATCCTTTTACTTTTATGTTGAGTCTCCACCTTCTTCAAAGCACCAACTACTGAGAGCATGATTGTCATTCTGAGTGTAATGTGCATTGTTCCAAAGTAGCATTGTCTTTTGCATGATTGTGATATCGTTTATTTTGAAATCATTGTATCTAGTCATCACTTAAACCTTGAAGGTGCCCCTGCATTTATGTCTTGCATCACTAAAGGGGGCAAGCTAGATATCACTTTATCATATTTGCACATCATATTCATTGCAAATCTATTTGATGTTTCAGTATCATATTGTAAAACTTTCAGTTCTTTGTGATTTTTTCATGAGGCAACTTAATTACTACAGATTCATTATCTCAGTAAGCTTTTGTCATATGACTATGAAAAAGTCCTATATGGTTAATAGCATGTCACCACAGAAATTATTCTTGTTATCATTTACCTACTCGAGGACGAGCAGGAATTAAGCTTGGGGATGTTGATACGTCCAAAACGTATCTATAATTTCTGCTTGCTCCATGCCTCTTTTGGGTGATATTGCTATGATATTTATACACTTCCATACACTTTTGATCATATTTGGACTAACCTATTAACTCAGTGCACCCCAGTGCCAGTTTCTGTTTTCGGCTGTTTTTGTATTTCAGGTTTTCACATTACGAGAACTGCCAGGAAAAATCCAGAAAAATTATATAAAAAATCAGCGTTCCGGAAACTACCGTGCGTCCGCAGGACAGCCGGGGGGGGGGGGGGCACCAGGGCTCCAGGCGCCCTAGCGGCGCCCCCCCTGGGCCGCGCCGGGGGGGCGCTTGGGCCCCCCCGAAGCTCCCCCGATGCCCCCCTTTGGCATATATTTAAAGCGTCTCGAGAAACCCTCGGGACAGGAACTCTTTTTCGCGATCTCATCTTTGGTCCGCCGCCGCCGCTGCTTCCAAGATCGGGAGCACCAGGAGAACCCTTCCCGGCACCCCGCCAGAGGGGAGGATCACCACCGGGATCCTCTCCACCACCATGGACGCCTCCCGGATGAGTTGTGAGTAGTCTCCCTTGGACCATGAGTCCATGACCAGTAGCTATGTGATGTTCTCCTCCCGTTCTTGTGCTTCACTAATTAGTCCTCGTGAGCTGCCCTACATGATCGAGGCCCCTATGTAATCCTTATGCTGTTGCTATGATGAGTTTGCTGGGATCCGATGGATTATGAGATTATGTTCAGATTGTGCTTGAGTAATATATTTGATCTACCTCTTTTATATTTATGTTCGTAAGTAATTCTTGCATTTTCTCCGTTGTTATTTATTGCTTTGGCCAAGTAGTAGGTAGTGACTCCAAGAGGGAACGTTGTGCTTGATTGTGGGTTCATGCCCCTCGATGACTAGTTTGAGTGACAGAAACATGAGTCTAGGGGATGTGCTGTTGCTACAAGGGGGAAAACAACGGTGCTTGTGCCCGCGGGTACAAGGATTGTTTACTTTACGCAAAGTTCTTTTAATGCAGTTGTCTGTTGCTTTGAGTTTACACTATGGGTGGGGCTCGCAACTTAATACCAGCGAGATGTTCTGGATAGATATCTCAAGGTGGATGATTAGTAGTAGATATGGATGGATCTCGGTCTACTTACTTTGGCGTACCGCCCATGCTTTGAACCTCAACCTTTCTTGCAATGTAGTCAGCATTGGTTTGCGTTCGTGGTCCTGTCAATTGCACAACTGTAATTCGTTTACCTCACATAGCTGTTTTATCGTCTTTTGGGAGAGAGACATCACTAGTGAACATCATGAGACTCCGGTCCATATTACCATCATTGATCACATCCGCTATTTATTTTTCGCTATTATTTACTATTGCAAACATTATCTATCACTACTATCATCTGCGTTTAATCCTTTGTAAACTTCAAGGCCGGAGGGATTGACAACCTCTCTGTACTCGTTGGGAGCAAAGTTATTTGTATCTGTGTGCAGGTCCACGTTGATTGCTAATATCTGGCACCGTTAGCAGTTGACACCTTCTTGTTGAACCTAGGAGTCTCTGGGGATTCGATCCTTGGTATCTTTGCCAAGGGAAAAACTTCCGCAACACTACATCTCACACCTTCCACTTGGGGTAACCAACGAGGGGCGAGAAGCCTAGCAGCATCTAGAGTATTAAGTTCATGAAGAACAGAGTAATGCTTTAAGTAAGATGTCATGATGTAGAGGACTTTACTCAAGTAATATGATGAAAACCCCATCTTTTTATACTCGATGGCAATAATACAATACAATACGTGCCTCGCTACCCCTAATTTATCACTGGGTGAGGACACCGCAAGATTGAACCGAAAGCAAATCACTTCTCCCATTGCAAGAAAAAACAATCTAGTTGGCCAAACCAAACCGATAGTTCGAAGAGAATTACTAAGATACCAAATCATGCATATAAAAATTCAGACAAGATTCAAATAATATTCATAGATAAGCTAGTCATAAATCCACAATCGATCGGATCTCGACAAACACACCACAAAAGAAGATTACATTGGATAGATCTCCAAGAACATCGAGGAGAACATGGTATTGAGAATAAAAGAGAGAGAAGAAGCCATCTACCTACTAGCTATGGACCCGTAGGTCTATGGTAAACTACTCACGCTTAATCGAAAGGGCAATGGTATTGATGTAGAAGCCCTCCTTGTACAAATCCCCTCCGGCAGAGTACCGGAAAAGGCCTCCAGATGGGATCTCACGAAGTGAGAGACCTACATTGGTGGAAAAGTGGTTTCGATGCCTCCTCTAGGGTTTATGTAATATTTGAGGATATATAGGCGGAAGAAGTAGGTCCTGGGGGCTGCGAGGGGCCCACAAGGTAGGGGGTGCGCCCTCCACCATTGTGGTCGCCTCGAGGCTCCTCTGACTTGGACTCCAAGTCCCCTGGATGTCTTCTGGTCCAAGAAAAATCATCAGGAAGGTTTTATTCTGTTTGGACTCCCTTTGGTATTGGGCTCTAGGTTAATAGGTTAGTCCCAAAAGTAATATAAAATAGCATATTAATGCATATAAGACATCCAAAACAGATAATATAATATCATGGAACAATCAAAAATTGTAGATACGTTGGAGACGTATCAAGCATCCCCAAGCTTAATTCATGCTCGTCCTCGAGTAGGTAAATGACAAAAACAGAATTTTTGATGTGGAATGCTACCTAACATATTTATCAATGCAATCTCTTTATTGTGGCATGAATATTCAGATCCATATGATTCAAAACAAAATTTTATATTGACATAAAAGCAATAATACTTCAAGCATACTAGAAAGCAAATCATTAAGCTTAAAAAATAACATGGCTAAAGAAAGTTATCCCTACAAAATCATATAGTCTCGTTATGCTTCCTCTTCTCAACACAAAGTATAAATCATGCCCACCTTGGTGTCAGCTAAGCAATTGTATTCATACTTTTACAGTCTTAAACTTTTTCAACTCTTCATGCAATACATGAGCGTGACCATGGACATAGCACTATGGGTGTAATAGAAGGTGGTAATAGAGAAAGTAGGGAGAAAGTCTCACATAGACTAGGCAAATCAATGGACTATGGAGATGTCCATCAATTGATATCAATGTGAGTGAGTAGGGATTTCAATGTAATGGATGCACTAGAGCTATAAGTGTATGAAATCTCAAAATAAAACTAGTGGGTGTGCATCAACTTGCTTGCTCATGAAGACCTAGGGCATTTGAGGAAGCCCATCGTTGGAATATACAAGCCAAGTTCTATAACGAAATTTCCCACTAGTAATATATGAAAGTGACAAAATAGGAGACCCTCTATAATGAAGAACATGGCGCTACTTTGAAGCACAAGTGTGGAAAAGGATAGCAACATTGTCCCTTCTCTCTTTTTCTCTCATTTTATCTTTTTTTAGGCTCCTCTTTTTTTTGGAGACTCTTTTGGCCTCTTTATTCATAACCTCACATGGGACAATGTTCTAATAATGATGATCATCACACTTTTATTTACTTACAACTCGATATTACAACTCGATACTAGAACAAAAGTATGACTCTATACGAATGCCTCCGGTGGTGTAGATGTGCAATGATCCAGAGTGACATGTATAAAAAAAATGAAAGGTGGCCAAGCCACAAATACTATGCCAACTACATGATCATGCAAAGCAATATGACAATGATGGTATGTGTCATAATAAACGGAACGATGGAGTTACATGGCAATATATCTCGGAATGGCTATGAAAATGCCATAATAGGTAGGTATGGTGGCTATTTTGAGTAAGGGTATATGGTGGGTTTAATGCACCGACGAAAGTTGCACGGTACTAGAGTGGCTAGCAAGGTGGAAGGATGAGAGTGCGTACAATCCATGGACCCAACATTAGTCATAAAGAACTCACATACTTATTACAAAAACGTTTATTAGCCCTCGAAGCAAAGTACTACTATGCATTCTCCTAGGGGAGAGGTTGGTAGGAGTTAACCATCGCACGCTCCCGACCTTCACGCAAATATAAGCAATCAAGACACAATGCGCTCCAAATTGGTTACATAGTTAGGAGACCATACATGCATGCTACGGGAATCACAAACCTTAACACAATTATTTATTTAACTCCACAATTTACTACTAGCATGACTCTAATATCACCATCTTCATATCTCAAAACAATCATAAGGAATCAAACTTCTCATAGTACTCAACACTCTATATATGAAAGTTTTTATTATATCTCCTTTGGATGCCCATCATATTGGGACTAAATTCATAACCTAAACAAATTACCATGCTGTTTAGAGACTTTCAAAATAATATAAGTGAAACAAGATAGTTCAACAATTTCTATAAAATAAAAGCACAGTGATGCTCTAAAAAGATATAAGTGAAGCACTAGAGCAAAATTGCCTAGCTCAAAAGATATAAGTGAAGCATAAAGAGTATTCTAACAAATCACGATTCATGCGTGCCTCTCAAAAAGACGTATTCAGTGAGGATGATTGTGGCAAACTAAAAAGCAAAGACTCATATCATACAAGACGCTCCAAGCAAAACACATATCATGTGGTGCATAAAAATATAGCCTCAAGTAAAGTTACGATAGACGAAGACAAAAGAGGGGATGCCTTCCCGGGGCATCCCAAAGCTTAGGCTCTTGGTTGTCGTTGAATATTACTCCCTCCGTCCGGAATTACTTGTCACAGAAATGGATGTAGCTAGACGTATTTTAGTTCTAGATACATCCATATCCGAGACAAGTAATTCCGAACGGAGGGAGTACCTTGGAATGCCTTGGGCATCCCCAACCTTAGGATTTTGCCACTCCTTATTCCATAGTCCATCAAATCATTACCCAAAACTTGAAAACTTCACAACGCAAAACTCAGCAGAAAACTCGTGAGATCCGTTAGTAAAACAAAATCCAATCCTTACAAGTAGGTAATGTTGTGAACTCATTCTTATTTTATATTGATGTAATATCTACTGTATTCCAATTTTTCCACGGTTCATACCCCTCGATACGCCATAGATGCATCAAAACAAGTAAACAACACAATAAAAAAGAATTTGTCTTAAACAGAGTAGTCTGTAAAGATGCGAATTGATGTAAAACCTCTATATCTCTAAAAATTCTGGAACATTAGGACAACGTGGACAATTTGTAGGTCAGAGATGTGTAATTTTTTATAAGAATTTACCACGTTCCAGTAATTAGAAAAAAATCCTAACACTGGCCGCAAAAGTTTCTATTTTTCAGTAAAACCAATCTACTATTTTCCAAATCATCCCAATGGTCTTACTTGGCACAAACACTAATAAAAACTTTAAAAACTTCTCTAACGAGAGGCTAGATGAAAAACTCAAAGCAAAACAGAACCAAAAAAGCAAGAACAAAAATAAAATTGGGTTGCCTCCCAACAAGCACTATTGTTTAACGCCCTTAGCTAGGCATAAAACATAGATCTAAGTATTGTCATCTTTGGTTTTGCTCAACTTAGTGGTATTACTTTCAATTTCTGGAGGTTCTTTACGCTTACGACCTTTCTCTGAGAGAGAAGAGATTTTTAAGTCCAACGCGTCCAAGCGCTTATTACAAAGAGTAATTAACATGTTCATCCGATGGAGATTCCCACTAATATTTTTGAGTGGTTCATTAGATTTGTGTAAATCAATCAAATTTTTCTGCACTTCACTCAAATTTTCCAAAATTGTCATCCCCTTAGGTTCCTTTTGATAAGGTGCCCCCATTATTCCCTCTATTATATCATACGCGGTGCTGGCGTCAATCTCAATGAAATTTCCTTTAGCAACAAAATCCAAAAGTTCCAATGGGGCATATTTAAACCGATATAACAATTACGAAGAAGGACCCTCATATCCCCTTTTATAGTGCCGGTGTGAAAAGACACCACTATTCTATACCTATCGTCTTTAAAATTTTCTCCTTGTTTCTGCTTGAAGTGAAGAACTTCAAAGTCCGAAGACAAAGGAGAGGGAGTAGCCTTGTTCATAGCTAGAAGATAAAGGAAAAATCAAGGCAAGCGATATAGCACACAAGCAAATGGAAAGGTAGACGGAAAGAGGGCGAATAGAAAGGGCAAAGGAAAAAAGGCAAATCTTTTCGACAATCGTTTTAGAAGTGGGGGAGAGGGCAACGAGAGGCAAATGGCAAATAATATAATGCAATAGATGAGAGTTTTATGTTGAGTACTTGGTGTGTCTTGATTTGGCGTAGATCTCACCGGCAACGGCGCCAGAAATTCTTCCTGCTGCTTCTTGAGCTTGTGTTGGTTTTTCCCTTGAAGAAGAAAGGATGATGCAACAAAGTAGAGATAAGTATTTCCCTCAGTTTGAGAACCAATGTCTCAATCCAGTACGAAAAGAATGCACAAATCACCAGTACCTACACAAACAATCAAACAATCTGCACCCAACGCGATAAAGGGGTTGTCAATCCCTTCACGGTCACTTGCAAAAGTGAGATCTGATAGAGATAGATAAAATATTTTTGGGTTTTTGGTTTATAGATTGGAAATTAAAGATTGCAAAATACTGGAAAATAAACCCTGGGGCCATAGGTTTCACTACAGGCTTCTCTCTTGAAGAAAAATAATACGGTGGATGAAAAAATTACTGTCGAGCAATTGATAGAAAAATGCAAAGTTATGACGATATCTAAGGCAATGAATATGCAGTATAGGATCACGTTCGCGTCAAGTAGACCGACTCTTGCCTGCATCTACTACTATTACTCCACACATCGACCGACTCCTCCCTGCATCTAGAGTATTAAGTTCATGAAGAACAAAGTAATTCTTTAAGTAAGATGGCATGATGTAGAGGAATTTACTCAAGCAATATAATGAAAACCCCATCTTTTTATCCTCGATGGCAACAATACAATATGTGCCTCGCTACCCCTACTTTGTCACTGGGTGAGGACCCCGCAAGATTGAACCGAAAGCAAAACACTTCTCCCATTGCAAGAAAAACCAATCTAGTTGGCCAAACCAAACCGATAGTTCGAAGAGAATTACTAAGATACCAAATCACGCATATAAGAATTCAGAGAAGATTCAAATAATATTCATAGATAAGCTGATCATAAATCCACAATTCATCGGGTCTCAACAAACACACCACAAAAGAAGATTACATCGGATAGATCTCCAAGAACATCGAGGAGAACAAGGTATTGAGAATCAAATAGAGAGAAGAAGCCATCTAGCTACTAGCTATGGACACGTAGGTATGTGGTAAACTACTCACGCTTCATCAGAAGGGCAATGGTGTTGATGTAGAAGCCCTCCGTGGTCGAATCACCCTCCGGTAGAGTATTGGAAAAGGCCTCCAGATGGGATCTCACGAGATCAGAGACCTGCGGCGGTGGAAAAGTGGTTTCGATGCCTCCTCTAGGGTTTCTAGAATATTTGAGAATATATAAGCGGAAGAAGTAGGTGAGAGGGGCTGCGAGGGGCCCACAAGGTAGGGGGCGCGCTCTACCCCCTGGGCGCGCCCCCTCATCCTTGTGGCCGCCTCGAGGCTCCTCTGACTTGGACTCCAAGTCCCCTCGGTGTCTTCTAGTCCAAGAAAAATCATCGCGAAGGTTTTATTCCGTTTGGACTCCGTTTGGTATTCCATTTCCGCGAACCTCAAAAACAAGGAAAAAAACAAAAACTGGCACTGGGCTCTAGGTTAATAGGTTGGTCCCAAAAATAATATAAAATAGCATATTAATGCATATAAAACATCCAAAACAGATAATATAATAGAATGGACAATCAAAACTTATAGATACGTTGGAGACTAATGACCCACAAGTGTAGGGGATCTATCGTAGTCCTTTCGATAAGTAAGAGTGTCGAACCCAACGAGGAGCAGAAGGAAATGATAGGCAATTTTTAGTAAGGTATTTTCTGCAAGCACTGAAATAATCGGTAACAGATAGTTTTGTGATAAGGTAATTGGTAACAAGTGACAAATAGTAAAAGTAAATAATGTGCAGCAAGATGGCCCAATCCTTTTTGTAGCAAAGGACAAGCCTGGACAAACTCTTATATGAAGGAAAGTGCTCCCGAGGACACATGGGAATTATCGTCAAGCTAGTTTTCATCAGGTTCATATGATTCACGTTCGTTACTTTGATAATTTGGTATGTGGGTGGACCGGTGCTTGGGTGCTGCCCTTACTTGGACAAGCATCCCACTTATGATTAACCTCTATTGCAAGTATCCGCAACTACAGAAGAAGTATTAAGGTCAACCAAACCATAGCATGAAACATATGGATCCAAATCAGCCCCTTACGAAGCAACGGATAAACTAGGGTTTAAGCTTCTGTCACTCTAGCAACCCATCATCTACTTATTACTTCCCAATGCCTTCCTCTAGGGCCAAATAATGGTGAAGTGTCATGTAGTCGACGTTCACATGACACCACTAGAGGAAAGACAACATACATCTCATCAAAATATCAAACGAATACCAAATTCACATGACTACTTATCGCAAGACTTCTCCCACGTCCTCAGGAACAAATGTAACTACTCACAAAGCATATTCATGTTCATAATCAGAGGGGTATTAATATGGATAATGGATCTGAACATATGATCTTCCACCATGTAAACCAACTAGTGTCGGGGGAAACTGTCCACCACGAGCACCTATGGGACCGGAGCCCCTTGTTCGTTGCGGTAAGGGAGCGCAGGGAGCACAAAGAGCAGATCGTAGAGCACACGCGGGCAGTTTACCCAGGTTCGGGCCGCGATGGACGCGTAAAACCCTACTCCTGCCTGAATTGTATTGAGTTTGTGAGCTCTGGAGCTTGAAGAACTAGCTACACCGAGCCAGAGAGCTATCTAGGTTCCGAACCCTTTCTACGTTGTGCATGGGCCACCTTTTATAGCTCAAGGGGTCACCGACAGGTGTCAACGTAGGAGAAAGGGGTAAAAATGTAATTGTGGTGGTAGTTGTAACAGTGCGGGAATAGTGCGTGAACAGTGGATGAACAGTGGTCACCACCTACTTTGACAGTGGGGGACAAGAGCATTAAATGCCCGTCGCCGTCGACCCCAAAAGCGCCCGCCCTTGCGTCTCCGTTCGCCACGGCGGTAGCTTCGTCACCGTGGAGTGCCACCGTGTCCCCCAGGCTGCACAGCCATCCGCCACGCGTCCCTGGAATGGCCCCAGGGCGACGCGTGGGCCGATGAGCTGGAGCGCGGGCACACAGTGCAGACTTCCCCCGGCAAGCACCTTGCCGGGGTCTTGATCTTGTCGGGCCGGGAAGCTTGTCGCTCCCCGGGTCTTGCCGGGGCGCAGAGTGCGCCGAGGCTTGTCTTCTAAGATGCAGTCTTCTGGTCTCCCTGGCAAGCTCCTCTTGCCAGGGCCTTGTGCTAATGACATAGTCTTGAGCCTGGGACGGCCTTCCCGGCAAGCTCCACTTGCCGGGGCCTTGATCTTCTTGCTTGTATACTTTGTTTTTGAATGGCTTAATAAGGATCAGAGAGGTTTCCGGCAAGCACGTGGTAGACCCTGCCGCGGGGAGCTGCCACTGCCCGTGCACAAGTTGGGGTACTATGGTACCCCTATCTTAGTACACCGACAGGAGCCCCCGGGCCTGGGCCATACACGGTGCCCAGCGCTGTTGGGCCAGGCCCAAAACAGTGCACGGGCACGCGCGCGGCCCACGGCGAGCCGTAATTCCCCCTCCACATCCGCCGCGTCCCTCCCTAACGGCACGCGTCGATTGCGGCGTCGTGGGAGAGATCGTGGCCACGTTCTTTAATGGGAAATGCGGAGCGTCCCCCACTTCCCCCTTAAAAGCAGAGGAAGCAGGGGCCGTTACCTTACTTCGTCTTCATTGCTTCTTCCACCTCCAGAAATCCCCCTCTGCGCTCCGCCTCCCCATCTCCTCTGCCCTCTTCCGCATCCGCGGCGCCGTCGAGCTTCCCGCCCCTTCCTCCGCCGCCTCCGCCATGGCTCCGAAGGCCGAGAAGGCGAAAGCGGAGAAGACCAAGAGGGAGAAATCCGAGCAGGCGGCAAAGCTTGTCGCCCTGCGGAAGAGGAACGTCGTCTTCGCGCCGAGGCTCAGCGCAAGGGAGCTCTGGAACAAGTACTATCTGTTCTGGGCCAAGGAGACCAAGGCGCATCCCCGCACCAGAGTCTACCCGGCCGCCGCCAGAGATCTGTACCCCGGCGGGTATTTCTTCTTCGCTGTCTTCTTCCACTGCGGCCTGTGTCCCCCATTCTCTGAATTTTTCTGTGATATTATGAACACCTACAACCTCCATCTCTTAGACTTCACCCCCAACGCCATCCTTACGATGGCGGTTTTCGCACATCTGTGCGAAAACTACATAGGGATCTATCCAAACGTAGCGCTCTTTAGGCATTTCTTCATGCCTAGAGCAGAGGCCGGCGCCCCCCTCTCCGGAGGTATCTCTTGGGTCTTCCGCTTGAACAAGAAAGAATCTTATCTGAAAGGGGAACTCCGCGGCAAGTGGGAAGAGTGGCGCGCGGATTAGTGCTGGGTAGTTGAGGACGAGCCGCAGCCTTTCACTGCGCCGCGCACAACAGCTATAGTGCGTGGCAGGGACTGGAGCGATTTGGCCGCGGATGACATCAAGCTCAACGCTGCCCTTGTTAGGATTCTTCGTCTCCGGGTAGCCAAGTTGACCATCGGAGAGGTAGGAGCAGACTTCCTCCGCCGCCGCATTACTCCTTTACAGGAAAGGAAAAGGCCAGCATGGGAGTTTGGCAATGCGGCGGACATAATGAGGTTGCGCCCGGGGCTGAATTACAACTTCACGGCGCTGGAGCTGAAAGGGATGCTCCGGGAGCTTTTCAAGCACGACCCGGCCCACCCGGAGTGTTTTAGACCTCCCCGGGGAGTAGTACCACTATGCAACAGCACCGCCCGGGACGCATTGCGCGCAATGATGCCTGCGTGTGATTCTCACGGCGTCGACCCCACCTGGATAGTGCCGACGCCGGACGCCATCATGAGCTTCTTTGACAACTTGGTGGAGGTGCCGAAGAACTCCGAGGAGATCAAGGATCTCACCCGGGCCACCACGGAGCGGGACATAGCCTATATTGCTTCCCGGATGGAAGAGGCCGCCGCAGCCGCAGCAGCAGGGGACTTCGGATTCACAGTCGACGAGGCAGAGGCTGAGGACGCGTCGTGCCAGGCCGAGGAGGCAGAGATCCGGAGACTTCTCAAACTTCCGCCCGACGAGCTCGCCGGGGTCCCTTCTCTGAGGCATGCCGGGATCCCCGGGGTTGTGAGCGAGGCCGCGGCAAGAGGCGAGGTTGCCGGAGGAAGCAGAGTTGCCGGAGGGAGCGGAGCCGCCGGAAGGAGCAGGGCCGCGGGGCAGGGTGCTGGGCCCAGCGAGCCCACCAAGGAGGAGGAGGAGGAGGAGGACGCCGGAGCCGACGAGGATACTGGCGGATCTCTGGGGCTCGACGACGACGTCTCCTCGTCCTCGGAGAGCTCCCCGCCTCGGGCAAGTCCCAAGCGAACACCGCCGAAGCGCCTTCGCAAGGCGGCTACGGCGACGAGGACGCATGCGCCCCGACAGCAGCCCGCTCGCCAGGCGGCGCGCGCCACCAGAGCGAGCCAAACCGCGACGGAGGCGCCCCGCGCACCAGCGCCAAGCGGAGGAGGAGCCTCCCAGAGCGGAGCGGCTGCTCCGCCTGCTCCCCGGGCCTCGGCGTCAACAGAGGCTGGGTCTTCGCAGCCCCCAGCCCCGGGGACCGCCAAGCGCCCGAGGGAGCCTTCTCCTCCCGCTCCTCGCGCGGAAGCGCCTCAGGTGGAGTTCGACTTCTCCGCCCTGAGTGACGACGACGACGAGGAACAGGAGTAAGCACTTGTATTTTGTAGCTTCTTCAACTCTATCTCGATTCTTTCTTTGATGATTCTGATTTTGCTTCTTGCTTTGATTTCAGGACCCTGGCCCTGCGAGCGGCGAAGAAGGCCAAGGTTCCCGTGGTGGTGGTCGAGGACGACTCGCCCGTCGCGGCGACAGGGGACGCGCCGGCGACGAACTTGCCGGACCCAAGCGCTGCTCCGGGGAGCAGCCCCCAGCGCAGCCCCCAGCGTAAGTCTGGGCTTGATCTTTCCGCTCGTCGGGCGCACATGAGGTCTTTGCCTTGTTCTAACATTTCGTTGCTCTGGTTGTCTTGCTTGTCTTGTGCAGAGGTGGAGCCGCAGCCACAGGAGCGCCCGGAGACCGCCTCCGGCGAGCCACAGGTTCCACCATCCCCGCCAAGGACGGGCTCCCCGGTGAGGGAGGGCGCTCCGCCAAGGACGGGTACTCCGCCAAGGGCGAGTACCCCGCCAAGGATGAGCAGCTCGACGAGGGCGGCTACCCCGCCAAGGGTGGACTCCCCGGCGAGGGAGCCAGTTGTCGACGAAGTCCGCGAAGGTAAGTCTTGTAGTTTTGTCTTCTTGGACTTGTCTTTTTTGGATATTTGCTTGATCTTTTTCTTCTCTTCTTCTTCCGTTAGATCCTCCTCCCCCGGAGCAGATGGAGACAGAGGTCACCAACGAGGAGGAGCGCGTGCAAGGCGACGCCGGCGACGCCACTGTCGTCGAAGACATGACAGGAGCCGACGAGCCTGCGGCTGAGGAGACTGCCCCGACTGCGGACGCAGCGGCCGGGGAGGGGGACGGCGGCCACACTGCCGGCCCGGAGGCGGCAGGAGCGTCCAGCGCTGCGCCGGCCGCCGATCCCTCCGCCGGCAAGGAGCAGCCGGGCTTCTACCTTGAGGCCCCCAACGGCGTCTTCATACAAGTGCCGTGGGGGTCTTCGTCGCGAGCCCCCGAGGAGGGAGAGGCCTTTGATGGAGAGGTCCTCGCCTCCGCGGGGTTGAAGATCGTCGAAGCGCCTGGCGGGAGTGACGAGCCCGAGGAGGAGAAACTGCTTCACCGGCTCCTGGCCCTTTACCGGGCCAGGCAGGCGAAACTAGAGTCTCGGGAAGTCCTCGCCGCCAAGGCTGCAGCAGAGTTGGAGAAGCGCGCTGCTGAACTCCGCGCCGCCAACCAGGCGGCCCTCCGCGACTTGGCGGAGGAGCGCGAGAGGCTTGCCGGAGAGCAACAGGAGTTTCTTCTGGAGAAAGCTGAGGCCGAGGAGCAGCAGCGTCTTGTCGGTGAAGAGCTGTCCCGGCGAGAAGGAGAGCTCACCCAGCGGAAAGTCGACCTCGACGCCCATGAGGAAGACCTTACCGCCCGGGAGCAGGCCCTTGGTGGAGAACTGAAGGAAGCGAAGGCCGCCGCAGCCACCGCGGAGACCGCCAAAAAGGACCTCGAAGCTAAGGTGGTGCAGCTGGAGGAGTACCTGAAGGCGAGCACGGAGAGGGTCACCGCGCTCAACATAGAGCGCGAGAAGGACGCCCATACCAACTCAGAACTCCAGGTACGCCTCTCCAAGCAGGGCGACGAGCTCAAGGCCGCCAAGGACTCAATTGCTGATCTGGAGTTGAAGGTCTCCACGCTGACTAGCTCGCTGGACGCGGCCCGGGACCGCGAGACCAAGCTGAAGGAGGAGGTCCGCAAGGAACGAGGTCTGGTGGAGAGCGCCGCCACCTCAGCCAACAACTTCCGCCGGACCGTCGAAATATGGACTGAAGATCTGGTGGCTTCTGCTTCCAACATCGACAAGGAGCTGATGGCGCTGAGGGTGGAGCACCTCATATACTCTCCGGATCCAAATCTCCCTCACATCGCCAAGCTCAGTCTTTTCTTCAGGGGAATCGCGCCGGCGCTCGCACGTCTGCAGCAGAAGCTCCCCGCGCAGCTGGCCGAGGAGTCGCGCCAGCTCTGCGCGGGGACCCTGGAGCGCGTCTTGACCAAGATTGTTTACCGCAATCCTGGTATTAATCTCGTCAACGTCCTCCGTAGCTTGCCGGCCGACGCAGATTAGGAGGCACTGAAGGCGCAGGTCGCCCACATCATCGCCAAGGTGAACAAGATCTCCAGGCGTGAAGGCGATCGCGTAGATTAGGCCTCTTTCCTTTTTATTTTCTTTGCTGCTGCAAAGTGTGCCATGGACATAAATTAATTATTGATTGCGACAAGTTATCCCTTGTAATATATTATCTTATTTTGAGCAATCAGTGCAATGTTATCTCCCTTGCTTTGGTCCTTTACTTTGTATGCTTTTAACCCTACGCTTCTAGGGGACTTGCCGGCAAGGGGCCTTTGCCGCGAGCGCTGAGTACTGGACTCTGAGCAGCCTGCCGGCCAAGGTCTTACCGGCAAGCAACCTTGCCGCAGCTAGTCGCAACGCACTTAGCTTGCTGAGCGAACTCGAAAACGAAGCAAGGGCGCGACACTTGTCGCAGCTCACTTAAGTCGTTGATCGTACTCGAAAACAAGATAAGGGTGCAGCTAGCCACGGGTAGGTTCCTCCGCGCACAGGTTTTCCATACAAAGTGTGGTTGTTCAAGGAAGATAACTAAAATTTAAAAATTTGAACTGCTCAAATTCTGGTAACTTAGCTTTCGTATATTGCTTGCTTCCCCGACAAGGCTTCTCTTTCTTGAACAGCACTTGGTTCATCCTCCATCTCCTTCCCCCCCGGCAAACTTGTGCGCGAGGAACATTCCTTCTGCTTAAGAGGGAAAAAAAAAAGAGGAGTGGAAAACAAGTATAGGGCCTTTCGGCGTGCTAATGCTTACCGGGTGTGTGTGTTGCACAAGATGCCAAATAATGCATGCAAATAGCGAGGAAAAGCATGAAAAAAGGCAAGTAGTGCGAAACACAAAATTTTTACTGATGCACGGGATCTGCGCCCGGCTTTGTACAAAGGATTACATGCAACAGCGGCAAGACTTGTACAAAAGGTGGTTGCCGGAACGGATCACGGCAACCGCGCCTTATGGGTGAAACTTGCGAAGATGCTCTATGTTCCAGGAGTTGCTCACCGGTAAGCCTTCTTCGGTCTCAAGGCGGACAGCGCCGGGCCTCGTGACTTGTCTCACCCGATAAGGGCCTTCCCACTTCGGCGTCAACTTGTTGGAATTCTTGGCGGACTGAACACGCCGAAGAACAAGGTCGCCTTCCTCGAGACTCCTGGCCTTGACCTTGCGGCTATGGTAGCGACGCAAGGCCTGCTGGTATCGAGCAGCTCGTACAGCAGCCTGGAGACGTTCCTCCTCAAGGAGCAATGCATCATCTTGTCGCAGTTGCTCTTGCTCGAGCTCATCATAAGCGAGCACTCGAGGAGATCCGTAAACGAGTTCCGTGGGGAGAACTGCCTCTGCTCCATAGACTAGAGCAAAGGGTGTCTGTCCGGTAGCTCGACTTGGTGTCGTTCTGATTGACCAAAGAGCCGCCGGCAACTCCTCTATCCAGTTTCTTCCGCACTTGCGCAGCCTGTCAAAGGTCCTTGTCTTGAGTCCGCGCAGCACTTCAGCATTTGCCCTCTCCGCTTGACCGTTGCTCCTCGGGTGAGCGACAAAAGCGAAGCAGACCTTGGCGCCAAGGTCTCGGACGTATTGCATGAAGGTGCGGCTAGTGAATTGCGTGCCGTTGTCGGTGATGATCCTGTTAGGGATTCCGAAACGGCAAACAATCGACCTGAAGAACCTGACCGCTGACTGTGCTGTCACCTTTCTGACTGGTTCCACTTCTGGCCACTTTGTGAACTTGTCGATTGCAACGTACAAGTACTCAAAGCCCCCGACAGCACGGGGGAAGGGGCCGAGGATATCGAGCCCCCAGACCGAGAAGGGCCAGGACAAAGGGATCGTCTGGAGAGCTTGAGCTGGCTGATGAATTTGTTTGGCATGGAACTGGCACGCTTCACACTTGGTTACTAGTGCAGTTGCATCTTGGAGGGCTTCTTGCCAGAAGAACCCTTGCCGGAATGCCTTCCCGGCAAGTGCCCTTGCGCCAATGTGGTGACCACATATGCCTCCGTGTATTTCTGCCAACAGCTTCTGTCCGTCTTCTCTGGAAATGCACTTCAACCTGACACCATTGAGTCTTCTTCTGTACAGCTCGTTATCCACGAACTGGTACATACTTGACTGCCTGGTTATCTTTTCTATTTCTTCTGGGTCGTCGGGAAGTTCTCCAGTTTGCAGAAAACAGACGATCTGCTGCGCCCATGCCGGAGCGCGTGGCTCAACGGCAAGGACTAAAGGCATGAGGGCCGCTGCGGGAACCCCAGCTTCTACGGCAAGAACCTCTGGTTCTGCTGGAGCTGATGGTCCCCCGGCAAGCTCGCCGGGGCAAGACTTGTCGGGAACGTTTGCTTCAACTGTACATACCCTTGGTTCTGCAGGAGCAAACTATTCCTCAGCGCTTTGGTTGTTGATCTTGGGAACCTTGGCGGCGGTTTCGGGGAGATCCGCCGGCAAGTAGTCGCCGGAGACCAACTTTCTCTTCTTACTTTGCCCAACTGATGGTGTAACGGATGGCTGAGTCAGCTTGAGCAGGAAGGTCCCTGGTTCCACAGGTAGCTTCATCGCAGCGCACTTTGAAAGGCCATCTGCAATATCATTCTGAGCTCTTGGGACGTGCTCCATTTGCAGACCTTCAAAGTGCTCTTCAAGCTTCCTCACTTCATCTACGTAAGCTTCCATCAAAGGGCTCTGGTAACTCTTGTTCACTTGTCGGACCACCAACTGAGAATCTACCCGCACAATCAGCTTCTTGATCCCAAGTTCAGCCGCAATCCTGAGGCCGGCGAGCAAGCCTTCATACTCAGCAGTATTGTTTGTCGCTTGCTCCCTGGGAAAGTGCATCTGGATAACATACTTGAGGTGCTCTCCGGTGGGCGCGATGAGTACCACGTCGGCACCGGCGCCTTGCAGCGAAAAGGCACCATCAAAGTACATTACCCATTCACTGCTTACTTCTTGTACGGGGGCGCTTGTTTCTGGAATTTCTTCGTCGGGCGTTGTGGTCCATTCAGCTATAAATTCTGCCAAAGCTCTACTCTGTATGGTTGAGGTACTCTCAAACTTGAGGCCAAAGCTTGACAGCTCCAGTGCCCACTCGACGATCCTGCCTGTTGCTTCCGGATTGTGCAATATCCTCTTCAACGGAAAGCGAGTGACCACTGTTATCTCGTGTGCTTGGAAGTAATGGCGCAGCTTTCTCGAGGCCATGAGGAGACCGAAAAGCAACTTTTGCACCCCAGAGTATCTTGATCTAGCCCCCTGCAAGAGGGAACTCACAAAATACACTGGGCGCTGCACCATCTTTCTTCGCACTTCTCCTTCCTTCTGCGCAGAGTTGTCCTTGTCGGGGCCAGAGCTTGTCGGAGCAGCCCCCTGCTTGTCGCTGGATTCACTTGCCGGTGGTGTAGACTCCTCGTCGGCCTCCCTCTCCGCTACTAACGCAGCACTAACCACTTGATTGGTTGCTGCTAGGTATAGCAGCAACTTCTCTTGTGGCCTAGGTGCGACAAGTATTGGAGTGGAGGATAGTTATCCTTTCAAGTCTTGCAGCGCTGCCTCCGCTTCCGGAGTCCATTTCATAGGACCTGCCTTCTTCAAGATTTTGAAGAAAGGTAGGGCGCGTTCTGCAGACTTTGAAATGAACCTACTGAGGGCAGCTACACAACCTGCAAGTCTCCTTACATCCTTGACGCGCTTCGGGGCTTCGATCTGCTCGATGGCTTTTATCTTGTCGGGGTTGGCTTCAATCCCCCTCTGTGACACAAAGAACCCGAGAAGCTTGCCGGAGGGGACTCCAAAGACGCACTTCTCGGGGTTCAACTTAAGCTGGATCTTGCACAGATTCTCAAATGTCTCTTCCAAATCTTGGATCAGTGTATCCTTGCTCTTGCTCTTGACCACTATGTCATCCATGTAGGCTTCTACGTTTCTGTGGATCTGTGGCTCAAAAGCAGTGTAGACTACTCTTGCAAATGTTGATCCTGCATTCTTCAATCCAAAGGGCATGCGTATGAAGCAATATGTGCCGCATGGAGTGATAAATGCAGTCTTCTCTTCATCTTCCTTGGCCATGAAAATCTGGTGGTAGCCGGAATATGCATCAAGGAAGGAAAGCAGCACAGATCCAGCAGTGGAGTCAACAATCTGGTCAATGCGCGGCAAGGGAAATGGATCCTTAGGGCATGCTTTATTCACATCAGTGAAGTCTATACACAGTCTCCACTTCCCGTTGGCCTTACGCACGACAACTGGGTTTGCTAACCACGTCGGATGGATCACGCCTCTAACTAGGCCCGCTGCTTCTAGCTTTTTGATCTATTCGGCAATGAATTCTTGGCGCTCCACGGCTTGCTTTCTGTCAGGGATATGGTTAGTAGGTATAAACCGGCTATTGTAAACCGGCTTAGTTATATTATACTTGGTTTTAATATTTTAGTAGAGACTACGGCCCATGAGATTTCAAGGCCCATGTATAGTAGTATGATTTGTAAACCGCCAAGAGATGTAACTTGAGAGATAAGAAAGAGGAGACAGAGACCGAGGCGGACACAAGTATGAGCCGGCCTCGGGACTCTGTAAACCGGACCAGGCGTTGCCACTATATAAAGGGACGGCCTGGACGGTTCAGGGACAAGAAACAATCAACCTGTCGAGACACAGGCAAAGCGAATCCGCTCCCTGTAAACCGACGCCCAAGCAATATCAAACCAACTATACGTAGGCTTTTACCTTCTCTGAAGGGGCCGAACTAGTATAAATCCTCTGTGTCCTTTGTGTGCCATGAATTCTTTCAAGCTAACCCGTGCGACGGTTCCATCATCAAGTCCGTTAAACCGGACATCTGCCGTGTTATTTCCACGACAGTTGGCGCCCACCGTGGGGCCTGCGTGCGATGGTTTTGAGTTCTTGAAAGGCGGCTTCGAAGGGCTGAAGGGTTACGCAGTCGGCCGGATGACCAAGAGTCGTCGCGGCCGGATCTACATTGACGACGCGGGTTGGGGACCGGAGGCCGATTCGATCGAATACGGGTACCGGGTCCCCTTCGGCAGCATCCAAGTCTTCATCGGCAAAATTGGCGAACCGGGACCTGAGCCGGACATCTTCCCCAACATCGTCGAGCCGGCTCAGCGTGCGAGATCGGCCCGGGTTCAGCCTGCCATGAGGCATGTGTTCGTTGGGGCAATCCACGGAGGTCGAGCCGAGAACGGATCGGAATCTGATGGTGCGACAATCGTATATTCAGATGACGAATCTTCATCCGGGGAAACTGAATCTCTGTATCAGTTGCGGGACGGCCGGTCTGAGGGCGAGTCCGATGGAAACAGTATTCCGGGCCCCTTTGACCCGCCAAACCGGGTGGCGGTCTTCATGGCCGGATCACAGCCCCCGATGAACGGAACGACAGCGGAAGCTGGTGCAGGGGGAAGCGGTTCAAATCCCTCCCTTACTGAAGTTCTATCCACCTTGATCGAGGAGTTCACAGCTAAAGCAGTGGCAGATGTAGCTCCAGCAGACAAGGCGCATCATGATGCAGAGCTTCTTCAGTTGAAGGGTCGGATCGATCGGTTAAAGGAGGACTTAAAGGCAGAAAGAGAGATGATAGCAGCGAGGCAAGCGGAGTTGGACGATCAAGCCTTTTATCTGAGGATGGAACAGGCTTCTGTGGAAGGAGTAAGGGGGCGAAAGTATCGGTCCCGCATACCGCCGGGTTACGAATCCGTGAATTTGTTCAGGACTCCTGGGGCTGGGGCCAGTAATAATCCGGCCTTAAACCGGAGAACACCCCCGGCTCGGGATGAGCCGGATCAGCAGCCCGCCGCAGAGCAGGAGCGTCGGATTACAACGGCACCTTATGTTCCTATCCCCCCAGGGCACTATTCAAACCCTTTGGATAACATAGCTGCAGCGGCGGCACGGTTGGCCGCTTTACCTGCGGAGGAAACGTCCCCGGTGGCGATAGAGGCGCGCAGGGTTCAGAAGCTACTTAATACTGCATTAATACAGCAGCAAGCGTACTCTCATAGCAGGGAAAGGTTACATTCAACACCGCCTCCCAACCGAAGTTATTCTAGGCATTGGGAGGAGCCGGAGGTATCTAGCAGTGAGCGCAGGAGACATCAGCGCAGGCAGGATAATCCGGCAAGGGCGGAGATGCCAGCCCCAGACCTAAACCGGCCTAGATCGGAGGCCAGAGAGGAAATTCGTCAATCGACGCCGGTTCAGACAGCCACTACAGGGACAGGAGCTACAGCGAGTGGTTTCGGGATACAATGTCTTGTCCCCGCTCTACGGAGTGTTAAGTTGCCCAAGGATTTCAAAGGGCCTCACAAGGTACCTAATTACACAGCTGATTTACCGCCCGAAGCTTGGGTGGAAAGTTATGAGATGGCCATGGAGATGCTGGACGTGGATGAATCGGCTTGTGCCAAATATTTCACTATGATGCTTGAGGGCACGGCCCGGACCTGGCTAAAGGCGCTACCCCCGAATTCTATCGGGTCATGGGGGGAACTGCGCAGTCAGTTCATCAAAAACTTCAAGGATACATGCAAGCAACCGATGTCGGTGATAGATTTAGCAGCATGTGTGCAAGGAGAGCAGGAGTCTACAGCAGCTTGGGTACGCAGAGTGGCAGAGATCTTACACTCTTCGAATGGTATTAATCCTAGTACGGCGATAGTAACGTTGGAAAACAATTGCCGGTTTGAATCTTTAAAGTTAAAGCTCGGACGGCTTAAAAGGGACTGCAATGACATGGGGACTTTAATGAGTGCCCTGGTGAAATACGGAGACTCAGATAATACAAAGTATCCGGAAGCAGAAGGAGATAAAGCGGGGAAGGCCAGCAAGTCTGGTAAACCGGCGCCGGTTAATCCGGTTACTTCAAGCTTTTTGGGTAAACGGAAGGCAGAAGGTAGTTCCGATTTTGTGGCTAATACTCAAGTTCAAGGCGGTTTTCAGGTTAATCCGGAGGGTTCCGCTCTCCAAACCGGCGGAGGAGATCCGGGCTGGGAGCAGGATTTGGATCGACCCTGTCCAAAGCATAGCGGAAGGGGGAGGATTGCAAGGCATACTATGAGAGAATGCATACCCTTTATGAAGGCAGTGAACGGCCGTTTTAATCCTCCTAGCCGGCCCCCGCACGGCGGTTCAGGGCCCGGGTTTTATGGTTCGGGTCATCAGGGGAACAGTTCCGGATCAGGATATAGGGGTAATAACGGCGGTTATCAACCCCGGCCAGGCGGCCAAAATAGTCAAGGGAATTACAATGGTCAGGGGAATCAATCGCATCATCAAGGTGGTTACAATGGTCAGGGGAATCAATCACATCATCAAGGTGGTTACAACAGTCAGAATAATCAGCAGCAGGGCCAAGGGAGTTATAATAATCAAGGAAGCCAGCAGCAACAGCGTCCGCAACAACAGCAGCAATCTGGATACCAGAGTAATCCGAAGGAGTTGAGCAGTGGTCAATATCATGTTTTCACCACGAGTTTATGTAAGAGAGACCAGAAGGTTTTAAGGCGGACTGTTAATGCAGTAGAACCGGCGACACCACAATTTCTCCGATGGTCGGAGCAGCCCATTGTATGGAGCAGAGAGGACCACCCATTACGGGTAGATAATCCGGGACATTTAGCCTTGGTAGTAGCACCTCAGGTGGGAGGATACAAGTTTACTAAAGTTCTCATGGACGGTGGAAGCAGTATCAATATACTATATTACGAGACTTTCCGTCGTATGGGTCTGACAGATAAAAAGTTAAGAACGTCAAACACAGTGTTTCACGGGGTGGTCCCAGGTAAGTCAGCTTATCCAGTTGGTAAGATTGACTTAGAAGTTACCTTCGGAGATGAATATGATTCCAGATCGGAGATGATCACTTTTGAAGTTGTCAAATTTAAAAGTCCATATCATGCTCTGTTTGGAAGGACGGTTTATGCTAAATTTATGGCTAGGCCATATTATGTTTACTTGCAGCTTAAGATGCCGGGTCATAAGGGCACGATCACGGTTCATGACAGTCGAAAGATAGCGGTGGAATGCGAGGAAGGTGATGCAGCTTATGCAGAAGCGGTGTGTGCCACGAAAGAGTTAAAATTTTATAAAGATAATGTTGATCCGGCAGATATGACTCCGCTGAAGAAGCCAACGACCGAGCATGATCCGGCATTGAAGTTCAAGTCAGCGGAAGAAACTAAGCAGATTGATTTTGTACCTGGAGACTCGTCTAAACAGTTCACCATCAGTGCTAACCTTGATCCCAAATAGGAAAGCGCGCTCATCGAGTTCATCCGTGAGAACCGGGATATCTTTGCATGGAAACCTTCCGACATGCCAGGTATACCGAGGGAACTCGCTGAGCACAAGTTGAATATTGATCCGAAGTTTAGACCGGTAAAACAGTATCTGCGCCGCTTCAATGAAGAGAGGCGCAAGGCTATAGGAGAGGAAGTGGCCAGACTTTTGGCGGCAGGGTTCATAGTGGAAGTTTTTCATCCGGAATGGTTGGCTAATCCGGTGCTAGTTCTAAAGAAGAATGGGAAGTGGAGGATGTGTGTGGACTACACAGACCTCAATAAAGCTTGTCCGACTGATCCTTTTGCTCTACCTCGCATTGATCAGATTATCGATGCCACAGCAGGGTGTGAGCGGCTGAGTTTTCTGGATGCATATTCAGGGTATCACCAAATCAAAATGGCAGTAGAAGACCAAGAGAAGACAGCTTTCATAACTCCTTTTGGTGCTTTTTGCTATGTATCTATGCCCTTTGGGCTCAAGTGTGCACAGGCAACTTATCAGCGTTGCGTTCAGAATTGTTTGAAAGGGCAGATAGGAAGGAACGTGCATGCTTACGTGGATGACATTGTGGTCAAATCAAAGGAAGAAAGAACAATGATAGAGGACCTCAAAGAAACCTTTGATAATCTTCGAGCTTATAGGATGATGCTTAATCCGGAGAAATGTGCTTTTGGTGTTCCGGCTGGTAAGCTTCTGGGATTCTTGGTCTCGAACAGGGGAATAGAAGCCAACCCAGAGAAGATCAAGGCCATCACATCTTTGACAAAACCGGTGTGCATCAATGATGTTCAGCGCATAGCTGGCCGGATCACGGCGCTAAGCCGGTTCATCAGTCGCTTGGGGGAGAAGGCGATCCCGCTTTATCAAATGCTGAGAAAAACGGACCGGTTCATATGGAGCGAGGAGGCAAATATAGCGTTTGAGAATCTGAAACAGCAACTAGCGAAACCACCGGTTTTAGCTGCTCCCATTGATAAGGAGCCTTTGCTGTTATATGTTGCTGCAAATACACGGGCAGTCAGCGTTGCGATTGTGGTTGAGCGCAAGGAAGCAGGGAAGGAATATCCGGTTCAGCGCCCGGTTTATTATGTGAGTGAAGTACTCATTGAGTCTAAACAAAGGTACCCGCATTGGCAGAAGTTGGTTTATGGGGTGTTCATGGCAAACCAGAAATTGAAGCACTATTTCCAAGGGCATCCAATAACTGTGGTTAGTTCAGCTCCGTTAGGAGACATAATCCAGAACAGGGAAGCTACAGGCAGGATAGCCAAGTGGGCCATTGAGCTCAGCCCGCATGAGTTGAAATATGTACCGTGTACTGCTATAAAATCTCAGGCATTGGTAGACTTCATCAATGACTGGACAGAGTTGCAGACTCCTGAGGAGAAGCCGGATCTTACTTATTGGACGATTCACTTTGACGGTTCAAAGCAGTTGGAGGGCTCGGGGGCTGGAGTTGTCTTAACTTCCCCCAGAGGTGATAAATTTTGTTATGTCCTCCGCTTGTTATTTCCTTGTACTAATAATGCAGCAGAATATGAAGCATTACTTCATGGTTTGCGACTGGCAAAGGAGATGAATGTGAGCCGGGTTAAGTGCCTGGGCGATTCAGATCTAGTGGCACAGCAAGTTTCTGGCAAGTGGGATTCAAAAGATCCCCTCATGGCGGCTTATCGGCGAGAGGTTGAAGCGGTGGCAGGATACTTCAAGGGATACCAGGTGGATCATATAGACCGGCGGAGGAACGAAGCGGCTGATGCTCTAAGCCGGCTAGGATCGCAGCGTAAACCGGTGCCACCAAACACCTTTTTAGATGAATTGCACAGTCCTTCGGTTCAAATACCTTCGGAAGAAGACCTAGCTGTTCCGGACCCAGAAGCACAGTTAGTGGCAGCACTCCATATTATTCCGGATTGGACGTTACCCTATTTGGCGTATTTAAGCCGAGGGGAGTTACCGGAGGACGAAGAGGAAGCACGGCAGATAATCCGGCGTTCCAAGTCTATGACAATTGCAAACGGAGAGCTGCACCATCGTAGCACTTCTGGAGTATTTCAACGATGTGTTTCAGCTGAGGAAGGTTGTGAGATTCTAAGGGAGATTCATGAAGGGGATTGTGGTCATCATGCCGGATCAAAATCATTGGTGGCTAAAGCATTCCGACATGGTTTCTATTGGTTAACTGCACATGCAGATGCGGCAGATCTAGTCCGGAAGTGTGATGCCTGTCAGAAGTTCTCAAGACGTGCTCTTGTTCCAGCACAGGAGCTCCGGATGATACCAATAACTTGGCCTTTTGCAACTTGGGGGCTTGACATGGTTGGGCCTTTCAAGCGGTCCCAAGATCAGAAAACTCATCTATTAGTGGCAGTAGACAAGTTTACAAAGTGGGTTGAAGCGGAACCTATAAGCAAGTGTGATGCAGCAACGGCGGTTAAATTCATCAAAAAGGTGATATTCCGGTTTGGCTTTCCACACAGCATCATCACAGACAATGGCACCAATTTATCTCAGGGTGAGATGGAAGAATTCTGTCAACGAGAGCATATTCGTTTGGACATGTCTTCTGTGGCTCACCCCCAATCCAATGGTCAGGCTGAAAGGGCAAATCAGGAGATTTTGCGAGGAATCAAACCCCGGCTTATGACACCTTTGCAGAGAACCCCAGGCTGTTGGGTTGAAGAATTGCCATCTGTCCTTTGGAGTATTAACACTACACCAAACCGGTCTACAGGTTATACGCCTTTTTTCATGGTTTACGGCGCAGAAGCGGTTCTTCCAAGTGACATACGCCATGACTCACCAAGGGTAGCAACCTATGTGGAAGACGTTAATGAAGAGTCAAGACAAGACGGTTTAGACCGATTGGATGAAGAGCGTGATATAGCTGTGGCACGGTCGGCGATTTATCAGCAAGATCTGCGCAGATATCATAGCCGCCGGATTAGAACCAGGACATTCCAAGAGGGTGACTTGGTACTCCGGCTCATCCAAGATCAAACAGATATGCACAAGCTATCCCCGCCATGGGAAGGGCCCTTTGTGGTCAGCAAGAATTTACACAACGGTTCATATTACTTGGTGGACATTCGAGAACACAAGGATTCACGGACATCGGAAGAGGAGACGAAGAGGCCGTGGAACATCGCCCATTTACGGCCATACTATACTTGAGCTGTGTGCTTCAATGTATCCTATGTATATATTATGAATAATGAATAAACCGGCACCCTCGGTAAACCGGGGGCTCAGCCCTTTTTACATATACACATATCTTGTGACAAATAACCATATCAGTTTATTATCAAACATCATATTTCAATATTGGCCGGTTTAGAAACTAATTTTTGCAGAATATGTGAAGGAGCAATAGAACTCTCGGGAACAGGAGATTATATCCGGTTCAAGAAGAGAAGACTCCATGAAATGCAAACCCACAGGTTCAAAACAGAACAATGGAGGCCCCCTGGGAGTTGGTATCATCCGCTCCCAGTGATCGGATTAAGTTTCATAAATTCTTGCAACCCCCTGAAAAGTTGGACAAGTCCACATTCAGTGATTGGTTTAGATTGACCCACCGGTTCAGGAGGAACCTTGGAGGCCCCTTGGGACAGTTGGTTTGCCCACGTCCCATTGATTGGCTCGGTTTTTGTTTACGGTTCTTTCGGCCCTCTGAACAGTTGATACGCTCACGTTCAGTGATTGGCTAGGCCCCTTGGGACAGTTGGTTTGCCCACGTCCCATTGATTGGCTCGGTTTTTTATTTGCGGTTCTATCGGCCCTCTGAACAGTTGATACGCTCACGTTCAGTGATTGGCTAGGCCCCTTGGGACAGTTGGTTTGCCCACGTCCCATTGATTGGCTGAACCTTGCTTTGAGCCTGGCAGCTCTTTGAAAAAGCCTCGACTACATGGTTTTAATGCAAAAAATTGCATGTTTTTTGGTGTTCTGTAACGTTTTTCAACAAGAGTGGAACAACTACACAAGTTGACCACATATCCATCAGATTGAAAGTCTGGATCATGTATCTCAGACCAAGTAAACCGGCGTTATTTAAAACCCGGACCGAGTATCGGGTAAAGGTTACAACTTTCTCAAACAAAATGAACCGGACTTATCATCAAGATGGACCGGAGAATTTCGAGTGTATATTTGGGTTCATGAAGACCTTTATCACGTGACTTTAAAGTCCTGACCGGTTTAAAGTATATTGGCTACGTAAATATCCGATATACAAGTTATCTTTATGATAAAGGTATGTTCACTTGATGTTTTAAAAAGAACAAATTAACCCGTTCAGTGGTAAGCCACTAGGACGTATTTTTCGATATTTTTCTTTATGTAAACAGAAGAAGGCAACCGCATCAGGCAACAGGTCAACGGATGAATACTTCATAAAGACAAACTGTCGGACCAAAGCACATTAAGTCTCAGATAAACCTATTACAAGGCATAAAAAGCCCAATAGTTGGAAGCATTGTTTGACGGAACAACAATCATGGTTGCAGTAATAGAATTCAAGATTGTGTTTCTCCTTGCTGAGATGGCTGGCCACCGTCTTGATCCGGAACATCTTCACCTTCGTGAAGCGGTTGGAAGTCCGACGCACGCCAATCAATCTTTGCCAAGGCACGGAAATATACTTCATCGTTGATAAGTTCAGCAGGATCAATATCAGGAGCAAAAGTGTGAGGACGAACCGGCGGAATTAAGTTTACAATATCGTAAACCGGTCGCTCCACCCGCTCGTTCTGCAGGTTATATGCTGGATGATACCGCGACAGATCAGATTCCACCGCAAGCTTACTGGCGAGGGGACGCATCTCCTTTGTCAGGGCATAAAGATCTTTTTCATTAAAGGCTGAACCATCCTCCTTGGTATCAGGAAATCCGGTTAACACCTCTTCCGGATCAAGGTCCGGGACCCAAGCTTTAGCCCTCGTAAGGGCCAGAAGAGCACCTCCTCGAGCGGCCGATTTTTTAACTTCTTCAAGACGAGCCGGTAGAATGGACAAACTATTCAAAGTATCTTGGATAGTTGAAGGAGCCGGTTTACCAAATGAAGTGGCACTGATAATCCTTTGTGTTCCGGAGTACAGCTGTTCGACCAAGGTATAGCAGGCTTTGAGTTTTTTTCCGTAAGTCGTCCCCAAGATGGGAGACACGGCGCCCTATATACAACAATGAAAGTTAAACCGGTACAAGTCACAGGTTACAAAAATAAAGACAGGAATTCAGATTATATTTACCAAAAATAGCAGAGGTCATCAAATCAATTTGGCGCTTTAACCCGGTCAATTCTTCAGTAACCGGATTAAGTGCTCCTTCAGCGTCCTGAACACGTTTTTCAAGATCTTTTTTCTGGACCTCAAAAGTAGTCCGCTCCTCTTCAAAGTATTTTTCAAGTCTTCAGCAGTCTTTAAACTCACTTGAAGTTCTTTCTTAGCCTTTGAAGCGGCTGACTCAGTCTCCGTAAGCCGGCTTCGAAGTTCGTTGATCTCCAGAGCATTCCGGTTCAGCTCAGCCTGCAGACAAAGTTCAAAAGCAAGATTTGAAATTACAAGTCTCAAGCACACAACCAAGTTGTCTACTTGACACTTGGGGGCTAATGGCAGTTGAAGCAATACAGCAAAGACAATTTGAAGTTACAAGTATCAACTACATAACCAAGTTATCTACTTGATACTTGGGGGCTAATGTATGGATCAGCAGTTCAAACTACAAAGTTCCGGATCACCTTCAGTAAAGCAGCTAAACCGGAACTTGGGGGCTGCTAAGAGATAGAGATGCGTCAAAAAAGCAAAATCAGAAGAAGAAATTTACCTCGTATTTTTCTCTCATCAGGTTCACCAAGCTGGCTTCATAATCCCGGCTGCTGTGGAGCCGGTTCAAATACCCGGAATAAATGTCTTGAGCGCTCATGCTAGAAAGGCTGGATATGTCAGTACTCCATTTTCCTTTTTCTTGAGCTATCTTTTCCGCTTTAGCTGTATGTTTTGCTAAAACGGTGAGCTCAGCTGGAGCAACATAAGCGGTACCAGTAACCATGACATCAGGAGAAGTGGGTACATTGGGGGGAGTAACGTCAACATGAGCCGGATCAGGAGATGCCGGATTAACTTGAGGAGAATTAACCCGGGCCGGGCTTGGTGGATCTTGGACGTTTTCTATAAGAGGATTCTCAAGAGCAGGGTCTTCAACAAGAGCTGCAGGAGTACTTTCTGGAGGAACAACTGTGGACGGATCAATAACCGGATCATCAGCAGTAGGGTCGGCAACAAGCTTATTCGCCTTGGGCTTTTTACTGGGTTTCGGTTTCCTGGAAAAACAGGCAAAATAAGTTAGCATTATAAAGGAAAAAGGGTGTCATAAACCGGAAAAGGCGAAGAAAGTTACCCTGGGACGGTCTTCAAAGGAGGAAGCTGCGTAGCGGTTGATTCACCGGAAGAAGACAGCGGAGTTTCCTGATAGTCAGGATCAGACGGTTTAAGGGGTTTTCGGATAAGTCCGGCCTTGGGATGAAGAAGAGTCGGAGAGAGTATCACCTCAGCACGGCGCTTTCGAACCGGAGTTAAGGAGATTCCAGATGACTCCACCGCCAGGCCACTGTGGCGAGTGGTCCGGCGAAAGGCTTCGTGCTGTTGCTTCTTCAAAGTAAAGTTAGGGTCTAACTGAGCATAAGGATGAGAAAATTGATATTTCCTGACGGTCCGACGACTTTTTTGAGGAAGAGGTTCTGAATCAGAAGAAAGAAGTGTTACCTCAATCTCAGCCGGGTTATCACCTTCAGGCAGTTCCTGTGGAAAGATATCATTAGATATGATTACAAGTGCATGAAAGCAAGAAATTTAAACCGGAATAAAGCATACCTCGGAGTCCGGATCATCGTCCTCAGTAGGAGAACCGGCATCGACGACTGCTTTCCTCTTTTTGTTTGCAGGGGTCTTCCGGCGAGTCTGTTTTACGGTTTTTTCCTGAGGCTTTCTCCTCCAGAAGGGGTCATCAGCCTAATTAAAAAAGCAAGAGCAATTGAAAAACGGTTCAAAGAGGACGGTTTACAAATACAGGGCAAGGAAAAAACTTACTTCGGGCAGCTTATTCTTCTTGAAGTACGGAGCCAAGCCGACCTTAGCACAATCTGCTAAGGAAGCATTGAGAATCTTTTTGGCTGACTCCACTACCTCCGATTCAGAAAGCTTATCCTTGGTAAACCTTTGAGGATCATCCGGTTTACCAGAGTATTTACACATTAACTGAGAACGCCGGCTTAAGGGAAGGATGCTCCAAGATAGCCAGCAGCGAAGGAAATCAGTGCCGATCAGACCATTTGCTAGAAAAGCTCTCAGTTTGGAGAGCTGAGATGAGAACCGGGTCCGTTCAGCAGCACTAAGCCGTGGTGGCAAGGGGTGATTCTCCGGAATACAAGTTTCGCGATAACCCGGCAAAGGATTTTCACCCTCAGGAGAAGTATCAATACAGTAAAACCACGACTTGTTCCAATCTTTTGGATGAGTATGTAAAGCGGTGTGGGGAAAGACTGCGTCCCTCCTCTTCTGAATACTAACCCCACCGAGTTCTTGGTGAGGTCCGCTGGTAAATTCAGTGCGCCGGTTTAAATGAAAGAAATCCCGGAATAAATCAACTGAAGGTTCCTCTTGAAGATACACCTCAGAAAACACTTGGAAATCACAGATGTTTGAAACGGAATTGGGTCCGATATCCTGTGGGTGTAGCTGGAAAGCGGCAAGAACATCCCGGAAAAACCTTGAACCGGGGGGAGAGAAGCCTCTAGAGATATGATCCAAAAACACGATGACTTCCCCGGATCTAGGAGTAGGGGGGCATTCATTGCCCGGAGCACGCCACTTCAACTCAGACTGAGGCCCTAGTGTGCCGATGTCAGACAGCTTGATTAAGTCATCTTCAGTAACGACAGAAGGGACCCAATCGCAGGAGACATATTGCTTAGCCATTGCAGTGAAAGAACAGAGTGCTGGAGAAGATAAAAATACAGAAACGGATTATGAAAGTGCAGTAATCCGGAACCTATCTAAGAAAATTACGCAACGGTTTAAACTGAGGACTAATGGTGTGGTTAAACCGGCAATTATAAAACAAGTTATATCATTTCTGGTTTATGGCAGTTGAAGGGGAACAGTTCAACCATTGCGTCAAATTACAGAGTTTTTGTAAGAGCAGAGCATATCAACTTAAACCGGAACATGCTTAGTGAATCTACCAAGAAGGAAAACAGGTTTTCGAAAGATTGCTAAAGGGGAAAGATCTGAGTATGCTGAGGAAAAAGAAATTAATCTAAGAGTATGCAAGGAAAAGCTACAAAGACTTTATACTGGATAGATGGATTTATATGCCAGACAGGAGTAACGAAGAGTTGAAGCATCTACAGCGGGGTAAAAATGGAGAAGATCGAAAAAAAAAAACAAAATCATTACGGGTCACGGGCTCAAGATCGAACAAGATGAAGCTTTGCTAAAAGTTCTAATGGCGGAACGGATAAATCTACAGCATTATGTATAGATGGCGAGATCTAAACTAGTACTAAGCGGAAGATCTGTTGACTGGGCCTAAAGGTCACAAACTCTCTATGAGGAATGTATCTACGAAAAAAGAGGCGAAGCTTTCGTTGGAAGCCCTAATGGCGGAAGAACAAGGAGGAGCACTGGCAGATGCAGATCAATAATAAGGAAAAAGAACGTACTTGAGCAATGGAGGACAGCAGCGGAGTTTTCTTTGGACGAATCAGGTTGATGCAGCGGCCGGGGAGATCTTGATTCGACGAGATGACGGCGGCGCTCCAAGCTCGGGCGTTAATGGAGTTCTTGAGGCTCAGGCGGCGGACGAAGGAAGAAGACGCGAGAAGAAGGAAGAATGAAAGGGAACGGTGTTATTTATAACCAAGAGTCAGATATGAAACGACAAGTGCGAGAATCGAGGAGACAGAAAATCAGATAAAGATCCCGTGACGCCTCGATCTTCGGGATAACCCTTAAAATAAGCTACAGTACAGCTCACGGCATTAAATGCAGAGATGATGTCATTGTCAGACTTTAACGATCTTGGAGGATGTCGTCAGAGCCGGTTTACAAAAAGATGAAGATAAAGAAGAAAATTATACAAGACAAAGAAGACTGATGTGAACAAGTTCAAATCATTCTGGGGCCTAATGTCAGGGATATGGTTAGTAGGTATAAACCGGCTATTGTAAACCGGCTTAGTTATATTATACTTGGTTTTAATATTTTAGTAGAGACTACGGCCCATGAGATTTCAAGGCCCATGTATAGTAGTATGATTTGTAAACCGCCAAGAGATGTAACTTGAGAGATAAGAAAGAGGAGACAGAGACCGAGGCGGACACAAGTATGAGCCGGCCTCGGGACTCTGTAAACCGGACCAGGCGTTGCCACTATATAAAGGGACGGCCTGGACGGTTCAGGGACAAGAAACAATCAACCTGTCGAGACACAGGCAAAGCGAATCCGCTCCCTGTAAACCGACGCCCAAGCAATATCAAACCAACTAGACGTAGGCTTTTACCTTCTCTGAAGGGGCCGAACTAGTATAAATCCTGTGTGTCCTTTGTGTGCCATGAATCCTTTCAAGCTAACCCGTGCGACGGTTCCATCATCAAGTCCGTTAAACCGGACATCTGCCGTGTTATTTCCACGACACTTTCTGACCTTCTGCTTGACGGGCCGCGCATGAGGACAAACAGCAAGCTTGTGCTCAATCACCTTCCTGGGAACACCGGGGATGTCAGATGGTTGCCACGCAAACACATCGACATTCGCCCGCAGGAAGGCAACGAGCGTGCTTTCCTATTTGCTGTCAAGCGTAGCACTGATGGTGAAAGTACCACCAGTGCCGTCCTCCTTGGCGGACACCTTCTTGGTTGCCGATGGAGCGGCCATTCCCTTCTTGCACTTGCTGGTGGAGCTCGATGGAACGTCCTCGACGGCAGCGCAGCACTCCGAAGAGGTGCGATTGCCGGAGTGGGTCCCAGAGCACTTGCCGGACTTGGTCTTGGTCTTCTTCCCCCCGGGAGCTTCAGCGGCAAGTGTGTTGCTCTCCGCCGCGGCTGCTGCATCCCGGTATATCTTGTCGGCGCAGATAAGCGCGTCCTTCTTGTCACCATGGACAGAGATGACGCTTATCGGCCCCGGCATCTTGAGTACATTGTAGGCGTAGTGGGAAGCTGCCATGAACTTGGCGAGGGCAGGACGTCCAAGTATCCCATTGTATGGCAATGGGATATCGGCAATATCGAAGGTTATCCTCTCCGTCCTGAAGTTGAGCTCCCCGCCAAAGGTCACCGGCAGAGTGACCTTCCCCTTGGGCTTGCTCCTTCCCGGGTTTATTCCTTGGAACGAACCGGTTTCTTCGAGCTCGCCATCTGGGATTTGGAGATTCTTGATCACAGCCGAGGAGATCAAGTTCAGCCCGGCCCCGCCGTCAACCAACATTTTGGTGACCTTGAGGTTTCGGATAGTTGGTGAGACCAACATCGGCAAGCACCCGACCGCAGTGGTGCGGTCAGGGTGATCCTCAAGATCAAAAATGATGGGCGTGCTGGACCATTTGAGGAGCCTGCGCGACTCCACGGGCGGCTCAGCTGCATTTACTTCCCGCACCCACTGCTTGAGTTGGCGGTGGGAAGTATGCAGAGAGGCGCCGCCGTCGACGCACAGGACTTCCGTGACCTTCTGGAACTCCTGCTCGCTGTTGTCTTCTTCCTCCATGTCATCGTCGTCGTCTTCTTCATCCTTGTCGCGGCCCCGGGGAGGTCGGTCACCTTGCCGCTGCTTGGCCTTGCCGCGGCGTCCTCCCCGGCCATTGAATGGCCGCTTCTTGCTTGGTTCTCCCCTGCCACCTTGAGCCTTCTCCTTGTCGCGCCGCTCGTACTCAGCTTTCTGCTGCTCGACGAGGTACTCGACGCGTTTGCAGTTGGAGAGGTCGTGACCCTTGGTGCGGTGGATCTTGCAGTATTGCTTGTCGGATGTCAGGCCCATTTCTGAGAACTAAATCACAGAATAGCCTTAAGTCACACTGGCACCCAAGCACAACCAGTGGACAACCTTGATATAGATAACCAGTACAATAATATTACACAGGGTTGAGTCAGGGTGACTCAATAATTTATTACAACAACCCAACGTACTAGGGTGGCGGAATATGACAGTGGGTGGTGGAACTCAACACTGATATACTAGCATAGGGTCAAGCGTCAGTGTGAGGCTTGACTATTTTATTGGTGTGGCGGAAGCTTGACGGATGATACAAGTGATAGACTCCAAGACACAGGTATGCTGACTGGGAACCTTCTAAGCGTCGGCCTCGCTAGCGCAATTCTCCTCCAGAAGCTCGTCCTCCTCCAAATCTGGCCAAGTAAATAGCCAGGGACAAGCCAGTGAGTACTTTGAATGTACTCGCAAACATTATGAATATAAGGTATACTGGAAGCATATGCCATGGTAGATAAACTACATGCATGCAACAATTGACAAGACTTGGCATGTTGAAACATGGTTAGCACAAAAATAAATATTAGTCTCATTAATATAAAAGATAAAAGAAATGCCGGTCGGATGTCAAGTGACATCACGGTAGGACTTGAGGAGAAATGCCAGTCGGGTGTCCACAAGAGTAGTGGCGTGATAAACCGCCTGACACTCGAGGGACGCCACAAAAAGGGCTTTAAGAGAAATGCCAGTTGGGTATCCACAAGAGTAGTGGCGTGATAAACCGCCTGACACTCGAGGGACGCCACAAAAGGACTTTAAAATAAAAGCGAGCGTCCGGGGTAGTCTAGCCAGCCCCTGAGACACTCTTGAAGGTAACAATAAAATCATAGGGTTAGTCCATAAACATAATATTCATCATAAATAAATTCATGATAAATACTGACTGTGACAAAAGCATCATGCAAACATAACATGCTCAAGTATATTATTTTCCTCCAGAGACTGACACCGGGACCGATACTTGACCCACCCAACTAAGTCCTTGACCGTGGACGCGGCTATTCGAATAGATATAACTCTGCAGAGGGTGTACTCTTTACCCACGGGTATGGGCCTTCCTTAGACAGTATCGTGCACTGACTAATACCCAATACGGACTTTGGGTTGAAAACACGCCTGACGCATACGCACCGACCGGATGCCAGGACTCACCCAGAGCATCGCTCCAGAAACCTTAAGTCAGGGAGGCTACAACCTCCGAGAAGCATGGGATCACTATTAAACGCGCGGATTACAAGGGGTGCCCCCCTCTCGGCTACAACCGGAAACACCCATGCCCCTGACCCGATGACAGGCTACAACCTTCATCGTAGTATCTGTGTGGCGTGTACCCGTACAGGGGTTATCAACTTACTAGGCCGTACCCTCCTTTCGGAAGGACCCGTGGTAGCACGGTATACAGCTAGGTGTATAGAGCAAGACTCAATCTAGGCAGACTCAGGAGGTATTATTAACATATCACCGGTATTCTTTATCAGTAACACACGACACCATTGTGTCAACAAAGGACCATGCCCACCAGCATGTCCCAACCAGCAGCAACATTTCTGCCCTCACGTAACCACATGCATGCCAGACAAGCTAGTGTGACATGCAAGCCAAGGTAAAACTAGAAAATGACATGACCATGCATGCACATGTGGTGTAACATGCAACGTATGTGATGTACTACCAAACATGTAGCCATGCAAGAATGCAAACATCATATCTTAGGTTCAATAATGCTTGCCTTGTCCAAAGTAATCAGGAGAAAACCCCTCTGAAAATCCAGCAAAAGTTCCTTCTTCTTTTTCTGAAAAATTCAAATTTGAATTCGAATGAGAGATTCCAACACAGAACAGAAAAAGTTCTCAAAATATTTTTAATTAAATCTTAAAATAAACTAGAGAAGAAAAGAAAATTTTAGCAAAAAGAATCAGCTCATTTGGATTTATATTTTAAAAGTTATTAACTTTTCAAAACCAGGGGTCTTTCTGCAAAACAGAAGCCCCTGAGCTGTTTTAAAAGAAAACGTTTCGGACGCGAGTGCGCCTCTCAGTGTAGAAAACGTAAAGCGCAGAGTGCGCCTTCGCCGAACACAGGAAACAGAGAGGGAGAGCTGACGGGTGGGGGCCACCCGTCAGGTTTAAATTTTGAACGCGCTCGCGCGCGAGTACAGAGAAGCGGCGGCGATCGCCGGCGACGATCGCCGGGGTTTCAGGGCCCGGCGCTGATCGCAGTGTGACCAGCGGGGACTTCCGCATCCAGGGGTGGTGGAGGTGGCCACCGGCGGTCACCTGAACGGCGGTGAGCTCGTCGCCGGCGGACGGTGGTTCGGGTGAAACTGCGGCTCGTCGGAGAGGGCTCGGGCGGAGGAATTTGTTTAGGGGTTCGTCATAGCGGTGGAAAAGAGGAGGGTCGGCGGAGTTTGGGAGTCTCTGGTGGTGTGAGTGCGTGGTTTGGCTTGAGAGCAGAGGCGGCGGAGCGGTGGCCGGAGAGGGAGAAGATGACCCCCTCGGGGCCGGGTGGGTGGTCAGGGGGAAGTGTGGGAGGTGGTGGAGGCGATTGGTTGAACTAGAGGGGCTCGGGGACCCCTTTTATAGGCGAGTCGAGGATGGCCGAAGCGGGCGGGGTTCGCCGGAGTAAATTTGGTCGCCGAGGTTGGTTCTGGCCGGTGGTCTGGGGCGACGGAGCATTAACGAGGCCGGTGGAGTTCGCCCGAGGCTTCCGTTTGGACAGGGGCGCGTTCGTTTGACACGTCCGCGATGCGCTGTCCGCACGGGCGCGGCGGCGTGGCCGGCTCCGGCGACTGCCGTACGGGCCCCGGGGCGGCGTGGTCGGTGTGTCCGTTGTGCGGAGGGGCGGAGGAGAGTGACGCGTGGGCGGGGAGGTAGTTAGGGGAGCTGCGGTGCAATGAATGGCGGCCGGTGGCCGAGGCGATCCGCTCGGCCTCGCCGTGGCTGAGCTCGGGGTGGTTGCACCGGCCAGCTGCCAGCTCACCGGCGTGGAGCGGCTGGGCGATGGGCCAGGGGAGCGGTCGGCAATGAAAGCGGGCATCGACGCCGTGCGGGAGAGGAAGATGAGGTGTGCACGGCATCGCCGGCCCCTGTCGGCTGAAGAAATTCAGTTAACTGAATTTCATTCAGTTATGAACAGTCTGCACCCCAAGTGTTTGATGAAATGCTGTGTGGTGTTAAACATCTTGGTTGATCAAGTGACTTGCTGTGGTGGTGTGTGGATGCCCAAAAATGAGTTTGCCAGAAGGCCAAGAATTTTGGTGAAGTTTGGAAATGGTTTTGGGCAGAAACATGATTTCTGGACCAAATTTGAATTGAATTTGATTTGAAAATTTTGAACTGTGGGACCAAAGGTTTTTGAAGAAATGGGTTAAGGGTACCATATATATGTAGGGAGAATTTTGGTGGGGGCAGAAGAGTCATAGAAATTATAGTTCCTTTGTAAATGTCAAGAAACTATGATTAATTCAAATTCCATTTTGGGAATTCAAAATATATAAAAAGAATATTTTTGTGGGGTGGGAAGGAGTTGAATAATATCACAGAAGGTGTGCATGACTTGAGAGGTAAATCTTGGAGTGGCAGAAAAATATTTGAAGAGGTTTTATGGTGCTAGGAGAGGTGGAAAGGGCTTTTGCCTTTGAAAAAATAAATATCTAAAACCCAAAGATTCTTTAGAGAGAAGAAGTTTTGAAAACCTCCAAAACAATTAAATCAAATAAGTCCACCCTTCAAACAGAACCCTCCAAGAAAATTTTTAAATCTTAGCTAAAATTTTGAAAAGTTTTCAGAATTCCAAATAAATATTTTTGGGGTGTGACAGCACCTATGTAATGCCCAGGATGGAGTTATACCTCCTACGTGTCGAGGCACGACTTAAAGGCATAAATCCATCCTAGAATGATCTCAAGTTTGGTATCTTTGCACAACTCATGTAAAAGAGGGATTAAAATGCAAAAGGAGATAGTTGGCTTACACTCGCCACTTCACACAATACATTACATAAGCAATCATCATTCAGAACATCACAGCCCGACTACGGGTAAGATCCAAAAGAAAGATACCAAAACAACAAAAGCCACAGGTCAGGATCGAATCCTAGTAGAAACCACTACTGAACATCGAAACGTTACAAACAAACAGCCAAGCTCTTCATCGAACTCCTGGTGAAGAACTGATCCAACTCCTGCATCTAACTCGGCTGGACCTGCAACTGGTGTGGTGAAGTAACTGTGAGCCACAGAGGACTCAGCAATCCCGTTCCCGGGTAACAAGACTATTTAAGCCTTGGGTGAGGATAAGGTTGAAGAAAGAATATGAGGTGAAGGAAAACAAACAAGAGTCTGCAGCAGCAACTAGCACTAACTTACGCAAAAGAGAGCGAGAAGAGAAGAGCATCGGTCGAAAGATGATCACGAAGTGATCCTAGCTAAAGCCGGTCAAACATAACCCCTCCGTGTTCAACTTCCGAATCCCTATTCGGAAATTGACAGTCACGGAACACACGCTGGTAGTGTATTAGAATCATTGTGTCAAGTTATCTACAACCGGAATTAACAAGCTCCCATCTGCCACATAACCGCGGGCACGGCTTTCGAAAGTTCAAACCCTGCAGGGGTGTTCCAACTTGACCCATTACAAGCCCACGATCCGCGGAGTCGCAACTCCATAGTTGGGAAGGCCCGAGTATTCTCGGAATCCCGTGCTCAAGTTAAACCGAACTAAGGTAAGGCTAATCCAGCAAATCCTCCCGGCGTGTCGACACCCTGATAGTAGCCGCGCGTATCTAGGTCTCAGGACACGACCGGATGGGCGAAGCTACAGGACCCAAATACCTCGGGTTGCCCCAAGGCGGTTCCCGCAGGCTCCCCGTTTGGGACCAACACCATCGGCACTGGCCCCCCCTGCTATGTAGAAATAAAGGATCCTCGAGGGAGCGACCCCCTATGCAAATTTAATTAATTAATTAAGTGGTTATTATGAGGCAAATAGTACCAAATGTTGGGACTTGCTGGAAAAGACTTAGCACTTAGCGGTTTATCAAGGGGGTCCCATACACCCCAACCGTGTTAGGAACGCAAAATCAAGGAACATAACACCGGTTTATACGGTTCCTAACGGCATGAGTGGAACAAAACACCAAGCAAAAGGCTTAGCCTTCCACCCTGCCAGTATATAGATGATTTCATTTTTTAAGCATTTATATAGTGTGATATAACCCAACCAAACTTCAACATGAAGCAAGCATCTTCAATCTTCACCTGCAACTAACAATGCTATAAGAAGGGCTGAGCGAAGCGTACTTAGCCAAGCAACGGTTTGCGTAGGTAGGGTGGTTAAACATGGCAATTGGTTACAAGTAGGAGGCTGACAGGAAAACATGGGCATCGAGGCAAAACTATAGATCGTGACTTCTATCAAGAGGCAAAAATAGTAATGGTATCCGGGTTCGGTCATCTTGCCTGGGATTCCACAGAGGAGAAGAACGGATCCAAGAAGAAGACGGAGCAACAGTCGAGCGGATCCTCACAACTCCGGAACGAAACCGAAGCTAACAAGAGGAACAACCGGAAAGAAAACAACAACACGGTAAACACACAAACATAAACATGGCACGATGCACAAACAAGTATGATGCATGTCCGGTTTAAATATGCAAGGCATGGCAAAGTGCACAAACAAATACTACAAGTTAAGTGGAGATCAATATGCAACGAGTTGCATATTGACAAAACACCACAATTAATTATTTAGTTGACTCTTGTTATTTACAAGACAAGATTAAATGTTTTTAACATGGCAAGAGGTGAAACATAATAAAACTACACTATTAAAGCATTTTAAATGAGGCCGGAGAATAACAACAACAAGTCCGGAAAATCCCCATGAGCATGTTTAAATATTATAAAGCAAACACAATTAAACATATAGTGTTGTTAACATGATGCGGATGACATGATCAAGTTTATGCAAGTTTTATTAACAGGTTGACTTAAGAGGATAAGAAGCATTGTCACCGTGGTGGACGAAAAGGGTGCCACGGCAACGATCCGAAAATGAAGCATGGCAACATATCGGTTCCGGTTTCTCGGTGAGGGACCGGTGCAAAAGAAAAGGTGGAGTGAACGAGTTGAACAAGATGAAAGTGGGTGGATCCCGTTGCCGGGTTCCCACGAGTCGGTGGCGAGGCAACCGAGGAACATGACAAAAGGTGAAACGGGCACGAAGCACACACGAGAGACATTACATACAACACAACAAGCATGCATCACACGGGTCACGTCTCGGGGTTATACCTTCGAAACACTTGTTTCGGGACGGTTCGAGATCGTAGTGGAAGTAGTCGTTCACGTAGGCGTTTCCGTTTCCGAAGTGGAAGTAGTCGTTCCGTAGAGGAAGTAGTCGTTCACGCGGGTCGTAGAGGAAGTAGAGGTTCACGGCATCGTGTCGTGGTACTTGGCGAAATCCTCGTTTCCGGGCGACGGTAGTGGTACACGGCGACGGTAGTGGTACACGTTGGCGTTCGTCGTGAAGGTGTACTCGGTCGTAGATGTACTTGCCGGTCTCGGTCCCGGTCGTAGTTGTACTCGGTCGTCGTGGTACTTGTACATGTAGTGGTACTTGTCGTTTTCCGGGCGTCGGTAGACGAACTCGGGCGTTTTGTAGATGTTCACGGATCCTCGGACTCGTCCGCGGTCATCTGTCCAAAATTACAGCAGGCACAAAGGCAGCACACAAACAAAACCAAAAACAGCAAGGCGACGAGGCCACCGGAGGCGGCAGCAACAGCAAGGAGGAGGAGGGCCTCGGCATCGCGGGATGGAGGGCTTGGAGACGAGGGAGACCACGGCCACGGAGGAAGGCCTGGCGTCGGCTCGCAGGAGATGGAGCTCGGGCTGCTCAGGGAGGAGCAGCGGCTCCGGCGCTGAAGTGCTGGAGATGGAGGCGCGGTCGCGCGAGGACGGAGGGAGCCGAGGGAACTGCGAGGAGGTCCTGGCCGGGGGAGCTCGGGCTGGATCCGCGGCGCGGGGCCAGGGGGACGGAGCCGCAGCGCCATGGCGAGGAGGAGGAGGGCGCCCGGCGATCTGGCGCTGAAGGTCGCGGCGCTGTGGTGCTGCTGGTGCCGTTTGGAGGACGGAGGGGAGGCGCGGGCCGGAGGCTGCTCAGCGGCGCTCCTGGCCGGCCGACGAGAGGGCGAGGCGGCGCTGGCCTGCGGTGGACGACGGGGAAGGCGGGCGCGGGGTAAAGGGCGGAGGAGGCCGGAGGACCCAGGCGCGGCGGGCGTGGAAGAGGCCTGGACGGCCATGGCGCTCGGGGCGGCGCTCCTGGCGCAGGGAGGAGGGAGCCCGCGCGCGGTCGAGGGGGATGGGGTGCGGGGCGTGCGAGGGGGAGAGGGTCGAGGGGAGAGAGATGGGAGAGGGTTCGATGGGGTTTGCGGCGGCGCACAGGGAGGGAAACGAGGGAAGGGGAGATCGGGCTGCTGTAGCTAGGGTTAGGAATGGGGCTGGTTAGATGGGCCTAGAGGGAGGAGGAGGCCCAAAGGAGGGAGAGGAAGGCCTGGGCCGCTGGGAAGAGGGGGAGGAGGAGGCCCAGAGGCTGGCTGCACTTTTTGCTGTTGTTTTCTAAAAAAAACAACAAGAAGAAGGAAAGATAGAGGTGCAAGAAATAGAGTTAGAGCAAGGGTTTAGAAGCAGAAACTTGAAGTGGAAAAAACATGGGGAATTATGCAAGTGTGTTACGGTGATTCCGAAGCAATGGAATATTTTTAATATAGCTCCCTAAAATAATGAGAGACTTTTATATGTTATAAAGAGAAGTCATCTTCCCTCGATTTAAATGGACCGAAGGCCCACACGGTTTATTTAGGTTGAGATGCAAAATTAAAATAACATGATGGCATGATGACATGATGCAATGCGAAAATAAAAACACAAGCACAAAAGGAACACCCGGGCAACCCTGAACAACTGGAAGCTTCGAGAATCTTCTGGGATCTTCTGGGACGTCGGTCTCGGGCGTCACAACTCTCCCACACTAACAGAGGATCTCGACCCGAGATCCTAGAGATATCACCGGGTAAAAACGGAAGAGGAAGAGGTAAAACAAAGTTGCTTCTTTGACAGACGAGTGAAACCAAAGAACCTTGAGAGGTTGAACAAAATGAAAGAAGAATGCAACGAAGATGAACGGATATGAAAACTCCGTTAGAAAAGAGGAACAAGGAGCATAACAAGAACCTTGAAGGTTGAAAGACATGAAACAAGAGCTCACGGACCAAAAGAATATGGAAACTGCAACTGTATGGCCAAGGAATAAGAATGACAAAATTTCGGCAGCACTCCGTCTGAAAATGGAAGGAATTGGACAAGAACTAGAGGAGAAGGATTGATACTTGATGAAAACAGCAACATATTGTCTCCGAAACAATTGAAAGAAAGGCACAAAGGTAAAGAAAGATTCAGACAGCACTCCGGTTAAAAGAGAGGAAAAACTAGATAAGATGAGGGAACTAGAATGAAGAATACAACACTCCGGTTAAATGATAAGCAAGGAAAGAACATGATCTTGATAAAAACGAGATGATGGTTAAAGATAGCAACATGACAAAAGCCTCCGGAATGAAAGAATAGAATATAGATCGACGAAAGAAATGAATGGAGAAGAAAAAAAAAACAACTTCTCTCAAAATTAAATTTGAAAGAGCATCCTTACGAAGAAGGTTGAACAGAGTTGTTGGAAAAATCAACAACGAAACAAATAAGGTTGATGTGGGCTTATGGAAAACATCTCAAAGTTAAGAGGTGACAACCAGCCACTAATGAAAAACAATTGATTGTATTGAGATCAACAAGGAGACGAAGAACTTATTTCACCAGAATGATAAATGAAGAACTTGGGTCATTTATAAGCACCATAATAGCAACAATTCTCAAGGAAAGCTTTTAGGTGAAATATAACCCAAGATAACTCCAATGAATAAATTGAAGGGTTGAAAAGATCTCTTGAACAAGGAAAATGATGGGTTTTAAATATCTCATTCTTGATAACTCGTGAATCATGAAAACATGAAGGAATTGTCAAGAATGACATAACACCACCTGAAAGGATAAGGTAGAAAGAATTGCAATTGGAAAGCACGATGAAGAATGCTTGAGCTCCAACAAGAAAACTTGATGAAGACTTCGAGGATGAATTAAATGATGATGAACCACCATGAAAACTCCGGTAATGAAAGCATGAGAAGTGAAAGATGAAAAGAATAAGATTCAAGGCCTGCGATGAATAAGATGGAGCTTTGAAATGATATAATTGAAATAACTTGAAGCTCCGGAAAACAAGATGAACAACTTAGAATCAAGGATATGATAAGATGAACAAGCTCCAGACAAAAGAATTAAATCACCTGGAAGGAATAAGAATAAGAATTATGTAATGCATCTCCTTCACCAATTTAAATTGATGACAACCAAAGGATTTGGTATACTACTTATTCTCGTTGGAAGAATTAAAGAGAGATCTAGCACAAGCTCGGATAAGTATTCAACGAACCACCGGTAGGATTGTGAAAAGAACAAGTGAATTAAAACGATAACAACGGAATAGAAAACTTGAATGAACCACCGTAAGAATATGGAGACGAACGAAGAGACATCAATGAAGAATAGTTGTAGGACGAAGTTGAAAACTGAGAACGAAGAAATCTTCTGAAATGATGGCCTTCGGAGGATCACAAGGAAAAGAATACATGAATGCTTCGGATGGGTATGAAAGAATTCCTCACAATCTGAACAATAATGAGGATGGCAAGAAGCTAGAACCATGAATCTTCAAGAAGACGGGTCAAGATTTAAGAGAAACACTTCTCCGGTCTTCAAATTTTTAGAATGAAGACGAGAAAAAAGCCATAAGAATTGTTGAGCACTCCGGAATGAAGAATTAAAAAGGTTGAACCAATGATGGAAAGAATTTGAAAGCGATCTTGGAGAAGGCATGTGACTGATGGAATCCATTCTTACGTCACACTTTGAAAAGAATTTCAGAATACTCCGGAAAATAGAAGAGTCAGGTAAGATCCTGGGAAAGACCTGTGGGTTAGGGCCCACTCAAGAAATCACCGTTGAAAGAGATTGTTTAAGAGATATTGCACCGGTTGAATAAAATGGCTTGAATAAGATGATAATCCTCAAAAAAAAATAGCTTGAACTGATTAAGAATGGAATTATGAATCTTCAGCACTCCGGATAAGAATAACAAGAGGAGAAATGATTAATTGGTGCACCGGAATAAGAAAGCATTGTGAAATGAGGAAAAAGGATAAGATCAACACCGTAATCTTGAATTACATCCACCGGAAGAATTAGAGAACAACAGAATGATGAGCTTGAAGCTCTTGAGCATCTTCACGATAAACACCGGATAAGAACATTGAAGGAAAAGAATGAAGAAATATCACATGAATAAAATGGATATTTCATTTGAGATATCTGGCTCCAAAAAGAAAAAGGGTGGGAGGGTGGGGAAAACAAAGACACTTGAGATGAACAAAAAGGACACCGGTTGAAAAGAATTTAACATGACCATCTTGATGGTCAAGAAGAAATAGCATTCCCATAAAACTATGAGAACACCGATTAGGAAAGGTATGGAATCAACATTTGACATCGAAGCAACTCGAATACCAGAATCAAGACAAAAACAAAGGGTAGATAACTTGCAGCATCATCTTCACAATATCATTCGAACAGAGGATTGAACGAATGAATTCCGCAGGTACATCACTGGTCGAGAAGCCACTTGGAGAACAAAAGGTAAATAAAAAGAACAAGGATCAGATAGAACAAACACAAGATAGAAGCTTCGTTCGACATCTTCGTGCTGAAAGCTCATGGAACGTGTTACAAAAGGGTTTTGCAATCCCCGGATCAGCATAGCCAAGGACCCTTTAAGATGCAACTCCCGATCAGAACAAGTCCATAAAACCACTTCACTCAATGTAGAACCCCAAACTTCATATCGAGCATCCGTTGAAAGAATGCCTAGAACTACTTGATGAACCCACCTATAGATTTCCGAAAGTTTCCAGTTATGCAATCAGGTGTTGGGGATACACGGGAAGCACCGCGCAATCAACTCTAAACCTACATCCAGGTGTATCCATCCTTCAACACATAACCAGTCTTTCTCGGAAACTGTTTACCTCGGACCTTCGAAAAGCATCCACTATAACAAGCTATGGCAATACTCTCGAACTACCTCCCCAGTACTGGGTGATGTCGGGGTTATCTTGCCACTGGCCGTATAGGAGAGATTTTCGATGTCGGCCGTCTTAAGTATTTAGTACTGCCGCGATATGCTTGCGACAATGATACCCCGAAGCTCAACTCCTCGGTAACAGGAGGCATCGAGAACAATATCCTTGTCACAAGAACATCGAAACAATCCCAGAATACTCGCGGGATCCTAAAAAAAATTTGGTGCAATTTTTGAAAGTAGAAGAGAAAAGAGTAATCGTCAGGAGTCCTCACCAGAGAGAAAGGGGATGAGAAGCAAAGAAATCCTACTCTCCGATATAATATAGGACTCAAAAAGTTTTCAGTGTGTGCCTAGACTCAACCGTCAACGATTCGATCAATCAGTGGGGCTTCTAGGTCGGAGAAGGCTCTGATACCAACTTGTAATGCCCAGGATGGAGTTATACCTCCTACGTGTCGAGGCACGACTTAAAGGCATAAATCCATCCTAGAATGATCTCAAGTTTGGTATCTTTGCACAACTCATGTAAAAGAGGGATTAAAATGCAAAAGGAGATAGTTGGCTTACACTCGCCACTTCACACAATACATTACATAAGCAATCATCATTCAGAACATCACAGCCCGACTACGGGTAAGATCCAAAAGAAAGATACCAAAACAACAAAAGCCACAGGTCAGGATCGAATCCTAGTAGAAACCACTACTGAACATCGAAACGTTACAAACAAACAGCCAAGCTCTTCATCGAACTCCTGGTGAAGAACTGATCCAACTCCTGCATCTAACTCGGCTGGACCTGCAACTGGTGTGGTGAAGTAACTGTGAGCCACAGAGGACTCAGCAATCCCGTTCCCGGGTAACAAGACTATTTAAGCCTTGGGTGAGGATAAGGTTGAAGAAAGAATATGAGGTGAAGGAAAACAAACAAGAGTCTGCAGCAGCAACTAGCACTAACTTACGCAAAAGAGAGCGAGAAGAGAAGAGCATCGGTCGAAAGATGATCACGAAGTGATCCTAGCTAAAGCCGGTCAAACATAACCCCTCCGTGTTCAACTTCCGAATCCCTATTCGGAAATTGACAGTCACGGAACACACGCTGGTAGTGTATTAGAATCATTGTGTCAAGTTATCTACAACCGGAATTAACAAGCTCCCATCTGCCACATAACCGCGGGCACGGCTTTCGAAAGTTCAAACCCTGCAGGGGTGTTCCAACTTGACCCATTACAAGCCCACGATCCGCGGAGTCGCAACTCCATAGTTGGGAAGGCCCGAGTATTCTCGGAATCCCGTGCTCAAGTTAAACCGAACTAAGGTAAGGCTAATCCAGCAAATCCTCCCGGCGTGTCGACACCCTGATAGTAGCCGCGCGTATCTAGGTCTCAGGACACGACCGGATGGGCGAAGCTACAGGACCCAAATACCTCGGGTTGCCCCAAGGCGGTTCCCGCAGGCTCCCCGTTTGGGACCAACACCATCGGCACTGACCCCCCCTGCTATGTAGAAATAAAGGATCCTCGAGGGAGCGACCCTCTATGCAAATTTAATTAATTAATTAAGTTGTTATTATGAGGCAAATAGTACCAAAAGTTGGGACTTGCTGGAAAAGACTTAGCACTTAGCGGTTTATCAAGGGGGTCCCATACACCCCAACCGTGTTAGGAACGCAAAATTCAAGGAACATAACACCGGTTTATACGGTTCCTAACGGCATGAGTGGAACAAAACACCAAGCAAAAGGCTTAGCCTTCCACCCTGCCAGTATATAGATGATTTCATTTTTTTAAGCATTTATATAGTGTGATATAACCCAACCAAACTTCAACATGAAGCAAGCATCTTCAATCTTCACCTGCAACTAACAATGCTATAAGAAGGGCTGAGCGAAGCGTACTTAGCCAAGCAACGGTTTGCGTAGGTAGGGTGGTTAAACATGGCAATTGGTTACAAGTAGGAGGCTGACAAGAAGAACATGGGCATCGAGGCAAAACTATAGAGCGATACTCTAGCAAGAGGCAAAAATAGTAATGGTATCCGGGTTCGGTCATCTTGCCTGGGATTCCACAAGGGAGAAGAACGGATCCAAGGAGAAGACGGAGCAACAGTCGAGCGGGTCCTCACAACTCCGGAACGAAACCGAAGCTAACAAGAGAAGCAACCGGAAAGAAAGAAACAACACGGTAAACACTCAAGCATAAACATGGCATACGATGCACAAGCAAGCATGATGCATGTCCGGTTTAAATATGCAAGGCATGGCAAAGTGCACAAACAAATACTACAAGTTAAGTGGAGTTCAATATGCAACGAGTTGCATATTGACGAAACACCACATTAATTATTTAGTTGACTCTAGTTATTTACAACACAAGGTTAAATGTTTTTAGCATGGCAAGAGGTGAAGCAAAATTAAACTACACTATTAAGACATTTTAAATGAGGCCGGAAAATAACAACAACATATCCGGAAAATCCCCATGAGCATGTTTAATAATTATTAAAGCAACAACAATTAAACATTATAATGTTGTTAACATGATGCGGATGGCATGAACAAGTTTATGCAAGTTTTATTAAAAGGTTGACTTAAGAGGATGAAGCATTTGTCACCGTGGTGGAACGAAAGGGTGCCACGGCATGATCCGAAAATGGTGCAACGGCATCATATCGGTACCGGTAACTCGTTGAGAGTCCGGTGCAAAAGGGTAGAATCGACGTGAGCAAGTCGATCAAGATGAAAGTGGGAGGATCCCGTCACCGGGTTCCCACGAGTCGGCGACGAGGCAACCGAGGAGCTCGAAAAAAAAGGTCGGAACGGGCACGAAGCACACACGGGAGACATTTCATACAACACAACAAGCATACACGGGTCACGTCTCGGGGTTATACCTTCGAAACACTTGTTTCGGGACGGTTCGAGATCGTAGTGGAAGTAGTCGTTCACGTAGGCGTTTCCGTTTCCAAAGTGGAAGTAGTCGTTCCGTAGAGGAAGTAGTCGTTCACGCGGGTCGTAGAGGAAGTAGAGGTTCACGGCATCGTGTCGTGGTACTTGGCGAAATCCTCGTTTCCGGGCGACGGTAGTGGTACACGGCGACGGTAGTGGTACACGTTGGCGTTCGTCGTGAAGGTGTACTCGGTCGTAGATGTACTTGCCGGTCTCGGTCCCGGTCGTAGTTGTACTCGGTCGTCGTGGTACTTGTACATGTAGTGGTACTTGTCGTTTTCCGGGCGTCGGTAGACGAACTCGGGCGTTTTGTAGATGTTCACGGATCCTCGGACTCGTCCGCGGTCATCTGTCCAAAATTACAGCAGGCACAAAGGCAGCACACAAACAAAACCAAAAACAGCAAGGCGACGAGGCCACCGGAGGCGGCAGCAACAGCAAGGAGGAGGAGGGCCTCGGCATCGCGGGATGGAGGGCTTGGAGACGAGGGAGACCACGGCCACGGAGGAAGGCCTGGCGTCGGCTCGCAGGAGATGGAGCTCGGGCTGCTCAGGGAGGAGCAGCGGCTCCGGCGCTGAAGTGCTGGAGATGGAGGCGCGGTCGCGCGAGGACGGAGGGAGCCGAGGGAACTGCGAGGAGGTCCTGGCCGGGGGAGCTCGGGCTGGATCCGCGGCGCGGGGCCAGGGGGACGGAGCCGCAGCGCCATGGCGAGGAGGAGGAGGGCGCCCGGCGATCTGGCGCTGAAGGTCGCGGCGCTGTGGTGCTGCTGGTGCCGTTTGGAGGACGGAGGGGAGGCGCGGGCCGGAGGCTGCTCAGCGGCGCTCCTGGCCGGCCGACGAGAGGGCGAGGCGGCGCTGGCCTGCGGTGGACGACGGGGAAGGCGGGCGCGGGGTAAAGGGCGGAGGAGGCCGGAGGACCCAGGCGCGGCGGGCGTGGAAGAGGCCTGGACGGCCATGGCGCTCGGGGCGGCGCTCCTGGCGCAGGGAGGAGGGAGCCCGCGCGCGGTCGAGGGGGATGGGGTGCGGGGCGTGCGAGGGGGAGAGGGTCGAGGGGAGAGAGATGGGAGAGGGTTCGATGGGGTTTGCGGCGGCGCACAGGGAGGGAAACGAGGGAAGGGGAGATCGGGCTGCTGTAGCTAGGGTTAGGAATGGGGCTGGTTAGATGGGCCTAGAGGGAGGAGGAGGCCCAAAGGAGGGAGAGGAAGGCCTGGGCCGCTGGGAAGAGGGGGAGGAGGAGGCCCAGAGGCTGGCTGCACTTTTTGCTGTTGTTTTCTAAAAAAAACAACAAGAAGAAGGAAAGATAGAGGTGCAAGAAATAGAGTTAGAGCAAGGGTTTAGAAGCAGAAACTTGAAGTGGAAAAAACATGGGGAATTATGCAAGTGTGTTACGGTGATTCCGAAGCAATGGAATATTTTTAATATAGCTCCCTAAAATAATGAGAGACTTTTATATGTTATAAAGAGAAGTCATCTTCCCTCGATTTAAATGGACCGAAGGCCCACACGGTTTATTTAGGTTGAGATGCAAAATTAAAATAACATGATGGCATGATGACATGATGCAATGCGAAAATAAAAACACAAGCACAAAAGGAACACCCGGGCAACCCTGAACAACTGGAAGCTTCGAGAATCTTCTGGGATCTTCTGGGACGTCGGTCTCGGGCGTCACAACCTACCCCCTTAAGAAAAATCTCGTCCCCGAGATTCCAGCTGTCCCTCAAACAGGTACGGATACTCAGTCCTTAAATGATCTTCTCTTTCCCAGGTTGCCTCTTCCTCGGTGTGATTGCTCCATTGGACTTTGCAAAATTTTATTACGTTCTGTCGGGTCCTCCGTTCAGACTCCTCCAAAATCTTTATGGGACGTTCCCGATAGGTAAGATCTGGTTGAAGATCCAATTCTTGGTGCTGCACTTGTTTTTCCGTGTTGCTAATACACTTCCTCAGTTGAGACACATGGAACACGTCGTGAACATCTGATAACTCTGCTGGTAATTCCAATTGATAGGCGACCTTGCCCCTTCTTGCGGTTACTTTGAATGGTCCGATAAATCTGGGTGCTAATTTCCCCTTAACCTTAAACCTCTGTAGCCCCCTTGTCGGAGATACTCTCAGATATACGTAGTCATTGGGCTCAAAGTGGACCTGGCGGTGTTTTTGATCGAAATAACTCTTCTGTCAGCTTTGAGCTGCCCTTAGTCGGTCCTGAATAAGCTTTACTTTGGTTTCTGCCTCTATTAGCATTTCTGGTCCAAAAATTCGGCTGTCTCCGGTTTCAGACCAATTTAATGGGGTCCGGCATCGTCGTCCGTATAATGCTTCGAACGGTGCCATTTTTAGGCTAGCCTGATAACTGTTGTTATAGGAGAATTCTGCATAAGGCAAACTATCCTCCCAACTGACTCCGTAGGTAAGCACACAGGCTCTCAACATGTCCTCTAATATTTGGTTTACCCGTTCTGTCTGTCCTCCGGTCTGCGGGTGATATGCTGTGCTGAAAGCCAGTTGCGTGCCTAAGGCTTGCTGTAGATGTTCCCAAAATCTAGAGACAAATTGGGTGCCTCTGTCAGAGACAATTATTTTGGGTACCCCGTGTAGGCAAACAATCCTGGATAAGTACAGCCTGGCTAGCCTCTGTGTTGAGTAGGTGGTTTTTACCGGAATGAAATGTGCTACCTTGGTTAGCGAATCTGTTATTACCCAGATAGCATCATTCCCATGGCGTGACCTTGGCAAACCAACAACAAAATCCATTCCAATTCTATCCCATTTCCATTCAGGCACCTTAATTGGTTGCAACAACCCTGCTGGCTTCTGGTGTTCCGCCTTCACACGTTGGCAGGTATCACAACATGCCACATATATGGCTATATCCCTTTTCATTCCGTGCCACCAGAATCTCTCCTGTAGATCCTTATACATTTTGGTCCCTCCGGGATGAATGGAATATGGAGTGGTGTGCGCTTCTGCCATTATTTGTTGTTTTAAATCTTCAATGTTTGGTACGCATAATCTCTGTCCAAACCAAATAACTCTTTGGTCGTCTTCAATAAATTCGGGTGCCCGGCCCAGTTTCATCTTTCTTCTGATCCCTTCAATACTTGGGTGCCCCTTTTGGGCTTCTCTGATCTTGTCCTCTAATGTTGGTTTTATTTCCAACTGGGAGATGGTCCCCTCCGTGACTAGGGTCATGTTGAGCTTGGCAAATTCCTGGCTGAGCACATGTTGCGAGAGTTGTACACTGCCATTTCCGGCGTATGGATTCCTGCTGAGAGCATCTGCCACAACATTGGCTTTACCAGGGTGATAGTGAATTCCTACGTCATAATCCTTAATTAGTTCAAGCCAACGTCGTTGTCTCAAATTTAATTCTGGCTGAGTGAAAATATACTTAAGACTTTTGTGGTCCGTGTATATTTCACATCGGTTCCCCAGAAGATAGTGTCGCCACTCCTTGAGTGCGTGTATTACTGCAGCAAGTTCCAGATCATGTGTGGGGTAATTTTCTTCATGTCGCCGTAGCTGTCTTGAGGTGTAAGCCACCACTTTTCCTTCCTGCATTAACACACATCCAAGGCCTTTCCCGGATGCGTCACAATATATATCAAAATTTTTGTGCACATCGGGCACAACCAGAACTGGTGATGTTGTTAACCTCTTTTTCAACTCCTGGAAACTCTTTTCACAGGCTTCAGTCCATTCAAACTTCTTGTCTTTCTTGAGTAACTGGGTCATGGGTCTGGCTATGGTGGAGAATCCTTCAATAAACCTTCGATAATAGCCCGCTAAACCGAGAAAACTTCTGACTTCCGTCACGTTTGTGGGCTGCTTCCATTCCAACACATCCTTTACTTTTCCTGGGTCCACAGCGATTCCATCTTGGGTCAATACGTGCCCAAGGAATCCAACTTCTCTCAACCAAAATTCACATTTGCTGAATTTGGCGTATAGTTGATGTTTCCTTAACTCTTCCAGTACTATCCGAAGATGCTGCTCATGTTCTTCGGGTGTCTTGGAGTAAATGAGTATGTCATCGATAAATACCACCACAAATTTATCCAAATATCTCATAAAAACCTTGTTCATGAGATGCACAAAATATGCCGGGGCATTGGTTAAACCGAACGGCATTACTGTGAACTCATATAATCCATATCTGGTAGTAAACGCCGTCTTAGGTATGTCTGTCGTCCGAATCTTTAGCTGATGATATCCCGATCTTAGGTCTATCTTCGAGAAGACTTTAGCTTCTGCTAGCTGTTCAAACAAATCGTTGATTCTGGGTGGCGGATATTTATTCTTGATAGTGACCATATTAAGTGCCCTGTAATCAATACATAGCCGTAGGGTACCATCCCTCTTCTTGGCGAATAAAACTGGCGACCCCCAGGGTGACGAGCTGGGTCGTACGTAACCTTTCTCCATCAACTCCTTAATTTGCTTCTTTAATTCTGCTAATTCCGTTGGGGCCATACGGTACGGCTTCTTGTATATGGGTGTCGTTCCGGGTGCTAGTTCAATAACGAACTCAATTTCGCGGTCCGGAGGCATTCCTGGTAACTCTTCAGGGAATACATCTGGATATTCACAGACTACAGGAACCTTATTTAATTCCACTGTATCCACTTGATTTAATTTCCCTTGGAATGTGGCAATCTTCCTTGTACCTACTTTTATTGTCTTCCCTTGGCAATTGGTAAGAGTCACCGTGCGGTTATAGCAGTCTATGAAACCTTTGTTTGTGGTTAACCAATCCATTCCCAGAATAATGTCCAAATCAACTGCGTCTAATACGATGAGATTGGCTAAGAATCCCATTCCTTCAATTTCGATGTTGTCAGGCTCAATTCTGGGAAATAAATCACAGAATAGCCTTAAGTCACACTGGCTCCCAAGCACAACCAGTGGACAACCTTGATATAGATAACCAGTACAATAATATTACACAGGGTTGAGTCAGGGTGACTCAATAATTTATTACAACAACTCAACGCACTAGGATGGCGGAATATGACAGTGGGTAGTGGGACTCAACACTGAAATACTAGCATAGAGTCAAGCGTCAGTGTGAGGCTTGACTATTTTATTGGTGTGGCGGAAGCTTGACGGATGGTACACGTGATAGACTCCACGGCACAGGTGTGCTGACTGGGAACCTTCTAAGCGTCGGCCTCGCTAGCGCAATTCTCCTTCAGCAGCTCGTCCTCTTCCAAATCTGGCCAAGTAAATAGCCAGGGACAAGCCAGTGAGTACTTTGAATGTACTCGCAAACATTATGAATATATGGTATACTGGAAGCATATGCCATGGTAGATAAACTACATGCATGCAACAATTATCAAGACTTGGCATGGTGAAACATGGTTAATACAAAAAAATAAATATTGGTCACGATAATACTAAAAGGTAAAAAGAATGCCGGTCGGATGTCAAGTGACATCACGGTTGGACTTGAAGAGAAATGCCAGTCGGGTGTCCACAGGAGTAGTGGCGTGATAAACCGCCTGACACTCGAGGGATGCCACAGAAAGGACTTTAAGAGAAATGCCAGTTGGGTATCCACAAGAGTAGTGGCGTGATAAACCGCCTGACACTCGAGGGACGCCACAAAAGGACTTGAAAATAAAAACAAGTGTCCGGGGTGGTCTAGCCAGCCCCTGAGACACTCTTGAAAGTAACAATAAAACCATCGGGTTAGTCCATAAACACAATAGTCATCATAAATAGAGTCATGATAATACTGATTGTGACAAAAGCATCACGCAGCCATAACATGCTCAAGTATATTATTTTCCTCCAGAGACTGACACCGGGACCGAATACTTGACCCACCCAACTAAGTCCTTGACCGTGGACGCGGCTATTCGAATAGATATAACTCTGCAGAGGGTGTACTCTTTACCCACGCGTATGGGCTTTCCTTAGACAGTACCATGCACTGACTAATACCCAATACGGACTTTGGGTTGAAAACACGCCTGACGCATACGCACCGACCGGATGCCAGGACTCACCCAGAGCATCGCTCCAGAAACCTTAAGTCAGGGAGGCTACAACCTCCGAAAAGCATGGGATCACTATTAAACGCGCGGATTACAAGGGGTGCCCCCCTCTCGGCTACAACCGGAAACACCCATGCCCCTGACCCGATGACAGGCTCCAACCTTCATCGTAGTATCTGTGTGGCGTGCACCCGTACAGGGGTTATCAACTTACTAGGCCGTACCCTCCTTTCGGAAGGACCCGTGGCAGCACGGTGTACAGCTAGGTGTATAGAGCAAGATTCGATCTAGGCAGACTCAGGAGGTATTGTCAAAATAACACCAGTGTTCTTTATCAGTACCATACGACACCACTGTGTCAACAAAGGACCATGCCTACTAGCATGTCCCAACCAGCAGCATCTCTGCCCTCGCGTAACCACTTGTCTGCCAGACAAGCTAGTGTGACATGCAAGCCAAGGTAAAACAAACATGACATGACCATGCATGCACATGTGATATAACAAGCAACGTATGTGATGCACTACCATATTATGTAACCATGCAAGGAAGCAACATCATATCTCAAGTTCAATCATGCTTGCCTTGTCCAAAGTAATCAGGAGAAAACCCTTCAGAGATCCCAGCAAAAGTTCCTTCTTCTTTTTCTGAAAAATTCAAATTTGAATTCGAATAAGAAAATCAACACAGGACAGGAAAAGTTCTCAAAATATTTTTAAATAAATCTTAAAATAAACTAGAGCAGAAAAGAAAATTTTAGCAAAAAGAATCAACTCATTTGGATTTATATTTTAAAAGTTATTAGCTTTTCAAAACCAGGGGTTTTTCTGTAAAACAGAAGTCCCTGAGTTGTTTTAAAAGAAAACGTTTCGGAACGAGTGCGTCTTCCAGTGCAGAAGACGTAAAGTGCAGAGTGCGCTTCCACTTAAAACGGAAACAGAGAGAGAGAGCTGACGGGTGGGGGCCACCCGTCAGGTTTAAAATTTGAACGCGCTTGTGCGCGAGTACAGAGAAGCGGCGGCGATCGCCGGCGACGATCGCCGGGGTCTCAGGGCCCGGCGCTGGTCGCAACACGACCAGCGTGGCCTTCCGCATCCAGGGGTGGAGGAGGTGGCCACCGGCGGTCACCTGAACGGCGGTGAGCTCGTCGCCGGCGGACGGTGGTTCGGGTTAAACTGCAGCTCGTCGGAGAGGGCTCGGGGGGGAGGAATTTGTTTAGGGGATCGTCATAGCGGTGGAAAAGAGGAGGATTGGCGGAGTTTGGGAGTCTCTGGTGGTGTGAGTGCGTGGTTCGGCTTGAGAGCAGAGGCGGCGGGGCGGTGGCCGGAGAGGGAGAAGATGACCTCTTCGTGGTCGGGTGGGTGGCTGTGAGGGAGAGTGAGAGGTGGTGGAGGCGAATGGTGAAGTGGGAGGGGCTTGGGGACCCCTTTTATAGGCGAGTCGAGGATGGCCGAAGCGGGCGGAGTTCGCCGGAGTAAATGAGCTCGCCGGGGTAGGTTTTGGCCGGTGGTCTGGGGCGACGGAGCATTCATGAGGCCGGTGGAGTTCGCTCGACGCCTCCGTTTGGACGGGCTCGCGCTCGTTTGACACGCCCGCGATGCGCTGTCCGCACGGGCGCGGCGGCGTGGCCGGCTCCGGCGACTGCCATACGGGCCCCGGGCGGCGTGGTCGGTGTGTCCGTTGCGCGGAGGGGTGAGGGAGAGTGACGCGTGGGCGGAGAGGTAGGTAGGGGCGCTGCCGTGCAATGAATGGCGGCCGGTGGCCGAGGTGATCCGCTCGGCTCCGCCGTGGATAAGCCCTGGGGTGGCTGCACCGGCCAGCAGCCAGCTCACCGGAGTGGAGAGGCTGGCGATGGGCCAGGGGGGCGGTCGGCAATGAAAGCGGGCATCGACGCCGTGCGGGAGAGGAAGATGAGGTGTGCACGGCATCGCCGGCCCCCTGTCGGCTGAAGAAATTCAGTTAACTGAATTTCATTCAGTTATGAACAGTCTGCACCCCAAGTGTTTGATGAAATGTTATGTGGTGTTAAACAACTTGGTTGATCATGGGGTTTTGTGTGGTGGTGTGTAGTTACTCAAAAATGAGTTTGCTTGGAGGTCAAGCATTTTGGTGAAGTTTGGAAATGGTTTGGGGCAGAAATATGATTTCTGGTCCAAATTTGAAATGAATATAATTTGAAAATTTTGAACTGTGGAACCAAAGGTTTTTGGAGAAATGGGTTGAGGGTACCATATATATGTAGGAAAATTTTTGGTGGAGGCAGAAAGGTCATAGAACATATAGTTCCTTTGTAAAAGTCAAGAAACTATGATTAATTCAAATTCCACTATTGGAATTCAAAATATATAAAAAAATATTTTTGTGGAGTGGGAAGTAGTTGAATAACATCACAGAGAGTGTGCATGGCTTGAGAGGTAAATCTTGGAGTGGCAGAAAATATTTGGAGAAGTTTATGGTGTTAGAATAGATGGAAGGGACTTTTGCCTTTGAAAATAATTGACCAAAAACCAAAGATCCTCTAGAGAGAAAAGTTTTGAAAACCTCCAAAACAATTTAATCCAATAAGTTTACCCTTCAAACAGAACCCTCCAAGAGAATTTTTAAATCTTAGCTAAAATTTTGAAAAGTTTTCAAAATTCCAAATAAATATTTTTGGGGTGTGACAGATGTTCACATCTTTGCAGTACCATTGAGTATTTTGCTTTGATCCCGGGGACTGAATAACCATGGAATTTTGCAAAGGCAAAAAGGGAAACTGATTCTTCGAGGCAAATCTTTTAGAAATGCAAGAGTGTGAAGCTCCGGAATCAAATAAAACTGTAGCATTTACTGAGTTGGCGGGGAACGTACCAAACACGATATCCGGTGCGTTCTGAGCTTCCTCAAGAGTTACATGGTTGATACGTCCTGGCTTGTGGTTGTTATTGGGGTTGAAATTATTGCGTCGCGGAGCGTTGGTCGCACCACGGCCATTGTTGTTGTTGTTGGCTTTGGGAGGGTTGTTTCCTTGTTTTGGGCACTGTTTAGCATAATGCCCCGCTTCTCCACAGGAATAACAGGTGACTCCAGGATAAAAATTCGTATCCTTGGTCCTATTGTGGAATGCACTGCGGTTCTGTGGTGGAGCTGTATTTGTGGGTCGGGTTACTACTGGCTTTTGAACATCGTTCCTGGGCCTGTTGTTGCGGACCTGCCCTGACTGGTTCATGCGACGCTTGCGAGCCTCATCCATATTGCGGTGTTCATTCTCCAGAATAATAGCCTTATCCACAAGTGTCTTAAAGTCTGGAAAGGTATGAACCATCAGCTGGCACTTTAGGGATGATATAAGTCCGTCGAGAAATTTTTCCATCTTTTTGTTCTCTGTCATATACTCGTCGTTGGCGTACCGGGCCAACTGAGTAAACTGATCCAGATATTGGGATACCGTGGAGCCCCGCTGTTTGAGATCCTCAAATTCCCTCTTCTTTAATTTCATAATGCTATTTGGGATATGCGCTCCTCGGAAATTCTCCTTGAATTGTGCCCATGTCATATTTGCTCCGTCAGGGTGGGTGTGACATAAGTTTTCCCACCACGAAGCAGCTGTTCCAGAAAAATAGTGTGGTGTGTACAGCACCTTTTCCTGGTCAGTACACTGGGCAATGACCAGTTTTCTTTCCATGTCTCGAAGCCAGTCGTCTGCCTCTAGTGGCTTGTCAGTGTGCGTAAAGACCGTTGGGCGGGTCTTTTGTAACTCAGACAGTTTGGACCTGGGTTGCTGTTGTTCATGGTGATTTCCCATGTTAATCAGATGCTGCATCATTTCCTGATGCTGTTGCTGACTCTGCTCATACAGGCGACACATTTGCGAGAAGGCTGAATCACTGCTTTGCTGACTAGTCTGCCCTTGAGTAAAATTATTTCCCATCTGTCCAGAGTTGTTCTCAGTTGGAGTTGGCATAGAACGGGTCCAGGGACGATGCATTTTCTTTCTGGGGTAATTGCATAACACCAAGAAAATAATCAAATAGCAGAAAATAAATTTCCAAATAAGTTTTCCCCCCAGGACAAGGTAAGACAAGGCAGCCAGTTATATTACACAAGTGATTTAATTATACAAGCAGGATGTAATTATACAGGATATAATTATACAGGCTACATGCGGAAACTGTATCATACAAGGTCATTTATTCTACTGGCGCACTCTCCGCGCTCTCATCGACCAGCGGTCCTAACATCGCTATTTTACAAAGGCTAGGCAGAACAGGAAATAAATATATTACATCCATGTTCTCAAGCAGTCATCTGGCGAAGAAAACTGCGTTCGTCCACACAGCTCATCCTAGGTCCTGCTGAGAGTGAGACTCAGACAAGGCACCCAGGATGTGACATCGCCCTCGTCTTCCTCCTCCTCGAGGATCGCCTCTAGTCGTGTGGTCGTTGATGCCGTGCCTGCTGGAGGTGGCACCGTGCTCGTCAGTGGAGAAGCTGTGGTCGGAGTGGGTGCAGCTAGACGGCTAGCATCGCCAGTTGAGGTCGAGCGCTGAGCCGCGGGACTAGCCAGAGAAGTATTTGGTGGAGTGGAAATGCGTGGAGCACGAGGCGAAGGAGAGCGGTACTCGCTCCTGCGAATAATTCTTGCACGAGACAAGTCCATCCGCGCAGTGAGGTAGTCATCCACCAGGGAGGTGAAAGCTGACTCCAAGGCCATGATATACTGGACAAGTGGCTCAATAGCCAGATCCTTTTCCCCTATGGTGCAGGAAAAAGCATAGTGGCTGGTATATGGAACGTGGCAAGGCAGGTAGTAGTAGGGACGGTCCTGCATAACGGTCAGGATGTCCCGTAGACGTGTGATAGCCTCACGTGCGGCCATCTGGATAGCATGCCTCTCAGTGGGCATGGCTCTCCCCATGAGGCGATAGTTGCGGAAAGACACGGACGCACCACCCCGAATATATACCGAAGCCTAGTACATAGTCAGGGTCTCTGAGATCTTGTCCGGGTAAACGACGTACTCCGGACGTCCGAGGGACCCCATTGCGTCCCTCGCGATGCTCGCGAGAAGGCGGGAAAATCCCGCAGGCTCGTTGGCGAAAACCTGAGATGGGCAGCTGCCACCAGCCATCTACAACAGTAGACAAAAATCCAGGTAGCCATGTCATAAGTGTATGATGACTAAGGAAAATTTGCTACGATGCATGAGATGCATGCTGGAAAAATGTTAGCACTGACTCGGTGACTAGCGATCGTGCCTAGGGCTCCTACAGTCAGCCTGGCTCTGATACCAAGGTCTGTCAGGCCCATTTCTGAGAACTAAATCACAGAATAGCCTTAAGTCACACTGGCTCCCAAGCACAACCAGTGGACAACCTTGATATAGATAACCAGTACAATAATATTACACAGGGTTGAGTCAGGGTGACTCAATAATTTATTACAACAACCCAACGTACTAGGGTGGCGGAATATGACAGTGGGTGGTGGAACTCAACACTGATATACTAGCATAGGGTCAAGCGTCAGTGTGAGGCTTGACTATTTTATTGGTGTGGCGGAAGCTTGACGGATGATACAAGTGATAGACTCCAAGACACAGGTATGCTGACTGGGAACCTTCTAAGCGTCGGCCTCGCTAGCGCAATTCTCCTCCAGAAGCTCGTCCTCCTCCAAATCTGGCCAAGTAAATAGCCAGGGACAAGCCAGTGAGTACTTTGAATGTACTCGCAAACATTATGAATATAAGGTATACTGGAAGCATATGCCATGGTAGATAAACTACATGCATGCAACAATTGACAAGACTTGGCATGTTGAAACATGGTTAGCACAAAAATAAATATTAGTCTCATTAATATAAAAGATAAAAGAAATGCTGGTCGGATGTCAAGTGACATCACGGTAGGACTTGAGGAGAAATGCCAGTCGGGTGTCCACAAGAGTAGTGGCGTGATAAACCGCCTGACACTCGAGGGACGCCACAAAAAGGGCTTTAAGAGAAATGCCAGTTGGGTATCCACAAGAGTAGTGGCGTGATAAACCGCCTGACACTCGAGGGACGCCACAAAAGGACTTTAAAATAAAAGCGAGCGTCCGGGGTAGTCTAGCCAGCCCCTGAGACACTCTTGAAGGTAACAATAAAATCATAGGGTTAGTCCATAAACATAATATTCATCATAAATAAATTCATGATAAATACTGACTGTGACAAAAGCATCATGCAAACATAACATGCTCAAGTATATTATTTTCCTCCAGAGACTGACACCGGGACCGATACTTGACCCACCCAACTAAGTCCTTGACCGTGGACGCGGCTATTCGAATAGATATAACTCTGCAGAGGGTGTACTCTTTACCCACGGGTATGGGCCTTCCTTAGACAGTATCGTGCACTGACTAATACCCAATACGGACTTTGGGTTGAAAACACGCCTGACGCATACGCACCGACCGGATGCCAGGACTCACCCAGAGCATCGCTCCAGAAACCTTAAGTCAGGGAGGCTACAACCTCCGAGAAGCATGGGATCACTATTAAACGCGCGGATTACAAGGGGTGCCCCCCTCTCGGCTACAACCGGAAACACCCATGCCCCTGACCCGATGACAGGCTACAACCTTCATCGTAGTATCTGTGTGGCGTGTACCCGTACAGGGGTTATCAACTTACTAGGCCGTACCCTCCTTTCGGAAGGACCCGTGGTAGCACGGTATACAGCTAGGTGTATAGAGAAAGACTCGATCTAGGCAGACTCAGGAGGTATTATTAACATATCACCGGTATTCTTTATCAGTAACACACGACACCATTGTGTCAACAAAGGACCATGCCCACCAGCATGTCCCAACCAGCAGCAACATTTCTGCCCTCACGTAACCACATGCATGCCAGACAAGCTAGTGTGACATGCAAGCCAAGGTAAAACTAGAAAATGACATGACCATGCATGCACATGTGGTGTAACATGCAACGTATGTGATGTACTACCAAACATGTAGCCATGCAAGAATGCAAACATCATATCCTAGGTTCAATAATGCTTGCCTTGTCCAAAGTAATCAGGAGAAAACCCCTCTGAAAATCCAGCAAAAGTTCCTTCTTCTTTTTCTGAAAAATTCAAATTTGAATTCGAATGAGAGATTCCAACACAGAACAGAAAAAGTTCTCAAAATATTTTTAATTAAATCTTAAAATAAACTAGAGAAGAAAAGAAAATTTTAGCAAAAAGAATCAGCTCATTTGGATTTATATTTTAAAAGTTATTAACTTTTCAAAACCAGGGGTCTTTCTGCAAAACAGAAGCCCCTGAGCTGTTTTAAAAGAAAACGTTTCGGACGCGAGTGCGCCTCTCAGTGTAGAAAACGTAAAGCGCAGAGTGCGCCTTCGCCGAACACAGGAAACAGAGAGGGAGAGCTGACGGGTGGGGGCCACCCGTCAGGTTTAAATTTTGAACGCGCTCGCGCGCGAGTACAGAGAAGCGGCGGCGATCGCCGGCGACGATCGCCGGGGTTTCAGGGCCCGGCGCTGATCGCAGTGTGACCAGCGGGGACTTCCGCATCCAGGGGTGGTGGAGGTGGCCACCGGCGGTCACCTGAACGGCGGTGAGCTCGTCGCCGGCGGACGGTGGTTCGGGTGAAACTGCGGCTCGTCGGAGAGGGCTCGGGGGGAGGAATTTGTTTAGGGGTTCGTCATAGCGGTGGAAAAGAGGAGGGTCGGCGGAGTTTGGGAGTCTCTGGTGGTGTGAGTGCGTGGTTTGGCTTGAGAGCAGAGGCGGCGGAGCGGTGGCCGGAGAGGGAGAAGATGACCCCCTCGGGGCCGGGTGGGTGGTCAGGGGGAAGTGTGGGAGGTGGTGGAGGCGATTGGTGGAACTAGAGGGGCTCGGGGACCCCTTTTATAGGCGAGTCGAGGATGGCCGAAGCGGGCGGGGTTCGCCGGAGTAAATTTGGTCGCCGAGGTTGGTTCTGGCCGGTGGTCTGGGGCGACGGAGCATTAACGAGGCCGGTGGAGTTCGCCCGAGGCTTCCGTTTGGACGGGGGCGCGTTCGTTTGACACGTCCGCGATGCGCTGTCCGCACGGGCGCGGCGGCGTGGCCGGCTCCGGCGACTGCCGTACGGGCCCCGGGGCGGCGTGGTCGGTGTGTCCGTTGTGCGGAGGGGCGGAGGAGAGTGACGCGTGGGCGGGGAGGTAGTTAGGGGAGCTGCGGTGCAATGAATGGCGGCCGGTGGCCGAGGCGATCCGCTCGGCCTCGCCGTGGCTGAGCTCGGGGTGGTTGCACCGGCCAGCTGCCAGCTCACCGGCGTGGAGCGGCTGGGCGATGGGCCAGGGGAGCGGTCGGCAATGAAAGCGGGCATCGACGCCGTGCGGGAGAGGAAGATGAGGTGTGCACGGCATCGCCGGCCCCTGTCGGCTGAAGAAATTCAGTTAACTGAATTTCATTCAGTTATGAACAGTCTGCACCCCAAGTGTTTGATGAAATGCTGTGTGGTGTTAAACATCTTGGTTGATCAAGTGACTTGCTGTGGTGGTGTGTGGATGCCCAAAAATGAGTTTGCCAGAAGGCCAAGAATTTTGGTGAAGTTTGGAAATGGTTTTGGGCAGAAACATGATTTCTGGACCAAATTTGAATTGAATTTGATTTGAAAATTTTGAACTGTGGGACCAAAGGTTTTTGAAGAAATGGGTTAAGGGTACCATATATATGTAGGGAGAATTTTGGTGGGGGCAGAAGAGTCATAGAAATTATAGTTCCTTTGTAAATGTCAAGAAACTATGATTAATTCAAATTCCATTTTGGGAATTCAAAATATATAAAAAGAATATTTTTGTGGGGTGGGAAGGAGTTGAATAATATCACAGAAGGTGTGCATGACTTGAGAGGTAAATCTTGGAGTGGCAGAAAAATATTTGAAGAGGTTTTATGGTGCTAGGAGAGGTGGAAAGGGCTTTTGCCTTTGAAAAAATAAATATCTAAAACCCAAAGATTCTTTAGAGAGAAGAAGTTTTGAAAACCTCCAAAACAATTAAATCAAATAAGTCCACCCTTCAAACAGAACCCTCCAAGAAAATTTTTAAATCTTAGCTAAAATTTTGAAAAGTTTTCAGAATTCCAAATAAATATTTTTGGGGTGTGACATCGGAGCCGTCCTGCTTGTCGGCTGCCGCTACAGGGGCAGGCTCCTTGCCGGAGCCGCCAGCCTGTGCTGTCTTGGCGGGAGCCTCCTTGCCGGACTTCTCGACGACAAGCACCTCCTTGCTCTTCTTTTTCCTATTGTTCCGCCGCCGGCTCTTCTTTGCCGGGGCGGCATCCTCGCTGTCGCTTCCCCCTGCGCCAGCATCCTCTCTGGGGAGTCTCCTCCCCTCTTCGGCGCGCGCGCACTTATCAGCTAGAGCATAGAGCTCGCTGACATCCCGTATCTTGGTCATGGCCATCTCCTCACGCATGCGGCGGTTACGCACGTTCTGGTGGAACGCGCTAATAACCGCAGCAGGGTGGACGTCGGGGATGTTGTGCTGCACGCGGCTGAATCGTTGGATGTACTTGCGCAGAGGTTCTCCTTCCTTCTGGGCCAAGATGTGGAGATCACTCTCCTGGCTGTGGGGTTTGTGGCCGCCCGTGAAGGCGCCAACAAACTGATGGCAAAGATCTGCCCATGAAGAAATGGAGCCTTCCGGCAAGTGCATAAGCCAAGAACGAACATTTGGCTTAAGCACCAGCGGGAAGTAATTCGCCAGTATCTTCTCGTCGCGCCCCCCGGCAGCCTGCACCGCGATGGTGTAGATGCTGAGAAACTCCGAGGGGTGCGTCTTGCCGTCGTACTTCTCTGGTACGTCGGGTTTGAAGTTCTTCATGCTGGGCCACTGGATGCGCCGCAGCTCACGGGTAAACGCAGGGCAACCTGCCGCGTATGGCAAGTCGCCTGGTTCACCGGGCGCGTGCGTATCGACAGCGGTCCCAGCGCGCTGATCTGATTGTCGCCGAGCTTCTCGGCGGCGCTCGATTGTCGTCCGAGCGTCTTCTTGTTGCCGATCGTCAAGGACCTGACGCTGGTCCCGACGAGCCCGCGGGTCCGACGACGCCGTGGAGTCGTCGTCGACGTTAATCCGGCGGGGAGGCGTTTTCTGCTTCTGCGGCGGGGAGTGCACGGTGGTTGCACCCCCGGCGGTCTTGTCGCCATCGGCCTTCGTCTTCTCGACTTGCCGCGGCCGCGATGTCGCCGGCTGCTGCGGCGTGTCGTTGTTGGCGAAGGCGATGAGGCTTTGGATTGTTGCCCTCCAGTCCTCGGCCTTGTCTGCCGCTGGAGGGAAGTCGAGGAGCAGTTGCGCCCTTGCGAGCGCTTCTGCTGGAGAGGAGGGGAGCGGGGGCGAGCGGTGCGAGGAGCGGGATATGTTCGGACTCCTAACAGGGTTAGAAGGAGCAGTTTCCCGCCCCGGTGACCGCACCTTGCTTGTGCCCGGACGGTGGTCTGGAGCATCCCGCGAACCTCCGGTCTGTCCTTGCCCCAGCAAGCGGATGGTACCCCCCGTACCACGGCGCTGCTGGGTTGTCGTCTGCTGTGATGGCCGTGGCGCATCTACGGACACCGAGGCTCGGTCGTCCGTCTTGTCCTTGGATTTGGTGGCGCCGCGAGTTTCCTCGCCGGCGACCACCCTTCCGCCGACGTCTCCTCCACCCACCGTTGGTTCTGGTGGCGGTGGAATAGACGCAGACGGGCCTCCGACCTCCGAAACCTTCTTCTTCGGGGCCATGTCGCTGTTGCTGACGGAGTTGATGAAGCTGGAGAGGTTGATGAAGAATGCGCCCGCGTGAGCGCCGGATCAGGTTCGCACAACCTCGACGCCCCCTACCTGGCGCGCCAAAGATGTCGGGGGAAACTGTCCACCACGAGCACCTATGGGACCGGAGCCCCTTGTTCGTTGCGGTAAGGGAGCGGAGGGAGCACAAAGAGCAGATCGTAGAGCACACGCGGGCAGTTTACCCAGGTTCGGGCCGCGATGGACGCGTAAAACCCTACTCCTGCCTGAATTGTATTGAGTTTGTGAGCTCGGGAGCTTGAAGAACTAGCTACACCGAGCCATAGAGCTATCTAGGTTCCGAACCCTTTCTACGTTGTGCATGGGCCTCCTTTTATAGCTCAAGGGGTCACCGACAGGTGTCAACGTAGGAGAAAGGGGTAAAAATGTAATTGTGGTGGTAGTTGTAACAGTGCGGGAATAGTGCGTGAACAGTGGATGAACAGTGGTCACCACCTACTTTTACAGTGGGGGACAAGAGCATTAAATGCCCGTCGCCGTCGACCCCAAAAGCGCCCGCCCTTGCGTCTCCGTTCGCCACGGCGGTAGCTTCGTCACCGTGGAGTGCCACCGTGTCCCCCAGGCTGCACAGCCATCCGCCACGCGTCCCTGGAATGGCCCCAGGGCGACGCGTGGGCCGATGAGCTGGAGCGCGGGCACACAGTGCAGACTTCCCCCGGCAAGCACCTTGCCGGGGTCTTGATCTTGTCGGGCCGGGAAGCTTGTCGCTCCCCGGGTCTTGCCGGGGCGCAGAGTGCGCCGAGGCTTGTCTTCTAAGATGCAGTCTTCTGGTCTCCCTAGCAAGCTCCTCTTGCCAGGGCCTTGTGCTAATGACATAGTCTTGAGCCTGGGACGGCCTTCCCGGCAAGCTCCACTTGCCGGGGCCTTGATCTTCTTGCTTGTATACTTTGTTTTTGAATGGCTTAATAAGGATCAGAGAGGTTTCCGGCAAGCACGTGGTAGACCCTGCCGCGGGGAGCTGCCACTGCCCGTGCACAAGTTGGGGTACTAAGGTACCCCTATCTTAGTACACCGACAACTAGCATCAACTACAAGGAGTAATCAACACTACTAGCAACCTATAGGTACCAATATGGGGTTTTGGTACAAAGATTGGATACAAGAGATGAACTAGGGTTTGAGAGGAGATGGTGCTGGTGAAGATGTTGATGAAGATAACCCTCCCCAAGATGGGAGAGTTGTTGGTGATGACGATGGCGATGATTTCCCCCTCCCGGTGGGAAGTGTCCCCGGCAGAACAGCTCTGCCGGAGCCCTAGATTGGTTCCGCCAAGGTTCCGCCTCGAGATGGCGGTGCTTTGTCCCGAAAGCCTCCTTATGATTTTTTCCAGGTCAAAACACCTCATATAGGAGAAGATGGGCATCAGGAAGTCACCAGGTAGCCCACGAGGTAGGGGGTGCGCCCAGGGGGTGCGCCCCCACCCTCGTGGACAGGTGGTGGATCCCCTCTCGTATCTCTTTCGCCAGATATTTTTTATATTTTCTGAAACGGTGTTTCGTGGAGTTTTGGGGCTTTTGAGTTGTGCAGAATAGGTCTCCAATGTTTGCTCCTTTTCCAGCCCAGAATTCCAGCTGCCGACTTTCTCCCTCTTCATGTAAACCTTGTAAAATAAGAGAGAGAAGGCATAAGTATTGTGATATAACGTGTAATAAGATCCCATAGTGCAAATAAATATGAACATAAAAGCATGATGCAAAATGGAAGTATCAACTCCCCCAAGCTTAGACCTCGGTTTTCCTCAAGCGAAAACCGATATTGAAAAATATTACCACATGTTTAGAGGTAGAGGTGTCAATAAAAATAAAATACGGACATGAGGGCATTATGATCAAACTTATAACAGCAACACACACACACACACACACACACACACACACACACACACACACACACACACACACACATATATATATATATATATATGTATTGGCATATGACTCTTATGCTAAAGTAACAATCTATTCACAATGTCAAGTATGAATCAGAAATTTCATTGAAAACTAATAAACTATGATCTCGGTCATTGAAGCAATTGCAATTTATCGTAACATTGGAAAGAGTCAAAATAAGAGCTTTTCAGCAAGTCCACATACTCAGCTATCATTTATTCTTTCCCAATTGCTCACACTCACGCAATACTTATGGGTATGGAGTTTTAATCGGACACAGAGAAAGATAGGGGCTTATAGTGTTGCCTCCCAACCTTTTACCTCAAGGGTAATGTCAACAGTAATAGATTATGATAACTTACATCCAAGTGGGTATATATGTTAGGATCTTTCCAACACAATGTGCTTGCCAACGGATAAACTGTAAAAAGGAAAGGTGAAGATCACCATGCCTCTTATAAGGTAAGAACAAAAGATAGGCCCTTTGCAGAGGGAAGCAGAGGTTGTCATGTGTTTTTATGGTTGGATGTACAAAATCTAAGCGCAAAAGAACGTCACTTGCCACTTGTGATAGGGACCTTTATTATGCAGTCCGTTTCTTGTATTACTTCCATATCACAAGATCGTATAAAGCTTATTTTCTCCACACTAATAGATCATACATATTTTAGAGAGTTACAGCAATGACAACTTACTTGAAGGGTCTTACTCAATCCATAGGTAGGTATGGTGGACTCTCATGGCAAAACTGGGGTTAAGGATGTATGGAAGCACTAGTAGTATCTCTACTTGGTGCAAGGAGTTTGGCTAGAATGAGGGGGAAAAAGGCAAGCTCAACATATTGGATGATCCATGACAATATACTTTATTTCGGATATAAGAAGGCATAACCCATTATGTTGTCTTCCTTGTCCAACATCAACTCTTTGGCATGTCATATTTTAATGAGTGCTCACAAGCATAAAAGATATCCAAGATAGTATATTTGTATGTGAAAACCTCTCTTTCTTTATTACTTCCTATTAATTGCAACGATGACTAAAAAATTTGTTTGTCAACTCTCAACAACTTTTATTCACCATACTCTTTATATGTGAAGTCATTACCTTCCATAAGATCAATATGATCTCTTTGATACTTTTTATATTTTCTTTTATTCTCTCATCATCATAGCGAGAAAATCAAGCCCTTGAATCAACACTAATCTTTATTGTATAGCCCACGGACTTGATTACAAAGATAAAGATCAAAAAGCAAAAGCTCACAACTAGATTATACTAAACTTTATTCTACTAGATCAAGATATTACCAAAAGGATCGAACTAAGAAAAACGGTAAAGATAGGAGTGTGATGGTGATACGATACCGGGGCACCTCCCCCAAGCTTGGCAGTTGCCAAGGGGAGTGCCCATACCCATATGATTATGTCTCCTTCTTCGAGGGTGGTGATGATGGAGTTGTAGGTGATGTTGGTTTCTTCCTGAATTTGCACTTGAGGATCGAATTTTGCTCCCTTAGGTCATCGATCTCCTGCTCAAGGCTTAATATCTTCTTGCATAGTTCCTGCTTGTTTTCCTGCAAAAGGCGAAAATGGATAAACTCGATCATAGATTTCTTTGCTCTATCAGGAAGGCTTGACTATTTGAACTCCACATACTTGTCCCCAGGTTGAGGTAATGGACTTCATCTTCATCTGAGCTGGTCCAATCCTTTCCCCTGGGATCATGGTCTTCTTCTTCCTCAGTGGTCAAACCATAATGCTCCCAGTCCCCGTAGACCTTAGGGTCTGCAAGGAGATCAACCACATAGCTTTCTCCCTCCGAATCCTGGGACAACATATTGCTCTAATCTGCGACAGAAACGACTCAAAACATTTTGGCGTGATACGGTGGTCAAAACCTTCGGGAGAATATATAATGAATTTTTATCGACCAAAAGAAGTAACGTGCAAGAAATCGAAGTCCGGGAGGCACACTAGGTGCCCACGAGGTAGGGGGCGTGCCCAGGGGGTAGGGCGCGCCCTCCACCCTCGTGGATGCCTCGTGTCCTTTCCGGACTGCCTCTTATTTTTCTATTTTTCTAAATATTCCAAAACAGAGAAAAATTGCCATTAGAACTGTTTTGGAGTCAGTTTACTTATCGTACCACATACCTCTTCCTTTTTGGAGTCTGAATCATTCTGGAAAGTGTCACTTATGTATTCCTCCGGGGTTACGGTTTCAATAACATTGGTTTCAACATTTATAGGGTTACTTGAGATATAATGTTTGATTCTTTGACCGTTCACCACCTTCGGATTTGTGCCTTCGAAGTTGTTGATTTTAATGGCACCAGAACGATAGACCTCCTCAATAATGTAAGGACCTTCCCATTTAGAGAGAAGTTTTCCTGCAAAAAATCTTAAACGAGAGTTGTATAGCAAGACATTACCTACGTTAAACTCACGCTTTTGTATCCTTTTGTCATGCCATCTTTTAACTTTTTCTTTAAACAGCTTGGCATTCTCATAGGCTTGGGTTCTCCATTCGTCAAGCGAGCTAATGTCAAATAACCTCTTCTCACCGGCAAGCTTGAAATCATAATTGAGCTCCTTAATATCCCAATATGCCTTATGTTCTAGCTCAAGAGGTAAGTGACATGCTTTTCCATAAACCATTTTATATGGAGACATACCCATCCAATATGCCTTATGTTCTAGCTCAAGAGGTAAGTGACATGCTTTTCCATAAACCATTTTATATGGAGACATACCCATCGGGTTTTTGTAAGCAGTTCTATAAGCCCATAATGCATCATCAAGTTTCTTGGACCAATTCTTTCTAGACCTATTAACAGTCTTTTGTAAAATTAATTTCAGCTCTCTGTTACTTAGTTCTACTTGACCACTAGACCGTGGGTGGTAAGGGGATGCAATTCTATGATTAACATCATACTTAGCAAGCATTTTACGGAAAGCACCATGAATAAAGTGTGAACCACCATCAGTCATTAAGTATCTAGGGACTCCAAACCTCAGAAAAATAACTTCTTTAAGCATCTTAATAGAGGTGTTGTGATCAGCACTACTAGTTGGAATAGCTTCTACCCACTTAGTAACGTAATCAACAACTACTAAAATATGTGTATACCGATTAGAGGAAGGAAACGGTCCCATATAATCAAAACCCAGACATCGAATGGTTCAATAACAAGTGAATAATTCATAGGCATTTCTTGACGTCTACTAATATTGCCAATTCTTTGGCATTCATCACAAGATAAGACAAACTTACACGCATCCTTGAAGAGAGTGGGCCAATAAAAACCAGATTACAATACCTTGTGTGCAGTTCTGTCTCCAGCATCGTGTCCTCCATAAGCTTCGGAGTGACACTTGCGTAGGATTTGTTCCTGTTCATGCTCAGGTACACAACATCTAATAATACCATCTACTCCTTCTTTATAAAGGTGTGGGTCATCCCAGAAATAATGTCTTAAATCATAGAATAACTTTTTCTTTTGCTGGTATGTGAAACTAGGTGGTATAAACTTAGCAACAATGTAATTAGCATAATCAGCATACCATGGAGCTGTACGAGAAGCATTTATGACAGCTAATTGTTCACCAGGAAAGATATCATCAATAGGTAGTGGGTCATCAAGAATATTCTCTAACCTAGACAAGTTTTCTGCAATGGGGTTCTCAGCTCCCTTTCTACCAGTAATATGCAAATCAAATTCTTGTAGCAAGAGAACCCATCTAATAAGTCTAGGTTTAGCATCTTTCTTTTCCATAAGATATTTAATAGCATCATGATCAGTGTGAACAGTTACTTTAGAATCAACAATATAAGGCCTAAACTTATCACAAGCAAATACAACTGCTAAAAAATCTTTCTCAGTAGTAGCATAATTTCTCTGGGCACTGTCTAGAGTTTTACTAGCATATTGGATAACATTCAATTTTCTTATCAAGTCTTTGTCCTAGAACAACACCTACAGCATAATCACTAGCATCGCACATAATTTCAAAGGGTAAGTTCCAGTCAGGAGGCTGGACAATAGGTGCAGAGATCAATGCTTTCTTAAGTACTTCAAATGCTTCTACACAATCATCATCAAAGACAAAAGGAACATCTTTTTGTAAGAGATTAGTCAGAGGCCTAGATATTTTGGAGAAGTCCTTAATGAACCTCCTATAAAACCCGCATGACCAAGGAAACTTCTTATACCTTTGATGTCTTTGGGACACGGCATCTTTTCAATAGCATCAACCTTAGCTTTATCAACTTCGATACCTCTTTCAGAAATTTTATGACCCAAGACAATGCCTTCATTAACCATAAAGTGGCACTTTTCCCAATTCAAGACAAGATTAGTTTCTTCACATCTCTGCAAAACTCGATCAAGGTTGCTCAAGCAATCATCAAAAGAAGTTCCGTAAACGGAAAAGTCATCCATGAAAACCTCAACAATCTTTTCACAAAAATCAGAGAATATAGCCATCATGCATCTTTCAAAGGTAGCAGGAGCATTACATAAACCAAAAGGCATATGTCTATAAGCAAAGGTACCGAAGGGACAAGTAAAAGTGGTCTTTTCTTGATCCCCTTTTGACACAGGTATTTGAGAGAAACCAGAATAGCCATCTAAAAAGCAAAAATGAGTATGTTTGGATAATCTTTCTAGCATTTGATCAATAAAAGACAAAGTGTAATGATCTTTCTTAGTGACTTTATTTAATTTGCGGAAATCAATTACCATCCTATAACCTGTAACAATTCTTTGCGGGATCAATTCATCTTTATCATTAGGAACTACAGTAATACCTCCCTTCTTAGGGACACAATGGACATGACTTACACACTGGCTATCAGCAACTGGATAAATTATACCTGCCTCTAGAAGCTTTAGTATTTCCTTCCTTACCACTTCTTTCATCTTAGGATTTAACTGAAGGAAATATGCCCTAGAGGCAATAATAAAGTTGTTATTTATATTTCCTTATATCATGATAAATGTTTATTATTCATGCTAGAATTGCATTAACCGGAAACTTAGTACATGTGTGAATACATAGACAAAACAGAGTGTCCCTAGTATGCCTCTACTAGACTAGCTCATTGATCAAAGATGGTTATGTTTCCTAACCATAGACATGAGTTATCATTTGATCAACGGGATCACATCATTAGGTGAATGATGTGATGGACTAGACCCATCTGTTAGCATAGCACTATGATCGTTTAGTTTTACTGCTATTGCTTTCTTCATGACTTATACATGTTCCTATGACTATGAGATTATGCAACTCCCGAATACCGTAGGAACACCTTGTGTGCTATCAAACGTCACAACGTAACTGGGTGATCATAAAGATGCTCTACAGGTGTCTCCGAAAGTATTCGTGGTGTTGGCATAGATCAAGATTAGGATTTGTCACTCCGAGTGTCGGAGAGGTATCTCTGGGCCCTCTCAGTAACACACATCATAATAAGCCTTGCAAGCAAAAGACTAATAAGTTAGTCACGAGATGATGTGTTACGGAACGAGTAAAGAGACTTGCCGGTAACGAGATTGAACTAGGTATAGAGATACCAACGATCGAATCTCGGGCAAGTAACATACCGACGACAAAAGGAACAACGTATGTTGTTATGCGGTTTGACCGATAAAGATCTTCGTAGAATATGTAGGAGCCAATATGAGCATCCAGGTTCCGCTATTGGTTATTGACCGGAGATGAGTCTCGGTCATGTCTACATAGTTCTCGAACCCGTAGGGTCCGCACGCTTAACGTTTGATGACGATCGGTATTATGAGTTTATGAGTTTTGATGTACCGAAGGAAGTTCGGAGTCCCGGATGAGATCACGGACATGACGAGGAGTCTCGGAATGTCCGAGACATAAAGATTGATATATTGGACGACTATATTCGGACACCGGAAGTGTTCTGGAAAGTTTCGGAATTTACCGGAGTGCCGGAGGGGTTACCGGAACCCCCCCGGGGGAATGGTGGGCCCTGGTGGGCCATAGGGGAGAGAGAGGGCAGCAGCCAGGAGGTGGCGCGCCCCCTCCCTAGGAGGAGTCCGAATAGGACAAGGGGAAGGGGGCGCGGCCCCTCTTTTCCTCTCCCTCTCCCTTTCTTTCCTTCCCCCTTCTTCCTTCTTTGGTAGTTCCTACTAGGAATAGGATTGCAATCCTATTCCTAGTAGGATTGCAGCCCTAGCCGCACCATAGAGGGCCGGCCGGCCTCCCCCCTTGCTCCTTTATATACGGGGGCAGGGGGGCACCCAAAGAGACACAAGTTGAATTGTTCCAGCCGTGTGCGGTGCCCCCCTCCACAGAAACACACCTCGGTCATACCGTCGCAGTGCTTAGGCGAAGCCCTGCACCGGTAGATACATCATATCCGTCACCACGCCGTCGTGCTGACGAAACTCTCCCGCGAGGCTCAACTGGATCAAGAGCTCGTGGGACGTCATCAAGCTGAACGTGTGCTGAACGCGGAGGTGCCGTACGTTCGGTGCTTGATCGGTTGAATCGCGAAGAAGTTCGACTACATCAACCGCGTCACTTGACGCTTCCGCTTCCGGTCTACGAGGGTACGTAGACACACTCTTCCCTCTCGTCGCTATGCATCTAGTAGATAGATCTTGCGTGATCGTAGGAAAATTTTAAAATACTACGTTCCCCAACAGTGGCATCATGAGCCAGGTCTATGCGTAGATGATATGCACGAGTAGAACACAATGAGTTGTGGGCGATACTAGTCATACTGCTTACCAGCATGTCATACTTCGCTTCGGCGGTATTGTGAGATGAAGCGGCCCGGACCGACATTACGCGTATGCTTACGCGAGACTGGTTTCACCGTTACGAGCATTCGTTGCTTAAAGGTGACTGGCGGGTGTCTGTCTCTCTCACTTTAGCTGAATCAAGTGTGGCTACGCCCGGTCCTTGTGAAGGTTAAAACAACACATACTTGACGAAACATCGTTGTGGTTTTTGTATGCGTAGGTAAGAACGGTTCTTGCTAAGCCCGTAGCAGCCACGTAAAACTTGCAACAACAAAGTAGAGGACGTCTAACTTGTTTTTGTAGGGCATGTTGTGATGTGATATGGTCAAGACATGATGAGTTATACGGTTTTGTATGAGATGATCATGTTTTGTAATGTTATCGGCAACTGGCAGGAGCCATGTCGCTTTATTGTATGAAATGCAATCGCCATGTAATTGCTTTACTTTATCACTAAGCGGTAGCGATAGTCGTAGAAGCAATAGTTGGCGAGATGACAACGACGCTACGATGGAGATCAAGGTGTCGCGCTGGTGACGAAGGTGATCATGACGGTGCTTTGGAGATGGAGATCAAAAGCACAAGTTGATGATGGCCATATCATGTCACATATTTTGATTGCATGTGATGTTTATCTTATTATGCTTCTTATTTTGCTTAGAACGACGGTAGCATTATAAGATGATCCCTCACTAAATTTCAAGGTATAAGTGTTCTCCCTGAGTATGCACCGTTGCGAAAGTTCGTCGTGCCGAGACACCACGTGATGATCGGGTGTGATAAGCTCTACGTTCAAATACAACGGGTGTAAGCCAGTTTTGCACACGCGGAATACTCGGGTTAAACTTGACGAGCCTAGCATATGCAGATATGGCCTCGGAACACTGGAGACCGAAAGGTCGAGCGTGAATCATATAGTAGATATGATCAACATAAGATGTTCACCATTGAAACTACTCCATCTCACGTGATGATCGGACATGGTTTAGTTGATTTGGATCACGTGATCATTTAGATGACTAGAGGGATGTCTATCTAAGTGGGAGTTCTTAAGTAATATGATTAAATTGAACTTTAATTTATCATGAACTTAGTCCTCGTAGTATTAGCATATCTATGTTGTAGATCAATAGCTCACGATGTTGCTCCCCGTTTATTTTTTATATGTTCCTAGAGAAAACTAAGTTGAAAGATGTTAGTAGCAATGATGCGAAATTGTTTCGTGATCTGAGGATTATCCTCATTGCTGCACAGAGAAATATGTCCTTGATGCACCGCTAGGTGACAGACCTATTGCAGGAGCAGATGTAGACGTTATGAACGTTTGGACAAAAGCTCGGTATGATGACTACTTGATAGTTTAGTGCACCATGCTTTACGGCTTATAACCGGGACTTCAAAAACGTTTTGAACGCCACGGAGCATATGAGATGTTCCAAGAGTTGAAATTAGTATTTCATACTCATGCCCGTGTCGAGAGGTATAAGACTTCTGACAGTACTTTGCCTACAAGATGGAGGAGAATAGCTCAACCAGTGAGCATGTGCTCAGATTGTCTGGGTACTACAATTACTTGAATCAAGTGGGAGTTAATCTTCCAGATAAGATAGTAATTGACAAAGTTCTCTAGTCACTATCACCAAGTTAGTAGAACTTCGTGATGAACTATAATATGCAAGGGATGACGAAGGTAATTCTCGAGCTCTTCGCAATGCTGAAATCGGCGAAGGTAGAAATCAAGAAAGAACATCAAGTGTTGATGGTTAATAAGACCACTTGTTTCAAGTAAAGGGCAAAGGGATAGAAGGGGAACTTCAAGAAGAATGACAAGCAAGTTGTCACTCCCATGAAGAAACCCAAAGCTAAACTCAAGCATGAAACTAAGTGCTTCTACTGCAAAGGAAATGGTCACCGGAAGTTGAACTGCCCTAGATACTTAGCGGATAAGAAGGATGGCAAAGTGAACAAAGGTATATTTGATATACAGATTATTGATGTGTATTTTACTAGTGTTCATAACAACCCCTCAGTATTTGATACTGGTTCAGTTGCTAAAGAGTAGTAACTCGAAATGGGAGTTGCATAATGAACAAAAACTAGTTAAAGGATGAAGTAACAATGTGTATTGGAAGCAGTTCCAAGATTGATATGATCATCATCGCACACTCCCTATACTTTCGGGATTAGTGTTGAACCTAAATAAGTGTTATTTGGTGTTTGTGTTGAGCATGAATATGATTTGATCATGTTTATTGCAATACGGTTATTCATGTAAGTTAGAGAATAATTGTTGTTCTGTTTGCATGAATAAAACCTTCTATGGTCATACACCCAATGAAAATAGTTTGTTGGATCTCGATCGTGTGATACACATATTCATAATATTGAAGCCAAAAGATGCAAGGTTAATAATGATAGTGCAACTTATTTGTGGCACTGCCGTTTAGGTCATATTGGTGTAAAGCGCATGAAGAAACTCCATAGTGATGGACTTTTTGGAATCACTTGATTATGAATCACTTGGTGCTTGCGAACCATGCCTCATGGGCAAGATGACTAAAACTTTGTTCTCCGGAACTGTGGAGCGAGCAACAGAGTTGTTGGAAATCATACATACTGATGTATGCAGACCAATGAGTGTTGAAGCTCACGGCAGGAATCGTTATTTTCTGACCTTCACTGATGATTTGAGCAGATATGGGTATATCTACTTAATGAAGCACAAGTCTGAAACATTTGAAAAGTTCAAAGAATTTCAGAGTGAAGTGGAGAATCATCGTAACAAGAAAATAAGAGTTTCTACGATATGATCGTAGAGGTAAAATATTTGAGTTAGCGAGTTTGGCCTTCAGTAAAAACAATGTGAAATAGTTTCACTACTCACGCCACGTGGAACACCACAGTGTAATGGTGTGTCCGAACGTCATAACCGTACTTTATTAGATATGGTGCGATCGATGATGTCTCTTACCGATCTACCACTATTGCTTTTGGGGTTATGCATTAGAGACAGCTACATTCACGTTAAATAGGGCACCATCTCAATCCATGGAGATGACACCATATGAACTGTGGTTTGACGAGAAACCTAAGCTGTCATTTTTTAAGTTTGGGACTGCGATGCTTATGTGAAAAAGTTTCAACATGATAAGCTCGAACCCAAATCGGAGAAGTAAATCTTCATAGGATACCCAAAAGAAACTGTTGGGTACACCTTCTATCACAGATCCGAAGGCAAGGTCTTTGTTGCTAAGAGTGGATCCTTTCTAGAGAAGGAGTTTCTCTCGAAAGAAGTGAGTGGGAGGAAAGTAGAACTTGATGAGGTAATTGTACCTTCTCCCGAATTGGAAAATGGAACATCACAGAAACTAGTTCCAGTGATTCCTACACCAATTAGTGAGAAAGCTAATGATGATGATCATGAAACTTCAGATCAAGTTTCTGCTGAACGTCGTAGATCAACCAGAGTAAGTTCCGCACCAGAGTGGTACGGCAACCCAGTTCTGGAAGTCATGTTACTAGACCATGATGAACCTGCGAACTATGAGGAAGCGATGATGAGCCCAGATTCCGCAAAATGGCTTGAGGCCATGAAATCTGAGATGGGATCCATGTATGAGAACAAAGTGTGGACTTTGGTTGACTTGCCCGAAGATCGGCAAGCCATCGAAAATAAATGGATCTTCAAGAGGAAGACTGACGCTGACGGTAATGTTACTGTTTACAAAGCTCGACTTGTTGCGAAAGGTTTTCGACAAGTTCAAGGAGTTGACTACGATGAGACTTTCTCACCTGTAGCGATGCTTAAGTCTGTCCGAATCATGTTAGCAATTGCCGCATTTTATGAAATCTGGCAAATGGATAACAAAACTGCATTCTTTAATGGATTTATTAAAGAAAAATTGTATATGATGCAACCCGAAGGTTTTGTCAATCCTAAAGGTGCTAACAAAATGTGCAAGCTCCAGCGATCCATCTATGGACTGATGCAAGCATCTCGGAGTTGGAATATACGCTTTGATAAGTTGATCAAAGCATATAGATTTATACAGACTTACGGTGAAGCCTGTATTTACAAGAAGTGAGTGGGAGCACTACAACCTTTCTGATAAGTATATGTGAATGACGCTTGATAAGACTTTCAATGAGTACATACCTTGATAAGATTTTGAAGTAGTTCAAAATGGATCAGTCAAAGAAGGAGTTCTTGCCTCACTTGTAAGGTGTGAAGTTGAGTAAGACTCAAAGCCAGACCACGGCAGAAAAATATAGAGAGAATGAAAGTCATTCCCTATGCCTCAGCCATAGGTTCTATAAAGTATGCCATGCTGTGTACCAAACATGTTGTGTACCTTGCCATGAGTTTGTCAAGGGGGTACAATAGTGATCCAGGAGTAGATCACTGTACAGCGGTCAAAATTATCCTTAGTAACTGGATGACTAAGGAAATGTTTCTCGATTATGGAGGTGATAAAGAGTTCGTCGTAAAGGGTTACGCCGATGCAAGCTTTGACACTAAATCTAGATGACTCTAAGTATCAATCTGGATGCGTATTGAAAGTGGGAGCAATTAGCTAGAGTAGCTCTATGCAGAGTATTGTAGACATAGAAATTTGCGAAATACATACGGATCTGAATGTGACAGATCCGTTGACTAAACTTCTCTCACAAGCAAAACATGATCACACCTTATTACTCTTGGGTATTAATCACATAGCGATGTGAACTAGATTATTGACTCTAGTAAACCCTTTGGGTGTTGGTCACATGGCGATGTGAACTATGGGTGTTATTCACATAACGATGTGAACTATCGGTATTAAATCACATGGCGATGTGAGCTAGATTATTGACTCTAGTGCAAGTGGGAGACTGAAGGAAATATGCCCTAGAGGCAATAATAAAGTTGTTATTTATATTTCCTTATATCATGATAAATGTTTATTATTCATGCTAGAATTGTATTAACCGGAAACTTAGTACATGTGTGAATACATAGACAAAACAGAGTGTCCCTAGTATGCCTCTACTAGACTAGCTCATTGATCAAAGATGGTTATGTTTCCTAACCATAGACATGAGTTGTCATTTGATCAACGGGATCACATCATTAGGTGAATGATGTGATGGACTAGACCCATCCGTTAGCATAGCACTATGATCGTTTAGTTTTACTGCTATTGCTTTCTTCATGACTTATACATGTTCCTATGACTATGAGATTATGCAACTCCCGAATACCATAGGAACACCTTGTGTGCTATCAAATGTCACAACGTAACTGGGTGATCATAAAGATGCTCTACAGGTGTCTCCGAAAGTATTCGTGGTGTTGGCATAGATCAAGATTAGGATTTGTCACTCCGAGTGTCGGAGAGGTATCTCTGGGCCCTCTCGGTAACACACATCATAATAAGCCTTGCAAGCAAAAGACTAATGAGTTAGTCACGAGATGATGTGTTACGGAACGAGTAAAGAGACTTGCCGGTAACGAGATTGAACTAGGTATAGAGATACCGACGATCGAATCTCGGGCAAGTAACATACCGATGACAAAAGGAACAACGTATGTTGTTATGCGGTTTGACCGATAAAGATCTTCGTAGAATATGTAGGAGCCAATATGAGCATCCATGTTCCGCTATTGGTTATTGACCGGAGATGAGTCTCGGTCATGTCTACATAGTTCTCGAACCCGTAGGGTCCGCACGCTTAACGTTTGATGACGATCGGTATTATGAGTTTATGAGTTTTGATGTACCGAAGGAAGTTCAGAGTCCCGGATGTGATCACGGACATGACGAGGAGTCTCGGAATGTCCAAGACATAAAGATTGATATATTGGACGACTATATTCGGACACCGGAAGTGTTCTGGAAAGTTTCGGAATTTACCGGAGTGCCGGAGGGGTTACCGGAACCCCCCCGGGGGAATGGTGGGCCCTGGTGGGCCATAGGGGAGAGAGAGGGCAGCAGCCAGGAGGTGGCGCGCCCCCTCCCTAGGAGGAGTCCGAATAGGACAAGGGGTAGGGGGCGCGGCCCCTCTTTTCCTCTCCCTCTCCCTTTCTTTCCTTCCCCCTTCTTCCTTCTTTGGTAGTTCCTACTAGGAATAGGATTGCAATCCTTTTCCTAGTAGGATTGCAGCCCTAGCCGCACCATAGAGGGCCGGCCGGCCTCCCCCCTTGCTCCTTTATATACGGGGGCAGGGGGGCACCCAAAGAGACACAAGTTGAATTGTTCCAGCCGTGTGCGATGCCCCCCTCCACAGAAACACACCTCAGTCATACCGTCGCAGTGCTTAGGCGAAGCCCTGCGCCGGTAGATACATCATATCCGTCACCACGCCGTCGTGCTGACAAAAATCTCCCGCGAGGCTCAACTGGATGAAGAGCTCGTGGGACGTCATCAAGCTGAACGTGTGCTGAACACGAGGGTGCCGTATGTTCGGTGCTTGATCGGTTGAATCGCGAAGAAGTTCGACTACATCAACCGCGTCACTTGACGCTTCCGCTTCCGGTCTACGAGGGTATGTAGACACACTCTTCCCTCTCGTTGCTATGCATCTGGTAGATAGATCTTGCGTGATCGTAGGAAAATTTTAAAATACTACGTTCCCCAACATTAACCGTCGTTGATGATCGATAATCGGTTTTGCGTCCTCTTCCAACTTTATCTTGTGTTGGCATAAGGTGGGACTAATGCCCTTAAGATCATCCAGAGTATATCCAATAGCAGCTCGATGCTTCCTCAGAGTTTTCAATAATTTCTCTTCTTCTTGCTCTGAAAGGTTAGCACTAATAATAACATGATATATCTTCTTTTCATCGAGATAAACATACTTAAGAGTATCAGGTAATGGTGTAAGTTCAAATACGGGATGACCCTTGGGTGGAGGAGGATCCCCTATAATTTCAACAGGCAAGTTGTTTTTCAATAAGGGTCCCTGTTTAAAGAATATTTCATCTATTTCCCTTCTCTCATTCATATACATATTATTTTCATGGTCTAGCAAATATTGTTCTAAAGGATCGTTAGGAGGCACAACAATAGAAGCAAGACCAATAATTTCATCCTTACTAGGCAATTCTTTATCATGGGGTTGTCTACGAAATTTAGCAAAGTTAAAGTCATGAGACATATCCCCTAAACCAATAGTAACAATATCTTTTTCGCAGTCTATCTTAGCATTAACAGTATTCAAGAAGGGTCTACCAAATATAATGGGGCAAAAATCATCTTGTGGAGAACCAAGAACAAGAAAATCAGCAGTGTATTTAACCTTCCCACACAAGACTTCAACATCTCTAAGAATCCCCATTGGTGAAATAGTGTCTCTATTGGCAAGCTTAATAGTGACATCAATACCTTCTAGTTCAGCAGGTGCAATATCGTGCATAATTTCTTCATATAAGGAAATGGGTATTACACTCGCATTAGCACATACATCACATAAACCATGATAGAAATGATCTCCTATTTTAACGAAAATAACAGGCATGCCTACAACAGGTCTATGTTTATTCCTAGTATCGGGTTTGGCAATTCTAGCAGCTTCCTCTTGGAGGTAAATAACATGCCCATCTAAATTATCAACCAAGAGATCCTAAACCATAGCAACACTAGGTTCAATTTTCATTTGCTCAGAGGGTGTAGGTGTTCTAGTATTACTCTTACAAACCACAGTTGAAGCCTTAGCATGATCCTTTATCCTAACAGGGAAAGGCGGTTTCTCAATATAAGCGGTAGGAACAATAGGATCAACATTATAAGTGATAGTCTTTTCTTCAACTTTAACAGGTTCAACTACTTCTACTTCAATGGGAGGATGGTATTTAAACCACTTCTCCTTAGGGAGATCAACATGATTAGCAAATGATTCACAGAAAGAAGCTACTATCTCAGAGTCAAGTCCATATTTAGTGCTAAATTCACGGAAAACATCGGTATCCATAAAAGATTTAACACAATCAAACTTAGGGGTTATACCTGACTCCTTACCTTCGTCGACATCCCAATCTTCAGAGTTGTGTTTAATTCTTTCCAATAAATCCCATTTGAATTCAATAGTCTTCATCATAAAAGAACCAGTACAAGAAGTATCGAGCATGGAGCGATTATTAAGAGAAAGCCGAGCATAATTTTTTTTGAATGATCATTTCTCTTGAGTGCTCATGATTGGGGCATGAATATAACATTGAATTAAGCCTCCCCCAAGCTTGAGCGATACTTTCTCCTTCGCGAGGCCAAAAATTATATATATAATTACGATCACGATGAACCTGATGCATAGGATAAAACTTCTGATGAAATTCCAACTTCAATCGATTGTAGTTCCATGATCCAATATCATCGCATAGCCTAAACCATGTCAATGCATCTCCCTTCAAAGATAAAGGGAAGACCTTCTTCTTGATCACATCCTCGGGCATACTTGCAAGCTTAAATAATCCACCAACTTCATCCACATAGATTAGGTGCAAATTGGGATGCAGTGTTCCATCTCCTGTAAAGGGATTAGCTAGCAGTTTCTCTATCATACCCGAAGGAATTTCAAACCAAACATTTTCAGTAGGTTGAGGAGAAACTCTTTGCTCTACTGGTCAGGGTGAAGATACCCCGAACAAGCCTCTCAAAGGATTATGAGCCATAGTAACAAGTGACAATAAATTTCAGCACACTATATAAATTTTTCCTTACCAAAGGCACTTCACTCCCCGGGAACGGCGCCAGAAAAGAGTCTTGATGACCCACAAGTGTAGGGGATCTATCGTAGTTCTTTCGATAAGTAAGAGTGTCGAACCCAACGAGGAGCAGAAGGAAATGATAGGCAGTTTTCAGTAAGGTATTTTCTGCAAGCACTGAAATTATCGGTAACAGATAGTTTTATGATAAGGTAATTGGTAACAAGTGACAAATAGTAAAAGTAAATAAGGTGCAGCAAGATGGCCCAATCCTTTTTGTAGCAAAGGACAAGCCTGGACAAACTCTTATATGAAGGAAAGCGCTCCCGAGGACACATGGGAATTATCGTCAAGTTAGTTTTCATCACGTTCATATGATTCGCGTTCGTTACTTTGATAATTTGGTACGTGGGTGGACCGGTGCTTGGGTGCTGCCCTTACTTGGACAAGCATCCCACTTCTGATTAACCTCTATTGCAAGCATCCGCAACTACAAAAGAAGTATTAAGGAAAACCTAACCATAGCATGAAACATATGGATCCAAATCAGCCCCTTACGAAGCAATGCATAAACTAGGGTATAAGCTTCTGTCACTCTAGCTACCCATCATCTACTTATTACTTCCCAATGCCTTCCTCTAGGCCCAAATAATGGTGAAGTGTCATGTAGTCGATGTTCACATGACACCACTAGAGGAAAGACAACATACATCTCATCAAAATATCGAACGAATACCAAATTCACATGACTGCTTATAGCAAGACTTCTCCCACGTCCTCAGGAACAAACACAACTACTCACAAAGCATATTCATGTTCATAATCAGAGGGGTATTAAAATGCATAATGGATCTGAACATATGATCTTCCACCAAGTAAACCAACTAGCATCAACTACAAGGAGTAATCAACACTACTAGCAACCTACACGTACCAATCTGAGGTTTTGGTACAAAGATTGGATACAAGAGATGAACTAGGGTTTGAGAGGAGATGGTGCTGGTGAAGATGTTCATGAAGATAACCCTCCCCAAGATGGGATAGTTGTTGGTGATGACGATGGCGATGATTTCCCCCTCCCGAAGGGAAGTGTCCCCCGCAGAACAGCTCTGCCGGAGCCCTAGATTGGTTCCGCCAAGGTTCCGCCTCAAGACGGTGGCGCTTTGTCCCGAAAACCTCCTTATGATTTTTTCCAGGTCAAAACACCTCATATAGGAGAAGATGGGCATCGGGGAGTCACCAGGTGGCTCACGAGGCAGGGGGCGCGCCCAGGGGGGTGCCCCCACCCTCGTGGACAGGTGGTGGACCCCCTCTCGTATCTCTTTCGCCAGATATTTTTTATATTTTCTGAAACGGTGTTTCGTGGAGTTTCGGGGATTTTTGAGTTGTGCAGAATAGGTCTCCAAAGTTTGCTCCTTTTCCAGCCCAAAATTCCAGCAGCCGGCATTCTCCCTCTTCATGTAAACCTTGTAAAATAAGAGAGAAAAGGCGTAAGTATTGTGACATAACGTGTAATAACAGCCCATAGTGCAATAAATATCAACATAAAAGCATGATGCAAAATGGACATATCAGAGACGTATCAGGAGCCATCAACTAAGTTGTGGAGAGAGCCCCAACCTTGTTTCTAAAGGTTTGGTCGTTGCCTTTAAAGGTCACCACTTGTGGAATCATGGCATCTTGCATTGTGCGAGGGCGTGAGAAGAATATGGTGGCCCTTGTGGCTTCTTGGGGAGCATTGTGCCTCCACACCGCTCCAACGGAGACGTACTTCCCCCTAAAGGGAGGGCTGCTTCTGTAAGACATCCTCGACTTCACCGACTCTACTTATGTTTATTTCTAATCTTTACTTTGTGCAAGCTATATTGTGTTTGTATCTTGTGCTTGTTGTCGTGCTTATCATATAGGTTGTCCACGTAGTTGCACATCTAGATAACCTATTTTACTGTCAAGCCTAATTTGATTAAAAGAGCTAAAAAATGGTAGTCACCTATTCACCCCCGCTAGTCGACGATATCGATCCTTTTACCATGTAATCTACCCGTCCTCCACGGCTCAACCCATATAAGGGGAGGTAGGGGCCTAGGCATCCAATCTTCCTATCAACATCTCTAATATGACACAACGGTATAATACATAGCAGGCATGCAGGATGAAGGGTATTACTGGTATGCAAGTCAAGGCTACCAGAATCTATATCGAAAGTATTTTCTTAATTTGGATACAAATGAATCAATGGTCATTGGGATGGTCTATATTTTGAATAAACATCCAACTTTGGATAAAATTGAAATAAAAAAATACTTTGGCAATACATTTTGCTAAAATAGGCATATCATAGTAATAAGATGCATGCGCATCTTCAGAGAAACCTTCCATATATATTCCCCCACTGTTAACAAGAAATTTCGTATTTATTGACGAAATCTGCGGTCTTAGGAAGTAAATCTAAAAGTTTATGATATATACCAAAGTTACAGCCGGGCACAATTAAGTTTGGCCTCCAAATACGTCATATCCTCCATCGACATGGTTCTATCCTCCTTATCTTACCAGGCCCGCCACTATAAATCCACCCTACCTTCCTTGCTTTTGACTCACCCAAACTAGCAATTTTCCTTCCTTTGTAGATTTCCCCTTAGCTGACAATGGCTCGCAAGAAGGTGCCACAACTAAGGAAGACGATGGACCAGGAGACCATTCTTAGCCAGCGCCTCGCACAACTCCAACATCAGGTAGAGAAGATTATGCGTGAGCGCGAGGACCGTGAGGCCAAGATTCTCTTGCACATGGCCATGGTCAGTGGATACCTCCCAGGAAACATCGAGGAGCTCACAACCATGGCATGTAAGTTGGAGTTAATCCTCAACGGCCTGGGTGAGCGCATCACGAAAATAAGTGGGCAACTGCCAGTCTATCGAGCCCAGGAGCCATGTGTCACCGGCAACATGGACATGGTGTCTCCGATGTATTAGGCGTTGCAGCAGCAACAGGAAGGATGGCTTGACATGGTTGGTCTATGAATATGAAAACAGGGAGAGGAATTCCACAGGTAGCGCATGGCCAGCTACATGTGTCATCTCTTTTTATTTAGATTTGGAATGGCTTATAAGATGGATAGATACCTGCAGAAAAAAATAAGATAGATAGATGGCATCGTCAATAAGATGAGACATTTGGTCAGTGTTGCTCTTTGAGTAAAGGCAATTTTAGTTGTTGTTATTGTTATTATGGATCTCTACCATGCTCTGTTTGTTTCATCAGTTAGTTGCAACCTTGAGGTTGTACCTACTCTTTATGTTAACTTGTTTTGTCAAGTATAATTTTTTTGTTGACTCTTAGCACTGCATCAAGCGATCCAACTATGAAGAGTTACCTCTCGGCTTCTGCATAGCAAGATGCACACTGACGCAAATCCTTAATAGTTGTAGGAAAACGGGAGCACATGTATTGTTTGACGCAAACCTCTTGTGTACTAAAACATTTGCATTACTACATTTCATTTTTGAAAGAGAAAAGTTCAGATTACAATCGCGAACTAACCACACAGTTTGATATCCAGCTACAAAACCGATCATTCTACACCCCGAACTAACCACCTGGTTCAAAAATCAACCTTTCATCCGGTTTTGACTCATTTGAGTGGTTTTGACCGCATTGACCGGTTACTGGACAGTGCCAAATCAGCAGCCCATGTAAAAAAAGTTAATTGGCTCTTTCTATGTTGAGCAATTTTAACATGCTCCCTCTTACCCCCTCATTTCACATGTTGGGTATACACGTTGTATTTTCTTGATGTCCTATAAAAGGAGTTGGCCAAGTGTAATACTCGAGAAGTCGTTTGTGGGTTCTGATTGGTAAGCTTGATGCTCCCACTATCGTGATCTCCATCGCTCATTGCCCACGTATATAACAACCGTCAATGGCAGTGTAGGTCGAGGGTAGGTCATTTCTACTATGGACCCACCCAAGGGGGCGGGAAGGAGAAAATGCCACTCGTAACAGTGAAATTGATGGAGTGTGTTAAGAGATAAGTCTTGCAAGTTCTAGAATAGATAGTTTGTTGTAATCTCTTCGGTATGATATAAACCTAATCTTACTTGTACACCACAATTGTTTTGTCACTACTAGGAAAAGGGCTATAGATAGGATGGACACTAATGGCGCACCAGACATGCGGTGCGCCATTAGTATATACTAACGGCGCACCACGTGCTGGTGCGCCATTAGTGTGGAATACACTATTGGCGCACCGGGCTCATGGGATCCTGGGTTTACAAATAACAGATTTGATGATATTTTTTATATTCATAAATATTTTCAAATAATTTTTTTTTTAAAAAATTATTGCTGTTTTTATAAAAATTTATTACTGTTTCATATTCATATTCATTTTCTAAAAAACTATTAGATGCAACAAAAAATTATAATAAAAAATAATTACTTATGGCGCACCACTGGCTGGTGCGCCATTGCTATCTAAAAAAAGATTACTTATGGCGCACCGTCCCGCTGGTGCGCCATTGCTATCAGAAAAAAAAAACATTCTAATGGCGCACCGCAAGGGGGTGCGCCATTAGTATTCTCCCCCCTATAGCTAGTCCTCCCTCGTCCCTCCTTCGCCAGATTCCTTCGTCCCTCCCTCTCGCATACTTCTCCACCGCGCCGCCGCCGTCGCTGCCCAC
>LR738712.1:885363916-885411843 GCA_902687465.1 Secale cereale | reverse complement strand
CCGCCTCCCTCTCCCCAGCCAAAAACACCACGCCCGCCGGCCGCTCCAGTCTCCGGCGAGTTCGCTCCTCCACCATGGCCGAGCGCCATCGTCGCCGTCTCCGCGTCGATTCCCCGACCACCGGCCGCCCTGCGCCGCCCGGAGGCGTCCAGGAGGACCGCTGTTGTCGTCAGCGTCGGTTCCCCCCTTCTGTTCGAGCCCAGGAGCTCCCCTACGCCATATCGGGCGACTCCCTCCGCGTCGGCCTCCGCCATCCCGCCGCCTCAAACCTTCGCTCCGGCACCGCCCCGGCTTCCCCAAGTACGCCACCGAGCTCCACGGTGAGCCTCTCATCTGTCCCCTCCATCCCCCCCTTGTTTCTCGTATCAACCGACGCCAGGCGGAGGCCAGTCGCTTGATTTTGATTGGAATTGGTAAAAGTTCTGCTGGGTCATTCGTGAGGTTCAGGTTCAGGTTCAGTAGTAGTAGCAGCACTATTGAAGCACAAAAAGAAATCGATTTTTTAGTGTTATGCAATTTTGGTACAGTAAATTCAGTTTACAAGGGCCTGGGTCATGTGAAATAGTTGTAGATGATGCTCCTTCAGGTGCGCATCGCCTAGCTACGTTTGCTCTTCGCCTAGCTCCATTTTTCAGTAACTTTTTTGGTGATCATGCCGCCCGTCAGCTGGCACTCGAAACCTAGTTTTTTGCTCTGTTGCTTTAGTTGCATAGGATCCTAGTCCAGATTTCATATTTTGCAGTCTACACTAGAAACCCCCTAGTCCAGTTTATGCCATGTTTTTTAAGTAAGAAAGCTGACATCAGAAGCAGCAGTCATGCTTTTTAATCACTATATAATCCAGTGTTAACATCAGGAGTAGCACTAGAAACTACCTATACCATTTTAATTCCAGCAGGTAACATTTTTTTTTACAACATATAGTGGAGTGTTTTATCTTCCAACCTAAAGCATGTCCCATCCAGTAGCATAAGCAAGTTCTTTGTATAACACTCTTTTGTGCTAATAGCACTAGGCAAGTTTCTTTTGTTTTACATACGTGGAGAGGCAGATCTAGCAAGGCAATCGTTGCAACCACTTTTAACTTCTTGTGTCGCCTGCCACTGCTGCCCAACCTCCTCTCCTCTCCTCTCTCACGACAAGCTACAACGGCCTAATGTAGGATCTGTGAGGAGTTTAATACTAGTTGCTTCATTTAGAGCTGATGGAAAGTGCTTATGATTGATTACCATTGGCTCATTGTCAGCTTGTAGTAGTATAACTTTTAAGCAATGATGCAAATATCTACAAAAAAATGAACGCATGGAAAGAGGAGGAACAAAAATCATAGCAACCAATCATACACCAAATCTGAAATACAGGAGCCAAACTATATTAGGATTAGCCAAATAAACACTTGTCTTGAGGCAGCATTACAAAACAAAATTTGACACCACTAAGCTGAGACGGCCACATCATTAGACCAAAATCCCACTCCTGGCATTTTTAACGGCACCTCCATCTATTTCAATCATCAAATCATACTAGTCATACTGTTTTTTTAACAAGAACAGCCAGTTCCTAGTGCTCTAGCGTTGCTGGAATTGGTAATTTACGTTGTGAATCACATAAGTTTTCATGCATATTTCATTTTTAGTTTGAAATTGGCCCCCCCTTGGTTGCTTGTCACGCTCCGCCACTGGTTAGGTGGAGCAAGTGTCTGTCTCTCTTATATATTTTGTTGTCTCTCTTATATTTCATAAATAATAAGGCCACGCATACATTTATTTTTTGTTTGTTGAAGGGAATGCAAATCTGGCTCATTTTATTGAGATAATACAGCAGGTGTTTCTCTTATATATGTGTTAACTGCTGGGTAATACTATTCATTTTTCCTTAGGTTAATATAAAAATGTCCACAGGGCACATATAAATTCCTTTTACCTACTGTCTTGTATATATATATTTGAAAATGATTGCTGCTAGATGTTAATTTGCTGGTACTAGCTAGAATTTGGCACTGAAAAGCAAAAGCAAAAGCTAATTAACTGTTGGGTAATAGCACTGGTACTAGCTAGCTAAAATATGTGTTGTTATTAACAGTGGGTAATTGATACGTCCAAAACGTATCTATAATTTCTGCTTGCTCCATGCCACTTTTGGGTGATATTGCTATGATATTCATACACTTCCATACACTTTTGATCATATTTGGACTAACCTACTAATCCAGTGCACCCCAGTGCGAGTTTCTGTTTTCGGCTGTTTTTGTATCTCAGGTTTTCACGTTACGAGAACTGACAGGAAAAATTCAGAAAAATTATATAAAAAAATCAGCGTTTCGGAAACTACCGTGCGTCCGAAGGACAGCCCGGGGGGGCCACCAGGGTTCCAGGCGCCCTGGCGGCGCGCCCCCCCCCCCCTGGGCCGCGCCGGGGGGGCGCCTGGCCCCCCCGAAGCTTCCCCGATGCCCCCCTTTGGCATATATTTAAAGCGTCCTCCGAAACCCTCAGAACAGGAACTCTTTTCGCGATCCCATCTCTGTTCCGCCGCCGCCGCCACTTCCAAGATCGGGAGCACCAGGAGAACTCTTCCCGGCACCCTGCCGGAGGGGAGGATCACCACCGGGAGCTTCTCCACCACCATGGACGCCTCCCGGATGAGTCGTGAGTAGTCTCCCTTGGACCATGAGTCCATGACCAGTAGCTATGTGATGTTCTCCTCCCGTTCTTGTGCTTCACTAATTAGTCCTCGTGAGCTGCCCTACATGATCGAGGCACATACGTAATCCTTATGCTGTTGCTATGTTGAGTTTGCTGGGATCCGATGGATTATGAGATTATGTTCAGATTGATCTTGAGTAATATATTTGATTCACCTCTTTTATATTTATGTTCATAAATAATTTTTGCATGTTCTCCGTTGTTATTTATTGCTTTGGCCAAGTAGTAGGTAGTGACTCCAAGAGGGAACGTTATGCTTGATTGTGGGTTCATGCCCCTCGATGACTAGCTTGAGTGACAGAAACATGAGTCTAGGGGATGTGCTGTTGCCACAAGGGGGAAAACAACGGTGCTTGTGCCCGCGGGTGCAAGGATTGTTTACTTTACGCAAAGTTCTTTTAATGCAGTTGTCTGTTGCTTTGAGTTTACACTATGGGTGGGACTCGCAACTTAATACCAGCGAGATGTTCTGGATAGATATCTCAAGGTGGATGATTAGTAGTAGGCATTGATGGATTTCGGTCTACTTACTTTGGCGTACCGCCCATGCTTTGAATCTCAACCTTTCTTGCAAGGTAGTCAGCATTGGTTTGCGTTCGTGGTCCTGTCAATTGCCCAGTTGTAATTCGTTTACCTCACATAGCTGTTTTATCGTCTTTTGGTAGAGAGACATCACTAGTGAACATCATGAGACTCCAGTCCATATTACCATCATTGATCACATCCGCTATTTACTTTTCGCTTTTTACTTACTATTGCAAACACTATCTATCACTACTATCATCTGCTTTTAATCCTTTGTGAACTACAAGGCCGGAGGGATTGACAACCTCTCTGTACTCGTTGGGAGCAAAGTTTTTTGTATCTGTGTGCAGGTCCACGTTGATTGCTAATATCTGGCGCCGTTAGCAGTTGACACCTACTTGTTGAACCTAGGAGTCTCTGGGGATTCAATCCTTGGCATCTTTGCTAAGGGAAAAACTTCCACAACACTGCATCTTACACCATCCACTTGGGGTAACCAACGAGGGGTTAGAGGCCCATCACTAGTCACGAGAGATCAATTCTCTGGTGCTGGAGATGATGCTGCTTTACACTTGAACAACTTTGTTGAACTTTGTGATATGCAAAAGTAACACGAAATAGATGGTAATATTGTTAAGCTTAAGCTTTTTCCTTTCTCCTTGAGAGGAGGAGCTAAAATTTGGTTTCAGTCTTTGCCTAGAAATAGCATAGATTCTTGGGACAAGTGCAAAGATGCTTTTATCGGAAAATACTATCCACCTGCTAAAATTATCCAACTTAGAAGTAACATAATGAATTTTAAACAATTGGATAATGAACACGTTGCCCAAGCTTGGGAACGTATGAAATCTCTTATCAAGAACTGCCCTACTCACGGTTTGACTACTTGGATGGTTATCCAAACTTTTTATGCAGGCTTGAACTTTACCTCGCGGAACTTGTTAGATTCGGCCGCGGGAGGAACTTTTATGTCAACTACACTTGGTGCTGCCACAAAGCTTCTCGATGAGATGATGACCAACTATTCCCAATGGCACACCGAACGCGCTCCAACAGGTAGGAAGGTAAACTCTGTTGAGGAGATTTCCTCCCTTAATGAAAAAGTTGACTTGATCATGTCTCTACTTTCGAAGCAATCTACTGTAGATCCTCGTGATGTTCCTTTAAATTCTTTGATTTCTCAAGAACAAGTAGATGTGAATTTTATCTCTAGAAACAATTTTAACAACAATGCTTATAGGAGTAACTTTGGTAACAATCCTAGACCGTTCCCCTCTAACTCTTATGGGAACAATAATGCTTATCCTAGTACCAAGAACTCCACTACTGAACTAGAGATTATGCTTAAAGATTTCATCACTACCCAAAAAGCCTTTAATAAGAGTGTAGAAGAAAAACTACATAAACTAGATGATCTTTCTTTTAAGGTAGACCATTTAGCCAATGAGGTAAAACTGCTAAAAATTAAAACTTCTCCTCTTGAGGAGAGGGAAGTCACTCCTATAAATGCTATTCAAGTGCAAATTAATGAAAACATTAGGATGATGGCTAAACTTAAAGAAAGATGGGCTAGAGAAAGGGAGGAAGAAGATAGAATTAAGAGCCTTCCTACCCACCACACTGTTGCTACTATCCAAGTTGTTGAGGATGTTCAAACTCTTAGCACCCAATGTACTCCTGGTCCCATTGGACCTATTAATGGTGATGCTATGACTATAGAAACTACCAAACAAGTGAACCTAAAGGACACCACTACCACTTTACTTGATGCTCGTGACCTTGATTTTGATAATTGCACTCTTACCAAAGTTATTGATTTCCTTCACAAGATGTCTAGAGATCCCCGCACTAGCACGCTTAACCTTGCCTTCACAGAGCATATCACTAATGCTCTCATCAAAGCTAGGGAGGAGAAACATAGAGTAGAAGCCTCCATACCTAGAAAGCTAGAAGATGGTTGGGATCCTATGATAAAAATTAATTTGAATGACTTCTCTTGTTATGCATTATGTGATGTTGGTGCTAGTACCTCTGTTATGCCCAAAAGAATATATGATATGCTTAAATTGAAACCTTATGATTCTTGTTCTTTTGGTGTTCGTCTCGTTGATTCTTCCATAAAGAAACCTTTGGGGAGGATCGATGATGTTCTTATCATTGTTAATGATAATTATGTTCCCGTTGATTTTACTATTATGGATATTGAATGTGATCCTTCATGTCCAATTATTTTGGGACGTCCCTTTTTACGCACCGTTGGTGCTATCATTGACATGAAAGAGGGTAATATAAAATTTCAGTTTCCTCTCAAGAAAGGGATGGAACACTTCCCTCGAAAGAAGATCAAGTTACCTTTTGAGTCCGTTGTACGGGCTAGCTATTCTTTTACTCTTGATAAAACTTGATCTCTATGCATTATGCCTAGCTCAAAGGCATAAAAGAAAGAACTTTTGGGAGGCAGCCCACATGAATAAATTTTTTGCTTTTGTTGTGTCATGATGTTGTTTACTGCTGTAGCATCATCATTGTATCTTTGCTTTTCATATTTGTGCCAAGTATAGCCTCTGATTGCTAGAAAGTTCAAAAGTTGTGAGGTGCTGTCCAGGAAACAGATTCTGTCCTTGGATAGAAAAATTCGTATAAAATCACCAGATCATCTTTTTGGTCTGAATTTTTTCGACAGCGTTCTCTATATAATTGTCTTTCGTGCGTCTGTTCTGAGTTTTTTGATTTGAGTTGCAGAAGTACCACGAACAGATCAATTACTACCTGCTGTTCTGTTTTTCACAGATTCTGTCCTGCTTTGCGTTTCTTTCATTTTGCAAATCAAGAGCTTGCGTTTTCATTGCAAAAATCTTTTGGTAATCTTGAGAAACAGTAGAAACTTCAAGAATATCTTTATTTCCAGCAAGGTATAATTATTTTATTAAGGGTACTAACCTCGCTTAGCAGATTATGATGAGTTATGTATGAAGGGAGTTTTCAAGTGTGCGAGGGAAGATGATAAAAAAGATTCAGGAGTGTCAAGCGCTCAAGCTTGGGGATGCCCCCGTGCACCCCCAAGAAATATTCAAGGAGACTCAAGCGTCTAAGCTTGGGGATGCCCCCGTGCATCCCCTTCTCCATCAACATTATCAGTTCGTCTTTCGTTCCGCTATATTTTTATCACTTCATGTGTTATGTGCTATGCTTGGAGCGTCTTGCTTTTAGTTTTCTTTTTAGTTTTTCATAACGAGTCGGAACTCAGCATTCTTTATGTGGGAGAGAAACACGCTCCACTTCTACCTAGAACATAACATAGAATTTTCATGTCTATCTTCGCTGTGTGTGTTCTTTGTCTTTTAATAGCTACTATCATGCTTTGCTCTTAGTATTCATGCTTATCTTTTCAAAGAGCTTTTGTTTAGTTGGTTGCTTGAACTCTCTTTAATTATCATGCTCACCTTATTAAGAGAGTTTGCTTCCGTTGCATTGGTTAATGTGTCTATGATAAAGATGCTACGTGCATGATGGTGCTTAGTAGTTAAGGTTTTCTTATGGTTAATCTCAAATAGCTGGGGGTTCCCAATGTGTTATTGGAGTACCGACATGATTTGTTTGCCTATGATGTGGTATGGTTTAGTAATATCTTCCTTCGAGAATTTATTTTGATTGACTTGACGTATGCTCACGCATATTTAAGATTGTAAAGAAAGTCTGTCAAGCCTTGATGATCTTTTATTTCTGAGTAGCGATATAATTACCATGCCTGATTCAATGTTGCTTTGTCGCTCTGCATGATTATGACCGTCATTGCTCTCTTAGTTGGTCGCTCCCAGTCTTTTGCTAACCTCCACCTGTACTAAGCAAACTAACCTTGCAATACATAGCTCATGGGAAAGTAGCTTAAAAACTACTGTGGTAAAGAATATGTTGCTTATGTATCTTATTTCTTATAAGTTGCTTGCTGAGCGGTAACCATGTTTCTGGGGACGCCATCAACTGTCACACTTTTTTCGAATACCATGTGAGTTGCTATGCATGTTCGTCTTGTCTGAAGTAAGGGTGATTTGCCGTGGGTTGTATGAATATGCATATTGTTAGAGAAGAACATTGGGCCGCCAACCAAAGCCATGTATCATGGTGGAAGTTTTAGCTTGGACGTTAATCCTCAATCTCTTATGAGAATATGCTTATGCATTAAAGAGGAGTCCATCATCTATGTTCTATGTTGTCCCGGTATGGATGTCCTCAAGTGGAGATCTATCAAAAACGAGAAATCAAATGCGATTTATCTCCTTGGACCTTTGTACAGGTGGCATAGAGGTACCCCTTTGTGACACTTGGTTGAAACATATGTAATGCAATGATAACCCATGGAAATCCGAGCTAATTAGGACAAGGTGCGAGCACTATTGGTATTCGATGCATGAGGCTTGCAACTTATAGGATGTCTTATGCATGACACATATGAAGTACTACTACCGTTGACAAAATTGCTTCTATGTTTTCAAAATAAATAAAAAGCTCTAGCACTTAACCATTCTTTTACTTTTATGAGTTTCCACCTTCTTTCTTCAAGCACCAACTACTGAGAGCATGATTGTCATTCTGAGTGTAATGTGCATAGTCCCAAAGTAGCATTGTCTTTTGCATGATTGTGATATCGTTTATTTTGAAATCATTGTATCTAGTCATCACTTAAACCTTGAAGGTGCCCCTTGCATTTATGTTTTGCTTCACTAAAGGGGGCAAGCTAGATATCACTTTATCATATTTGCACATCATGTTCATTGCAAATCTTTTTGATGTTTCAGTTTCATGTTGTAAAAGTTTCAATCATTTGTGATTTTCTCATGAGGCAACTTAATTACTATAGAATCATTGTCTCAGTAAGCTTTTGTCATATGACTATAAAAAGTCCTATATGGTTAATAGCATGTCACCACAGAAATTATTCTTGTTATCATTTACCTACTCGAGGACGAGCAGGAATTAAGCTTGGGGATGTTGATACGTCCAAAACGTATCTATAATTTCTGCTTGCTCCATGCCACTTTTGGGTGATATTGCTATGATATTCATACACTTCCATACACTTTTGATCATATTTGGACTAACCTACTAATCCAGTGCACCCCAGTGCCAGTTTCTGTTTTCGGCTGTTTTTGTATTTCAGGTTTTCACGTTACGAGAACTGCCAGGAAAAATCCAGAAAAATTATATAAAAAATCAGCATTTCGGAAACTACCGTGCGTCCGAAGGACAGCCGGGGGGGGGGGCACCTGGGCTCCAGGCGCCCTGGCGGCGCGCCCCCCCCCCCCTGGGCCGCGCCGGGGGGGCGCCTGGTCCCCCCGAAGCTTCCCCGATGCCCCCCTTTGGCATATATTTAAAGCGTCCTTCGAAACCCTCAGAACAGGAACTCTTTTCGCGATCCCATCTCTGTTCCGCCACCGCCGCCGCTTCCAAGATCGGGAGCACCAGGAGAACTCTTCCCGGCACCCTGCCGGAGGGGAGGATCACCACCGGGAGCTTCTCCACCACCATGGACGCCTCCCGGATGAGTCGTGAGTAGTCTCCCTTGGACCATGAGTCCATGACCAGTAGCTATGTGATGTTCTCCTCCCGTTCTTGTGCTTCACTAATTAGTCCTCGCTAGCTGCCCTACATGATCGAGGCACATATGTAATCCTTATGTTGTTGCTATGTTGAGTTTGCTGGGATCCGATGGATTATGAGATTATGTTCAGATTGATCTTGAGTAATATATTTGATTCACCTCTTTTATATTTATGTTCATAAGTAATTCTTGCATGTTCTCCGTTGTTATTTATTGCTTTGGCCAAGTAGTAGGTAGTGACTCCAAGATGGAACGTTATGCTTGATTGTGGGTTCATGCCCCTCGATGACTAGTTTGAGTGACAGAAACATGAGTCTAGGGGATGTGCTGTTGCCACAAGGGGGAAAACAACGGTGCTTGTGCCCGCGGGTGCAAGGATTGTTTAATTTACGCAAAGTTCTTTTAATGCAGTTGTCTGTTGCTTTCAGTTTACACTATGGGTGGGACTCGCAACTTAATACCAGCGAGATGTTCTGGATAGATATCTCAAGGTGGATGATTAGTAGTAGGCATTGATGGATTTCGGTCTACTTACTTTGGCGTAACGCCCATGCTTTGAACCTCAACCTTTCTTGCAATGTAGTCAGCATTGGTTTGCGTTCGTGGTCATATCAATTGCCCAGCTGTAATTCGTTTACCTCACATAGCTGTTTTATCGTCTTTTGGGAGAGGGACATCACTAGTGAACATCATGAGACTCCGGTCCATATTACCATCATTGATCACATCCGCTATTTACCTTTCGCTATTATTCACTATTGCAAACACTATCTATCACTACTATCATCTGCTTTTAATCCTTTGTGAACTACAAGGCCGGAGGGATTGACAACCTCTCTGTACTCGTTGGGAGCAAAGTTATTTGTATCTGTGTGCAGGTCCACGTTGATTGCTAATATCTGGCGCCGTTAGCAGTTGACACCTACTTGTTGAACCTAGGAGTCTCTGGGGATTCGATCCTTGGCATCTTTGCTAAGGGAAAAACTTCCACAACACTGCATCTTACACCTTCCACTTGGGGTAACCAACGAGGGGTTAGAGGCCCATCAGTAATTAACCTAATTAACTGCTGGTACTAGCTAGAATTTGGCACTGAAAAGCAAAAGCTACAATTAACTGTTGGTATTAGACATGCTTGACATTATATATCAGTTTGTCTGGTTCTTGTTTTGGTAGTAGTAGTTTGCTTTGCTTATCCATGATTATCAGTCAATTGGTGAACCTGGAGCAGCTTTTTGCTGGGTTTTATCTCCAACCATCATGTCGTGATGATTTTGCAGGTACCCCGAGAGGCCCTTGAGTTTGCTGGAATGTCGATTAACTTCCGTTCCGGCAAATTCAGGTACTCCATATGTCCTATTTTTAGCAAAGGTCATGCTGAAATTTTCCGTAAATTTTAGCATGACTTTGCTAAAAATAGGACATATGGGGTACTTGTGACTAATGCATGGGCCGGGGTATCTTAGTACTTAATTAAGTAGGATCAACTGCCCCTTTATTCTTGCTGCATTAAACCATAGGCGGCAATAGAGCCAAGTGATTAGGCCCAACTTAGAATTCTCCTTCCCAGCTTAGCTTTTAGGATGCCTCGGTGTCGACAAACCATAAATTATAAAACCTTGGCTTTTAGGGTGCCTCGGTGTCGATAAAAACCTAAATGATGAAAGCTTAGGCTTTTAGGGTGCCTCGGCGTCGAAAAACCCTCAATGATAAAAGCTTAGCTTTTAGGATGCCTCGGTGTTGACAAACCCTAAATGATGAGACCATGATCTTGTTCCTTGACAATAACCAACTTTTTGACCAAACGTTTTTCCTATTTAGAGAGAAACATGGCCCACAATGATGAGGCCGGGGGTTCGGGCGGCAAGGCATTCTGGGAGCTGTCCCAGGAGATGGAGGAACAACCTCACTTGTATGAGGACGCCGCGAAAGACACCGATCCTGACACCACTGATGGTACCGCCGAGGATGACACCACTGATGGTGCCGTCGGGGATGACACCACTGATAGTGCCGCCGAGGATGACACCACTGATGATGGCGGCGCACGCACAGATGGCAGCCAACCGAAGAGGCAACGGAAGGACCGGCGCCCGACCGTGCTCCGCACCGTCAAGGAGGAATTTACTAAAGTGGACTCCGACGGGAATCCAACGGCGCCCGAACGAATAGTCAAGGGGTACTCGCTTCAGCTCGGGTGCATTCACCGGAGCACCGTCTCGATCAACACCGAGAACCTGAGGCATCCTGACCGAGGGAATTTGCGCAACCTCCTCTTCACGAAGCTGCACGAACGATACAAGTTCCCCACTGAATTTGAAAACACAAGCCTCAAAGGGAATAAAGTGAACAATGCCGCCCTCACAAAGATGAGCATGGTCGTGTCTACTTGGAAAAGCACGGTGAAGAGAATGATTGACAAAGGTTTTAGTTATGAGAAGATCAAGGAGAAAAATCCTTCGATCACCGAAGATGACTACAACGACTGCAAGATCAAGTGCGAGAGCACCGCAACCTCCGAATCAAGTCAGTGGGGGAAAGAAATGCGGGAGCTGAACTTAGGGTAACACACACTCGGTCCCGGCGGTTACAGAGTGGCGGAGCCTATATGGGACAAGGAGGAGGCGGAGCGTGCCGAGCAAGGCCTACCGCCCCTCTTCGATAAATACGGTGACAAGCAGACCAGGAACTTTGTCAGGGCCCGGTACAAGAAGGACCCGAAAACAAAGGAGCTTACCACGGATCCGAAGACCAGGGCGCTTGAGCTTGTTCTCGTAAGGAATACACCCTCGCGTAATTAGCTCCATATGGTTGCATTCTAATTAATGAAGCCAAATTTCTAAATGGTTCACATTCCTTCCGCAGGCGACTGAAAGCAGTAGCGCGGGGTCGACTAAGAGCAACCCTTGGGACACCACTCTAAATAGGGCGTTGAATGTAATGAAAAAAAGGATAAGCTCAGTAAGCCGTCATCAGCTGGTCGTGTGGCCGGCAAAGGCTTGTCCACAAAATGGTCGTCATACTATAACGCTAGTGGGCGAAAAGAGAAAAAGACCAGCTCGGAAAGCCAGTCGCGTGAGGTTCAAGAACTCGATTCCGGGCGGCCAACAGGGGCCGCCCCCGATTCCCAGCTTCACGGCCAGCAACTCGCAGAACGCGATGGCGGGGCCATTGGTGTCTCAGGCGGAGGCGGCATTGGTGTCTCCGACGCCGGCACGGGAGCTTAATGCACCCGGGTGTACGCCGGCCGGCACCTCTGCAGCAAGCGGCCCCTCCGTCAATTGCACGCCCGCCGTTGGCGGTGCCTCGACATTAGCCGAGCTCGACGCCATCATCACGGTAACTAATTAAGCCTCTCTCGGCCGAGGACTTCATCTCCTTGCCTTTGACTAGGCATCCCTGACGCCCTACATGTTTTCGCAGGGCGCCGCCGATGTTCCGTGCACTCTCCTACACTTCATGAACAACGAGTTGGTCGATGTCGCCAAGGGAAAAATCGTTCAACCAGGCAACCCCGTGTTCCATGGTACTCCGATGCCACCCACCTTGTATAGGGTTCAACTGGTTCGGGTGCTGCCAGGCTGCGACGAGTTGTTACCTCCGATTTGACCCATCGGGGCCGACGAAGATGATGTGATGACCCTCAGCGCCTGCCTAAGCTGGCCCCTGCTTTGGCCAAAGAGCCAGATTCATTTGTTGGCGGGGGACACCACCCCAAAGACAACACCGCCAGTCGTGCCGGCGCCAAGCCATGGCAAGACCGCCGCAACTGTGCCGGACATCCCTATGCCACTGGATCCAAACATGCATATGGCACAGGATCCGAACGACGACGACGGCAACGACGACGATACATTTGCCAATGTCGATGAGTACTTTGCCGATCATGGGTACGATGGCGACTTCATGGGGCCTCCTTCTCAAGAACCCAACCCTACAAAAGACGTGCGCGATCTAGCTGGTACCGCGGAGAAACCAAGTTGCAACAGGCGTCGTCTGCCGTTTAGTTCTCAGGAGACGCCTCTAGCTGTCGACTTTACCGAGCCTCAGATAGGCGATGTGCGAAATATTATCAGCCCCAACATACTCAAGAAGGCGGTCTGTGAGCAGAACTCGGTCCCATTACAGGAGAAGAAGAAGGCACGGAAAAGAAAGACTAACAAGGGTGCGAGCCAGCCGGCACCGAGTACGAGTAAATAAGGTGCAGCAAGATGGACCAATCCTTTTTGTAGCAAAGGACAAGCCTGGACAAATTCTTATATGAAGGAAAGCGCTCCCGAGGACACATGGGAATTATCGTCAAGCTAGTTTTCATCACGTTCATATGATTCACGTTCGTTACTTTGATAATTTGGTACGTGGGTGGACCGGTGCTTGGGTGCTGCCCTTACTTGGACAAGCATCCCACTTCTGATTAACCTCTGTTGCAAGCATCCGCAACTACAAAAGAAGTATTAAGGAAAACCTAACCATAGCATGAAACATATGGATCCAAATCAGCCCCTTACGAAGCAATGCATAAACTAGGGTATAAGCTTCTGTCACTCTAGCTACCCATCATCTACTTATTACTTCCCAATGCCTTCCTCTAGGCCCAAATAATGGTGAAGTGTCATGTAGTCGATGTTCACATGACACCACTAGAGGAAAGACAACATACATCTCATCAAAATATCGAACGAATACCAAATTCACATGACTGCTTATAGCAAGACTTCTCCCACGTCCTCAGGAACAAACACAACTACTCACAAAGCATATTCATGTTCATAATCAGAGGGGTATTAAAATGCATAATGGATCTGAACATATGATCTTCCACCAAGTAAACCAACTAGCATCAACTACAAGGAGTAATCACCACTACTAGCAACCTACACGTACCAATCTGAGGTTTTGGTACAAAGATTGGATACAAGAGATGAACTAGGGTTTGAGAGGAGATGGTGCTGGTGAAGATGTTCATGAAGATAACCCTCCCCAAGATGGGATAGTTGTTGGTGATGACGATGGCGATGATTTCCCCCTCCCGAAGGGAAGTGTCCCCCGCAGAACAGCTCTGCCGGAGCCCTAGATTGGTTCCGCCAAGGTTCCGCCTCAAGACGGTGGCGCTTTGTCCCGAAAACCTCCTTATGATTTTTTCCAGGTCAAAACACCTCATATAGGAGAAGATGGGCATCGGGGAGTCACCAGGTGGCTCACGAGGCAGGGGGCGCGCCCAGGGGGTGCTCCCACCCTCGTGGACAGGTGGTGGACCCCCTCTCGTATCTCTTTCGCCAGATATTTTTTATATTTTCTGAAACGGTGTTTCGTGGAGTTTCGGGGCTTTTTGAGTTGTGCAGAATAGGTCTCCAAAGTTTGCTCCTTTTCCAGCCCAAAATTCCAGCAGCCGGCATTCTCCCTCTTCATGTAAACCTTGTAAAATAAGAGAGAAAAGGCATAAGTATTGTGACATAATGTGTAATAACAGCCCATAGTGCAATAAATATCAACATAAAAGCATGATGCAAAATGGACGTATCAGAGACGTATCAGGAGCCATCAACTAAGTTGTGGAGAGAGCCCCAACCTTGTTTCTAAAGGTTCGGTCGTTGCCTTTAAAGGTCACCACTTGTGGAATCATGGCATCTTGCATTGTGCGAGGGCGTGAGAAGAATATGGTGGCCCTTGTGGCTTCTTGGGGAGCATTGTGCCTCCACACCGCTCCAACGGAGACGTACTTCCCCCTAAAGGGAGGGCTGCTTCTGTAAGACATCCTCGACTTCACCGACTCTACTTATGGTTATTTCTAATCTTTACTTTGTGCAAGCTATATTGTGTTTGTATCTTGTGCTTGTTGTCGTGCTTATCATATAGGTTGTCCACGTAGTTGCACATCTAGATAACCTATTTTACTGTCAAGCCTAATTTGATTAAAAGAGCTAAAAAATGGTAGTCACCTATTCACCCCCGCTAGTCGACGATATCGATCCTTTTACCATGTAATCTACCCGTCCTCCACGGCTCAACCCATATAAGGGGAGGTAGGGGCCTAGGCATCCAATCTTCCTATCAACATCTCTAATATGACACAATGGTATAATACATAGCAGGCATGCAGGATGAAGGGTATTACTGGTATGCAAGTCAAGGCTACCAGAATCTATATCGAAAGTATTTTCTTAATTTGGATACAAATGAATCAATGGTCATTGGGATGATCTATATTTTGAATAAACATCCAACTTTGGATAAAATTGAACTAAAAAAATACTTTGGCAATACATTTTGCTAAAATAGGCATATCATAGTAATAAGATGCATGCGCATCTTCAGAGAAACCTTCCATATATATTCCCCCACTATTAACAAGAAATTTCGTATTTATTGACAAAATCTGCGGTCTTAGGAAGTAAATCTAAAAGTTTATGATATATACCAAAGTTACAGCGGGGCACAATTAAGTTTGGCCTCCAAATACGTCATATCCTCCATCGACATGGTTCTATCCTCCTTATCTTACCAGGCCCGCCACTATAAATCCACCCCACCTTCCTTGCTTTTGACTCACCCAAACTAGCAATTTTCCTTCCTTTGTAGATTTCCCCTTAGCTGACAATGGCTCGCAAGAAGGTGCCACAACTAAGGAAGACGATGGACCAGGAGACCATTCTTAGCCAGCGCCTCGCACAACTCCAACATCAGGTAGAGAAGATTATGCGTGAGCGCGAGGACCGTGAGGCCAGGATTCTCTTGCACATGGCCATGGTCAGTGGATACCTCCCAGGAAACATCGAGGAGCTCACAACCATGGCGTGTAAGTTGGAGTTAATCCTCAACAGCCTGGGTAAGCGCATCACGAAAATAAGTGGGCAACCGCCAGTCTATCGAGCCCAGGAGCCATGTTTCACCGGCAACATGGACATGGTGTCTCCGATGTATTAGGCGTTGCAGCAGCAACAGGAAGGATGGCTTGACATGGTTGGTCTATGAATATGAAAACAGGGAGAGGAATTCCACAGGTAGCGCATGGCCAGCTACATGTGTCATCTCTTTTTATTTAGATTTGGAATGGCTTATAAGATGGATAGATACCTGCAGAAAAAAATAAGATAGATAGATGGCATCGTCAATAAGATGAGACATTTGGTCAGCGTTGCTCTTTGAGTAAAGGCAATTTTAGTTGTTGTTATTGTTATTATGGATCTCTACCATGCTCTGTTTGTTTCATCAGTTAGTTGCAACCTTGAGGTTGTACCTACTCTTTATGTTAACTTGTTTTGTCAAGTATAATTTTTTTGTTGACTCTTAGCACTGCATCAAGCGATCCAACTATGAAGAGTTACCTCTCGGCTTCTGCATAGCAAGATGCACACTGACGCAAATCCTTAATAGTTGTAGGAAAACGGGAGCACATGTATTGTTTGACGCAAACCTCTTGTGTACTAAAACATTTGCATTACTACATTTCATTTTTGAAAGAGAAAAGTTCAGATTACAATCGCGAACTAACCACACAGTTTGATATCCAGCTACAAAACCGATCATTCTACACCCCGAACTAACCACCTGGTTCAAAAATCAACCTTTCATCCGGTTTTGACTCATTTGAGTGGTTTTGACCGCGTTGACCGGTTACTGGACAGTGCCAAATCAGCAGCCCATGGAAAAAAAAAGTTAATTGGCTCTTTCTATGTTGAGCAATTTTAACATGCTCCCACTTACCCCCTCATTTCACATGTTGGGTATACACGTTGTATTTTCTTGATGTCCTATAAAAGGAGTTGGCCAAGTGTAATACTCGAGAAGTCGTTTGTGGGTTCTGATTGGTAAGCTTGATGCTCCCACTATCGTGATCTCCATCGCTCATTGCCCACGTATATAACAACCGTCAATGGCAGTGTAGGTCGAGGGTAGGTCATTTCTACTATGGACCCACCCAAGGGGGCGGGAAGGAGAAAATGCCACTCGTAACAGTGAAATTGATGGAGTGTGTTAAGAGATAAGTCTTGCAAGTTCTAGAATAGATAGTTTGTTGTAATCTCTTCGGTATGATATAAACCTAATCTTACTTGTACACCACAATTGTTCTGTCACTACTAGGAAAAGGGCTATAGATAGGATGGACACTAATGGCGCACCAGACATGCGGTGCGCCATTAGTGTGCAATACACTATTGGCGCACCGGGCTCATGGGATCCTGGGTTTACAAATAACAAATTTGATGATATTTTTTATATTCACAAATATTTTCAAATAATTTTTTTTTAAAAAAAATTATTGCTGTTTTTATAAAAATTTATTACTGTTTCATATTCATATTCATTTTCTAAAAAACTATTAGATGCAACAAAAAATTATAATAAAAAATAATTACTTATGGTACACCGCTGGCTGGTGCGCCATTGCTATCTAAAAAAAGATTACTTATGGCGCACCGTCCTGCTGGTGCGCCATTGCTATCAGAAAAAAAAACATTCTAATGGCGCACCGCAAGGGGGTGCGCCATTAGTATTCTCCCCCCCTATAGCTAGTCCTCCCTCGTCCCTCCCTCCCTAGATTCCTTCGTCCCTCCCTCTCGCATACTTCTCCACCGCGCCGCCGCCGCCGCTGTGTAATGCCCAGGATGGGACTATACCTCCTACGTGTCGAGGCACGACTTAAAGGTATAAGCCCATCCTAGAATGATCTCAAGTTTGGTATCTTTGCACGACTCATGTAAAAGAGGGATTAAATTGCAAAAGAAGATAGTTGGCTTACACTCGCCACTTCACACAATACATTACATAAGCAATCATCAATCAAAACATCACAACCCGACTACGGGTGAAGATCCAAAAGAAAGATACCAAAACAACATAAAGCCACAGGTCAGGATCGAATCCTAGTAGAAACCACTACTGATCGTCGAAACGACACAAACAAACGGCCAAGCTCTTCATCGAGCTCCCGATGAAGTACTGATCCAACCCCAGCTTCAATCTCGGCTGAACCTGCATCTGGTGTGGTGAAGTAACTGTGAGCCACAGAGGACTCAGCAATCCCGTTCCCGGGTAACATGACTATTTATGCCTTGGGTGAGGACAAGGCTGAAGAAAGAGCAAGAGGTGAAGGAACAACAAGAGTCTGCAGCAGCAACTAGCACTATCTTATGTAATAGAGAGCGAGAAGAGAAGAGCATCGGTCGAAAGATGATCACGAAGTGATCCTAGCTAAAGCCGGTCAAACATAACCCCACCGTTTTCAACTCCCGAATCCCTATTCGGAAATTGACAGTCACGGTACACACGCTGGTAGTGTATTGGAACATTGTGTCAAGTTATCTACAACCGGATATTAACAAGCTCCCATCTGCCACATAACCGCGAGCATGGCTTTTGAAAGTTCAAACCCTGCAGGGGTGTTCCAACTTGACCCATTACAAGCCCACGATCCGCGGAGTCGCAACTCCATAGGTGGGAAGACCCGAGTATTCTCGGAATCCCGTGCTCAAGTTAAACCGAACTAAGGTAAGGCTAATCCAGCAAATCCTCCCGGCGTGTCGACACCCTGATAGTAGCCGCGCGTATCTAGGTCTCAGGACACAACCGGATGAGTCATCCTACAGGTTTTTACCAAACCTCAAGTTTCCTTGAGGTGGCCCCGCAGCCTGCTCGTTTCGGACCAACACTCATGTGGAGCACTGGCCCGGGGGGTTGAATTAAAATAAAAGGGATAGCTAGTCCACATGCAAGTTTTATTAGTTATTAGGCAAATAGTACCAATGTTGGGACTTGCTGGAAAAGACTTAGCACTTAGCGGTTTATCAAGGGGGTCCCATACACCTCAACCGTGTTAGGAACGCATAATCAAGGAACATAACACCGGTTTATACGGTTCCTAACGCCATGAGTGGAACAAATCACCAAGCAAAAGGCTTAGCCTTCCACCCTTGCCAATATATAGATGATTTCATTTTTAAGCATATATATAGTGTGATATAACCCAACCAAACTTCAACATGAAGCAAACATCTTCAATCTTCACCTGCAACTAGCAACGCTATAAGAGGGGCTGAGCGAAGCGTACTTAGCCAAGCAACGGTTTGCATAGGTAGGGTGGTTAAACATGTTCATGGTTACAAGTAGGAGGCTGACAGGAAAACATGGGCATCGAGGCAAAACTATAGATCGAGACTTCTAGCAATAGGCAAAAATAGTAATGGTATCCGGGTTCGGTCATCTTGCCTGGGATTCCACAAGGGAGAAGAACGGATCCAAGAAGTAGACGAAGCAACACAGTCGAGAGAATCCTCACAACTCCGGAACGAAATCGAAGCTATCAAGAGAAGCAAACCGGAAAGAAACAAACAACACGGTAAACACACAAGCATAAACATGGCATACGATGCACATCCAAATATGATGCATGTCCGGTTTAATTATGCAAGGCATGGCAAAGTGCACAAACAATACTACAAGTTAAGTGGAGCTCAATATGCAACGAGTTGCATATTGACGAAACACCACATTTAATTATTTAATTGACTCTCGTTTATTTACAAGACAAGGTTAACTGTTTTAACATGGCAAGAGGTGAAGCATAAAGAAACTACACTATTTAGACATTTTACATGAGGCCGGAGAATAACAACAACATATCCGGAAAATCCCCATGAGCATGTTTAATAATTATAAGCAACAACAATTTAACATATATAATGTTGTTAAATGATGCGGATGACATGATCAAGTTTATGCAATTATTAAAAGGTTGACTTAAAAGAGATATAGAAGCATTTGTCACCGTGGTGGAAAGAAAAGAGTGCCACGGCAACGATTCCGAAAAATGATGCCACGGCAATATATCGGTGCCGGTAACTCGTTGAGAGTCCGGTGCAAAAGATAGATGGTGTGAGCGAGTCAAACGAGATGAAAGTGGGGAGATCCCGTTGCCGGGTTCCCACGAGTCGGCGACGAGGCAACCGAGGAACATGACAAAGGTCGAAACGGACACGGAGCACACAAGGGAAGCATTTCATACAACACAACAAGCATTCCACGGGTCACGTCTCGGGGTTATACCTTCGAAACACTCGTTTCGGGACGGTTCGAGATCGTAGAGGAAGGAGTCGTTCACGTGGGTCGTAGAGGAAGTAGTTGTTCCGTTCAGAGAGGAAGTAGACGTTCTCATTTCTTCACCGAAGGTAGTCGTTCTCGTAGCGGTAGTTGTACTCGGGCGACGGTAGTGGTACTCGCGGTCATCGAGCGACGGTAGGGGTACTTGGGGTCTCCGAGTAGTCGTTCATGTAGTCGTTCTCGAGCTCGTAGTTGTACATGTAGTAGTCGGACTTGAGCATCGGAGAGGTACTTGGTCGTATCGTCGTTTAGCCGTACTCGTCAGGTCATCTGTCAAAAATTACAGCACAGGCAACACAACAAAACAAACAACAACAACACGACGGGGCGACGAGGCCATGGCAGCAAGGTCTTGCGGGAAGGAACCATGAGGCCATGGCAGCAACAAGAAGACGACACGACAGAGGCAGGGCCGCGGGATCCGGTGCTTGGGGCGGCTGGCGAAGAGGAGGCAGCAGGCCTCGACCTCGGCGCTGCGGGGCTCTGGCCTTGGGCCAAGCGGAGAGGAAGGGCAGCGGCTCCGGCCGGCTTGGCAGGGCGGCTGCACCTGGCGCGCGACGGAGGGGGAACGAGGCAGGGGTGGCGTCCTGCCTCGTCGACGGAGGGTGCTCGGGAGGAGGCGCGCTACGGGGCCAGAGGACCTGGCCTTGGCAGAGGACGGGCGGCGTCGAAGGCAGGAGGCAGGGCGACTCCTGGCCGGCCGAGGCAGGGCGTCGGTACCTGGGGCCCCTGGCCGGCGCTAGAGGCGCGGAGGAGGGAGGCCTCAGGAGCGGAGGGGCGAAGACGATCGAGGGCGCCAGACGCTGGGGAGTTGGGGTCGCGAGGGAGAGTGCGAGGCGCGGCGGAGATCGCGACGACGGCAGGGCCGCTCGACCTGGATGACGGGGCGCGGGGGAGGGAAGACCCTTGGCGTGCGGCAGAGGAGCCGATGGCAGAGAGGCCGGGGGGTCGGGCGCTGTCTGTCCGAGGGAATCGGGTCGCGAGCGAGGGGAGGCATCGAGCGAGAGGGGGAATCGGGCAGAGAGAGAGTCAAGGGAGAGGGAGTTGGGGTTCGTCCTGGCGGTGCACGAGAGGACTGGGAGGAGCGAAGGGGTTCGGTGGGAGGGGTCGGTAGGGTTAGTGAAAGACTGTGCCAAGAGGGAAGATGGGCCGCGGAGGTTGAGGAGGGGGCCCAAGAGGCTGGCGGCTGGGCCTGAAGGGATGGAGGCTGACTGCTCCTCCTTTTTATTTCTTAGCAGAAAAAAATAAAAAAAAAGGAGAGAGCCAAAAATAATAAGAAAAGAGGCAAAGAATAAGAATAAAAATGATGGAACGTTTTGTAAGGCTTTAGGGAATAAAACCAACCACACAGAAATAGTTCCAACAAAATAGGGAAAAACAAACTAAAACATTTAGCTTGCAATAAAAGGAGTTTAGATTTTTGGAGGAGCTTCGATAATTGAGAAAAGAATATGGGGAAGGTTTTTGAAGGAGAACTCGAAGTAGGAAAGCATGGGGAAATTATGCACGTGTGTTGCGGGTAATTCCAAACAATGGAATATTTATTATATAGCTCCCTAAATATTGAGAGGCTTTTCTATGTTTTAAAGAGAAGACATCTTCCCTCGATTTAAATGGACCGAAGGCCCACACGATTTATTTAGGTTGAGATGCAAAGATAAAATATGACATGATGGCATGATGCAATGCAAAAAAAATAAATAACACAAGCACCACTGAAACACACGGGAGACCCGGAACATCTGGAATCTTCTGGAATCTTCTGGGACGTCGGTCTTCGGGCGTCACAACTCTCCCACACTAACAGAGGATCTCGACCCGAGATCCTAGAGATATCACCGGATAAAAACGGAAAAGGAAGAGGTAAAACAAAGTTGCTTCTTTGACAAACGAGTGAAAACCAAAGAACCTTAAGAGGTTGAACAATCTTGAAGGAAAGAATACAACGGAGATGAACGAATATGAAAATACTCCGTTAGAAAAGAGGAACAAGGAACATAACAAGAACCTTGTAGGTTGAAAGACATGAAACAAGAGCTTACGAACCAAAAGAATATGAAACTGCAAAGGTATAGCCAAGGAATAAGAATGACAGAATTTGGACAGCACTCCGTCTGAAAATGGAAGGAAATAACAAGAACTTCAGGAGATGGAATGATACTTGATGAAAACAACAACATATTGTCTCCGAAACAATTAAAAGAATGGCACAAGGTTAAGAAAGATTTCAGACAGCACTCCGGTTAAAAAAGATAGGCAAAAACTAGATAAGATGAGGGAACTAGAATGTAGGTGACAACATTCCAGTTAAATGATAAGCAAGGAAAAGAACAAGATCTTGATAAAACGAGATGATGGTTTGGAGAGAGCAACATCACAATACCTCCGGCATGAAAGAATAGAGAATATAGATCAAAGAAAGAAATGAACGGTGAAAATGTGACAACTTCTCTCAAAGTTGAGTTTGAAAAGCATCCTTACGAAGAAGGGTTGAACGGAGTTGTTGGAAAAATCAGCAACGAGAAGAATAAGCTTGATGTGGGCTTATGGAAAACATCTCAAAATTAAGAGGTGACAACCAGCCACTAACGAAAACATTTGATTTGATTTAGATCAACAAGGAGGCGATAAACTTATTTCGCCGGAATGATAAATGAAGAACTTGGTTCATTATAAGCACCATAATTAGCAACAATTCTCAAGGAAAGCTTTTAGGTGAATTATAACCCAAGATTACTCCAACGAATAATTAAAGGGTTGAAAAAAATCTCCTGAACAAAGAAAATGATGGGTTTAAATATCTCATTCTTGATAACTCGTGAATCATGAAACATGAAGGAATTGCCAAAAATGACATAACACCATCTCAAACAATAAGGTAGAAAGAATTGCAATTGGAAAGCATGATGAAGAAAGCTTGAGCTCCAACAAGAATCTTGATGAAAACTTCGAGGATGAATTAAAACATGATGAACCACCATGAAAACTCCAGTAATGAAAGCATGAGAAGTGAAAGATGAAAAGAATAAGATTGAAGGCCTGTGATGAATTAGATGGAGCTTGAAAAGATATAATTGAAATAACTTGGAACACCGGAAAACAAGATGAAGAAATTAGAACCAAGGATATGATATGATGAACAAGCTCCGGAAAAAGAGATTAAATCACCTTGAAGGAATAAGAATAAGAATTATGTTATGCATCTCCTTCACCAATTTAATTGATGACAACCAAGGATTTGGCAAACTACTTATTCTCGTTGGAAAGGATTAAGAGAGAACTTGCACAAGCTTGGGTAAATCTTCAACGAACCACCGGTAGGATTGTGAAAAGAACGAGTGAATTAAAACGATAACAACGGAAGGTTAAACTTGAAAGAACCACCGTAAAAATATGGAGACGAACGAAGAGGCATCAATGAAGAATAGTTGTAGGACGAAGTTGAAAACTGAGAACGAAGAAATCTTCTGAAATGATGGCCTTCGGAGGAACACAAAAGGAAGAATTCATGAAATGCTTCGGAAGGGTATAAAAAGAATTCCTCACAAACGAAAAAATAATGAGGATGGCATGAAGCTAGAACCACGAATCTTCAAGAGAACGGGCCAAGATTTAAGAGAAACTCTTCTCCGGTCTTCAGATGTTGAGAATGAAGACGAGAAATGCCATGAAGAATTGTTGAGCACTCCGGAGTGAAGAATTAAAAAGGTTGAAACAATGGTGAAAGAATTTGAAAGTGATATTGGAGAAGGCATGTGACTGATGGGAATCATTCTTACGTCGCACTCGAAAAGAATTTAAGAATAACTCCAGAAAAATAGAAGAGTCAGGTAAGATCCTGGAAAAGACCTGTGGGTTAGGGCCCACTAAAGAAATCACCGTTGGAAAAGATTGCTTGAGAGATATTGCACCGGTTGAATTAAATGGCTTGGATGAGATAACAATCCTCAAAATAATTTGAACGGATTAAGAATGGAATTATGAATCTTGAGCACTCCGGATACGGATAGGAAGTTGAATGAATAAGATAGCCTTCGGATAATAAATTTCAACATGGAAAACATGTTAAACAAGAGGCACAGATATGATCAATACAGAAGCTTGGATTTAGTCCACCGGAGAAGAATATTGGAACTAAGAATGATGAACTTGAAGCTCATGAGCATCTTCACGATAATGCACCGGATAAGAACATTGAAGGAAAGAATGAAGAAATATCACATGAATAAAATGGATACTTCATCTGAGAATTCTGGCTCCAAGAAGAAGAAGGGTGGGAGGGTGGGGAAAACAAAAACAACTTGAGATGAACAAAATGGACACTGGTTGAAAAGAATTTAACATGACCATCTTGATGATCAAGAAGGACCTGCATTCCCATAGAAATATGAGAATACCGATTAGTAAAGGTATGGTATCAACATTTGACATCGAAGCAACTCGAATACCAGAATCAAAACAAAACAAAGGATAGATATCTCGCAGCATCATCTTCACAATATCATCCGAACAAAGAATTGAACGAATGAATTCCGCAGGTACATCAACTTGTCGAGAAGCCACTTGGAGAACAAAAGATAAAATAAAAAGGAACAAGGATCAGATAGAACAAATACAAGATAGAAGTTTCGTTCGACATCTTCGTGCTGAAAGCTCATGGAACGTGTTACAAAAGGGTTTTGTCATCCCCGGATCAGCATAGCCAAGGACCCTTTAAGATGCAACTCCCGATCAGAACAAGTCCATAAAACCACTTCACTCAATGTAGAACCCCGAACTTCATATCGTGCATCCGTTGGAAGAATGCCTAGAACTACTAGATGAACCCACCTATAGATTTCCGAAAGTTTCCAGTTATGCAATCAGGTGTTGGGGATACACGGGAAGCACCGCGCAATCAACTCTAAACCTACATCCAGGTGTATCCATCCTTCAACACATAACCAGTTGTTCTCGGAAACTGTTTACCTCGGACCTTCGAAAAGCATCCACTATAACAAGCTATGGCAATACTCTCGAACTACCTCCCCAGTACTAGGTGATGTCGGGGTTATCTTGCCACTGGCCGTATAGGAGAGATTTTCGATGTCGGCCGTCTTAAGTATTTAGTACTGCCGCGATATGCTTGTGACAACAATACCCCGAAGCTCAACTCCTCGGGAACAGGAGGCATCGAGAACAATATCCTTGTCACAAGAACATCGAAACAATCCCAGAATACTCGCGGGATCCTAAAAAAAAATTTGGTGCAATTTTTGAAAATAGGAGAGACAAGAGTAGTCGTTAGGAGTCCTCACCAGAGAGAAAGGGGATGAGAAGCAAAGAAATCCTACTCTCCGATATAATATAGGACTCAAAAAGTTTTCAGTGTGTGCCTAGACTCAACCGTCAACGATTCGATCAATCAGTGGGGGCTCCTAGGTCGGAGAAGGCTCTGAATACCAACTTGTAATGCCCAGGATGGGACTATACCTCCTACGTGTCGAGGCACGACTTAAAGGTATAAGCCCATCCTAGAATAATCTCAAGTTTGGTATCTTTGCACGACTCATGTAAAAGAGGGATTAAATTGCAAAAGAAGATAGTTGGCTTACACTCGCCACTTCACACAATACATTACATAAGCAATCATCATTCAAAACATCACAACCCGACTACGGGTGAAGATCCAAAAGAAAGATACCAAAACAACATAAAGCCACAGGTCAGGATCGAATCCTAGTAGAAACCACTACTGATCGTCGAAACAACACAAACAAACGGCCAAGCTCTTCATCGAGCTCCCGATGAAGTACTGATCCAACCCCTGCTTCAAACTCGGCTGAACCTGCAACTGGTGTGGTGAAGTAACTGTGAGCCACAGAGGACTCAGCAATCCCGTTCCCGGGTAACATGACTATTTAAGCCTTGGGTGAGGACAAGGCTGAAGAAAGAGCAAGAGGTGAAGGAACAACAAGAGTCTGCAGCAGCAACTAGCACTATCTTACGTAATAGAGAGCGAGAAGAGAAGAGCATCGGTCGAAAGATGATCACGAAGTGATCCTAGCTAAAGCCGGTCAAACATAACCCCACCGTGTTCAACTCCCGAATCCCTATTCGGAAATTGACAGTCACGGTACACACGCTGGTAGTGTATTGGAACATTGTGTCAAGTTATCTACAACCGGATATTAACAAGCTCCCATCTGCCACATAACCGCGGGCACGGCTTTCGAAAGTTCAAACCCTGCAGGGGTGTTCCAACTTGACCCATTACAAGCCCACGATCCGCGGAGTCGCAACTCCATAGGTGGGAAGACCCGAGTATTCTCGGAATCCCGTGGTCAAGTTAAACCGAACTAAGGTAAGGCTAATCCAGCAAATCCTCCCGGCGTGTCGACACCCTGATAGTAGCCGCGCGTATCTAGGTCTCAGGACACGACCGGATGAGTCATCCTACAGGTTTTTACCAAACCTCAAGTTTCCTTGAGGTGGCCCCGCAGTCTGCTCGTTTCGGACCAACACTCATGTGGAGCACTGGCCCGGGGGGTTGAATTAAAATAAAAGGGATAGCTAGTCCACATGCAAGTTTTATTAGTTATTAGGCAAATAGTACCAATGTTGGGACTTGCTGGAAAAGACTTAGCACTTGCGGTTTATCAAGGGGGTCCCATACACCCCAACCGTGTTAGGAACGCATAATCAAGGAACATAACACCGGTTTATACGGTTCCTAACGGCATGAGTGGAACAAATCACCAAGCAAAAGGCTTAGCCTTCCACCCTTGCCAATATATAGATGATTTCATTTTTAAGCATATATATAGTGTGATATAACCCAACCAAACTTCAACATGAAGCAAACATCTTCAATCTTCACCTGCAACTAGCAATGCTATAAGAGGGGCTGAGCGAAGCGTACTTAGCCAAGCAACGGTTTGCATAGGTAGGGTGGTTAAACATGTTCATGGTTACAAGTAGGAGGCTGACAGGAAAACATGGGCATCGAGGCAAAACTATAGATCGAGACTTCTAGCAATAGGCAAAAATAGTAATGGTATCCGGGTTCGGTCATCTTGCCTGGGATTCCACAAGGGAGAAGAACGGATCCAAGAAGTAGACGAAGCAACACAGTCGAGAGAATCCTCACAACTCCGGAACGAAACCGAAGCTATCAAGAGAAGCAAACCGGAAAGAAACAAACAACACGGTAAACACACAAGCATAAACATGGCATACGATGCACATCCAAATATGATGCATGTCCGGTTTAATTATGCAAGGCATGGCAAAGTGCACAAACAATACTACAAGTTAAGTGGAGCTCAATATGCAACGAGTTGCATATTGACGAAACACCACATTTAATTATTTAATTGACTCTCGTTTATTTACAAGACAAGGTTAAATGTTTTAACATGGCAAGAGGTGAAGCATAAAGAAACTACACTATTTAGACATTTTACATGAGGCCGGAGAATAACAACAACATATCCGGAAAATCCCCATGAGCATGTTTAATAATTATAAGCAACAACAATTTAACATATATAATGTTGTTAAATGATGCGGATGACATGATCAAGTTTATGCAATTATTAAAAGGTTGACTTAAAAGAGATATAGAAGAATTTGTCACCGTGGTGGAAAGAAAAGAGTGCCACGGCAACGATTCCGAAAAATGATGCCACGGCAATATATCGGTGCCGGTAACTCGTTGAGAGTCCGGTGCAAAAGATAGATGGTGTGAGCGAGTCAAACGAGATGAAAGTGGGGAGATCCCGTTGCCGGGTTCCCACGAGTCGGCGACGAGGCAACCGAGGAACATGACAAAGGTCGAAACGGACACGGAGCACACAAGGGAAGCATTTCATACAATACAACAAGCATTCCACGTGTCACGTCTCGGGGTTATACCTTCGCAACACTCATTTCGGGACGGTTCGAGATCGTAGAGGAAGGAGTCGTTCACGTGGGTCGTAGAGGAAGTAGTTGTTCCGTTCGGAGAGGAAGTAGACGTTCTCATTTCTTCACCGAAGGTAGTCGTTCTCGTAGCGGTAGTTGTACTCGGGCGACGGTAGTGGTACTCGCGGTCATCGAGCGACGGTAGGGGTACTTGGGGTCTCCGAGTAGTCGTTCATGTAGTCGTTCTCGAGCTCATAGTTGTACATGTAGTAGTCGGACTTGAGCATCGGAGAGGTACTTGGTCGTATCGTCGTGTAGCCGTACTCGTCAGGTCATCTGTCAAAAATTACAGCACAGGCAACACAACAAAACAAACAACAACAACACGACGGGGCGACGAGGCCATGGCAGCAAGGTCTTGCGGGAAGGAACCATGAGGCCATGGCAGCAGCAAGAAGACGACACGGCAGAGGCAGGGCCGCGGGATCCGGTGCTTGGGGCGGCTGGCGAAGAGGAGGCAGCAGGCCTCGACCTCGGCGCTGCGGGGCTCTAGCCTTGGGCGAAGCGGAGAGGAAGGGCAGCGGCTCCGGCCGGCTTGGCAGGGCGGCTGCACCTGGCGCGCGACGGAGGGGGAACGAGGCAGGGGCGGCGTCCTGCCTCGCCGACGGAGGGTGCTCGGGAGGAGGCGCGCTACGGGGCCAGAGGACCTGGCCTTGGCAGAGGACGGGCGGCGTCGAAGGCAGGAGGCAGGGCGACTCCTGGCCGGCCGAGGCAGGGCGTCGGTACCTGGGGCCCCTGGCCGGCGCTAGAGGCGCGGAGGAGGGAGGCCTCAGGAGCGGAGGGGCGAAGACGATCGAGGGCGCCAGGCGCTGGGGAGTTGGGGTCGCGAGGGAGAGTGCGAGGCGCGGCGGAGATCGCGACGACGGCAGGGCCGCTCGGCCTGGATGACGGGGCACGGGGGAGGGAAGACCCTTGGCGTGCGGCGGAGGAGCCGATGGCAGAGAGGCCGGGGGGTCGGGCGCTGTCTGTCCGAGGGAATCGGGTCGCGAGCGAGGGGAGGCATCGAGCGAGAGGGGGAATCGGGCAGAGAGAGAGTCGAGGGAGAGGGAGATGGGGTTCGTCCTGGCGGCGCACAAGAGGACTGGGAGGAGCGAAGGGGTTCGGTGGGAGGGGTCGGTAGGGTTAGGGAAAGACTGGGCCAAGAGGGAAGATGGGCCGCGGAGGTTGAGGAGGGGGCAGAAGAGGCTGGCGGCTGGGCCTGAAGGGATGAAGGCTGACTGCTCCTCCTTTTTATTTCTTAGCAGAAAAAAAGGAGAGAGCCAAAAATAATAAGAAAAGAGGCAAAGAATAAGAATAAAAATGATGGAACGTTTTGTAAGGCTTTAGGGAATAAAACCAACCCCACAGAAATAGTTCCAACAAAATAGGGAAAAACAAACTAAAACATTTAGCTTGCAATAAAAGGAGTTTAGATTTTTGGAGGAGCCTCGATAATTGAGAAAAGAATATGGGGAAGGTTTTTGAAGGAGAACTCGAAGTAGGAAAGCATGGGGAAATTATGCACGTGTGTTGCGGGTAATTCCAAACAATGGAATATTTATTATATAGCTCCCTAAATATTGAGAGGCTTTTCTATGTTTTAAAGAGAAGACATCTTCCCTCGATTTAAATGGACCGAAGGCCCACACGATTTATTTAGGTTGAGATGCAAAGATAAAATATGACATGATGGCATGATGCAATGCAAAAAAAAAAACACAAGCACCACTGAAACACACGGGAGACCCGGAACATCTGGAATCTTCTGGAATCTTCTGGGACGTCGGTCTTCGGGCGTCACACGCTGCCCACGCGCCCCCGCCCACGTACCCCCGTTGCCTCCCTCTCCCCATCCACCCCTTCCTCCCCCCCCCGCCGCCTCCCTCTCCCCAGCCAAAAACTCCACGCCCGCCGGCCGCTCCAGTCTCCGGCGAGTTCGCTCCTCCACCACGGCCGAGCGCCATCGTCGCCGTCTCCGCGTCGATTCCCCGACCACCGGCCGCCCTGCGCCGCCCGGAGGCGTCCAGGAGGACCGCTGTTGTCGTCAGCATCGGTTCCCCCCTTCTGTTCGAGCCCAGGAGCTCCCCTACGCCATATCGGGCGACTCCCTCCGCGTCGGCCTCCGCCATCCCGCCGCCTCAAACCTTCGCTCCGGCACCGCCCCGGCTTCCCCAAGTACGCCACCGAGCTCCACGGTGAGCCTCTCATCTGTCCCCTCCACCCCCCCCCTTGTTTCTCGTATCGACCAACGCCAGGCGGAGGCCAGTCGCTTGATTTTGATTGGAATTGGTAAAAGTTCTGCTGGGTCATTCGTGAGGTTCAGGTTCAGGTTCAGTAGTAGTAGCAGCACTATTGAAGCACAAAAAGAAATCGATTTTTTAGTGTTATGAAATTTTGGTACAGTAAATTCAGTTTACAAGGGCCTGGGTCATGTGAAATAGTTGTAGATGATGCTCCATCAGGTGCGCATCGCCTAGCTACGTTTGCTCTTCGCCTAGCTCTGTTTTTCAGAAACTTTTTTGGTGATCATGCCGCCCGTCAGCTGGCACTCGAAACCTAGTTTTTTGCTCTGTTGCTTTAGTTGCATAGGATCCTAGTCCAGATTTTATATTTTGCAGTCTACACTAGAAACCCCCTAGTCCAGTTTATGCCATGTTTTTTAAGTAAGAAAGCTGACATCAGGAGCAGCAGTCATGCTTTTTAATCACTATATAATCCAGTGTTAACATCAGGAGTAGCACTAGAAACTACCTATACCATTTTAATTCCAGCAGGTAACATTTTCTTTACAACATATAGTGGAGTGTTTTATCTTCCAACCTAAAGCATGTCCCATCCAGTAGCATAAGCAAGTTCTTTGTATAACACTCTTTTGTGCTAATAGCACTAGGCAAGTTTCTTTTGTTTTACATACGTGGAGAGGTAGATCTAGCAAGGCAATCGTTGCAACCACTTTTAACTTCTTGTGCCGCCTGCCACTGCTGCCCAACCTCCTCTCCTCTCCTCTCCCACGACAAGCTACAACGGCCTAATGTAGGATCTGCGAGGAGTTTAATACTAGTTGCTTCATTTAGAGCTAATGGAAAGTGCTTATGATTGATTACCATTGGCTCATTGTCAGCTTGTAGTAGTAGTATAACTTTTAAGCAATGATGCAAATATCTACAAAAAAAATGAACGCATGGAAAGAGGAGGAACAAAAATCATAGCAACCAATCATACACCAAATATGAAATACAGGAGCCAAACTATATTAGGATTAGCCGAATAAACACTTGTCTTGAGGCAGCATTACAAAACAAAATTTGACACCACTAAGCTGAGACGGCCACAGCATTAGACCAAAATCCCACTCCTGGCATTTTTAACGGCACCTCCATCTATTTCAATCATCAAATCATACTAGTCATACTGTTTTTTTTTAACAAGAACAGCCAGTTCCTAGTGCTCTAGCGTTGCTGGAATTGGTAATTTACGTTGTGAATCACATAAGTTTTCATGCATATTTCATTTTTAGTTTGAAATTGGCCCCCCCTTGGTTGCTTGTCATGCTCCGCCACTGGTTAGGTGGAGCAAGTGTCTATCTCTCTTATATATTTTGTTGTCTCTCTTATATTTCATAAATAATAAGGCCACACATACATTTATTTTTTGTTTGTTGAAGGGAATGCAAATCTGGCTCATTTTATTGAGATAATACAGCAGGTGTTTCTCTTATATATGTGTTAACTGTTGGGTAATACTATTCATTTTTCCTTAGGTTAATATAAAAATGTCCACTGGGAACATATAAATTCCTTTTACCTACTATCTTGTATATATATTTGAAAATGATTGCTGCTAGATGTTAATTTGCCGGTACTAGCTAGAATTTGGCACTGAAAAGCAAAAGCAAAAGCTAATTAACTGCTGGGTAATAGCACTGGTACTAGCTAGCTAAAATATGTGTTGTTATTAACAGTGGGTAATTAACCTAATTAACTGCTAGTACTAGCTAGAATTTGGCACTGAAAAGCAAAAGCTACAATTAACTGTTGGTATTAGACATGCTTGACATTATATATCAGTTTGTCTGGTTCTTGTTTTGGTAGTAGTAGTTTGCTTTGCTTATCCATGAGTATCAGTCAATTGGTGAACCTGGAGCAGCTTTTTGCTGGGTTTTATCTCCAACCATCATGTCGTGATGATTTTGCAGGTACCCCGAGAGGCCCTTGAGTTTGCTGGAATGTCGCGATCCCATCTCTGTTCCGCCGCCGCCGCCGCTTCCAAGATCGGGAGCACCAGGAGAACTCTTCCCGGCACCCTGCCGGAGGGGAGGATCACCACCGGGAGCTTCTCCACCACCATGGACGCCTCCCGGATGAGTCGTGAGTAGTCTCCCTTGGACCATGAGTCCATGACCAGTAGCTATGTGATGTTCTCCTCCCGTTCTTGTGCTTCACTAATTAGTCCTCGTGAGCTGCCCTACATGATCGAGGCACATATGTAATCCTTATGCTGTTGCTATGTTGAGTTTGCTGGGATCCGATGGATTATGAGATTATGTTCAGATTGATCTTGAGTAATATATTTGATTCACCTCTTTTATATTTATGTTCATAAGTAATTCTTGCATGTTCTCCGTTGTTATTTATTGCTTTGGCCAAGTAGTAGGTAGTGACTCCAAGAGGGAACGTTATGCTTGATTGTGGGTTCATGCCCCTTGATGACTAGTTTGAGTGACAGAAACATGAGTCTAGGGGATGTGCTGTTGCCACAAGGGGGAAAACAACGGTGCTTGTGCCCGCGGGTGCAAGGATTGTTTACTTTACGCAAAGTTCTTTTAATGCAGTTGTCTGTTGCTTTGAGTTTACACTATGGGTGGGACTCGCAACTTAATACCAGCGAGATGTTCTGGATAGATATCTCAAGGTGGATGAGTAGTAGTAGGCATTGATGGATTTCGGTCTACTTACTTTGGTGTACCGCCCATGCTTTGAACCTCAACCTTTCTTGCAATGTAGTCAGCTTTGGTTTGCGTTCGTGGTCCTGTCAATTGCCCAGCTGTAATTCGTTTACCTCACATAGCTGTTTTATCGTCTTTTTGGAGAGAGACATCACTAGTGAACATCATGAGACTCCGATCCATATTACCATCATTGATCACATCCGCTATTTACTTTTCGCTATTATTCATTATTGCAAACACTATCTATCACTACTATCATCTGCTTTTAATCCTTTGTGAACTACAAGGCCGGAGGGATTGACAACCTCTCTGTACTCGTTGGGAGCAAAGTTATTTGTATCTGTGTGCAGGTCCACGTTGATTGCTAATATCTGGCGCCGTTAGCAGTTGACACCTACTTGTTGAACCTAGGAGTCTCTGGGGATTCGATCCTTGGCATCTTTGCTAAGGGAAAAACTTCCACAACACTGCATATTACACCTTCCACTTGGGGTAACCAACAAGGGGTTAGAGGCCCATCAAGGAGTTTTTCTGGCGCCATTGCCGGGGACTAGTCAGCATTGGTTTGCGTTCGTGGTCCTGTCAATTGCCCAGCTGTAATTCGTTTACCTCACATAGCTGTTTTATCGTCTTTTAGGAGAGAGACATCACTAGTGAACATCATGAGACTCCGGTCCATATTACCATCATTGATCACATCCGCTATTTACTTTTCGCTATTATTCACTATTGCAAACACTATCTGTCACTACTATCATCTGCTTTTAATCCTTTGTGAACTACAAGGCCGGAGGGATTGACAACCTCTCTGTACTCGTTGGGAGCAAAGTTATTTGTATCTGTGTGCAGGTCCACGTTGATTGCTAATATCTGGCGCCGTTAGCAGTTGACACCTACTTGTTGAACCTAGGAGTCTCTGGGGATTCGATCCTTGGCATCTTTGCTAAGGGAAAAACTTCCACAACACTGCATCTTACACCTTCCACTTGGGGTAACCAACGAGGGGTTAGAGGCACATCAAGGAGTTTTTCTGGCGCCGTTGACGGGAACTCCACTCTTCAGGATAGGGGAGTTGCACGCTATCTTTTACCTTTGCTTTTTAGTCTTGTTAGTTTACCTTTCAGTTTTTGCTTTAGTACCTTTTATCGAAAATCACAAAAATAGTTATCTTGCTTGCTTGCTACTATGGGTTCCACCGAGAACACCAAGTTGTGTGACTTCACTAGTCACAACAACGATGACTTTATCAGCACACCTATCACTACACCTGCCACTTCAGTACCTTCATATGAAATTAAACCTGCTTTACTGAACCTAGTTGATACGTCCAAAACGTATCTATAATTTCTGCTTGCTCCATGCCACTTTTGGGTGATATTGCTATGATATTTATACACTTCCATACACTTTTGATCATATTTGGACTAACCTACTAATCCAGTGCACCGCAGTGCCAGTTTCTGTTTTCGGCTGTTTTTGTATTTCAGGTTTTCACGTTACGAGAACTGCCAGGAAAAATCCAGAAAAATTATATAAAAAATCAGCGTTTCGGAAACTACCGTGCGTCCGAAGGACAGCCGGGGGGCCACAAGGGCTCCAGGCGCCCTGGCGGCGCGCCCCCCCTGGGCCGCGCCGGGGGGCCGCCTGGGCCCCCCGAAGCTTCCCCGATGCCCCCCTTTGGCATATATTTAAAGCGTCCTCCGAAACCCTCAGAACAGGAACTCTTTTCGCGATCCCATCTCTGTTTCGCCGCCGCCGCCGCTTCCAAGATCGGGAGCACCAGGAGAACTCTTCCCGGCACCCTGTCGGAGGGGAGGATCACCACCGGGAGCTTCTCCACCACCATGGACGCCTCCCGGATGAGTCGTGAGTAGTCTCCCTTGGACCATGAGTCCATGACCAGTAGCTATGTGATGTTCTCCTCCCGTTCTTGTGCTTCACTAATTAGTCCTCGTGAGCTGCCCTACATGATCGAGGCACATATGTAATCCTTATGTTGTTGCTATGTTGAGTTTGCTGGGATCCGATGGATTATGAGATTATGTTCAGATTGATCTTGAGTAATATATTTGATTCACCTCTTTTATATTTATGTTCATAAGTAATTCTTGCATGTTCTCCGTTGTTATTTATTGCTTTGGCCAAGTAGTAGGTAGTGACTTCAAGAGGGAACATTATGCTTGATTGTGGGTTCATGCCCCTCGATGACTAGCTTGAGTGACAGAAACATGAGTCTAGGGGATGTGCTGTTGCCACAAGGGGGAAAACAACTGTGCTTTTTAGTCTTGTTAGTTTACCTTTCAGTTTCCTTTATGTATTTCACTAGTTATGCTTATGGACAACCTTGCTATTGGATCGTTGCTTGCGGGAAAATGCCCCACACCTGTGGTGGTTGCTCCTCCCCCTACTGAAATTGTGCCCTATAAAATACCAGCTGGTATTATCGATTATGTTTTGGCTAATCGTTATGCAGGAGACAGACATCCCGGTGAACACTTGCTATATCTGTCACAACTATGTTCATTATTTAAGCTTGCAGGTGTATCAAGGGAGTTTGTCATGAGGAAATTGTTCGCCGTACCACTTATAGATAAGGCTTCAGATTGGTATAAGCTTCGCGATAACTCGCACTTGCTTGATTGGCAAAAGCTTATGTCTCTCTTTTATACTAAGTTTTATCCTCTTCATGATACTTATGTGGAGAGTAAGAGTACCTTTTTGCATGTGGATCATGGTAACAATGCTTTATGTGATGCTTATATTGTTGAGTTTATTCGTGATCCCACTGAAAATTATTATGAGAAGGGAACATATGCTTATAGATATTTCAATAATATCAAGTTCCCTTTCTTTATGTTGAAGGTTTTGAAGCTGCACTTGTTTTTTCTTCCTCTGCTTATTGCTTTGTGCTTCAATGAATTATTCTATTGCAATATTCCTATGCATAGGAAGCATGTTAGGCTTAAATGTGTTTGGTATTTGCTTCTTGATGCTCTCTTTTGTTCTTCAACTCTTATTCCTACGAGAGCATCATTAAAGTCTTATGCCTAGCTTAAAGGCATAAAAGAAAGCGCTTTTGGGAGGCAGCCCACATGAATAATTTTTTTGCTTTTGTTGTGTCTTGATGTTGTTTACTGCTGTAGCATCATCATTGTATCTTTGCTTTTCATATTTGTGCCAAGTATAGCCTCTGATTTCTAGAAAGTTCAAAAGTTGTGAGGTGCTGTCCAGGAAACAGATTCTGTCCTTGGATAGAAAAATTCGTATAAAATCACCAGATCATCTTTTTGGTCTGAATTTTTTCGACAGCGTTCTCTATATAATTGTCTTTCGTGCGTCTGTTCTGATTTTTTGATTTGAGTTGCAGAAGTATCCCGAACAGATCAATTACTACCTGCTGTTCTGTTTTTCACAGATTCTGTCCTGTTTTGCCTTTCCTTCATTTTGCAAATCAAGAACTTGCTTTTTCTTTGCAAAAACCTTTTGGCAATCTTGAGAAACAATAGAACTTCAAGAATATCTTTATTTCCAGCAAGGTGAAATTATTTTATTAAGGGTACTAACCTCACTAATCAGATTATGATGAGTTATGTATGAAGGGAGTTTTCAAGTGTGCGAGGGAAGATGATAAAAAGATTCAGGAGTGTCAAGCGCTCAAGCTTGGGGATGCCCCCGTGCACCCCCAAGAAATATTCAAGGAGACTCAAGCGTCTAAGCTTGGGGATGCCCCCGTGCATCCCCTTCTCCATCAACATTATCAGCTCGTCGTTCGTTCCGCTATATTTTTATCACTTCATGTGTTATGTGCTATGCTTGGAGCGTCTTGCTTTTAGTTTTCTTTTTAGTTTTTCATAACGAGTCGGAACTCAGCATTCTTTATGTGGGAGAGAAACACGCTCCACTTCTACCTAGAACATAACATAGAATTTTCATGTCTATCTTCGCTGTGTGTGTTCTTTGTCTTTTAATAGCTACTATCATGCTTTGCTCTTAGTATTCATGCTTATCTTTTCAAAGAGCTTTTGTTTAGTTGGTTGCTTGAACTCTCTTTAATTATCATGCTCACCTTATTAAGAGAGTTTGCTTCCGTTGCATTGGTTAATGTGTCTATGATAAAGATGCTACGTGCATGATGGTGCTTAGTAGTTCAGGTTTTCTTATGGTTAATCTCAAATAGCTGGGGGGTTCCCAATGTGTTATTGGAGTACCAACATGATTTGTTTGCCTATGATGTGGTATGGTCTAGTAATATCTTCCTTCGAGAATTTATTTTGATTGACTTGGCGTATGCTCACGCATATTTAAGACTGTAAAGAAAGTCTGTCAAGCCTTGATGATCTTTTATTTCTGAGTAGCGATATAACTACCATGCCTGATTCAATGTTGCTTTGTCGCTCTGCATGATTATGACCGTCATTGCTCTCTTAGTTGGTCGCTCCTAGTCTTTTGCTAACCTCCACCTGTACTAAGCAAACTAACCTTGCAATACATAGCTCATGGGAAAGTAGCTTAAAAACTACTGTGGTAAAGAATATGTTGCTTATCTATCTTATTTCTTATAAGTTGCTTGCTGAGCGGTAACCATGTTTCTGGGGACGCCATCAACTGTCACACTTTTGTTGAATATCATGTGAGTTGCTATGCATGTTCGTCTTGTCTGAAGTAAGGGTGATTTGCCGTGGGTTGTATGAATATGCATATTATTAGAGAAGAACATTGGGCCGCCAACCAAAGCCATGTATCATGGTGGAAGTTTTAGCTTGGACGTTAATCCTGAATCTCTTATGAGAATATGCTTATGCATTAAAGAGGAGTCCATCATCTAATTTCTATGTTGTCCCGGTATGGATGTCCTCAAGTTGAGATCTATCAAAAACGAGAAATCAAATGCGATTTATCTCCTTGGACCTTTGTACAGGTGGCATAGAGGTACCCCTTTGTGACACTTGGTTGAAACATATGTAATGCAATGATAACCCATGGAAATCCGAGCTAATTAGGACAAGGTGCGAGCACTATTGGTATTTGATGCATGAGGCTTGCAACTTATAGGATGTCTTATGCATGACACATATGAAGTACTACTACCGTTGACAAAATTGCTTCTATGTTTTCAAAATAAATAAAAAGCTCTAGCACTTAACCATTCTTTTACTTTTATGAGTTTCCACCTTCTTTCTTCAAGCACCAACTACTGAGAGCATGATTGTCATTCTGAGTGTAATGTGCATTGTCCCAAAGTAGCATTGTCTTTTGCATGATTGTGATATTGTTTATTTTGAAATCATTGTATCTAGTCATCACTTAAACCTTGAAGGTGCCCCTTGCATTTATGTTTTGTTTTACTAAAGGGGGCAAGCTAGATATCACTTTAACATATTTGCACATCATGTTCATTGCAAATCTTTTTGATGTTTCAGTTTCATGTTGTAAAACTTTCAGTCATTTGTGATTTTCTCATGAGGCAACTTAATTACAATAGAATCATTGTCTCAGTAAGCTTTTGTCATATGACTATAAAAAGTCCTATATGGTTAATAGCATGTCACCACAGAAATTATTCTTGTTATCATTTACCTACTCGAGGACGAGCAGGAATTAAGCTTGGGGATGTTGATACGTCCAAAACGTATCTATAATTTCTGCTTGCTCCATGCCACTTTTGGGTGATATTGCTATGATATTCATACACTTCCATACACTTTTGATCATATTTGGACTAACCTACTAATCCAGTGCACCCCAGTGCCAGTTTCTGTTTTCGGCTGTTTTTGTATTTCAGGTTTTCACGTTACGAGAACTGCCACGAAAAATCCAGAAAAATTATATAAAAAAAGCAGCGTTTCGGAAACTACCGTGCATCCGAAAGACAGCCGGGGGGGGGGGGCACCAGGGCTCCAGGCGCCCTGGCGGCGACCCCCCCTGGGCCGCGCCGGCGGGGCGCCTGGGCCCCCCGAAGCTTCCCCGATGCCCCCCTTTGGCATATATTTAAAGCGTCCTCCGAAACCCTCAGAACAGGAACTCTTTTCGCGATCCCATCTCTGTTCCGCCGCAGCCGCCGCTTCCAAGATTGGGAGCACCAGGAGAACTCTTCCCGGCACCCTGCCGGAGGGGAGGATCACCACCGGGAGCTTCTCCACCACCATGGACGCCTCCCGGATGAGTCGTGAGTAGTCTCCCTTGGACCATGAGTCCATGACCAGTAGCTATGTGATGTTCTCCTCCCGTTCTTGTGCTTCACTAATTAGTCCTCGTGAGCTGTCCTACATGATCGAGGCACATATGTAATCCTTATGCTGTTGCTATGTATGGTTTGCTGGGATCCGATGGATTATGAGATTATGTTCAGATTGATCTTGAGTAATATATTTGATTCACCTCTTTTATATTTATGTTCATAAGTAATTCTTGCATGTTCTCCGTTGTTATTTATTGCTTTGGCCAAGTAGTAGGTAGTGACTCCAAGAGGGAACGTTATGCTTGATTGTGGGTTCATGCCCCTCGATGACTAGTTTGAGTGACAGAAACATGAGTCTAGGGGATGTGCTGTTGCCACAAGGGGGAAAACAACGGTGCTTGTGCCCGCGGGTGCAAGGATTGTTTACTTTACGCAAAGTTCTTTTAATGAAGTTGTCTGTTGCTTTGAGTTTACACTATGGGTGGGACTCGCAACTTAATACCAGCGAGATGTTCTGGATAGATATCTCAAGGTGGATGATTAGTAGTAGGCATTGATGGATTTCGGTCTACTTACTTTGGCGTACCGCCCAAGCTTTGAACCTCAACCTTTCTTGCAATGTAGTCAGCATTGGTTTGCGTTCGTGGTCCTGTCAATTGCCCAGCTGTAATTCGTTTACCTCACATAGCTGTTTTATCGTCTTTTGGGAGAGAGACATCACTAGTGAACATCATGAGACTCCGGTCCATATTACCATCATTGATCACATCCGCTATTTACTTTTCGCTATTATTCACTATTGCAAACACTATCTGTCACTACTATCATCTGCTTTTAATCCTTTGTGAACTACAAGGCCGGAGGGATTGACAACCTCTCTGTACTCGTTGGGAGCAAAGTTATTTGTATCTGTGTGCAGGTCCACGTTGATTGCTAATATCTGGCGCCGTTAGCAGTTGACACCTACTTGTTGAACCTAGGAGTCTCTGGGGATTCGATCCTTGACATCTTTGCTAAGGTAAAAACTTCCACAACACTGCATCTTACTGCTTCCACTTGGGGTAACCAATGAGGGGTTAGAGGCCCATCAGTAATTAACCTAATTAACTGCAGGTACTAGCTAGAATTTGGCACTGAAAAGCAAAAGCTACAATTAACTGTTGGTATTAGACATGCTTGACATTACATATCAGTTTGTCTGGTTCTTGTTTTGGTAGTAGTAGTTTGCTTTGCTTATCCATGAGTATCAGTCAATTGGTGAACCTGGAGCAGCTTTTTGCTGGGTTTTATCTCCAACCATCATGTCGTGATGATTTTGCAGGTACCCCGAGAGGCCCTTGAGTTTGCTGGAATGTCGATTAACTTCCGTTCCGGCAAATTCAGGTACTCCATATGTCCTATTTTCAGCAAAGGTCATGCTGAAATTTTCCATAAATTTTAGCATGACTTTGCTAAAAATAGGACATATGGGGTACTTGTGACTAATGCATGGGCCGGGGTATCTTAGTACTTAATTAAGTAGGATCAACTGCCTCTTTATTCTTGCTGCATTAAACCATAGACGGCAATAGAGCCAAGTGATTAGGCCCAACTTAGAATTCTCCTTCCCAGCTTAGCTTTTAGGATGCCTCGGTGTCGACAAACCATAAATTATAAAACCTTGGCTTTTAGGGTGCCTCGGTGTTGATAAAAACCTAAATGATGAAAGCTTAGGCTTTTAGGGTGCCTCGGCGTCGAAAAACCCTCAATGATAAAAGCTTAGCTTTTAGGATGCCTCGGTGTTGACAAACCCTAAATGATGAGACCATGATCTTGTTCCTTGACAATAACCAACTTTTTGACTAAACGTTTTTCCTATTTAGAGAGAAACATGGCCCACAATGATGAGGCCGGGGGTTCGGGCGGCAAGGCATTCTGGGAGCTGTCCCAGGAGATGGAGGAACAACCTCACTTGTATGAGGACGCCGCGAAAGACACCGATCTTGACACCACTAATGGTACCGCCGAGGATGACACCACTGATGGTGCCGTCGGGGATGACACCACTGATAGTGCCGCCGAGGATGACACCACTGATGATGGCGGTGCACGCACAGATGACAGCCAACCGAAGAGGCAACGGAAGGACCGGCGCCCGACCGTGCTCCGCACCGTCAAGGAGGAATTTACTAAAGTGGACTCCGACGGGAATCCAACGGCGCCCAAACGAATAGTCAAGGGGTACTCGCTTCAGCTCGGGTGCATTCTCCGGAGCACCGTCTCGATCAATACCAAGAACCCGAGGCATCCTGACCGAGGAAATTTGCGCAACCTCCTCTTCACGAAGCTGCACGAACGATACAAGTTCCCCACTGAATTTGAAAACACAAGCCTCAAAGGGAATAAAGTGAACAATGCCGCCCTCACGAAGATGAGCATGGCCGTGTCTACTTGGAAAAGCACGGTGACGAGAATGATTGACAAAGGTTTTAGTTATGAGAAGATCAAGGAGAAAAATCCTTCGATCATCGAAGATGACTACAACGACTGCAAGATCAAGTGCGAGAGCACCGCAACCTCCGAATCAAGTCAGTGGGGGAAAGAAATGCGGGAGCTGAACTTAGGGGAACACACACTCGGTCCCGGCGGTTACAGAGTGGCGGAGCCTATATGGGACAAGGAGGAGGCAGAGCGTGCCGAGCAAGGCCTACCGCCCCTCTTCGATAAATACGGTGACAAGCAGACCAGGAACTTTGTCAGGGCCCGGTACAAGAAGGACCCAAAAACAAAGGAGCTTACCACGGATCCGAAGACCAGGGCGCTTGAGCTTGTTCTCGTAAGGAATACACCCCCGCGTAATTAGCTCCATATGGTTGCATTCTAATTAATGAAGCCAAATTTCTAAATGGTTCACATTCCTTCCGCAGGCGACTGAAAGCAGTAGCGCGGGGTCGACTAAGAGCAACCCTTGGGACACCACTCTAAATAGGGCGTTGAATGTAATGAAAAAAAGGATAAGCTCAGTAAGCCGTCGTCAGCTGGTCGTGTGGCCGGCAAAGGCTTGTCCACAAAATGGTCGTCATACTATAACGCTAGTGGGCGAAAAGAGAAAAAGACCAGCTCGGAAAGCCAGTCGCGCGAGGTTCAAGAACTCGATTCCGGGCGGCCAACAGGGGCCGCCTCCGATTCCCAGCTTCACGGCCAGCAACTCGCAGAACGCGATGGGGGGGCCATTGGTGTCTCAGGCGGAGGCGGCATTGGTGTCTCCGACGCTGGCACGAGAGCTTAATGCACCCGGGTGTACGCCGGCCGGCACCTCTACAGAAAGCGGCCCCTCCGTCAATTGCACGCCCGCCGTTGGCCGTGCCTCGACATTAGCCGAGCTCGACGCCATCATCACGGTAACTAATTAAGCCTCTCTCGGCCGAGGACTTCATCTCCTTGCCTTTGACTGGGCATCCCTGACGCCCTACATGTTTTCGCAGGGCGCCGCCGATGTTCCGTGCACTCTCCTACACTTCGTGAACAACGAGTTGGTCGACGTCGCCAAGGGCAAAATCGTTCAACTAGACAACCCCGTGTTCCATGGTACTCCGATGCCACCCACCTTGTATAGGGTTCAACTGGTTCGGGTGCTGCCAGGCTGCGACGAGTTGTTACCTCCGATTTGACCCGTCGGGGCCGACGAAGATGATGTGATGACCCTCAGCGCCTGCCTAAGCTGGCCCCTGCTTTGGCCACAGAGCCAGATTCGTTTGGGGGCGGGGGACACCACCCCAAAGACAACACCGCCAGTCGTGCCGGCGCCAAGCCATGGCAAGACCGCCGCAACGGTGCCGGACATCCCTATGCCACTGGATCCAAACATGCATATGGCACAGGATCCGAACGACGATGACGACAACGACGACGATACCTTTGCCAACGTCGATGAGTACTTTGCCGATCATGGGTACGATGGCGACTTCATGGGGCATCCTTCTCAAGAACCCAACCCTACAAAAGACGTGCGCGATCTAGCTGGTACCGCGGAGAAACCAAGTTGCAACAGGCGTCGGCTGCCGTTCAGTTCTCAGGAGACGCCTCTAGCTGCCGACTTCACCGAGCCTCAGATAGGCGATGCGCGAAATATTATCAGCCCCAACATACTCAAGAAGGCGGTCTGTGAGCAGAACTCGGTCCCATTACAGGAGAAGAAGAAGGCACGGAAAAAAAGACTAACAAGGGTGCGAGCCAGCCGGCACCGAGTACGAGTAAATAAGGTGCAGCAAGATGGCCCAATCCTTTTTGTAGCAAAGGACAAGCCTGGACAAACTCTTATATGAAGGAAAGCGCTCCCGAGGACACATGGGAATTATCGTCAAGCTAGTTTTCATCACGTTCATATGATTCGCGTTCGTTACTTTGATAATTTGGTACGTGGGTGGACCGGTGCTTGGGTGCTGCCCTTACTTGGACAAGCATCCCACTTCTGATTAACCTCTATTGCAAGCATCCGCAACTACAAAAGAAGTATTAAGGAAAACCTAACCATAGCATGAAACATATGGATCCAAATCAGCCCCTTACGAAGCAATGCATAAACTAGGGTATAAGCTTATGTCACTCTAGCTACCCATCATCTACTTATTACTTCCCAATGCCTTCCTCTAGGCCCAAATAATGGTGAAGTGTCATGTAGTCGATGTTCACATGACACCACTAGAGGAAAGACAACATACATCTCATCAAAATATCAAACGAATACCAAATTCACATGACTGCTTATAGCAAGACTTCTCCCACGTCCTCAGGAACAAACACAACTACTCACAAAGCATATTCATGTTCATAATCAGAGGGGTATTAAAATGCATAATGGATCTGAACATATGATCTTCCACCAAGTAAACCAACTAGCATCAACTACAAGGAGTAATCAACACTACTAGCAACCTACACGTACCAATCTGAGGTTTTGGTACAAAGATTGGATACAAGAGATGAACTAGGGTTTGAGAGGAGATGGTGCTGGTGAAGATGTTCATGAAGACAACCCTCCCCAAGATGGGATAGTTGTTGGTGATGACGATGGCGATGATTTCCCCCTCCCGAAGGGAAGTGTCCCCGGCAGAACAGCTCTGCCGGAGCCCTAGATTGGTTCCGCCAAGGTTCCGCCTCAAGACAGTGGCACTTTGTCCCGAAAACCTCCTTATGATTTTTTCCAGGTCAAAACACCTCATATAGGAGAAGATGGGCATCGGGGAGTCACCAGGTGGCTCACGAGGCAGGGGGCGCGCTCAGGGGGGTGCCCCCACCCTCGTGGACAGGTGGTGGACCCCCTCTCGTATCTCTTTCGCCAGATATTTTTTATATTTTCTGAAACGGTGTTTCGTGGAGTTTCGGGGCTTTTTGAGTTGTGCAGAATAGGTCTCCAAAGTTTGCTCCTTTTCCAGCCCAAAATTCCAGCAGCCGGCATTCTCCCTCTTCATGTAAACCTTGTAAAATAAGAGAGAAAAGGCATAAGTATTGTGACATAACGTGTAATAACAGCCCATAGTGCAATAAATATCAACATAAAAGCATGATGCAAAATGGACGTATCAGAGACGTATCAGGAGCCATCAACTAAGTTGTGGAGAGAGCCCCAACCTTTTTTCTAAAGGTTCGGTCGTTGCCTTTAAATGTCACCACTTGTGGAATCATGGCATCTTGCATTGTGCGAGGGCGTGAGAAGAATATGGTGGCCCTTGTGGCTTCTTGGGGAGCATTGTGCCTCCACACCGCTCCAACGGAGACGTACTTCCCCCTAAAGGGAGGGCTGCTTCTGTAAGACATCCTCGACTTCACCGACTCTACTTATGGTTATTTCTAATCTTTACTTTGTGCAAGCTATATTGTGTTTGTATCTTGTGCTTGTTGTCGTGCTTATCATATAGGTTGTCCACGTAGTTGCATATCTAGATAACCTATTTTACTGTCAAGCCTAATTTGATTAAAAGAGCTAAAAAATGGTAGTCACCTATTCACCCCCGCTAGTCGACGATATCGATCCTTTTACCATGTAATCTACCCGTCCTCCACGGCTCAACCCATATAAGGGGAGGTAGGGGCCTAGGCATCCAATCTTCCTATCAACATCTCTAATATGACACAACGGTATAATACATAGCAGGCATGCAGGATGAAGGGTATTACTGGTATGCAAGTCAAGGCTACCAGAATCTATATCGAAAGTATTTTCTTAATTTGGATACAAATGAATCAATGGTCATTGGGATGATCTATATTTTGAATAAACATCCAACTTTGGATAAAATTGAACTAAAAAAAATACTTTGGCAATACATTTTGCTAAAATAGGCATATCATAGTAATAAGATGCATGCGCATCTTCAGAGAAACCTTCCATATATATTCCCCCACTGTTAACAAGAAATTTCGTATTTATTGACGAAATCTGCGGTCTTAGGAAGTAAATCTAAAAGTTTATGATATATACCAAAGTTACAGCCGGGCACAATTAAGTTTGGCCTCCAAATACGTCATATCCTCCATCGACATGGTTCTATCCTCCTTATCTTACCAGGCCCTCCACTATAAATCCACCCTACCTTCCTTGCTTTTGACTCACCCAAACTAGCAATTTTCCTTCCTTTGTAGATTTCCCCTTAGCTGACAATGGCTCGCAAGAAGGTGCCACAACTAAGGAAGACGATGGACCAGGAGACCATTCTTAGCCAGCGCCTCGCACAACTCCAACATCAGGTAGAGAAGATTATGCGTGAGCGCGAGGACCGTGAGGCCAGGATTCTCTTGCACATGGCCATGGTCAGTGGATACCTCCCAGGAAACATCGAGGAGCTCACAACCATGGCGTGTAAGTTGGAGTTAATCCTCAACAGCCTGGGTGAGCGCATTACGAAAATAAGTGGGCAACCCCCAGTCTATCGAGCCCAGGAGCCATGTGTCACCGGCAACATGGACATGGTGTCTCCGATGTATTAGGCGTTGCAGCAGCAACAGGAAGGATGGCTTGACATGGTTGGTCTATGAACATGAAAACAGGGAGAGGAATTCCACAGGTAGCGCATGGCCAGCTACATGTGTCATCTCTTTTTATTTAGATTTGGAATGGCTTATAAGATGGATAGATACCTGCAGAAAAAAATAAGATAGATAGATGGCATCGTCAATAAGATGAGACATTTGGTCAGTGTTGCTCTTTGAGTAAAGGCAATTTTAGTTGTTGTTATTGTTATTATGGATCTCTACCATGCTCTGTTTGTTTCATCAGTTAGTTGCAACCTTGAGGTTGTACCTACTCTTTATGTTAACTTGTTTTGTCAAGTATAATTTTTTGTTGACTCTTAGCACTGCATCAAGCGATCCAACTATGAAGAGTTACCTCTCGGCTTTTGCATAGCAAGATGCACACTGACGCAAATCCTTAATAGTTGTAGGAAAACCGGAGCACATGTATTGTTTGACGCAAACCTCTTGTGTACTAAAACATTTGCATTACTACATTTCATCTTTGAAAGAGAAAAGTTCAGAGTACAATCGCGAACTAACCACACAGTTTGATATCCAGCTACAAAATCGATCATTCTACACCCCGAACTAACCACCTGGTTCAAAAATCAACCTTTCATCCGGTTTTGACTCATTTGAGTGGTTTTGACCGCGTTGACCGGTTACTGGACAGTGCCAAATCAGCAGCCCATGTAAAAAAAAGTTAATTGGCTCTTTCTATGTTGAGCAATTTTAACATGCTCCCTCTTACCCCCTCATTTCACATGGTGGGTATACACGTTGTATTTTCTTGATGTCCTATAAAAGGAGTTGGCCAAGTGTAATACTCGAGAAGTCGTTTGTGGGTTCTGATTGGTAAGCTTGATGATCCCACTATCGTGATCTCCATCGCTCATTGCCCACGTATATAACAACCGTCAATGGCAGTGTTGGTCGAGGGTAGGTCATTTCTACTATGGACCCACCCACGGGGGCGGGAAGGAGAAAATGCCACTCGTAACAGTGAAATTGATGGAGTGTGTTAAGAGATAAGTCTTGCAAGTTCTAGAATAGATAGTTTGTTGTAATCTCTTCGGTATGATATAAACCTAATCTTACTTGTACACCACAATTGTTCTGTCACTACTAGGAAAAGGGCTATAGATAGGATGGACACTAATGGCGCACCAGACATGCGGTGCGCCATTCGTATATACTAATGGCGCACCGCGCCATTATTGTGGAATACACTATTGGCGCACCGGGCTCATGGGATCCTGGGTTTACAAATAACAAATTTGATGATATTTTTTATATTCATAAATTTTTTCAAATAATTTTTAAAAAAAAAAAATTATCGCTGTTTTTATAAAAATTTATTACTGTTTCTTATTCATATTCATTTTCTAAAAAACTATTAGATGCAACAAAAAATTATAATAAAAAATAATTACTTATGGCGCACCGCTGGCTGGTGCGCCATTGCTATCTAAAAAAAGATTACTTATGGCGCACCGTCCCGCTGGTGCGCCATTGCTATCAGAAAAAAAACATTCTAATGGCGCACCGCAAGGGGGTGCGCCATTAGTATTCTCCCCCCTATAGCTAGTCCTCCCTCGTCCCTCCCTCGCCAGATTCCTTCGTCCCTCCCTCTCGCATACTTCTCCACCGCGCCGCCGCCGCCGCTGCCCACGCGCCCCCGCCCACGCACCCCCGCTGCCTCGCTCTCCCCATCCACCCCTTCCTCTCCCCCGCCGCCTCCCTCTCCCCAGCCAAAAACTCCACGCCCGCTGGCCGCTCCAGTCTCCGGCGAGTTCGCTCCTCCACCACGGCCGAGCGCCATCGTCGCTGTCTCCGCGTCGATTCCCCGACCACCGGCCACCCTGTGCCGCCCGGAGGCGTCCCGGAGGACCGCTGTTGTCGTCAGCGTCGGTTCCCCCCTTTTGTTCGAGCCCAGGAGCTCCCCTACGCCATATCGGGCGA